>CM062865.1:12586237-13826460 GCA_031772225.1 Eubasilissa splendida | reverse complement strand
CGAAGTTTAAACTAAGTCTTCTCCACGCGGTACCTTATAAGGGATTAATAATGAACAATTTAGAAACCGCTGAAATATAAAATAATTTATATTCGAAAAAAAAAACACTCATTAACAACATAACATTCCCTAACACTTCACCTTTACTGTCCATATTCCCGTTAACGACCGAAATCTTACCCCATTACCCGAATAGACTACAATACTGTATTTAGCTTAGTTATCACCTAATTATGAGAGGAACTGCACGTGTCGAAACTATAGTAGTGACAATAACTAAACATGTATATAGTACAAAGTTTAGTTGTGAAGATTGTACTGTCTGTTCTGAATTCGTAAACACACTTTTGGCGCGTCTTTTCGAATTAGCCGCAATCTTTGTTATTGACACAATTCCGCAACCAAATACCCATCCATACATTTCCTCATGCTCGTTTTGCCAGCATGAATTGTTACCTTGACCGACATTTATTCGATCTCGACATCGCGATAATATTCGCGGTGTGGACTTTCAGCTCCAGTGCACCAGCACTATATTTTATGATATTGTGTTTTAATCACGTATTGTTTATTGTTTGTGTGCCATGGGTAAACTTGTGACATCGCCGTATTCATTTGGGATCGGAGATCGGCTCATCCGCGTGCCATTTGTATGATCTCGGCGGCGACTGCAGGGGTGACGGAGGCGTCATATATAAGGTAAGGCGAGCAGTCCTTCCGAATCCCGGTTTCCGAGATCACTGGTCCTTCTATTAGTCTCTCACAGACCTTATCCTGTACCAAGGTTTCCCTACTTCCCTCCCATACCTTTCGGTGATTCCGATTTACGACTGGAATTGTCATATTCCATTCCGTGGGACGCGTAACCCGGAGTTCGCGCAATTCGTTCATTTAGATATATAATACTATCGATCCGGATTTACAGTTCGAATTCAATGTCTATCTACATTTTATCACAAACAACATTCTTTTAGGTTTTGTTTAATAAAATAAAATGAATCTAATTACAAGTGTGAAACTTGATTTAACAGAGAAATTATAAATAATCCACGCATATACCAAAATGTACTCATCGCTTTATCCGACTAGCAACCGGCCGCGTTGAAGATGTGTTGGGAATTGAAGACCCCGAGCTGTCTTCTTGATGAGGCCTTTGTACTCGGTACACTTGAATTCCGGTGAGTATTAGATCAACGAAGGGCGACGTCTCCAGCGGTAATTCACGAAGAACTGATGGCAGAAATCCCACAGCGAGAGCATTCATTACCGAAGTTACAGAGGCTGCAAATATTATGGATTCATTTTCTCTTCATCAGAAAATAGGAAAAATACACGGGAAATAGAGCGTTTTTGTCTTAATTTTATTTAAATACGAATTTAATGTATTAATTATAAATATATAGATATAAAATCAATGTTGTCGAAAAATGGTTGTTTTGCGCTACCGGGATTCGAACCTGGATCTCTATTTCCAATCCGGGGAAGTACACTACCAATTGTGTTATAGCGCCAGTATTTTTCATGACAAATTTTCGAACCTATATGTTACACTTTTTCAAATGAATACATCTGTCGTTCCATTATTTGAAAGCCATCTACATTATTTTTACGGAATACTTTTGAGTAAACCGACTGCAGACGCCAGAATTATCAATTCATTTATATTACATTTTTGGACACATTGATACAACTTATATTATTAAGAACACATTCTTATTGTAAAGTTGTAATTATTCAGAACATAGGTTGGTGATGTTTTAAATACTAATTTAATGTCTTAATTATAAATATATAGATATAAAATCAATAAATAATGGAACGACAGATGGGAGTTTGGATAGTTTGGGTATTTCGTACTCCCGTCACATAGGTAGATAGATAGCTGTAACATAACACACAATTAAACAAATAACAGATATCTCATAGAGACGAAGCTATTTTTTTATTATATTTAATGGAAAATATATGTAAGTGTGGGTAATTACAGGGCTTACGACCTGTCTTCGGCTGGCTTAAGTGATCACTTTATATAAATATAACGTTCACCATTTTCACTCATTAATCAATCTCCATATCTATCAAATTTTTCAATGTTGTATATATGTTAATATGTGGAGTCACTTCGAGTACCACTATACTATCGCCATCTATAGACTAAATTTGATAATTCATTTCCTTACATGTCACAATGAAAATGTTTTTTTTTTTAGTCCATAGATGGCAAAAATATAGTGGTACTTTTAATGAGTCGACATATACAACACATATATTTACGCATTTCGCGTAAAGTAAAGTAAAGCAACTTTTGATAGAATGCATGTAGAACACATGTTGGACATACAATGGACGGCGAGACACACGAATATCTCCATTCTGCAGGAACTGAACGTCGAGGATAAACTCTCAACCATTTGCCTGAGACGAATCTTTCAATTTTTGGGCATCTTGCGAGAAGGGAAGGGCGGGAGTTCAGATCACGTGATCATGTAAATTGGTAATTAAAAATACACTCAGATAGAGCAATTAACTTATATCCTTACAGACGATTTGTTAACCTTAAATAAATAAAAAATCTAATTTCAATCAGTTTCAAATGACATGCGAAGCAATAGCAATGCTGGCAGCGTTCTGCGACACCGCACAGACTGATTGCGTTACTCTTCCTCGGATTAGAGATGTACGTGCACGTCACGTGATAACTCAATATTGCTCGGTCGGTCGGTCCAACAGCTGTCTACCTCCCGTGAACACAAGATCTAATGGTGCAGTACGGGTGTCATGGCGTTTAAAAAGTACGGCAGTACAGCGCACGGGCATAATCCGACTACTCGTATTTCACCACAAAAATTTATATAGATATATATCGCATTTTTATATGACCTTTTTTACAAACACGGGGTGTTTCTGTAAGAAAACGTAGTATAAATTATGTTTGCGAACGTAGGTACATATATTATCATATATAATGTATATCAAATATTATGCCGCGTTTCGCAGCTACAAATAAGTACTACAGATAATTATCGTACAAGGTGCTCAAGAAGTCATAATCAACACAGGGCAAAAAAATCTAGAAAGGATATTAATTTGTATGAAATTTGTTGTAAAGGTCGGGAGGGTTATAATTAGTGTTCAGTATTCTCGTGGCAAAACTACAGAGTATAACAGACCAAGTCCGGAATATTTAATGGGTGAACACCTGACTAAATAACGAGTCGAAAACATTCAAGGAAAATGTGCCAAATCTCAACCATATAAGCATTTCAAAAAAAATCGTAATAATGCGATTATGTCGATTACTCGAAATATTTTATTTATTCCTAATTATTTATTGAATACGAAAAATACAATGTTATCGTATTTCGAGCGGCTATACTATTTTTTGTTAGATGTTTTACGACCTGAAGCAAAGAAATAATGAAACAATTTCGTAAATATTTATTTCGAAGTGTGTCGACATAAAGCCTAACAATTTCAAATAAAATATTTTCCGTAACGGTGTAGAATTGGCACATATTCCTTTAACATTTTCGACTCGTGATTTAGTTACGTATTGTGGATTGTGTTACAACCTGTATATTTCATACTTTTTCAAGCCGACAATATAGTTAACTTATTTCCAATATCATTTATATATTAAAACGCGTTTTTTTTTCGAAAATTATATTTATTATACTCGTATATAAATATATATATACGTATCCTAATATCTTTAGAACGTTTTAAGGCAATATTCATCATTAAGCAGGCAATCCGAATAAAAAATAAAAATATTCAATTAGTTGACTAATTCCGGATCCAAGTTAAGGGTGTTTTTTTAGAGGTTTGTTTTTCAAATTGGCAACACTTTTTCCAGCGACAGTCAATTTGACAGCTGACAGCTGATTTGTGCTAATTTTTGTTTGGCATTTTAAGACTTATGCCAGAACAACGCTTATAAATTTAAAATTTAAGCTTAAAAAATTTATTTATTTCAAAAATTGTGGTTCAATTCGCGAAACTTACCGTCCATTTTACGGTCGACATAATCGTCCATCCGAGCAAGTAATTCGAATAATCGCGGATCGTTTTCGCACCACGCATACTCTGATTGATAATACGCATCCGCAGAGACGTCGTACAGTGCGCACCGAAGAAGCTGTTGCTGCAGTGGAACGTAGTATTGATATTACTGACATTATTACTGACTTTTTCGTTCCTCAATTGAATGGCATTAATGCGGAAGAGCTGCGGTTTCAACAAGACGGCGCAACATGCCGCACAGCGCGCGCCACAATTTATTTATTGAAGGAAACATTCAATGAGCACACAGGATTGGCCTCCAAGATCGTGTGAATTAACACCTTTGGATTATTTTCTGTGGTGATGTGTGAAATCGCTATTCTACGCCGATAAACCAGATACGATTAACGACTTGAAAGCCTTCCAGATTACGCTAAATCATATTTAAACACTAATAGCATAAAAATGTATTTTCAATAAAGCCAATATATTTATTCATTTTGAAGTTTTATACCTTTAAAAAATACACCCTTTACATACTTTAAAGTCTGATAAATTTATACGGTCGTTTGTTCAGTGGTGTTTTTACCATCGTATTCATGAAGTTGATAATACTCTGACTATTCTCTAACCTAAGTATTTCTTTTTCTATCTTTTCTAGAGATTCCCAGCATACTTATTTCCATACTACGCTGTGTTGTCTGGATCCTCTGAGTTAGCTTAGTATTCACAGTCCAGGTCTAACTGCCAAGGTAAGGATTGAACGGTCAAAGACTCTTCACTTAAGATACAACAAAATACAGATACAGCAAAATTTTGTTCTCCATGTTATTTCCGCCTGAAGTCATCCATTTGGGGAGATGACTTGTCCTAGGTATGTATACGAAGAGACCGCAAACTGGCAGCTCCCTCCACAATATTTATGACCCACGTGTATTTATTTCCATATAATATTAATAATCACTGAAAATATAAGGAAATAAATTGTTTCTAAAACCAATACGTGGATAATAATGTATTTGACAGTAAATTAATTAGATATATGTATTCTACAATTTATTACTAAGCTACAAAAACCTTTTACACGATACATACTTTTCATGAAATTATGTGTGTATTATGTTCCAGGCCGATTTAGTTTGGCTGTCATTTTGATTTGGCAGCCATTTGTCAGTTCACATTTGGTAGTCGTAGAGAGTATTTGATTACAATTTACTATGGAGCATCTAACGCCTCAAGAGTGTGTTGAAGTCAGTAAAACAATTTATCTAAATAATAAAGGCAATGCTCTGACTATTCATGGTGAGCGCTATCGTAATTTATTGGGTCTATTGAGCCATGGTTTCAACAAAACGATGCCACCTCACATACAGCCCGAGCTACGCTTGAAATTTTGCGAGAAATTTTTCCCGGCCGCATAATATCGACTGAATATTTGACGGCTCCCGACTATTTTCTGTGGGGATACTTGAAAGAAAAGATCTACGCTAATAAGTCAACTATAGGACAATATTCGAAATGAAATTGCTGAAATAACACTCGAAAATTTTCATGAAAAATATAGTTAAAAGAGCACGCATTTGTGGTTTATTACAATTATGATGTCACACCTTATACACAATTGTAATAAACCAATTAATCGAAAAATAAAAATAAAATTTAAAAATTATGTTTTATTTCTTAGTTATTTGAAAACAACATCGGCCTGGAACATAATATTCACCCTGTACATGTTGGTGATAAATATTTGTTTATAATTATGTACTTTTAAGTTCCTCTATGTTGCTATGTTCTTTCATGTATTCTGCATTGTTATCCAGTACACTGTAATATCTCATTTTTATACATATACATTATATTTCAGTCAACAGTTGGAACCTTTATATTCGTTATTAATCTGTTCCTGGGGGTGTAATGAATATAGAAACAATTCAATTAATATGTTTCTGACTCCTAAATATGGTACAAAAATGAAAAAAATGTTGTGATGCAGGCGATTGCAGCGCCAGTGACGGCGGTAGGAGTGATGACGAATACGGAGGAAAAAAATTGTCATCAAAATGTGACGATTATCGAATATTACGAAAATGGGGGTTGACTAATATAGAGGTTCCACTGTAATTACATTGATACCCACCCAAGATAACTAAATAATTAAAACGAAAGAAAGAGTGAAAAACTGCGCACGCGCGCGTCTAACAAGCTGTGCATGACGTGGATTCGGTAAAATGACTACGCGTTGATCCAAAGTGAGGTAATGTTGTCGAGGTTGTGACTATAACACCGAGTCACTGGACAGATCAAACAAACAACGAGACTTTCTTTTTCAATTGCGACGATGGGTCAACAAAAAACATCTAGAATTAGTGTTTTTTCGTGTTTTTTAAATATACCCGAGACGAGACAACTTGGTGGACTGTTTGAAGCATTTGTTCATGTGAGAGTGTTGCGGGCAGGCAACTAGGCGAATAGAAATTTATTAAAGAAAGCAATTCGGAGCAATAGTAATAATAATAATGTGTTTATTCCAGCGTGATCAGGTATTTTTTTTAACCCGATTCGCCATAAACATAATACATATTATGTTATACATTAATGTTATGAAAAAGAAAACCAAGAAAAATATTAATAAATAATAAAAAATGTAAAAAGTTCACACATAAAGTACGATATTTTATCGTATCAAATAGAATAATAATAACATCAATAGAATACATTCACATCTGACTCCGAAATAATAAAATGTGAACCATATATCACACCCTTGTTGCACACCGTAAGTAATGAAATTGTAGTTTTTTTTTATACGTCTTCCCGGATGCACACGGTTATGTATTTTTGGTACGGAGAAATGATTATGTCGGTACAACATTACAGACCGCATCCCCCACAAGTAGAATATATTTATGTACACGCAAAGAATGGGGGTTCTAGACATTTGCAACCCCATTTTTTTAAAAGTACGAAAGATAGCGTTACACGAATGCAAGGAGAAATTGGATGGGGATTTAATAGAATTAACCGCACCCTTGAAAAAGTATTTTATTAACTCTCGGAAGGGAAGGGAATGTTCCTGAAGGTGGGTGATAGCATTTCTGACGATAACTACCTACTATTTTATCGCTTGAGAACACTTCTTCGTAATTAGGTAAATCGTACCCCGGTGAAAATTTAAAATTAACGTCCAAGTCTTGACTATGTATTTAGATGAACATGGATATTATTAAAACGATTTATTAATAATTATACAAAATACTTTGTTTAAACACTATTTGATTATGTATACTGAAATTAAAAAATCCAAGAATAGATAAAAATAAATCTATAAAATGGTGAATAAGTAAGAACTAATATGAAAACAAATTTAAAAGGTGACTATTTGCAAAGAGAATTAGGTTATTTCTAAAAAAAATATTAATTTAACTGTAAACCCCTAGTATTTGTATGTATAATTTCTTAAACCCTTGTTAATATTAAATTTAGGGTTTAGAAATTAGTTACATAAACAGAAAATAGTTAATTTGTTTTCATATTAGTTCTTACTTATTCACCATTTTACATTTTTATTTTGATCTATGCTTGCATTTTTTAATTTCAGTATACATTGTTTTTCTGAAGAAGATACCATTGGTACCGAAACATCTAGAATAATTAATAAATAGTGCATAATTATCAATATAAAATGAGGCAACAAAGTAATTTTGCAAATATTAAAGAAATAATTATATCATTTAACCAAAACTTAATATACAATAGTACAATAATCTCAATATTTTAAATGGACAGTTTTTCTTCCGTCTGTGAATTTTGATAATTAAAAAGTACGCAGTTATCTAGTGTGATGTCGATCAACGGTGTTGCACATTAAAAATATATGTTGACAGATTTTAAGTCTGTTTTTGTTTAACATTTACCTTTCTCGGAACAGAAATCTAAAAAATGTTGTTTGCTGTCTTTTAAATTATATTAATTTTTCAAACACAAGTAGGTTGGGCACCATTCTGACATCAAAGATGACGAATGTGATGAAATTTGAGCAATGCCGTCTACCAACCCAACATTCTTTCTCCACACATAATTTAAAACCGACATAACTCATCTCTCCGTCAAGTCGTAACATTTTTAAGCGCATCCCTTTAAAACCTCCGATAGAATGTAGTTATAAAATAAGCGCGGTTAAGTACGAAAATAATGTAGAAAATAAAAAATATTAATATATTACAAAATTATGACCCACGTTCAAAAATGCTTTGTTACATATAACATTATTAAGGAGAATTCATTGTGGTTCATTTTTAATAATGTATAGTTTACTAACATTGTTTTATAAGCCACTGCAATGAATAACTCACAGTGGTTTAAAAAACTAAGTTAATAAACTATTCATTAACTTAGTTTTCAATATTAAGGAGAACACATTCTTATTGTGAAGTTGTAATTATTCAGAACAGACGGTATGTGACATTAAAAATACTAATTAAATGTATTAATTAGAAAAATTTACATACAAAATCAATTTCATCGAAAAATATTGTTGTTGCGCTAACACGCTACCGCTTTCCGATCCGCGGAAAGGTGCATCAACCAACTATGCTACAGCGACAGTACTTTTGACGACAAATTTTCGAACCCATGTGTTACACTTTTCAAATTAATACATCTATCGTTCCATTATTTGATTTATAGGAGTGAGATACATATTAAAATACAAGTCGAAAATGTTCAAGCTGCATGTGCCTAATCTCTCAAACATGTCAGAGATACAAGCATTTAAAACGTTGTTGTTATGCAGTTATTTCGATTAATTACTGATCTCAATTTATATGTTGAATACAAAAAATAATAGATAATCCAAATTAGAATGGGCAGACCGGGCATTCCGGGGAAGTACACTACCAATTGTATAATATTTTACATAACGGTTTAGAATTTTTACATACTCATTGAACATTTTCGATTCGTAATTTAATACGGTATATATATACACATAAGATATTGTGGACTAGGTCTGTTACACTTTATTTATCCGAAAACCGATTTGAACTTCAGATTGTAATCGGGTACCTATGTTAAAAATATACGCTCTCATTTGAGTTTGATTTTATAAATTTCTATGATTTGTTACAGTTAATTTTTGATGTCTATAGCAGTTACGTTATAAACTAATTAATATTTATAATCATACAAAATACTTTGTTTAAACCAATATTTATTCATTATTCTACATGTTTCGATACCTATTGTATCATCTTCAGGAAATAATGTATACTTAAATTAAAAATACAAGCATAAATAAAAACAAAACTATAAAATGGTGAATAAGTAAGAACTAATATGAAAACAAATTTAAAAGATGACTTGCAAAAAGGATTTGGTTATTTAAAATATTAAGCTTGCTATTAACACTTTTTTGTATTTCTAAAATTCCAAATTTATCTAACTGCAAACCCCCAGTATTTGTATGTATAATTTTTAAACCCTTATTGTATCAAAGGAATGGTTAGTTATAGTAATAGTTATTGTTATTTAGACATCTCAAATGCTCCTCAATTCTAATATCAAAATTACTGCAAGTTTTACCTATATAAAAATAAATGCAATCATTTCAAATTAATTTGTAGACCCCTGATGTTTTTTTAATATCGTCCTTATCCATGTTATTTAATATATAAATCGTAACATCTTAATTAAACGACATTTGATGATTTATGTAAATTGAAAAGAACATTAAACTTCAAGTACACCGTGTTGTCTGTCCACCCCTGTGAGGCATCCGCATCCAAACGAATCAAAAACAGATTGCAGCAATAATAACCCTGAAAATAAAGGACACAAGAAATATAATGCGTTGCGTGCATCTGAAATTCGATACTTTTTTTTTGTTACCTCCGCTGATACAAAGATGACCCGAAAGTAATCAGTATATTTTATTGGGGTTCTCGACAATAAAGAAATCTATATTTTTTATCTTGTTAACGAAAGCTGACCACGCACCGACCATCGGCGCGCGAGCGGTCCTGGAGAGGCTAAGAGACCGACAGCATCAAGAAGCGAAGAGTGACGCATTCCCGGCGATCGTGTCCAGCAGTCCCCATTCCAGGGGCGGACAGGCCAGGCGGGATACCGAGGAATATCCCGGTGGGCCGACGGCTTCGATTATGGTTCTTATTTAATTAACTTACTTAACATCTTAATACCATCATAGGTTGGCTTCTGTATCATCGTACCAGAGTACAATTTAACGTGAGACACATTACATTCAGAGGGCAGCCAGAGAGAAGCTATAGAAACCATGCACCCCCAAAAAGAGAGGGTAGACGTCACATTTATAACTGAATGTAATAATTAACACATGAAAACAAGAGTAAACAACTTTCAAAACGATTCGGGATAGGGTGTAAATAAAAAATAAAATATTATCTGATTTACCATCGAGTCAATTTCCCGCAGAAATATAGGATAGAACGCCACATTCAACTTACTTTCCTTTCCTCTTTCTTTCACGGCCTTTGCATTGCAGCTGTATGATAATGTTTCCACAATCACTTTCTTTACTTCAAATGTATATAAAAACTTAGGAACTTGGGTTGATGTTTCGGCACGATAACACGTGCCATTGTCAAGAATTACGGTGTAACTGTACTTTTCGCAGGAGATATAAATCTCCCACAGTTGAGAGTAGGTATATATTATAACGTGACGTTATAGTACCTACCAAGAGATAGAATTTACGGTTAAATATGTTCTTTATAGTGGCAACACTAGCCGACGCGACGAGAAGACAGGCGGCGTTAATTCATTTAAAAATGTAATTTTTAATAATATAGAAAAGATAATATAACACTATAATGTGCTCAGAGCATTTGTGTTCATAAATATTATTGGTATGTCATTTTTTAATATTTTTCTAGGACAGGCTACCTTTCTGATAATCATCCAACAAGGAAACAAACAGTTTTCTTTCTTTAAGGGGGTCACTACCGAAAAAATGAAAAAAATATCATTATTCATTTTATTGTTCGTACATTTTTATTCGTACAAGAAAATTCAATCCGCACATTTCTACGATAAGTAGAATTGCTTGAAATGTTAGTACAATGTGGCCAAGGTATGAGCCATCATCGTAGCGATGAGACAGTCCAGTAAGTAGTATAAAAAAAGTCATAAAAAGTGCACAATAGTGAAATTTTGAAACCCCAAACACAAAATTAACAAAGATTTGTCAGATCAGTCAGTGTTACCACAAAATTGTGATACCAATAAAAAAAAACATCAGTATTATTTTGGAAACTATAAAAGATATTGAGGTATTTTTTTTAGTGTACATGGCATCACTGACTGCATTCCTGACTAAGCAAGTGGCAAACGAATCAACAGAGGAAAATAATATCAAAATTTGAAAGCTGCTACAGCTTTATTTTACTTTATTTTTTTAAACCCTTAGTTACATTAACTTATTTAATACTAAATCAAAAGCGTGCAAAATTCATTGAAATCGGATCAGCGCTTGCTGAGAAAATGGGTCTTACTTTTCAACGTAAATGGTCCTCGGTAGTGACCCCCTTAAATGGACACTGGCGTTTCGTCAAAATGACCTCTTTACGCCGCCATCGTCTGTTATAATGGACGTATTATCATGGAGATTTTACCGATGTCATATTAATTTTTACAACATGGACATTTTGTACTTTGGAGCTTATTTTTGATGGTGTATCTCGGGCATACGTCATTTTGGACCAATGTCGTATCATCAATAATACAATTTAAAGACAACACAACTATTTGTAAGCCCTCAGCAGCGATCCCAGAAGGAATTAAACACAAGAAAATGGGGTTATAAAAACTGAACTTTGCTTGATTTGAAAATAATTTGCGCATCTGTAAAATTGCAGGAAGGTAATTTGTACTTCATCAAATATTTCATGGCTCCACCAGATTCAGATTGGTTTTATTTAATTATATTGACTTTTTAGTTAATTTATTTTTCATACTAATTAAATTTCCCCTTACACAGGCTTGCCTAGTTGGGTTTTAAAATCTGTGTAAAATAGATTTAGATTATGCTGTTACTAACGATATTATACAATCATATATAATATATGTATTATAATAAATGTTGTACATAGGATTATGAACTTTCGTTTAACCAACGTCTATAGACAAAATGAATCTGTCGTTTATACGACCCTACCATGTATTTATTTGTAATTTTAGAGTACTATTAATAGTGTTTTTAAAGTTTAAGTTTTAACGTAAAATAACACCTTCTTATCCATATAAAAAATGTATGAATGTTTTTAAGAACACTTTCTATGACCGAACATGATAAAGACAAAATAAACCCATGCACCAAATGCACCTAGAATGCAAAAAACGATCATGAAATCAACACGTTAAAAACAGTAAGATAGTAAAATTCGCAAATTAGTAAAAGAGGAAGTAGACACTTCAATGATTTGCACGCAGTTGTGACCCTTTCAAATGATGTTCTGTTAAAAAAACAGTATAGTTAACGACTCCATACAAAACGGATCAACCGAAAGATATTTTCAATTCAGTAAATAGCCAATTGTATGACTTGAGCAATACACTAGCTTAAAAATAGAATAGAGTCATGTGAATAGCTACAATAGACGCTTTGTAGCTACGCCGACAAGAGCGCTACGGCTACAGCGGTGGGTTATCGTGGTAAATATCCATATTACAGATTATTTAATTTCTATTTATTTCCCAGAATTTTTAGTACTGCACAGCTTTTTTGCTTGTATACATGGCACGCCCCTGATTATATGTATCTAAATAAAAAAAAATAGAAAAAAACCCATTTAAAGCTGGTCGTGTGAGGTAAGTACCCAATTCTGGGATGTGCTCACTGTATCTCGTGTTCTACCCTGAATTTAGCTGGCGGACGTGCCTACGTAACAATATATTATATATACGAAAAATACAAAATTTTCCCTCTAACTTACATTACTAGTTTCATGCATATGTACATTATTCATAAACACGCGGGTTGCACAACTCTCGAGACGGTCCCCGGAAAGGGTGGGACCTTTCTGTTCTGGCACACCACTCTTTTCTCATACATTTTCTCACGCACTTTAAGAGGACGTCCCCTAATATTTAGTTTATCTGATCATGTCAGGTCTTTCGCAGATGCCCTCCATTCCCGTTGCCTTCTGAACACACCCCTCATATATATTTCCTGTTACCAAAGTTCTCAGGTTGACAATCATTAACGAGGCGATATTTTTATTTTCGCTATTATTCAATTATATTTGAGACTCGTCCAATTTTTCCATGCTAACAACAACTCACCCCAAACAATAAATCATGGACACAACACAAGACAAACAACGAACATCTACACGCCAGTTGAGACATTTTATCAAAGATTCTACATGTTCTTAACTCCGAAACTGTACAACACACTCAGCACCAACTGGAAATAAGATTACACAAATATAGACCCGATATATGATCCAATCGGGTAGAGAGCAATAAGAAGCATGGCTATCCAACATTCTAACATAATCATTATACAGTGCCTACAGTAATAATTCAGTAGTTCTACAACGCTCACTACATTTTTTTTCTTGAATTAAATAACACCACAATAGCACGAAAAAACTGGCTACTTTAGCAAAGTAGCCAGGACAACGCTGTATATATCAGAGATGGAGTCTACTCCATCCCACACAATAAACTACGAGTATTTAATTGTAATATAATTGTATCTCATGTTTATCATGTTATATTATAATATATTCACCTCTGTTACAACAAAAGTATGTATGTCAATAAAGTCTAAATAAATAAATAAATTTATCTTTTATAATATAATATTTATTTATTAAGAATTTATGCAAAATTATTAACCATAAATATGACGACCAGACGGTGATTACTATTTCAATTGAATATAAACAGGTTTAACGGCACAAATTATGGTCATACCTGTTCGCTCACTAGGTCTAAGAAATGTATCGTGGCAGACTATTACCCATAATGTATTCTCTGCAGCTTTGCACTCTACACTGGACATTGTATTCAAAGAACATTATTCTCTTTCATTTTCAATACGCGCTTCGTTATCTTTACTTCGTTACGAATTCTTAAAGATTCTACGTATGGAGCATCGAAACTCAGCTCATTCAAAAACAGCATCTCTGGGTCAGCCGCGCGTAGAGATTCCATCCCAAATATTCGAATATATTCGGCCTTTTTCTACTATTCGGCCATTTTCTACTATTCGGCCTTTTTCTACTATTCGAACAGTGTTCGCACTAATTTCTAACGATGGAATATTAAACAATTCTCAGGATTCAGATTCGGACGTGGAATAGATACCTGTTGCTTGTTCGAATAGTTCATCGACGTCCGAATTGCAGACTGAATTAAGAAGCACCATTTTAACCCTCGCAAAAACTACAAATGTTTGTTCAAATAATCTAAAAAAAGATTTTTTAAATATAATAGATATTTAGACAATTACAAAAAAAGGACAGAAACGTTAGACTTACTATTTAAGCCATTTTAACGCTACTGAGCGGGTATTTTCAACTGCAGATTTAAAATATTAAATATGTTAAATGCGTTATAATTTTTAAAATATGTATTTTTAAAACTACAATAAATAAACAGTTTATGGTAAATTAGCTCGTTTTTTGATCGTTTTGATGTTCTTACGTATACTACGATTTATTTGAAATATTCCAAATTAATTTCATACCGTTGTCATACTTTAGAAGCTATTCGAATATTTTCAAGATGACAGAAATTTCTTAAAATGTAACCTTCATCTGGTCAATACCTACATAGGATACTAGTTGCAATCTCTGATAGGAGCTTGTTGAACAATATATTTATTAATGAATTAATTGATAATTATAACAAAATTAAATTTCAAAGAAGCGAAGCAAGCGGTTAAATCCTAATATAAATGGCTACGGGCAAAACCAACTGATTTTGTAACTGATACCGATTTAGATTGTTAATAAATGAACACAGTTCGTAAAAACTGTATACGAAGGCAACAAAATAATACAACAACAATGCCAACATACCCCAAATCGGAAGCGAAACACAACTGTAGATAATATGGCACTCAATCCTCTCCAAGATGTCACAGAGCCCAATAATCATGATAATGAATATAAATATAATATTAACACATTTCTTCGTTGTTGGCTATCAAATTGACAATAACAGGTATGTTATTATATTTTCAGGAACCTGACAGTTTTCAACCCCTGCAATGTGATTGGATACCTCCCAGCATCAATAAACACGTTACAGAGACCCTTTCATTATTTCGAACCTTTTGTTCTTTGGAAACAAAAATAGGAAAAAAAAATAATGAAACACGACTCGCCGCGATTTTGAATTAAACTTTCTAATACAAAATTGTAAACGTATATATCAGAAATTGCGACTCAATCGTCTCCACTCCAAACCTGGTATTTGTTATAAACATATCAGTACAATTAACTAACCATCACTACGTTTCCTGGCACCAGTTGGCAAAGAGGATAGAGTGCCGCACATGTCTGTCTTGATACATAACTCTCGTCTCATCGACTTCTCTTCTAGCAGAACCACCTTCCAGTATCTGATTTATAGTATTTTCGTGCTTGCTTCAACACATTCAATAAATTGTAATCAACTACTCTCTACGACTACCAAATACGAACTGACAAATGTCTGGCAAACCAAAATGGCGGCCAAAAAATATCGACCTTTTACATAATACTCATTATTACTACATTTTTTCACTCTTCCTATTAAACATACTTCCCAAATTCATTACATGCCAGTATTACGAACGTTGTCTTACTTTCGTACAACAAAATATATCAGTATACATTTTATACGGTAATTTTGCATTGCTTTCTGTCATATTATTTAATACCTTCACAGCGAACGCCTGCAGTATTTTGATATGCATCCCTCCCACCCGGTGCCAAACCTCAATAACGGAGCCACCAAGGTACCAGGACACAGATTACAATAAAGATAAGAGGTTTTTTTTTAAAATATCAACCCAAAAGCAAGGACGACATCATCACGACGCCATCTGTACATCGCTTAAGATACTGTGTTTGGGTAGAGGAAGTATAGGAATGCAGGGATGTCAAAAAGGTGATATAACTTTGCTATTCAGATGTGAACATGACGAAATCGTGTCAAATAATGTTTCAATCCAGAATGTTGGTGTGTTATACAAGAGCGACTGAATATTTATCACATCAGTTTTATTTTTTAAATAGTTTCCGCCAAAATTCAACTGAGTTACAAACGGGGCGATTCTGAACTCGCATTATTTTAAATGCCGTACATAACTGTAAATAATTAACGTCTAGAACAAATAAGTGAAAAAGTTTACGTTTTGGGAAGTTTGCTCGCCTGGGAGACCTCCCGACCGGTCAGGGGGCTGGGGGTAGACTGAGAAAAATATCCGAGAGAGGGTGACCGTAGATAATAAATTGTGTAGACAATATTAGGTCGTTAATAAACGAGAAAGCCGCCCGGGGGAGTCTTTTAAACTTAGCGCATAAAGTATCAATCATGGAACAATATTGATATTTTTAATATTTAACATTTTTATATATTGTCGATTATTTAATTATATATTTTTTTAACCACTTTATTATGCTATACCAACACAAATAATGTAACGATATTTGAAAAGTGTAACATATAAGTTAGACAATTGTTGGTATATAATAATAGGTAAATGCAAGTTCGAATCCAGGTAGCAACAGCAATATTTTTAGATAAAATTGATTTTATATCTTTCTATTTAATACATTTAATTTGTATTTAAAAAATTTAATTACATCAAAGAATTATTCACAGCAGTTTTAACAAATATTAGACATGTGTGACATCTATTGCATAATGCGAAAAAATTGTAAATGAACATTAATATTCATTATTTGCTAATCTGCACTGAACCAATAGCGATGAATTGTATTATTAAATACATACATAATCATAATTTGTAAATACATAATCGAATCTTCCCTTACTCCATAAAATCTAGGAAGAGGTGTGCGGTCGAATGAAATACAATTAAATAACTTACGGGTGGTAGGCAGAGAGGGTAAAACGCCACACCCTTCTGTCTCAGCACAACCTCATCCGCAGTCATACACGCTCGCTCATTGATTGCCTATATTCGTATATGTTTACATTAGAAATGTGAAATATAGGGACCATTATGAAGAACATCGATAAAGCGAACCAAAATATAAAAAAAAAGGTCTTTCGATAATGACCGGGATATTTTTTTGGTCCGACACAAAATGGTCGACCTTTAAGCGGTCGTAAAAAGGTCGTAAAGTCGTCTCGACAGCCGTAACGAAGCGTGTATTGCCGCGGTGCAGTTATGTCACTTGTACGAGGAGTGAAATACAACATAATTAAAGTTACAGCGCACTGAGAAATGTTTATTTACAAATTTTCAACATAAAAAATACTACTCGATGCGGGAGACGCCCGGAGAAAGTAGCCGTTGAAGACTTGAAAAATGAAATAATAAAAAAGTCATTTGTTGTAACTTTTCTGCTGGAAGGTATATTTGAATAAAATACAGAATTATACAGAAAAAATAATTGATATAATATATATAAAGGGTGGCCCAAAAAAAGTGAGCACATCTCGTAACACATGAGTTATTTCAAAACATAATACAATTAATTATAATTCTTAATGTAATTTTTTTTTGCACAATATTTTACTAATCAGAAATCATCAAACACCCCATGTTGCATAATTTACTAGGTTTAAATCTGGGCTGTTCGGTGGCCGCATGCCTGGCTCGATGAAATTAACATTCTCACGACGAAGAAAGTTGATTGTATTTCTGGCTGTGTGAGATGGAGCTCCGTCCTGCTGTAATGTCTAACTATACTCCAGGCATTGTTTTGAAACTCTCTGATCATTTTTCTTGCACCCCGACGTTTTACAATTCGCAAATTTTTCATCAGAATACGGTCTTCCGCAATGATTTTTGTCATTCTGGGCGACAATTTAAAAAAACCAAATATAAACAATGGGAAAATTAATAATCAAATATGGCGACCGGAAATTGTCGAAATAAAACTTAATATAGGTAAATAGGTAAGAAAGTAAATTAGTAAACTGTTTAAGGTATTGTTGATATAGTTAAACTAATTTTGAAGTAATTATATGACATTTTACCAAATGTTCTCACATACAATGTGGGCCCAAAAGCACCGCTTTGGCGTAGTTACGCCCCTGGCACCATTATTTAATGGACGTACAAGCTCTTTAAATACTAATTTAATGTATTAATTATAAATATATACATATAAAATCAATTTTGTCGAAAAATATTGTTTTTGCGCTACCGGGATTCGAACCTGGATCTCTATTTCCAATCCGGGGAAGTACGCTATCAATTGTGTTATAGCGCCAGTATTTTTCATGACAAATTTTCGAACCTATACGTTACACTTTTTCAAATTAATACATCTGTCGTTCCATTATTTGAAAGCCATCTACAGACCGTCTGTTCTGAATAATTATATCTTCACAATAAGAATGTGTTCTCCTTAATAGTACAAGCTCTTGTTGAGCCCATTATATTAATGTTCAATAATTGACTAAGTGTATGTTCCAACGATTAAAAGTGTATTATAAAATGAACTTAGGGCCGGTTGTGTGGCGCTTCATCCTCCCTGCCTGTCACCGCGAGGAAACGGCGTGATGGTAAGATAGTTGGTTGTATGTATTAAATCGGTATGAATCGAGAGACATATTTATTTGACATTTTTACAATTTTTTATAACATGAATTTATTTAACATTTTTGAAAATTACATGGTTTTCCTTTCGCTTATCTCTCCAAAAAGGAGACCAGATCTTGCGCTCGGAGAGGGAGTTACACTACAATAATTTTATATAATATCTTACATATTCTATTCATTGTCCATTGCTCTTCTCTTCGTCACATTTTTGGTAGAGCAATCGCTATGACCATGACGACACCGCAGCTGTTCCGATTAGCGACATCATGAGCATACGTCAAATATTTAATTTACTGTAAGTCACACAGTGCTTGAGAGAATTCAAATGAAATAATTCAAATTTTAACTGTTGTATATTATGTGGTCACCGCGTGGCCGCGCAACGGCCACAACAAGCCAATTGCTTTCTGCTAGTTTAAAAATTTAAAAAAATAATTAATAAGATGGAGTAATTCATTATTAAATTATTACGTCACGTACAGACGTGCTTATTTGGTAAAGCAGTAACACACCCAGTAAGTGAGACCAGCTAAGTGGTCGAGGCTCCGCACCTCGTCCCGGGAGACCGCCAAGACACTACTATTTTTCGAAGTTTATTCCGTAGATGAGCGTCTAACTTCTAGACTGAACGCAAGCTATTTGTGGTTCATAATATTATTGTAAAATAAAATCCTCACACACTGTATAACATGGGTAAAACCAATTAGGCGAATACAATAATACCGGTTGTATCATCAGTAGTAAATTTGGACAATAGTAAATTATTACTATAGTAACTTTTCACCATCGCCCGTGGTAAAAAAACATTTGCGGGTTGTTGGTACGTCAAATTTACCGCTGTCGAAGCATATATAAGAAATCTCGCCTCACAGTGTGTCAAGACGAATAATCATGAAATCGAACATTATCTGTGTCACTTTGCTGTCGAAAATTTTCAGTCCATATAGGACAAACTATCATCACTAAAGTAGCGGGATATCAGGCGCGGTCGCTTCATGCACGCATTGGATGCTCCACATCCCTTGTATTCTAGAGTCAAAAAGCTTTGAACGTTTAATTTTTAGCTGAAAACAGCACAGCTGCAAATAAATTCGATCTGTCCTTTAGATACCAATCATAACATGCACTAACTACACGGCGCGCGCACAGAGCGAGTCGAAATACATTTACATTCTCAACTTTCGAGGATACGCAGATTTATTTTTTCTGGAAGCCGGGTGAGACAGGGGTATTAAAAAGAAAAATTGCAAGATGCGTAGATAAAATAGGCGAATGGACGGCACAGAATAGACTTACATTGAATCCATCCAAAACAGAATTACTATGGACAGCAACACCCAGAAGGCAAAACTTAATACAGAAATCAATGTCTGCGAATGCTAAATCTGCAGTTAAGTTGTTGGGCGTGCACATTGATTCAGATCTTTCAATGAATACACAAATCAGTAAAACTGTCAGTGCATGCTGCCATCAACTGAGACAGATTAAAAGTATTCGGAGACATATTCCTCTTGAGGCAGCCCGTCTACTCATTGTGGTGTCACGTGTGGACTATTGTAACAGCATCTATGCTGGCCTGCCAATGTTTCAGCTGGATAGATTGCAATCTATTCTAAATGTGGCTGCACGGATAATATATGGAGTTTCCAAATTCTCACACATAACATCCCTTTTACATCAGCTACATTGGCTCCGATTCCCTGAAATAGTAGAATTTAAATTGTGCTGGTTGATGTACAAGGCGACACACAACATGGCGCCTCTGTATCTTCAAGAACTTTGTATCCCAGACAATTTGATTGGTAGACGTCAAACTCTCAGGTCAGCCTCTACTTCAGCTGCAGGAAGGGTTGTAGAACCGACCAACCGTTTCCAGAAGTCTAAATTTAGTGAAAGGGCATTGCAGTGGCAGGCCCAAAAGCGTGCAACTCTTTGACCTCCGTTATAAGGAACAGTACATTAGAGACTTTATTTAAAAAGAAACTAAAAACGCACATTTTTTCAAAATAATTTTCATAAGTGAAAATAATGATTTTTAATTAAAACTACCAATTGCGGAAGGCTATCGGTGCGATATAAATTCACTTATGGTTTAAAAAGAATTGTCGCTCGAATTGTAAGAAATTTAATTGCATTTTAATAGTATAAAATCACCAGTTTTAAATACAGTGGAATCCCGATTTTAAGTTTTTGAAGGGACCAACAGAATAAATGTAAACAGAGGGATAATGTAAATACAGATTAAAATATATTTTTATCGAAAAAAAACAAATATATTATAAATTAAATTAAAGGTTTCTGGTGGTACATTACTGATACTAGTAAAATATGCTTCATGGCATCGTCTTTTGTAAGAACTGGATTTATGGGATGAGCAGACAAGAAGAATCTTCGCAGGTCAAGTTTTTGTTTATACGACTATCCACAATTTCATCAATTTCCACTACGTCCGATGTTATTATGTTGGAGTCAACGTCTAAGTAAGTCTGCGAGGGTTATTCATATTATTTTCTCACCCATCAATGTTGTCTATAATAATAATGTATTTATTCCAGAGTGAGCAGGTTTTTTTTTTAACCTGATTCGCTATAGAGATAATACATATTATGTTATACATTAAGATTATGAAATAAATACAATGCTATGAAAAAGAAAACCAAGGAAAATATTAATAAATAAAAAAAAGTAAAATGTTCACATAAATATTACGTATATAACTACTTCAGTCACGGCCATTGTTGTATCTGTAGCTATTCTGTAGGCGCTGCCATTCTCTGGTCAGGGAACCAGCTTTCCATGAGAGCGCCGCTTGCACCAGAGAGTTAGTGCTGAGCTCCAGCCGCAGCTTTAAGCCCGCAACTCGATGTCTCAGAAGCGGAACGAATCCATGTATACGGCCTTCGGTAAACATTGTAGATGCGCTGCAATAACGCGCCAATCCGAACAGTATTCTGTATGAGTTGTTGTACTTAATTCGGAGCCGGTCATGCGTCACTTGCTTGTATTTCGACCAGAGCTCGCAGGTACACATGCTGGTGAAGAACGATTTAAACAGGATCTTCTTCACCGCCTTACTGCATCGGTAGAAACGCTGTGACAGCATATTTACTATACTATTTTTTACACAATTATATTGTTGATACCAGCTTGTAAAAAAACAATAAAAATAACGAAAGTATGAGAATGAAAAATTAATACAAACGACAAGCAAACAAGCAACACATTCTTGGCTCTGTGACGAATAGCGAACTGGTCGAACGTATAAAGTTTAGATGTAAATCGCAGGAAAGAAAAATGTAAAACAGGGATTCTAATATACTAAAATGACACGGGACTGCAGAAATAACACGCACATAGATGGAAAACGTGAATTACGAACATGTAAAATCGAGGCTCCACCGTATGTCATCCTAAATATGTAATTTCCATAACTTCCATTCGTATATCCGTGTCGAGGAACATGAAAAAAATAACTTTTATTTACACCTGTCAATTAGTGCGGTTACCGCGTTAAACAAGTCAATTATTTAACTATTCAATTAATTCCTTAATTCCAGGACATTCCTAGTTATTCATATTGATCGAATATTTCGTTAAAAAATCAAGAATTAAATTTCGATTCTCTCCAAATTAGAACATTAACATTAACACTAAATTACGGCATATAATGTTATGGACCAAGTTCGTAATTCTTTTTACGTGACCGAATCACTTCGGTACACCTTGGTTAACTCTAATATAGGTACATATGTTACTTTTAATTCGGCTATACATTACAAAACCTTATCCGACAGATCGCACTTCGACTGCATTCAATCCGCTTTCGCCGGTGCACGTGTCGCATCGTGTTTCGGATTAGTATTGGTGAGAAATTTCTGAAGATGTTATCAAAATAATATTCCGTCTACTTTTTGAAAGTCGATGCTTCCGACTCCTCCTCACGCAACTTTTATCAGGTGTTATATTTCTCCGAGGATCTGCCCGTTTCATACATTCATAAAAGATGAGCAATTTCTGAACCAACTTCTCATAAATAAGATACAAGTTACAGTATATACATGAATTATTGTAAAGCTATTTCACGATATCGAACAAAAGAATGTAAAATATATTTTGTAAATTGGTGTATTTTATTATATTAAACGTTATAACGTTTTCGGGAACATCTTTCATTATCAATATTATAATTCAACTAAAATTAAAAACAGTAATATATGGTGTGTTTGGAGTTAACGGAGATGGAGGTGGGGGTGGAGTTAAAATGGATCAGAGAGGGGATGTAATGGGCGGTATTTATTATGTTTTTATTGTTATCAAATATTTCTATAATATATAGATATTTCCACCCCCACCTCCGTTAACTCCAAACACACACGTAATTACTGTCTGAACGTAAACGTTTTTAATTTTAGTTGAATTATAATATTGATAATGGGAAGATGTTCCCGAAAAGGTTATAATGTTTAACACAATGAAAAGTGTAGTGGAATAAAATAGTGTTTTAACTAAATTTACAAAATAATCATGGAATTCCACAAAGTTTCACCATAAACCTTTGAACAGTAAAATAGATGTTTTTTAGTTTGAAATTTTTATGAAACGTTTGAAATGCTACATCGTTCTATAATACGTTTTTTTAATAAATAAAATATACAAGAGGTTTTTTCAAATACCAGAATAGAGGTACATATTTAGAGATTTAAATAAAATAATATTTATAATCAAATCTTATGATTTTTATTAGAAAATTACCATAAATTATCACGCGAATGTTAAATACTTTAAAATTTGTTATAGAACTTAGAACAACAAGGTGTTCAAGACAAATTGACGTTTTTGTATCAAACTTCTGACAAATAATATTCTCTTTAAAACAGTGTTATATCAAATTATCAATAAATTATATTAAATTATAAATATCAGATCAAATTTGCTAGTAGTTTAGGAGACAAGAAGTTTTATTTAAATAGCAATTGTAATATTTTTAGAATAAGTGTTAAATAAAATACAAATAACATGTATGAGTTATAATATGTAATACAGGCTATAACAGATATTGTCCACAATATTTTATGGATGAATACCTAACTAAATTACGAGTCGAAAATGTCCAAGGAATATGTGAAAATCTGCACCGTTACGGAAAATATTACTGTTTGAAATATTTACTAAATAATGTTACGCATTACAAAATTTATTTTTATATTCAATTTATCGAAGTAATCTTTTAATTATGTTTTTTTTTAATAGCTCTGACATAGTTGAGATTAGACACACATTCCTTGAACGTTTTCGACTCGTAATTTAGTCAGGTATCCACCCATAAAGTATTGTCGACTAGGTCTGTGAATCAGAAACCTTATTATGTACTCTAAATTTTGTAGCCACATTTTTGTAATTTCACCTTATAGGTGATGAACTTAACCCCGACGAAGAAATTGAAAAATCATATTCTTAATTTTGAAGCTCTTGAATATTTCAATTTGATGTGAATGATCAGATAGTATCTTGTCGTTCCAATGGCACAATGTAACAAAGAATCACCTGTTCTTATTGCACTTAATTAAAAAACTAATATAATATTATTATCATTATTTTCACAGAGATTATTTATTGGTAATTTCTTACTAGTTAATATATAATACATAAAACGTAAAGAGAATAAAACTAAATGGTCAGAGATTGGAAGCGAGCATGGAGGAAGCAAACTAGCGTCCAACTTAACTTTCACACACTTTATTTTGTTACCTCTGGCCCTCTCTATTAACGCAAATACACTAGTCTAGTTGCTGGAATTAGTTATATAGTTAGTTTACGAAGCGAGAGCATGTACTGTAGTACTGTTAAATTTTACAAATACCGCAAATCTAATATTCGCGGCACTAGAACTCCGGTATTGAAAAGTGCACGAAAACAGACGATATTTCGGTATTCATACCCTACTCACTTTGTTTCCAAAATGTAATTAATCCTGTAATATTTCGGTAAATACACGCAACATGCAATTCATATTTTAGTTAAATCCGAATCCTACAAAAATAATTATCTTTCAATTCAATCCGTTGTAAAATTAATACATTGACAAAAATACAATTTGTGTCGAGACAGAAAGAAATCACATATTAATTCCACAGTGAAAATAATAACAAAAATACGATATAATAGTCTCTTTCTCACTAATTAAAGAAAAATGAAAAAGAAGGTTGTATTATATAATGCAACCTCCTATACAGGACTTGATGAATGCTCCGAAATATAATATTATATACATTTACTATACGATAGAACTCTAGTTTCTTACGGTAACACGAGTTGACAGCATGGCTGCGTACGACTATTTTATATCACAGTATGGTAAAGGTTAACGTGATAATTTGTCATTAAATTCTTTATAGCTAACATTTTTATAAACTGGATGATAAATACAACCCTAGTTTGTTACGATATTTTTCCTACAAACTTCATTTGCGCACGTTTTTAATGAATCAATAATTTTGGCGTGTCGGACTTATTACAATTATCCATACACAGGACATAACAGACCTGATTCATTTTATTTGGAAAACAAAACAGTTTATCAGATCTATATAAACAAAAATCATAATAAAGGTGTAACAAAAATGTAACCAATTACATGTTTTCTCTGAAATAACAATACATTTGATACAGTGAAGACAATTATTTGAAAAGGACTTAAATAGATAAACAGCTTATTAAGACTTTATAATAGGAAACGAATTTTACGCTGCAAAAAAATTATTATATATTAAAAACGTTATTTTAACAATAAGTGACTGTGATTGGTAACTAAGTACACTAGAAACTAAATCTCCAACAATTTAATGGCAATTACCGATCTTCGTTAAAATTGAATACCAAACACACAATCGCGGTGGATATCTGATATTATTACGAGTAGAAAATGTTCAAGGGTATATACAAATTCTGTACCGTTACGGAAAATATTTATTTATATGAAAATAACCTTTCCCATACGATGCTAAAGTAATAACGCGCACTCCGGTGCTGTAAACTCAGTGTACATGGAGACTTTTATCATTTTTATGTCGGATAAATATGAATATTTTACATTTATTACGTATATTAATCATATACACAATATATACATAGAATGAGAAAAAATGGAACTACAGCACAAAGACGCATAAGACACGTCTAATTCGGCCAGCACACGCCACTAACTAAAGTGACGATCGGCATCTGGCACCCCGCGCCCCGCGCACTACGCCTTCAGAACCACTCCGCACATACACGTACATGTACGTATTGACAAATTCACGTCAGGTTCTTCGAGAGAATATTTTTTATGTTGCGTATGATAAATACTTATATATTGTAATTATTTTATCTTATACATAAATATATTACGGAGGAATACCTAACCTGTATTTAGTATATTTACAGAGATATTCACATAATTAGAGGCAATGTCAACTCAGTTTACATCATCGGAGAGGATTACAATCGAAATCATGGAATAATCACGACTTATTTTAAAAAGCTTATATCTCTGACATGGTCGACATGTAACATCAATATTTTCAATTCATATGTCTAAAATATTGTACGCCAGGTGTAACGTAACACTAATTGACATATTTTGTAAAACAATAAAAAGAGAATAATATGACTAACTTTAACTGTCAATATTATTATTATTATAGCAATAATTAGTTGAACAAATACACTATAGGAGCTTACATACTTCGAATCATTTAAATTCATGTACTTGATTGAAAAATGCCGTGAGAACGCGCGACAGAATCTTCAAAATTCCTAAAAACCTCATTCCGGGCCGGTAAAATATGGAATTGAAATTTCGACCGGCCTAACGAGTTGTCGATTCGTTTTCTAAAACACTCTAAAGTTTTACCCATTACAAAAGTAACCCCAGATAGCTATCAAGACGTCACGAATTCCGTTTCCAGCGAAGAAAGAATTCGGACAAATGGGACGTCAGAAAACACCGCCGTACAAAATGTTAAAAGACAATTTTAAATGTTTATTAAGATTTATTTTACGTAAATAGAAGTACCTAAAGCCAATAATGTACAGTAATTTAGATAACTTTTCGTATCTGTATTGTAGTTGTAAAAACTGAATGCCTGAAAGAGAGGAAAAAATTGGTTGAAATGCGTACGAAGCGTCCATTTAAAATTTTAACAAGGGTTTCAAACGCGATTTTTTATTTATTTCACTAATATTTAGCAGACTACAGGCGACACGTAATAATAGATACAATGAAAGGATATCTTTCATATGCGCATCTTTGAAGGGTACATGTTCATGCATGATAGCGAATGAACAAATTAGAAGTGAAAGTAAAGTAAAAAAAGGATTAAGAAAGAGTGTTGGTGGCACCAGAATTGAAAACGACCACGAAAGACTTGGCATAGCCAGACTAAAAGATGATACGGATAGAGGCGTCGAGATTGCAAGAGTTGCGGTTAAGGCCAGAGTTATCGTAAGTGAGTAACGGATTGAGTATTACACGTATTGGTATTTTGATTTGTAGATAAACTCAGAGATCACCGCTTGAAATCAGTAGGATACTTTCGATACGACAGCGAGACTCGACACGTGCGCACAAACGTCACCCAGAAGGCATAAAATTACAAAAATGTACTTTTAAAATTAGCAATATTAACTTTGTGGTTAAAATTCATATTTTTAGTTATTATCTTTGTTTTATTAACCACTTAATTGAGTTTAAATACATCTACCGGTTTCGAAAAATAGCATTTTTTTAAAAAAAAAAATAGATTCTGATAAAAAACAATAATATATGTTTTAGTTAGTTATGACATCCTGAAGAAGAAAATGGTATTTTTCGAAACCGGTAGATGTATTTAAACTCAATTAAGTGGTTAATAAAACAAAGATAATAAATAAAAAAAATTAAAAATGTATTCTGATAACAGAAATATTATAAAAATACTACAGGGGAGATTCAAAATCACCAAACGTACGAACGGAACATCAACGGACAATGGATTGACATTTCACGTACTCAAGAGTGCTCGAATATCTGAGACTGTACACGGTGGACGCGCGCCAATACGACGGAAGAGTATGGCGCTCTGTCGCCCCCCAATGGAAAATGACGCGATGCTAAGTTAGTTAATTCGCGTGCTGCTTGATATAATGCAGTTAAATTCAATATTATGGGCGGACTAGATGGCGACACGCAATTACGTGGCACTCAAATGCAGAGATCCTAATTGACACAACTATGTCAATTAGAACATAATCATAACATTGAAATGTTTATTACGTACAATATTTCAAGGTCGTGTAATTTTGTTATATGCATACTAGTGATGAGCTCAAAATCACGAACCGCGAGTCAATCACTGTTATCTTTGAGTCACACTCACTCTCAGTGATTGAATAACTGAGAATATCATGATTTGTGATTAAAAAATTTATTCTATTGATTTTTTGACGCCGCCGTTTAAATCCGTAATTTGATTGGCGCCATCTGTTGGAATCTGTTTTTGTTGGTAATGTTTATGCTATTTTGTTAGTATTTTTTTTTTTAATTTTCTAGGTATGTGTATATATGTCCAATAATTTTCTACTAACTATTTATGGTAGAATATGTTTTTTACGCAAATGAAGTTTCAATAATACAAATAAGTACGCTAAAAAATGATTATTTTTAAAAAAAATATTTCGTATATTGTGATATCAGAAACTGTGATCACAGTTTTCAATCACTGATATTATCGAATACCAATCACAATCACACCAGTGAGTCGCGAGTAGCATTTTTCTCATCACTAATGAATACCTTTTGAGCTGTTAAATAGCGTAAAGGTACCAGACGCGGTCGCTTTATATATGCTTTGGATGCTCCGCATCCCTTGTGTTCTAGAGTCAAAATCTTTGTACTTTTTGTTTTTAGCCGAAAACAGCACTGCTACAAATAAATTCGTACCGTCGACTAAAGACCACATACGGCGCGCGCAAATACATATTACATATACATTCTCAACTTTCGACAATCTATGAATATCAGTTCCGCCTGTAAAGGTCTTCGAATACTGTATACGCAATCGTTAATAGTATCCAACATACACAAAACGACTTAAACGTTTATGGGTACACAGAATAGCATACATAATACGAAACTAACGGATTGTTTTGAGGAATTTGTTCGTGTGACGCATTTTTGACAGTTTGACTTGGACACTTGAAGCTGAATTTAATTCATCATTTAAATAAAATTGAATACAGAAAATAACATGGATACTTCACTTCACCAACGTGATGCTGACGCTGTAAATGAAAATAGTGAATTGTGAGAGCGATGAGTGAGAGCCAATGATTGAACCATTTAAGTCCGTCGACCATTTGCGTCACCGACCGCCACTGATAGGTATATAAAATAACTGTATAATAATAGGTATATAAAGTAAACTTTTATATTATTATTATTTTTTTTAAATTTAAGTACATATGTATTAATATAATATTCTTGTAACGCACTGGTGCCGTTTAAAATGCCTAATAAATAATCAATATTATTCTCACACGGCGTGGCGCCCGGTCCCACTAAATTTGAAAAGACCATTTCCGTTAGTCATGGTCCTTTTTATCAGCACGGCGGTGTTAGGACCCCGTATAATCAGGTAGTTTACGATGTTACCGAAATGTTAAAAAAAATGAATCATACAATTTGTATGGAGAAAGGCCGATAAAATCTCGAGTAGGAAAAACGGTACCATGGTCTCCAATTAGCTTCTTCTCGTGGTCATGGTAATACAATAAATATGGAAACATTAGCTATTTAACGTATCGTAAAAATAAATGTTTACAATATATGTAATGTATAATTTTTTTAAATAAAATATCTCAAAATCTATACAACCAGCTTTTTACAATTTCTTTTTTACACAAATTAAAGAATTATATATTAAATAACACGGATAAGGACGATATTTAAAAAAAATCCGGAGGTCTACAAATTAATTTGCAATGATTGCAATTATTTTTATGTATCTAAAACTTGCAGAAATTTTGATATTAGAATTAAGGAGTACTTGAACTATTCTGAACTTTCCAAACACCTTTTGGTAACAAACCGTTATTTTGATTTTAACAAAGGTTTATAAATTATATATACAAATACTAGGGGTTTACAGTTAGATAAAATTGAAATTTTATAAATAAGAGAAAGTGTTGTTAATAGCAAGCTAAATATTATTGCAAATACATACGATTTTACATGCCCGAAATTCACGTTTTACCTTCATTTGCGTGTTATTTCTGCAGTCCCGTGTCATTTTAGTACATTAAAAATCGTATTTTATGTTTGCCTTTCCTGCGATTTACATTTAAAACTTATTGAAATTTGTTCGGCCGGTTCGCAATTCGCCCTAGAGCCGAGAGTGTGTCGGTCGTTTATACGCATTTTTCATTCTCATACCTACGTAATTTTAATGTTTCGTTTTTTTATTGTTTTTAGAAGCTGGATTCAGCGAGAAAGTTGCATAGAAGATTGTAAGAATAGCCTTTTTTATGAATAACCTTTGCAGACTTACTTAGACGTTGACTTAATGTGGAAGACCAACAAATAAATATATTTATTTATTTACACCCTATCCCGAATCGTTTTGAGAGTTGTTTACTATCGTTTCGATTTGTCCATATTACTTTTATTTTACATTCTGTTATTAACATCTTAACACCGTCATAGGTTCGCTCCGGTATTATCGTGTCAGAGCCATACCTGTACAATTTGACGTGAGACTCGTTATCTATCACATTCAATTTAGAAGGCGGCCAGAGAGAAGCTATAGAAATCATGCACCCTCAAAAGGGAGGGTAGACGTCACATTTACGTGTTGCAGTCGCAGAACTCGGTCACAGTCCGGCAGAAATTCATTCTGTCCAGGTTGCAAAAGGTGCAGGGGAGCCAGTAGAATACTCCGTTAGGTCTCTCTAGCCGCGGCTCTTCCCGGCATAGTCCATCCCAGCAACCCCCAGCGGGAGATTCACACTCTAATAAATTCCCGAAATATCCGAGATACTTTTCATTTTTTAATAGTTCCTTCTAATCCCGCAATCATCACAAATAGATAATAGGGTGCAGGTGAAGTACCTATAATTGAGGCAACAAATTCAACCACAGCGAGCCCCATCTACAGCAGTGATCAAAATAATCTTCCAATTCTTCGGTCACATGCGTCAAAGACCTGGAAGAGTGCCGCACGGTGGAGACCCTGGAGCCGGCTGTGAGGGCTGAGCCGAGTCTTATCTGTCGATGCCAGTGGCGTGACTATGCCAATGCGGTGCATTGGGGCCCGCGTTAGAAGGGGGCCTAAAAAGTTCGCGCACTACAATTCATTTGAAATCGTTATTTTTAGAAATGAAATTATAAAATCGTTTCTCTCGTGTATTGCAAAAACACTATCATTGTATGCAGTAGGGCCCCATTAATATGTCAAATTAGGGACCAGCCCATCGCCGTAAAGTGAAGTATTTTTTAAATTGCATGTGCAAATAAATGCCCTGCAAAGTGTTAATACTATACGGGACAAGAAACGAATTTTTTTCTCCCTATTTAATAGATAAAGCACGAAGTAATATACTTAGGACTTATTTAGGGGGGCCTTTTAACATTATGAATCGGGGCCCAATTTTTTTAGTTACGCCGCTGGTCAACGCTGACACGAAGGAGCAAAGAAGAAGACCAGGATGAACAGGCAGAAAGGCGATGTGTGACCGACAAAGAAATGAAGATACAAGGACCAAATGAATGGCGACATGAGGACACCATTTATTTATAATGCTAGCGAAAACAATTATTTTGTAGCGATATTTGAATATGTCCAAGAATTGCTGGATTTTCACTTACAAAGGCACTGTGATGAGATCCAATTTTATTCCACTGTTATTACTACGTAGTACTTAATATTTTAGCGCTTTTTTCCATTTTGCATTGGGGCCCAATTTTTACAGTCACGCCACTGATCATAGGATTATATAAATGATTCCATCGTTATTATTAATGAATGACAAATTTGACATGTTTTAAAAACGATTAGAATTTATTTTAATATGGATGCGGTCATTGCCTCAGGGCATTTATAACATTCCTCGTGTTGAGTGTCAAGATAGCAACTTGTACAGTGCAAATACAATTAATATTATGTATGACTCGCGTACCTACCACAGCGCCACATTTCTAATGCATCATCTGTTATTTTTGAGTGGTGAGCAATATTATATCTGTAGAAAATGATAATATATTGGCAATATTTGAATGTGTCCAAGAACGCACTGTTATTAAACAAATAATAGATATCTCATTGAGACGAAGCTATTTTTTATTATATTTAATGGAGATATATGTGACATATATGCTGTCTCACGGAAATGAATATAAAATTTAGTCCATAGTAGTATTCGAAGTGTTTCCACATATTAACATATATACGACATCCAAAAATTGGAGATTGATTAATGGGTGAGAATGGTGAACGTTATATTTGTATAAAGTTATCCGCCAAAAGCCAAAGCCAGCCGAAGACAGGTCATAAGCCCTGTAAATTACATTAAATATAATAAAAAATAGCTTCGTCTCTACGAGATGTCTATTATTTGTTTAATTATTTTGTAATATATTAATAAGATACTTGATAAGAAAGCAACTTCAGGCCGTCGTGCCGGGAGGAACATGGTTCCCAGTCACCGTGAAATCTGGCGCGTTCCAACACTTTTTTTTACAAACAAAAACCAATGTTTTCTTAATGAGCTTTTTGCCGCTCCAGAGGCTGGATGCCTTTTTCGACGTTGTTGAGGTAAGCGGCGGGCAAAAAATATGAGGGAATCTCGAAAATAAATTACTCGCAGACCCGTGGCACTGTGGAGAAATGATGGATTGAAATGCCGCGGGCCCGGGTTTGATCGTATCGAAAGCATAATGTTTCTGACGTGGAAATATTAGTTTAAAAGGAAATATATAAACAAGAGAGACAATTGCTTGTTAATTTAGTGGTTAAGACATTCTTGCAGTGATCTAGTGGTCGGGGGCCTCGTTCCTCATAACGATGCTCTAAATAGGGTGGCTACACACGGAAAAATACAAGAGTGGTAGCTAATCTGGATTTAACAATTCCCAAAATCACCAATAAGTATGGATCGAAGACAATAGAATTTGTTGTTCCTACAATAAAAAATACACTACCTGGGTTTTTACAAAAGAGTACGCTTTCTCCCAAGAAATTATAAAAAATGGCTTATCGATAATAACCTGTCTTACCTGTAAGAATGAAATGAATTGTTTAATTTTGTCACGACAATAGTTCCGAAAGGTGCAGTCAGAGGGACTCAAACTCTTTGCTTGCACTTCACAAAAATGAAAATTAATCGTGTGTGTGTAGTATAATGTTTAGTTTAAAAAAATATATACATAATCTTGTTGCACCACACAGTAACTGCCACAGTAAATTATAAAATGAAATATATCTTCGAAAATGCTCTGAAAAAAACCGCACAATTTGTTATAAATCTCTATACAAATACAATTTATCACAATTCATTTTCAGATTCTTAAGACATGTTCAGTTCAATGATTTACTCACAGTTGTAAGCCTTTCTAATGTTATTCTGTAAAAAAAACACCATAATTACTTATTCCTACTACTAATTCCATATAAAACGGATCAATCGAAAGAAATTTTCAATTCAGTAAATAGCCAATTGTATGACTTGAGTAATTCACTAACTTAAAAGTAGACGATAGTAATGTGAATGTCGATGTAGCTACTAGCGCTACGGCTGCAGCGGTGGGTTGTCGTGGTAGTTTTTAGAACTAATCCATTAAAGTTTCTACCGGTACACAGATGGCGCTAATTGTAATAAATCCATAAATATACGTTCACTGTCCATATTATACATTATTTAATTTATATTTGTTTCCCAGAATTTTTAGTAATGCACAGCTTTTTTGCTTGTATGCACTGCATGCCCCTGCTAGCGAGGTAGGAAGCGGCTAACAGGCGTACACATAAATAAAATGTAATATTTAATACTTATTGTACTTGATAGTTTATTAATTACTTTAAAAATGTTTATATTGATGCAACCACCATAGAATATTATTTTGAAAATAAACGACGAAAAAAAACAAACTTTGGAACCGATGATACAAATACTTCGCACATATAATATGTCATCTGATTACACATTTGAAACCACCCCCGTAACAATACTGTATATCGGTTTTGGGCAGATTTGAGTTATGAATATCACAACATTGTACATCTTCTTGGGCATCGAATGAAATATTAAAACAACCACATAAAATAAATACTCTTAAAACACTACACCGTATACCATCCAAGATGGCCGTTGTTCCGTATATCTATCAACACATTCTGTGACATTATTTTTCGTCTCGCGTACTCGCGACACGGTGCAGCGCCGAGCCGCCGCCACTGGTAACATTAACGTAACACACATGACGTGTCGAGACGGTGTCCAAAGTAAGTGGCCGGTAACAGAGAGGACAGTCACTTACTACCGACGACAGCAGTTGTCAGCGGGACTAGCTAATAGGGAGATTCGAAGGATTCGAAATGTCGTGTTGCGATACCGGAAAACGTTTCAATACTTCAAGAACGCAGAATTGAATATCGAGTATGCATGATGGACCAGTGACCACTGCAGAACGACACGAAGAGTCGATTCTAATAAAAATACAAGTTAACACAACGAAATGACTAAAATTAAATGTGAATATATTAATTACAAAGATTTACATATAAAATCAATTTTATCGAAAAATATTGTCGTTGCGCCACCGGGATTCGGATCTGGATCTCTTTCCTAACCGGGGAAGGTGCATTATCCAACTATGCTACAGAGACACTATTTTTAGCGACAATTTTCGAACCTATATGTTACCTTTTTGATATTGTGATGGTATTCGAGAAGGAGGAAAGCGAGACACAGCGCTAAATACTTGCAGGTGATGAGTGTACGGAACAAGTAGATGAGTTTGTGTATTTGGGAAGTATGTTCGATAGAAGCGGAAAGGCTGAGAATGATATCGAAAGAAAGGTGACTGCAGGGAATAAAGTGAACGGCGCTTTGAATGGAATTATAGTTAATGGGAACATGTTAACTGAGGCACGACTAGCGGTTCACAATAGAGTCCTGTTACCGACACCGATGTATGATAGTGAGGCCTGGAGCTGGAAGAAGAGGAACGAAAGTAGACTGAATGCAGTGGAAATGAGATATATGGCAGATCCATTTAAATAATGAAGAAATAAGGAAATAATGTAGTGATGATCTTAGTATAAACCAGATACTGGAGGACGGTCCTGTTAGAAGCCTCAATAATCGTCGAACTTGTATGAGAGGATGTATGAGTGAGGCGAGAATTGCGTGTCAGGACAGAAGAGTGTGGCGCTCTAGCCTCACTGCCTACCCCCGTGGAAAAGCGTGATGGTAAGTAAGTGAGAACAGACTAGACGCATGCATAATCGCGAATCTCCTCCCACTAGCGACGCAGATTAATTGAGAGTTTAGAAACGGAAAATCCAAAAGCCAAAGAAACCCTCCCCAAACGCTGTCATTAATTTGTGACCTCTGGACAAAAAAAAAAGGTTGAATAATTGTGCTAGAGAAATTTGATTTTTCAAAATGGGGTTGGCAAATGGGAAACTCTGGGGGCTGGCAATTTGTACAACGCGACGAACTGAATGCTACGGGAAAATGGACCAAATATGTCACGGTTTTAATTGTTCTCGCCTTTGTATGATGCCGGCTGGACGCGCAAAAATACACCTCTGTCCGGTAAAATACAGCTCTGTCCGGTAAAGAATTATTATTATTTCTGTATCGGAAATGTGTCAAAGCCGATTTTGATTCGAAAATAAATAACATTTCTACGATCTGTCGATAGTCGTAAATAAATAGGATTTATTTTATTGTTAGTGAGTGTGGATGTTGCACGCGGGACTGTCGCGCATTACGCGTTTCAGTTGGTCAGCTGCATAAACTTTTAATAAAAATTTTAAAAAGATTATATAAAAAAAAAAAAAAAAATTATTTTATTATTTATTATTCAGTCCGTGTCATTTCAGTTATGGATGCAGGTATTCCTAATATAATATGTGACTGCAAGGCAGAGATTGAGAAGAGACATGCCACGACAGACGTCAGTAGTGACGAGAGTAATGGGTACTGCGCGCTAAGCAGCGGCGTAACTAGGAATATTAGGCCTCAATGCAAAATAGATCAAAGGAATTGGGCACTAATATAAAATGGAAGGGCGTCCTACATATTGCACACCTAGATCAAAACTAATACAATAACAAAAAAAACAAGAATTTTGAGTTATTATTGTATTCTGTCATATACGCAAATAACTTAGCCCCAGTTCTCTAATAGTATCATTTCAGGATACATTTATGACAAAAAATGTTGTTTAGTTTCATAGCTTAAGTAAAAAAAAAAATGGAGAAATATGTTATTATTTTTTTGTCTACCGAAAAATGACTTTTTGAGTTATCTTAATATATCACATTAACGGGATACTACTAAATGAATTAATAATAATAATTTTAGGAGAACACATCTTATTGTGAAGTTGTAATTATTCAAAACAGACGGTCTGTGATATTTTAAATACGAATTAAATATATTAAATAGAAACAACAATATCCCGGTGGCGCAACAACAATATTTTTCGATAAAATTGATTTTATATGTATATCTTTCTAATTAATATATTTAATTCATATTTGAAATAATTATTTAATTTTTTTGATTCATAGTACAGTGTGTTATATTGTAATAATCGGATAACATTGCAGCAAAGTAAGAAATATATTTGGGTACCCTGCCTGCTACACTAGTATTTTACTGTATTATAACAGACAGTGCTTTTCCGGTATAGTAGTGAACAAATTGTAATGCTTATTGTACAAATATATATATAAAGAGTAAAACAAGATGCGGTTAGATAGCATGTAAATACATTGTAAAACTTGAAGTAACTGTATTGTTCAATGTATAAAAATAAAAAAAGAGTATATAAGTTAATAATATACAAATATGAAATAAACATATGTAAAATTGTAATGTTCAATATAAAAAGATTGAAAAAAGTTCCTTTAAATAATATACTAACACATTTACAGAGAAAAGTAGAAAATGTAATATTCAATATACTGGTACTGTAGTAGCACTTTTAATCTCAAGTTTGGACTTGTACAAGTTCTTGGGCGTAATTTCTCCCCATTTCGTGGAGCCAGAACTGCACTTTTCTTGAAAAATATGTAAGACTATTAAATTGATCAATTGGAAAGACATATATATATATTTGGGAAGTATGTTTGATAGAAGCGGGAAGTAGAGGACGTTCGCGGAAGACTTAGCGCGACCAGGTAAAGCATATACTGGAGGATGGTCCTGTTAGAAGCCTCAATAATCGTCGAGCTTGTTTGAGAAGATGTTTGTATGTAAATGAGGCGAGAATTGTGTGTCAGGACAGAAGTGTGTGACGCTCTATCCTCTCTGCCTAACCCCGCGGCGAAACGGCATGATGGTAAGTAAGTAATTTGAAAAAAAGAAAAATTAAAATTATCATAAATATATCCTAACATATCTTATTTATTACATTATTTTCAGCTTATTCTATTTCAAATATATCTTTTTAAAAAAAAGGATTTAAGCGTATTCTAATCCAAACCGTCGAGCTGCTGAATTAAAATGCTATCCATTAGCCATGTCGAAATAAGCGACGATATTACGAATAATTGTGGGTAAAAATTTGGCGTCCGCAATTTGTCTTCGGTAGCCCAGATTCGATCCCAATATATATTGCCGAAGATAAGAACAAATTATACTGATTAATTGTAAGGACTTCTTTTTCTTCGTCTTCTGACTTCTTCAAAAATCGGGGATCTGATTCCTAGGCATAATGATTATCGGTCAATGTTATACTTAGTGTTTAAATAACACACTATAATTTGTTATTTCAAAATTAATCAGAAAATATGAGGATTAATCTTCGATGTATTACACGAATTCTTCTTGAAGTGCAGTAGGTAAAGGCTACCCGAATAATGCATTATCTCAAGGTACACAGTATAGGTAAGCTAATACAAATGACAATATTAGTGATTGTGTCAGAGCTAATTATTCGTAATTCTTCTAGCAATCACTGGCACACTAAAAACTAAACTTACCACAGTGAAATTATTATTTTATATATTATTTAACATTGTTTATAATTAACCAATCAATGAGTAATATTTAAACATCATCCGGTTTCGAAAAACACAATTTTCTTCTTCAGGATGTAAAATGAACTAACCAAAAACATATATGTCACGTTATTATAATTAAAAAAATTAAATGTATTCATTAGAAAGATATACGTATAAAATCAATTTTTTAGAAAAGTATCTTTGTTGCTACTGATTTTCCGTAAAAACTAAGTAGATGGCTTTCAGATAACGGAACGATAGATGTATTAAATTGAAAAGTGTAACATATAAGTTCGAAAATTTGTCGTCAATCCACTGTGTTGGTATAGCATAATCGGATAATGCACGTTCTTCGGATTGAAACAACAATATTTTTCGATAAAATTGATTTTATATGTATGTCTTTCTAATTAATATATTTAATATATCACTAAAACTAAAACTCCACAATGAGAATGTGTTCTCCTTGATAAAATAATAATTATTTAAAAAAATAAACCTAGTACCTAACATAAATTGGTACGATGATGAAAAATGTGAAAATTAAATTAATGATCCAAAATAATTGGAAATATTTTTAGAATAGAACTCTGTTTGTGTTTGTTATACATAAATTTTTATTCCCGAATTTTTATCAAATGTCTGATCATTTTCTAATAAACGATTGGAAAATTCTGAAAAACCATTACTATTTAAATATCTTAAATGCTCTTTGACTCTTATGTTAAAATTTCGACCTGTTTAGCCAATATAAAAAGCAATACAATCTTTACAACTAAGTTTATAAACACCAGAGTTATAAAATATATCATCTTTATCTTTGGAATTTATAAGTATTTTTCATAAATGCCGGTCTAATATGCAGCGGTCGGTGTTTAGATATTTGATTGGAAAATTAATTTAAAATAAAGTTAATTTTTGCAAATTTAAAAAATATTTTTTAGTTACCAATCAGTCACAATAAAGGTTTACTAATATATTACAAAGCAGAATGCATTTTGAGATGGAGAAGAATTACATTATACGGGACGATGATACTGCAACAATATCGCTGATATGTCGTACCTTCTCCGTGGATACAAATCAATTAATATTTTGTATCAATAAAAATTAATTTATTAGGAGAACACACTCTCATTGTGAAGTTGTAGATGAATAAGGTAGATGGCTCTTTCAAATAATGGAACGATTAAATGTATTAATATCAAAAAGGTAATATATAGGTTCGAAAATTTGTCGCTGTAGCATAGTTGGATAATGCACATTCCCCGGTTAGGAAAGAGATTCAGGTTCGAATCCCTGTGGCGCAACAACAATATTTTTCGATAAAATTGATTTTATATGTAAATCTTTCTAATTAATATATTTCATTCATATTTAAAAATTAACTTGTTTTTCTACGAGACATTGGACGATGTACGAATGGGCGAAAAACCCACCTGCTCAGATCTGATCGATAAAAAAGCAAAGCCATTATCGAACGATTCGTAAATGGTGTCCTTTCACCAGGGCGAAACAAAAGTATCTTCCGCCCAGTGTGTGCCGAATGTACGAATTTTGATATGGAAGTGCGGTGCGCGGTTACGGTCTGTGAATTTTTATTGGGGGGCAGTAAATTGTACTGCTGTAATGCCGCCACTGCGGCTCGGTGGTCCGGGACAAAAAGGGATAAATCATCCAGCGCCGGGGCTCATAAAAGTGTCCCCTAAACGCTAAAAATACACAGTAAATAATGTGAACACAAAGGCGGGATTAATTATTATATCTGGTACAGAAGTTCCGCCAAATATATAGGCGGCACTGAAATTGGCGAGACGGCGGAAAGCGATAAATGATTAACTCCAATTTATTGTGGCACTCGTATAAATGTTCGAAAATCTATTTACCGAAAACCAATTGACCGAAACAACAATTTTCCAAGTGAAGAAATTTCGAACATCAATTATTATTTATCGTCAAACCGCACATCGTGTCCCGGGGCTTTTATTTGCAAATTTATTTCCCCGGAAAATAATGAAAATATTTTTAAAAAAAATTAAAAAACATTATAAAAGATCATTTTTAACTTACGGTGGCATTTTTATATCGTGTGGAAACAGTTAATAAGTCAATTACACTTTATTATTTATTGCTATTCAACAAGTAAATTGATGGAAAAATATATTTTCTGATACGACCTTGACGGGGGAGTCCCAGCAACGGGGGGAGGAATGACAGTAAATAATTTGACGTATACGTACACCGATTCAATATTCCAAAATGGTTTTGAGCGTGCAAAATAAAATTAGTTGCCAAGTTATTTTTTGTAAGTTTTATTGAATTTGTACAATAAATGATATAACGTGACAAATAGACGTCAAAGGCTTATGGGCCCGGCGTCGCGACGGTGAAACTTTCAATGACGCGCATTAAAAGATTTGTGTATTTTATGGTAGAGAAAAATAAAGGAACATAAAAATAAATGTAAACAATCGGGAGAATGTAAAATACGAGCGCCTAATTTAAGCCAAAAAAGATACATCAAATTTAACATCACTTTTGAGTTGCATTATTAATAATACAAATTAAATGTATTATTTAGAAAGATATACATATAAAATAAATTTTATCGAAAAATATTGTTGTTGCTACTGGGATTCGAACATGGATCTCTTCCAATTTGAGGAACCTGCATTAACCGATAAATAAAGAAGATGGCTTTCAAATAACGGAATTCACAAATCAGCAAAACTGTCGGTGCATGCTGACATCAAATGAGACAGATTAAAAGTATTCGGAGACATCTTCATCTTGGGTCAGCCCGTCTACTCATTGTGGTGTCACGTGTGGACTATTGTAACAGCATCTATGCTGGCCTGCCAATGTTTCAGCTGGATAGATTGCAATCTATTCTAAATGCGGCTGCACGGATAATATATGGAGTTTCTAAATTCTCTCACATAACATACCTTTTACATCAGCTACATTGGCTCCGATTCCCCGAAAGAGTTGAATTTAAATTGTGCTGGTTGATGTATAAGGCGACACATAACATGGCGCTTCTGTATCTTCAAGAACTTTGTATCCCAGACAATTTGAATGGTAGACGTCAAACTCTCAGGTCAGCCTCTACTATAGCCGCAGGAAGAGTTGTAGAAACGACCGACGGTTGCCAGAAGTCTAAATTTAGTGAACGGGCATCTGCGGTGGCAGGCCCAAAAGCGTGGAACTCTTTGCCCTCCGTCATAAGAAACAGTGCATCAGAGACTTTATTTATTATTTTCATGTGAGAATAACAATTGAAAGTGAGGTGAAAGTATTTACGAAAATGGGGCTATACAAATTATCCAATATTTCGTACAATTCTAAAAAGTGAACCCTTAAAGTGCGTTGTAATATTAATTTTTAGCATTTTTACATACGGGAAGATTTCTAATATTTTTATTATATTTTAAGATTTGTATTATGCCGCCAATTTGCCAGCCCTTAGGCACCGCCATACTTGCCCACCGCTATGGGTGTTATCCGTGTATTTACTTGCATCATTGACAAAGTTTTGATTAATTATCTTTTCTAGTACCTAGATCGTGAAAGCGTATGCAGCATCTCCAAAGTGCGCATCCGAGTGTTGGCTCTATACTAAGGCCTGGTTGTGTGTTCAGTAGTAAATTTTCAGCATGGTAACTTTTTACCATCGCCCGTGGTTAAAAATTATGCCGGTTGTCGGTACGTTAAATTTACTATTGTCAAAGCATAGATAAGACATCTCCCTTCACAGCATGGTGAGTCAAATAATCATGAAATATGCTGTATCTATATATGGCTTTCGGCACCTCGACCCCTTAGAATAACAAGGTTCCATCTGACACTGACACAGTTTTGAGATAATGAGCTCAAAAGTGTTGATTGAATTTCATCATATATGCATGTATATTTTGTTTTGAGAATGCAAATATGATCAGTTTTAAGGTCTTAACTTATTTTCAGTATTATCAATGACCACTGTGAGATGAGGGAAATTAAAAATTTAAAAAAACATTGTAAATTATCAAAAATGATCCATAAATTGAAATAAATAACTGATGCAGTTGGAAGTTTCAGCTCTCGCTATTTCCTTTAATATCCGTCAAATGGGGTTGGTGTGTATGGAAGAAATTAAGAATAATGCACTCGGAACCCATTTCACGCAATAACTCAAATTAACCCAAAATGTTAGTTGGAATCCTGTCACTTTGCTGGCGAAATTTTTTCGAATTACATGCTAATGTATATTAAACAACGAGATCATCATCGGACGAACTCTCATCACTAAAATAGGGGGCTATTGAATGATTAATTATCAAAGATTCAATTTGACAGACGACTTTTGCAACAGTTGTAAAGAGTCCTCCATGTTTGACCAACGATTTTCGATTTTTATCTTCCAATATTCGAGAGTAAAATTAGTTAACCATTGTATTTTTTACCAACGATCAAACGACCCGTTTTCGTGATTTATTTTACAAGAGTAAAAAGTTACCACAGAGTGAAAAGTTACCAACCGACACTAAACCACTAACCTTGTGGCAATAAGAAAGAACCTTAGGATTTAAACACTAAAGCTGAATATTTTTTATTATTTAACACAAAACGTTGTAGTTCATTTGAAGAATTTCAATAAAACTCTGTGTCACGAGGAATTGTAACAGTTTGGACAGTTTAAATAATAATAATGAGCGGACTCACATCCTTTCAGCTTCCGTCGGCAGGTGCTCCGGCACCTTGGTCAGCCCCCTGTGGGAGCAGTCCGCCGTGAGCCCCGCGCACGTGCAGGACCACGGACACCTGGCCAGGAGCTGCTGGTGGCCGCCGAGCGCCCGGAGCTCCACCTCGTTCCCGTGGCCCTGGCCGGCCGGCTCCGCGGAGCACCGCAGGCCCGGGGACGACAGCAGGAGCAGGAACGCGAGCACCCCGAACCGCGCCGGCTTCGCGCGAGCTTCCATAACTTCCGCGGTGCTTGAAATACCTTTAAAACACGAGCAGCGACCTCGAGGTGGTTCACTGCATCTCCGGCAGCGAGAGAGTCCCCCCTGCCATAAACGAAACAATAACAAATCCACAAATTAAAAGCACTCGTTTTATTCACACAATTTCGATCACCTGTTCACGATTTAATTTCACACATTTCACATTGTAAACGAGTGGATAGTCGACCGCCGCTCGGAGCCAACCTGGGGGTTGTGGAAACAGCGAAGACGATCAGGTATTGTAATATTAGTTCGCGATCCCCTACGTGCGTGTGCGCTCGTGTCGGACGCCGGCGGGACGGACGTGCGCTGCGCGCGAAGGTTAATCTTGGACTGAATTTGTGGATACGGTACCCCTCCGCGTGGTTGTATTGGTCGAGAGAGCCCTTCGGAGAGCATGCGTTGTGAGGCTCGGACTTTCAAACGAAGCTTTCACAAATGTAATCAATCCACATTTTTAATTATTGATAGAATTATATATACATTAAATCTACCACCTGAGCCTTGTCTCCTATATTTGTGTGCAGTTAGTTTAATACTTCACCTGTCGATGAGAGTTACTCGAGTAGTGCTAATGAACTCTAGTAGAGTATTAACATTGTTTCAAATATAAATTAAATATATTAATTAGAAAGATATACATATAAAATCAAATTTATCGAAAAATATTGTTGTTGCGCCACCGGGATTCGAACCTGGATCTCTTTTCTAACCGGGGAAGGTGCATTATCTATGTTATCTAACAGCGACAATTTTCGAACCTATATGTTACCTTTTTGATATTAATACATTTAATAGTTCCATTATTTGAAAGAGCCATCTACCTTATTTTTACAGAATCTCAAATACCTTTGAGTAAACTGATAGCAGACGCCAGAATTATCAATTCATTTTTATTAAATTTTGGACACATTGATACAACTTTATTATTAGGAGAACACATTCTTATTGTGAAGTTGTAATTATTCAGAACATAGGTCTGTGATGTTTTAAATACTAATTTAATGGAGGATGGTTCTGTTAGAAGCCTCAACAATCGGCGAGCTTGTGTGAGAAGATGTATGAATGCGGATGAGGCGAGAATTGTTTGTCAGGACAGAAAAGCGTGGCGCTCTATCCTGTCTGCCTACCCCCTAGGGGAAACGGCGTGATGGGAGTAAGTAAGTAAATTAGTATTTAAAACATCACAGACCGTCTGTTCTGAATAATTACATATTTTTATTTATTATCTTTGTTTTATTAACCACTAAAATGAGTTTAAATACATCTACCGGTTTCGTAAAATAGCATTTTCTTCTTCAGGATGTCATTACTAACTAAAACATATATTATTGTTTTTTACCAGAATCTATTTTTAAGATTTCCATATAACCTATTTCACGATTTAGGAGTTGTGACATCCTGAAGAAGAAAATGGTATTTTTCGAAACCGGTAGATGTATTTAAACTCAATTAAGTGGTTAATAAAATAAAGATATTAAATAAAAATATGAATTTTAACCACAATGTTAATATTGCTAATTTTAAATGAATGAATAATTACAACTCCACAATAAGAATGTGTTCTCATTAACAATTTTGAAAATTGTTTCGAATAATCAAATGATACACGAGAATCGAAACTAGATTATCGAAACTGTCGGATCAATTTATCAAATTTCAAATGCGACATGTATTGAAAATCTGGCCGCGTCTGTGACTCGTTCTATCAAAGGTACAAAATTTCGATTCATTGTTCCCGAAGCCGGCGGACAAAAAATATTTTTATTTACATTTTTTCCCGCTCGGCACAACTACACGTGATTTTTTTGTTTAATCTACATAAGCGAACGTCGGACTGGGTATTGTCATTTATAATTATTTTTCACCTCAGGTTTGTGTCTGTTGTTATATTCACGCGTATAATCTAAATAATATATGCAAACGTTAGCGAAAATTCTCACTGTAGACTTCTAGTGAAGTGGTAGGAAGAACTGTCTATTTAGAAATCCGAATTAAATGTCAATATGTAATTGATTTTAAAGCCGTGTACAAGCCCATTTTAATATTATACGATCACCAAATTTGGATCGTTACGGAGAGTTTGATTCGTTAAGAATCCAGACTACCGAAATGTTACGTCGTGTTATGGGAATAACAAGAGTGACATTATTGTGCCGAGCTAGAACCGCCGATTTAAGGGAGGGAGACCCTCGGCATGGAGACATTGTCGACAGCATCTCAAAACTACCCTTTTAATCTGGCTAGAACAAAAATAGGTCAATCGCGATGTGCAGCGGATTAGAATTGAGAGACTCCCCCCTTGTATCAACACTGTATATCGGTTTTTACAAATGTTGCTAAATAAACAGAGCATCGCCTATCTTGAATAATATACAGTGTTATTGCGGCAAAGATCACTTAGAAATTGTATTTACTGGTACATATTTTTATTTATTTTATGGTATATGGTTATTTAATCTATCATTCGAAGCCCAAGAAGATATACAAGGTTGTGGCATTCATATCTGCTAAAAACCGATATACATTGTTGTTGCGGGGGTCCTCTCAAATTATTTAATTATTTATATATTCGACAATAAAAAAAACTGGTAGAGTTGTGCACCCCCTAATCTCACTTCTGGAAAGGATCACAAGATTTATTAGTACTGCGCCTTGTAAAATAGTATACAACTCTGTTATTGTTCCTCACATCAACTACTGCAGCAGCATTTTGTTTTTGGCTAACGATGAAGAAATGGAACAATTGTGAGTGTTGCAAAATAAAGCTATGGGAATAATACTCAGAAAAAATAGATATACTCGGATCAGTGCAATGATGAAAGATATGAATATGATAACCTTTAAACAGAAAACATATTTGAATATAATGGTATTTTATTATATAAGTTGTAACAATGTATCCAAAAATTTAATAAAAATGAATTGATAATTCTGGCGTCTGCCGGTCGGTTCACTCAAAGGTATTTGAGATTTCGTAAAAACAATGTAGATGTAAACAATTCAAATAATGGAACGACAGATCTATTAATTTGAAAAAGTGTAACATATGGGTACGAAAATTTGTCATGAAAAATACTGGCGCTATAGCACAATTGGTAGTGTACCTTTCCCGGATTGGAAATATAGATCCAGGTACAATACATTAAATTAGTATTTATAATGGTATTTATTTACAAAATCCTCAATAAAAAAATATCAGCGGAATTTACATGAAAAATTGATACAAATCAACATGAGCACGAGCATCGTACAAGAGGAAGGAATAGACTGAGACTGCCATTCAGGAAGGAGGCCAAATCTCAGAAATCGATGATGTATAAGTTCGATCAAATTTTTTAGTGAAATTCCAGAGAACATAAGAAAGGAGGAGAAATTGAATAGATTTAAAATGAAACTGACCAAATATGTAAAAGAAAAGACTTTAATCTTGTTTATATTAGAGCATATATAGGAGTACTTATGTATGCACTATGTTAAGAATTAAATACGAAAGAACTTGAATTATGGGGGTGGCTTTCAACATTTATATAATACAAGATCAATATAAACTAGATGTAAGAATTTGTTTACAATAAATGAAAAAAGATAAAAAAATATATATACATACGTACATCTATAATAATACAATATAACAATTAAAAATGTTGAATTGATAAGATTATAAATAGGGAAAGATGTCAAATATATAGTTTAATAATTTTGAAGATCTTTAATCCATTTTATAACTTCTTTTTTGTAAACATTTATATTTGCTGCTAATTTAATTGAATTTGGCAGTTGGTTATACAGTTGTCTCTGTCCTATACCTGATTTGGACCTTTTTAGAATAATATGTTCTTTAGTTTTGCTCTTAATCTGATAGTTATAGTGAATTTTAATTTTAACTTCTTTAAAAAAATGAAATAAGGCAGTTTTATTTTAAATAAAGAATATAAATTCAATACAGGAAAAACTTTAAAAACTTGTTTGGTTGTGTAATTGGGTCTAGATTTAAAAAAAAAAAATTTTATTATTATCTTTTGAGTTGTAATTATTGGTTTGAGATGTATAAAACGATTTAACACAACAGATAAGACAATTGAACGTTGGTAGATTTAAAAAAAAAAAATACATACCAAGTCGTGCATTTTATTAACTAGCTGACTAGCTTTTGAAATTAGCATTATTCATCGTTTAGTCAATATTCCTATATCAACATCCAATTTCAATATTAAATTAAATACAATAAAAAAATAGCAGTTAATAACGGGTATAATACAGGTTTGATAGACACTATTTAAAAAAATATAATAATCAATTTTTATATAAATCACAGATAAAACATAATAATAATAATGATTATTGGCGTAAGATTTTATACATAAATAACTTTTCGAATCAAATATCTAAACACCTACCACGAAACATTAGACCGGCATTGTATACAAATAATAGTATAGGAAATTTACTCATAAATTCTAAAGAGAAAGATGATAAATTTAACAATTCTGGTGTCTATAAACTTAGTTGCAAGGATTGTGCTGCATTTTATATTGGTAAAACGGGGAGAAATTTTAATATAAGAATAAAAGAGCATTTGAGATGTTTGAACAATAGTGGGTTTTCAGAATTTTCTAATCATTTGATAGAAAACGGTCATGGTTTTAATAAATAATTGGGATTGTCAATTTAGCATGTAAATAATGTTGGTCACAAATTAAGTAATTTGGAATCGTTGAAGATAAATAAAGCGTGTAAAACTAATCAAAAAAACTACAAACAACCAACTAAATTTTTTCCTAAAAATTATTCACGTAAATTTGTATTAAGTGACAATTTGAGTTAGGTACTAAATTAATTTTTTAAATAATTGTTGTGTTTTAAAAATAGATTCTGGTAAAGAAACAATAACATATGTTTTTAGTTAGTGTTGACATCCCGAAGAAGAAACCGGTAGATGTATTTAAACTCAATAAGTGGGTTAATAAAACAAAGTTAACAAATAAAAATGAGACTCAATTCATGTAACCCTTTCTCACGACACTCGTAATCAATAACGTCATTTTAATTTACACCCATCGGGTATGTAAGTCGTCAGTCAGCCTTGAATCAGATTTATCAGCCGATACTTCACAACTAGATTAAAGCCTCGTCACATGACAGTGTATTCTGACGCACGTTTAAGGTAAGCCTAGAATAAAAATGATATGGGTTAAGTTACGTTTTAATTAGCCTCGGTTATTCCACGGATCCATTTTTAGGTGTAACATAAACAAAACCTGAAGCGATAATTATGCACCATCCTTTACAACGTGATTAGTAAGTTTCTATCGAAATAGAATAATTACAAAAGCAGTGGAAAAAGAGCTCTAAAATAAGAATATCACCAACAAGCACGTCATGTCTTTAGTTGTATTTTTATAATTACATTTTTTTAAATGCTTTAAATAACTAGACCCACAAAGCATCTTACTAGACGCTTGTCTGCAGGATCATTATTTTAATTAACATACTTAGAAACAATATACAATAAATATTTAAATTCCTCAACGATCTCGTAACGAGTTTCGAGACAAGTTTCATGACACATCCTTGTGTCGATGTGTTCGTAATTTAATCCATACGTAGCCTGCATCGTGTCTTTTGATTATAAAGGGGTGAATATGTTAAAGCGTGGGGTAGAATTTTAAAAGTTTTAGAATGTACGATTATATCTAGAAAACAATATTGTTTGAAGTGATAACTAAATTAAAAAAACTTGTAATTTATTACTGATATATTATTTTGTTTTGTTGAAACTCTAGTAACATTATTGTGACATACATAAGTTAGGTTTATTACAATTAAAAGGATGGTAGCTAGACAGACCGGCCGCAAGAATGCACGATTTTAGACCGCCACTATTCACTTGGCTGGATAGCAAAAGATAGTCTTTTTTTTTCAAATGGAATAATTTTACATTTTTTATTTAAAACTATTAAAACGAATGATAAAAAAAATAATCAAATATAAGATGTACATTTGTAGGGATATTTTATCGTTTCAAATTTGAATTGTAAAGAACGATGTCATTAATTCAGTTCATGAATCTAGGATATTGAATTTTAGTGATGATTTAAATAATATTTTAAAAAACAAACCCGACATATTTAAAGGAAATATAACGATGATATAAAATTTTATATATCTATTCTAGACGCTATTCGTTCGCACGCTTCACGAAAGGTTTTTGTTACTCGAATTTGATATCATTTTAATATTAAAAATTATAATAGATAATCTTTTTTAAACTCAAGAATAAAGGTATCATGAATTGGTTTAAAAAAATATATTATATGTTATTGTAGTAAATAGTAAATTAGTGCATATTTTGCACATATTGCTTGAATATGGACCCATTATATATTGTAGATTTGGTCTGATATACTCTATAGGTTTAGACCTCTGAAGGACCCTTTGAGAGGACAAAGAATAGGAAATAATAATGAGGTTAAAGAAGCCCTGCACTCTGAAGGCACAACCGAAGATATTTTTTTCTAGTGGAATAAAGAAGTTGGTACAGTGGTGTAAGAAGTATATTGAAAATGAGGTGATTATTTAGAAAAATGACATAATTTATATTTGCAATTGAATATGTATATAGATAAATGTGTGAAAGAACTGGAATGTATGAATGTAGGAGTAAAAATGGTCGATTTTATTGTATGCTGTTTATTGTACGCCGATTATGCAGTACTAATGGCGAATAATGAACAAGAACTACAGAGCCTAGTGAGTAGAATGTACGATGAATGCGAAGAAAGCGACCTCATGATGAATGTTAACAAGTCGAAAGTGATGGTATTCGAGAAGGAGGAAAGCGAGACACCGCGCTAAATACTTGGAGGTGATGAATGTTTGGAACAAGTAGATGAGTTTGTGTATTTGGGAAGTATGTTCGATAAAAATGGAAAGGCTGAGAATGATATCGAACGGAGGGTGACTGCAGGGAATAAAGTGAACGGCGTTTTGAATGGAATTATATCTAACGGGAATTTGTCAACCGAGGCAAGACTAGCGGTGCAAAATGGAGTCCTGGTACCGATATTGATGTATGGAAGTGACGCCTGGAGCTGACAAAAGATAAACGAAAGTAGAATGAATGCAGTGGAAAAGAGATCACTTAGGCGTATACGTGGCAAATATATTTGAATGAAGAAATAAGGAAAGAATGTGAAGCTGATGTTAGTATAGTGAGTAAGATTAAGAAAGGATCACTTACGTGGTTTGATCGTATGGAACGGATGAATGAGGTGAGAATGGTAAGAAAGATATACGACGCAAGTGTTGATGGCACCAGAAATAGAGGACGTCCGCGGAATACTTGGCACGACTAGGTAAACTAGATAATGGAGGATGGTTCTGTTAGAAGCTTCAACAATCGGCAAGCTTGTATGAATGTGGATGAGGCGAGAATTGTGTGTCAGGACAGATGGTTGTGGCGCTCTATCCTCTCTGCCTACCCCTGCGAGAAAACGACGTGAAGGTAAGTAAGTATGTAACAGACATAGTCTACAATAATTTATGGGTGGATATCAGGCGCGGTCGTTTCAAACATGCTTTGGATGCTCCGCATCCCTTGTGTTGAGTCAAATAGCTTTGGACTTTTTGTTTCTAGCCGAAAACAGCACTGCTGCAAATAAATTCGTGCTGTCCCTTAGAGACACACACTATGACACGGAGTGAGTCGGATTCCAGCAACAGTGGATGCTATCAATTGTTCTGTATCCGCAAAGTTTGAATGTATTCCACTTTCGCGCACGCGCATTCAGTTCCGCCTGTCAAGGTCTTCGAATACTGTATACGCATTCGTTAACAGCATCCAACGACATTAATGTCTAATGTTTTCAGAAATATGTTTGTGTGACGCATTTTTGACTATTTAGCTTGAATACTTGTAGCATTGAATATCTATTTAATTCATCATTTTAATTTTAATAATTGGATTTGTAAATGATATTGCGGAGCGTAAAATATTTAAGGATACAGCTAATTTGACAGACTATTTTTGTCAGTGGTCGCATCTTGTTCGTGGGCTAGTCTATACATTTATATATTTGATGGTAGGTATAGATTTATTACCCAGTTTTATTCTACAAAAAGTCACCGACCGCCACTGGTGGACCTGACTAAATTACAGTCCATAATATTCAAGCGATATGTGCATAATCTCAACCATTACAAAAAAATACGATTATTTAGAATAATTGAAATATTTTATTAATTCTAAATTATATACCTATTGAATACAATTTCGAGCGTGTAGATTACTTTTTGTTTGGCGATTTAGGGCCTAAATCAAAGATATATATTAACAATGGAACAATTTCACAAATAAGATATTGTAAAAATTTCATACAATAATATTTTGCACATTTTAGTCAGGTATCCGTCCACCCATAAAATATTGCGAACTAGGTCTGTTGCACCCTGCACATGTGTCTAATCTAAATATTTTAGTTTTCCGTTACTGTTTGAAACGCCGCCATTTTTGAATGACGCCGCTCCAACACAAACGTACAACAATATATAGTGGAAATATTCGAGGAATGGTAGAGACCCCGGTAGAGAAGTGATGTACAGAAGCGGCGAGTGTACGGAGATGGTGTAACGTAGCCAACAAATCACGATCCGGGCACATTTGGCGGGAAGACACCGAGCCTGTGCGGGAGAGGCAGATTTACGCAGACAAATCGATGCTGTTCGCAAATTGCCCGTATAAATCAAATGCAGCGGCGCTCGTAAAAGCTCGAATAAAATGGGAATAAATAATAATAAAAAATGAGTGTGACGGGCGCTAATATGGCCCTAACTGAAAGCTGCTGCTGGTACGGGCTGCCATTATTATCGTCGAACGGAATGGGTAATAGACTACAGTCTATAGACCACACCATAGACTAGGCAGATGTTTTAAATATACATAATAAATTCAGACATTTCGAGGCTGGGTTTTATCAAATTGTAGTATTTCTCTTAAACTAGGCAAAGTGTATGTTTTTTTTATCCTATATAATATTTTGACGCAGAGATAAAAGTCATATAGTGAGTGATGATCCATTTAAATATGTATATCCTTAAGATAAAATATAGATTTCTTATATTCTATTTACATTATATTATAACGGCGGTTGAAAGAACCCAGAGAAAGTTTTTAATATGAATTAATTTTAAATTAAATATACGCTCTGAGGATATCAATTATGATATTATCTCCTTAGCCGTCTGAAATTGTTCAACTTATCAGTGAGACGTACCATGACCGACCTTATATCTCTATACAGGATTATCAGTGGTACTATAGACTGCCCCCAGATTGTTGGTCTGCTTGACTTTCACGCACTATTGAGGTCGTCGAGACACAATTCATTGTTCTATTACAGTGGTAATGTCATTACTCGTGTACTAGCTAACTCCGCAGTCCCCAGAATGCATTCTATGGGGAATGAATACGCGGAGGTAGTCGACATTTTTAATGTAAATTTAATTCTTTATAGGACTGCACCATTACAATTTTTTGTGTCTCAACTCAATGGTGACGGATAAATTGCTAATTCACATTTTATATTTATTTTTAATTTTGATTATGTAAAAACATGCTGATTCTATGATTTTTTTTCTCTTTGTGTATTGCACTTCTGTTGTAATTTTCTGTTATTTTACAAATTCTGTTAATACCTGAATAGGGTGTGTATAATAAGAGATAAATTATATGGGAAGTATGGAGATATGGGTATTACATGCTTACGACCTGTCTTAGGCTGGCTTAAGTGATCACTTTACACTAAGTAACGTTCGCCAATTCTACCTACAATTAACCTCCACTTCTATCAAATTTTTGTATGTTGTATATATGTTAACATATAGAAACATTTCAAGTACAACTTCGTTAATGCTATGTATAGTTTTTTAAAATTTGATATTCATTACCCTGAAACCCATTCTTCATTCCGTTCGACGTACAATAAATTTTGTGGTTTCATACAAAGTTACTGTTATTTTATTTAATATAATTTATACTGTTTTCTAAACTGCAAAATTTTTTTTTTAAAAATGTTAGGCAATTTCCCTAGATTGGGTCTAGCCTAAATGGGTAACAGTCATGATATCGTCTAAATAAATTTCTATGTATAAAAAAAAAACATTAACCGCTTAATATAATAGATTATATATTTCATAATAATGTGGTCACGCGCAAAAGTTAATTTAGACAAACATAAATAATTGAATAACCCTTTTTCAACTTCAGGGCAAAGTTAGTTCAGATGGATAAGCACGATTTGATTCGGACCGCTTCAATTAGAAGTTTCTCTCGATGAAGTAATAATTGCCGATGGCCCCGGAGGGCGGGAGTACGTGCGGGCCGGGGGGGAGCAGGGGGATCGTGACCGGTGGATTAGGGCTGCTCCATACCACGAGACTACAGCCTAAAGGTTGTCGTCGTCGGCACCTAAATTAGCAAAAATAATCAGATGTCATAATTATTTTAACCAGCTGATAGCAACCGATGACAGTCGCGGTCAGTATTTTAATAAAACCTATTTATAATGTTGATTGATACGGACCGATTATTTAAAACCTGGTTATAAATAAGACAACACAGGAACGCAAAGGTTTGTGTCATCGTCTAAAATTTAGGTCTAATTTTTATATTAAAAAAAATAATACATGCACAACGTCAATAAGCATATAAAATTAAATATCTCCTAAATAAATACATACAGTGAAACCTCTATGTATCGTTTTTGAAGGGACCTATTGAAATAAACTATAAATGCGGAAATACAGAAAAAAGAGACATATAAATAAATATGTTTAAATAAAAATAAATGTAGAAAGATCCACACAGAAACAAATTAATAATTATATTAAATAAAATAATCACTTTGTATGAAACCACGAAATTTATAATACGTCAACCGGTTTCGCTTATCTCAACCTTCATCAGGATTTATTTAAAACGGATCATATATACAAAAAGAGCGCACTTATATATACACATAAAGAGGGAGATAAAATATAAAATTATACGCTCTCTCTTTCGCATATAATTTTATATTGTCTCCCTTGAAATTCTATTTAATTATAAATATATTCTGTTTCTCTTTCACGTGTAATTTTATATTCTATCTCCCTCTTTATGTATATATAAGTGCACTCTTTTTGTATTTATGGTTAGTTTTAAATAAGTCCTGATGAAGCTTGAGATAAGCGAAGCCGGTTGACCTATTATAAATTTCGCGGTTTCATACAAAGTGATTGTTATTTTTATTTAATATAACATGTCACACCACAAAGTGATTGCTTTCTACGAAAATATAAAAAAATAATTAATTAAATATTGTACTGTATGAAGCGGCAGTCGGTAGCGGCATTCTATCACTCGCTCTGAATGTACCGCACCGCTCACGGGTTACGAGCGCTATGAAGCAGGCTGCGTAATTTAAACGATTAATGCGGTAAAATAATGCATAAAGGAACGATTCATGCGATTTATTTTTGCGTGTTTTGTATGAAATTAATTCGGGACTGGAAGAAGTAAACGATAGATGCGGGAAAACGAATTTTCGAGGAACGATCGATCGAGATTTCACAGTTCAAGTGTACTTGGTTGCTTTATTATTTTTTAAGTTTTGTTACATTATACTTCAAAAAAGTCGATTCCACCTCTATCTACAACATCTAATAAGTCAACTTGAACACTATTGAAGCAAATAATTAATTTTTTTGTATTGTCATTAACATATTGGATTATCGCGAACATATTGAATTATCACGAACATATTGGATTATCGCGAACATATTGAATTATCACGAACATATTGGATTATCACGAATATAATGAATTATTATAAACATTTAGAGTTACCACTTATATGTATAAGATTATCACGAATATATTGACATGGCATATAATGCAATAGATAGATTATAAGGGCTGAAGACAGAGATAATTGGCGATTGGAGGTCTATATCTGGTAGTGCATACATACAGGCTGGTTAAAAAAAAGATGACAAAAACGTAAAGCGTTTTGACTCAATTTTATTATGTTTCATGACGTAAGAAATATATTTTTTTAAAAGTAGACTGTATATATATGGAAACACGTTATATGAATATTCTTACTATTTTTAAATGTAAGCAACTACTGTGGTGATATAACTAACACGCTGGAGTAAGATCGTCACGACCTCTCTGTCACTGCATGGGGTGGGCTCGTAGGGGCTCGCGCGAGCCCCTTGTTAAATGAAGAAAAGACAATATTCTCAGATTAAATCAATACCTAACTGCAATTTCTGTAGATGGTTTAAATGTATTATAAAACATTGTTATCTTTTAAAATATCTCATAAAGTTTATTTATTTATTTCGAGGGCTTAATAAATGAGACGTTCTAAGTTTAACGATGTTTAAAAACTCCGATGATTGATATATATTACTTCCAGATGTTCATAGATGTTCAACGCAACATTTTTGTGAACGATGCTTTGAACGGTTATCCTTCATACTTCACACGTGTACATTTTTTTCTCTCTACCGTAATTATGAGCCGTTTTCAGAAGGACTGTTCATAATATGTATTACTTTGTACCATCATTTATTTACTAAAGAGAACTTCAGTTTCAATTTCTGTTTTGAAACATGGAATCCACACATGGAATGGAACACAGTTGGCAATAAATAATATAAATGTTCCAGCATGATAACATATATACAACTTCCAAAAAAAATGATAGATGCGGTAGCATGGGTAAACAGGTGAACGATGCATTGTGTAAAGTGATCACTTAATCCAGCCGATGACAGGTCGTAAGCCCTGTAATGCCCAAGACTTCCGTACTTCCTATGTAAAAAAATAGCTTCGTCTCTATGAGACATCTATATCTTGAAGATAATAGTACCTATTTCTGCATCAATCTTGGAACTCTTTACTCTTGTAATCAAAGGTAAGTACATTTTTCAGCTATTGATATTAATTATTTTACGGTACATTGCATAAGTATATTAATTGTTAAAAAAAAATCTTCTTCCCCGGAACACCGCGAATACCTCTGAGATTAAGCGAGCCCCTCGTTAACGTATTGGCAGCCCGTCGCTGCATCGCTACACCAAACAAACAAGATGTCGTAATGGCAACTTCAGGAGTTCAACTTTGGAAATATTACCCGTGACGAGTTATTACAACGCGTATCGGGCGCACGACCCGCGACCCACGACACACCGCTTCGGTACTCAGCGGTCGATACGAAAGAGTGGGAGGGAATAAATCGCATGCTGAGTTTATGAACGCCACAACTGAAAACGATTATTGTTTTATTGATATACACTCCCAGACACTATATCGCACCTCACTTTATTACCGCGATAGCTCCGGTGGAAGGCGAGGAGCGCAGCGGACGGTAGTACAAGACCATTTTCGCGTGGGTTAGATGCATCACACAAATACACGCATCAGCACGATTTTAGTATCTACTTCTTCAAACATATTAAACACCTGATGGAGATCATGGAAATAGACTCAATCTACATATATTTATTTATTTATTCTTAATGTAGTGCATACATAAGTATTTTTATATATGCTCAAGATCAAAATCGCTCCTTTTTACTAAAACTTTCACACATTTGCTTAGATCCATTTTGAATCAATGCAGTTTCTCCTCCTTTCTTATGTCTTCTGGCATTTCATTAAAAATCTTCATCGCACTGTACATCATCGATTTCTGAAATTTAGACTTCTTCCTGAATGGCAGCCTCGGTCTATGTTCTCCTCTCGTATGATGTTCGTGGTCGTGTTGATTTGTATCAATTTTTCATATAAATTTTGCAGATATTTTATAATATTCAGATCTTTCAGCATTGCACTGATTCAAATATGTCTATTTTTTTTTTTTCTCAATGCTTTATTTTACAACACTGACAATTGTTGCATTTCTACTTCGGTAGCCAAAAAACGAAATGAAATGATAACAGATTTGTATACTAGTTTACAAGACTGAATCTTCTGATCCTTCCTAGAAGTGAGATTTTTTTAGCAATCTTTTTAGTCACGTGTCTTGTATGTTGCGATAAATTCAATTTTTAATCTATTATGACTCGCAAATATTTTATTTCAGTCACTCCCTTCAGACTTTCACCATCAATAATTCAGATAATTGCTGGTTTAGTTGGTATTGTTTTTTTTCCAATGTTCATGAATTTAGTTTTAGTTTATTTTTCTTAGCCATAGTTTAATTCATTCAGTATAGTTGCACAATTGTCTCCTGCGATATATATGAGTGCATCGTTTGCAAATAATTTTATTTTACAATGTCGTTTATATAGATAATGAAAACGATAAGCCCAAGAATTGATCCTTGTGGTACTCCTAATGAAATAAAAAAATTAACAATAAACTTAAGCTACCTATAATAAGGTAACCTTAATTATCTACTGGAACTGATAGGCTTAGATATTAAATCACTTTCTGAGGTTAAATAGTGTTTACGCGCCTTGTTACTTCGATTGGCACCACTGTGTGTGTGTGTGTGTGTGTGAGAGTATTGCCGCCTTTTTCGGAAGCTAAGAAAACGGTAACCGACAGGCGTTATTATTTTTACATCGCGTGCTTCGACTAGTCCAGACAACCCAGCTAAAAGAATGACAACATCGGACCAGAAAGACAGCAAAATTAAAGAGGTTAGTGCAGTTCATATATCATATGTGTGCTTATTGTTAATCGGAAACCTGGGAATGAGCTATCGAAGGCATTTACATAAACACATAGCGAATATTATCTCTTTTTATTTACACTTCTGCTGCCTTCTATCTTCCCCTGCATAATGAGCTGTAAAATATCATATTTTTCATTGCGGAGTTGTCATTAGTTCTCTTGATATATTTATGTATCTTAATATATCTTCATTAGTAATATTGTCAACCCATGCCGTACCGGTAGCCTTATTCTGGCAAGGTAATGTTATACTTATTTTCTCCCCCAGCGCACAAATAATACCACTGGTTCTTAAAACAACACGAATAAATTTTTACACACGTGATCCAAAAATAGAGGCAATATTACCCATAAGGATTGGATCACGAGCCTTAGTTTCGGCATAATTAGATCATTTGAATATGTCCAAGAATACACAATTACACCACCAATTAGTACACATATTAACATATATACAACTTTAAAAAATTTGATAGATGTGGAGATTGATGGGGTGAGAATGGTGAATGTTATATTTATATTAAGTGATCACTAAAGCCAGCCGACGACAGGTCGTAAGCCCTGTAATTACTCCATACTTCTATATATTTTCCATAAAATATAATAAAAATAGCTTCGTCTCTATGAGATATCTGATATTTGTTTAGAATATATTGATTTACATTATCGTATCGTTAATAAATATGTGTGGGAAAGCTACATGACGTAAAACCAAAATGAGGATATTAGAGTCGAGAACTGGCAATAAGTAATATACATACCTACAAAGAGAGAAATTTTAACCTCTCAAGAATATTATTATCTAAAATGGAGACAGATGAATAATTGTTGAATGTCGTATGATAATGTCGTACTAGCTGAATTTCAACAGAATCCTGATAAATTTAAAAATATTTTATTAAGGAGAACATATTCTCATTGTGAAGTTGCAATTATTCAGAACATAGTTCTGTGATATTTTAAATACTAATTAAATGTATTAATCAGAATGATATACACATAAAATCAATTTTTTCGATCGAAATATTGTTGTTGCGCTATCGGGATTCGAACCTGGATCTCTTTCCAAACCGTGGAAGGTGCATTATCCGACTATGCCACAGTGTCAATACTTTTGACGACATATTTTCGAACCTACATTTAACACTTTTCAAATTAATACATCTATCGTTTCATTATTTGAAAGCCATCTCTACTTTGTTTTTACAGAATCTCAAATACCTTTGAGTAATTAATAATTCCAACCCCGATTTTACATGCCCGGAATTCACGTTTTCCGTTCATTTGCGTGTTATTTCTGCAGTCCCGTGTGTCATTTTCAGTACATTAAAAATTCTATTTTATCTATTTCTCGCGATTACGTTTGAAATTTAATGAAATTCGTTCGGCCAGTTCGCTATTTGCCGTTTATATGAAGTTTACACCTACGTAATTTTTACGTATTGTTTTTTTTATTTTTATCGTTTTACAAGCTGGAATCAGCAAGAAAATTACGTAGAAGATAGTATAGACAACATTGATGGCTGGGTAAGAAATTATAAATAACTTTTGCAGACCTACTTAGACGTTGACTCCAACGGCATAACATCGGACGTAATGGAAATTATTACGAGAACACATTCTTATTGTCAAGTTGTAATTATTAAAATTATTATTCAATTAGTTTACTCAAAGGTGTTTGAGATTCTGTAAAAATAAGGTAGATGGCTCTTTTAAATAATGGAACGATTAATATCAAGAACGATTAATGGTATTAATATCAAAAAAGATAACATATAGGTTCGAAAATTGTCGCTGTAGCATAGTTGGATAATGCACCTTCCCCGGTTAGGAAAGAGATCCAGGTTCGAATCCCGGTGGCGCAACAACAATATTTTTCAATAAAATTGATTTTATATGTATATCTTTCTAATTAATATATTTAATTCATATTTAATGGAGATTGATGAAATAGTATGAACGAAAACTTGACAGAAGAAGAATATTCCTACGAATGAGTGTCTGCTCATCCCGTAAACCCAGTTCCAACAAAGGATAATGCCAACGCATATTTTACTACCAAATCGGGATTCCATTGTATTTTTCGCGTTAAATTTCTCTCCATTTAATGAATTTAATTATATTTCTTTGTATACTCATAAATGCAAGCGAATTCATGTATGTTATTTCGGTCTTCTGTTATTAATTAGGTAATAAATATTTCAAAGCTATAGAAATTTTAGCTAGCTACATCTATTTCGAAAATGAAGTGATATTTTTGATAATCAAATTTAATAAATAAATAATTTATTATATGCATTCTAAAATGTAGTACAGCTATTTTTGAATAAGTTCCGATATAATAATATCCCTGTAGCGCAAAAACAATATTTTTCGATAAAATTGATTTTATATGTATATATTTATAATTAATACATTAAATTGGTGTTTAAAATATCACAGACCGTCTGTTCTGAATAATTACAACTTCACAATAAAAATGTGTTCTCCTTAATAAGTAGTTTAATAATTTTCCTGTAGAAATCAGAAAAATACACATTTTAAAATATCCGTATTTAAGAATACTTATAAATCACCCACTACATACAAAAATACGTCTACGATACGAAAAATGATAACACCAGAATTTTACATTCATCACTCAAAAAGAAAAAAAAACTATAAATTCAGTATAATTACTCGAAAAAGTTTTAATGATCCTCAATTTTGTAGACCTATGTAATTATTGATCGCTTGCCAGATGGCCAATTCTCCCGAAAAAAAATTTAATTTTGTACACAAAAAAATGTTTCATCTTTACATACAACAATATTGGAGTCGGCTAAAAAAGCACAAAAAACAATTCTCAAGGTAATAATTGGTCGTCCCTTTAGATATCCATCAGATCTTGTATTTAAACAGTACAATGTCTTCGATATAAGACAAATCTTTATGTTGAGACTCGTTCAATATTTCCATTCTAACAACAACTCACCCTAAGCAATAAATCATGGACACAACTCAAGACAAACAACAAACATCTACACGCCAGTTCCGAGAGCAACAACATCTTATCAAAGATTCGACATGTTCTTAGCTCCGAAACTATACAACACACTCAGTACTAACTGGAAATCGTTTAATTCTAATAAGATTACACAAATATGGACCCAATATATGATCCAATCAGGTAGAGATGAATCAGAAGCATGGCTATCCAACATTCTAATATAATTTATACAATACCTACACTAGTCCTACAACACTCCCACTACATATATTTTGACTTTTTTGAACATATTTTTAATTCTCTTTTTATTCCTGTCGATGATTTAAATAACACCACAACAGCACGAGAAAAAAAACTGGCTACTTTAACACAGACTTCAGTCTAGCAAAGTAGCTAGGACAACGCTGTATATATCAGAGGTGAAGTGTACTCCATACCACACAATAAACTATAAGTATTATGCCTTATGTTTATTATGTATAATATATTCACCTCTGTTAGAACAAAAATATGTGTCAGCTAATAAATAAATATAAGATTTATTTTCTTATAGACAGTTAACAAACCGCAGAAAAAAATATAACATATCTCATTCAGTCTCATTTTAAGATTAATTTCATATTTGTATATATCTTGTTTGCTTAATAGATTTAAAAAAAAAAAAATCGAAAGAACAATTTTGATTTCGAAATCGATGCAGATCAATGTACACCACACACCTATCCGTTTTTAATCGCATCTTCAATACAACGAGCATTCAAAGATGTTCATCAATATCTTTTAACATACTGAGTAGTCAATCACTTGGTCAGTGGTCATTTGTCGTTAGTCAGCTGTCTGAAACAGTGACAATCGACATATTTATTTACTGTTTTTGTGTTTTAGTTTGTCAACAAACTTCGGGTTTATTTTTTATGAAATTTAAAAAAATCTAATTTCATATTTTTGTAAAAAGCAATCTCATTGTGGTTTGACATATTATATTTAATAAAATAACACTAACATTATATGAAATTGCGAAATTTATAATACGTCAATCGGTTTCGCTTATCTCAAGCTTCATGGCGACGTATTTAAAACTAACCATAAATACAAAAAGAGTGCACTTATATATACATAGAATATATATATTTTTTATCAATATTAAAAATATAATACAATTTGAATAATCATTTGTTTATTCTCTATGAGAGTAAGACTCGTGTATAGAGAAGGAGTATATATGAGTTAATTTATGTTTCAGTTAGTCTGTGTACATATTTTTTTTATTTCAGTTACAAACTTATGATAGTCCGTAATTTTTCTAATTATGTTTACATGTGAAAGAGAGAGACAGCATACATATACAGATAGACGGAACATTAAGGGATGGGAAAATACAGTGTTGATGGATATTAAATTGATTTTAAAGTTAACATACCTAATATGGGGCTAATGGATAAATTAATTAGATTATTAAGAATTGGCGTATGACTATTTATTGCCTTTTTTTATTTCAAGGGATTTTAAATTGTCTAACCGTTTCTTTGCGTAAAGGATTATTTAACTGTTGCAGCTGTTTCGACGGTTAAGGCCATTTATAAACTGTGAATAAACTACGTGCAATCGACTTACTCGTATTTATATCACAAGTATGCATGAAATTGGAAAACAATCAATCAGTTCTAACAATGTATGTAAAAACTATGATTTATTTTGGTAAACGTACTGTTGTAACTGACTAACTAACTACTAACTATTGTACCGTTTGCCCAAATTTTTTGTTCTGGCTTCTCACTCATTAGCGTCGTCTTAATTCACACAACGATTATTGGATGGATGGAGTCATTCTCCAACACATAAAATGAATATATGGTGAGCTGGACACAGTATTGAGCGCACCTCACTAAGTTGCCGCTGGCCGACCGCGCTTTCTGCGCCAAGACTTCTTTTGCCGTTCCTGTGCCGGTCAACAACGTTTCGCTTCGACTTCTGTATTAGCATTCCACGGCATATTATAATGGTAATTCAATAAACTCAATGTTTTTTACGTAAGTAGCATTGGTTTAACTGTGCTCACGCCACGTCGTGAATTACATAACATCTAATCGAATAAACGAATGTTAGGCCAACTTGGGGGTGGATTATCATTCATATGCTCTATATTTCTAATCCTATATATTCAAACGTACGTTATACGCAACAATTTCAAAAATAATTATCAATAATGGTGGTATCCCTCCCCTTTTGGGGGTGTATGATTCTATATATCTCCTTGAATTGAATGTGATAGATAACGAGTCTCACGTCAAATTGTACAGGTGTGGCTCTGGTACGATGATACCGGAGCCAACCTATGATGGTATTATGATGATAATGTTAATAATATGTACTAAATATAATAAAAAAATATATATATGTAATTATGACGAATCGAAACGAGGGTAAACAACTCTCAAAACGATTCGGGATAGGGATTAAATAAATAAAAAAATAAAAATGGTGGTATTTTTTGTGATTTGAAAATTTGTGAAAGACAAATTTGGCCAAACGTATAAATGCGATAGAAGTGAGAGTCTGGGCTGGAACTTATGACGATGTATCCCTGCGACAGAGTGGTACGAGAGTGCCTCCCCCCCCCTGCCCCCCTTCCCAGCACTGTACCCGCCGGCCGCGACAAGATACATGTGACAGCTATGAGCACTCCTGAGCAGCGAATGGACATCTTATGAGGACCGCGAAATGAAAGTCGGCTGTAAATTGTTCGGTAAATCGCTCGGGACACATTTATACCCGTCTCGGGGGCACTTAGTAAGCGGGGCGAATCGGTCCGGCGCGGCAGGAGACTCCAAGAAAACCTGTTAAAGTGGATGACGGATACAGCGAGGTAATCCTTAGCGCGACAAATAAAAATCGATAAACGAGCATAAATGCGGATGTTTTTACACGATTTGAATAAAAATCAAATTTGTCGCCAAAAATATCGTGGCTATAGCATAGTTAGATAATGCACCTTCCCCGGTTTGGAAAGAGATCCAGGTTCGAATCCCGGTGGCGCAACAACAATATTTTTCGATAAAATTGATTTTATATGTATATCTTTCGAATTAATATATTTAATTCATATTTATAGTAAATTTAATTCTTTTAAATTAATTTTAAATCATTTTCAATTTTTGAACCTTATAAAGTCAACGTCTAGAAGGTCAAATACCTAAGGATGTCAAGGAAGGGCGGTCTAGCGGGTAACCTTAATATAGCTGGATCGATATATGAAAGCTTTTCAACCTTCAAATATTTGTTAACCGATATATGAACAAAGATGACATGACTGAAGAATACGTTTACCACACGTTTTAGGAATGAAATGCCAAGAAAATCGAAAATTTCACACTTATAACGTGATTATTAAGTTGATAATATTGTAAAGTTTTCGAAACCTGGAGACTCTTAGCATTCACAAATAAAGTCCTTTGAAGGAACTTAGTCACGCAAAATCGTTGACGGCGCATCCGTACTTTTCGAGCAGCCGAAAATTACAGAAGACTGAGACAAAAAGGACGCGTTGCTAAATGCAAAGATTCCAGAATATTCTGAAAGGATTTCGATGAAAATCGCGCGGGGACGCGACCGTTGGGACGCTCAAAATTGACATGAGCGGATAATGTACATATATATAAGCGACTGTGAATCATCTGCTGACTGCAGCATAAAACAGAGATGCTCAAAAGAGAGATTGTGCGATTGGCAATGGACCTGTATAGTTTTAATAGAATGTGCACGCGAATGAGACTTGTTTCTGAGATAAGTGAAGCGTAGTACAAAGTTGAGCGCGAAGCGTGCTTTGATACATCAAATTTTCTGTTTTATTCCACTGTATTTTTTATTGTGTTAAACGTTAGAACGTTTTCGGGTACATCTTCCCATTATCAATATTATAATTCAACTAAAATTAAAAACACTTTCATAGAGTAATATATGGTGTGTTTGGAGTTAACGGAGGTGGGGATGAGGGTGGAGTTAAACTGGATAAGAAAGGGGATGTAATAGGCGGTATTTGAATATTTATTATTAAATATTTCTAAATTTTCTAGAATGTCTAACTTTCGTACTTTAGCGCAATTATGTATAAGTTGTAAATTACTATTATCAAATGAATGGCTCTCTATTCTTGCGAGCTCGGCCATTATTGAGTTTAGACTGAAGTTTTTTTATAGCTTTTTTGTGTTCTTCCAATCAGTATATTATTCTTCTAATATTAAAACACGTCACAATCCTTGTTAATCAACTTATAGACTCCGCTTTTTTCTTCTTGGTGTATTTTTGATTTATTATTGTTTTTTGTATAGAAGGCAAGGTTAAATTTTTTATGTTTACAGGAATTTAATAAATCTACTTTTTTAAAGTATTTCTGGATACATTATTCTTTTCCATGGCTTTCTATCGTCGTTGCCTTTTGGTGTTTTGTGGTATGAGTATGTATAGTTTTGATGGTTTTCTAAAATATAATGGAATGGAACAGTGTTTTGAAAAATAATCATGGAATTCCAACAAAAACCTTTGAACAGTTATTCATTTTTCTTTCTCGCGCCTCTCAGCGGACGTTGGCTATTGGCTATCATATTAATTATCATCACTTATGTATTACTGCGGCCCAGAAACGCTCTTTAGTAGACTTGCCACACCATTATTTAATATTTCTCAGTTGTAAATGCGAGAGAAAATAGACACATGGAAAATGATCAGTCATTAAACTTAGACACTACATATTTTGCACATAACTTTGTGTGCTGTTTCTCGGATAATATCTGCCGGCAGTGGTGCTCGGGTAGAGAATAAAGTTCACATCTTTTTTATCGTTTCCCGTGAGGGAGTATTTTGTGTACTCCCCTAGTTGCCCCTCTGTCTCCCGGCTTTTACTATTATTACTGTATCTTTGTTGTATTATCATTGTTATTACGTGCATTGTATATTTTACACAATAAAGATTTTTATATGGGGTCATAAGGGTTGTTTTGGTCGGACGCTTGTGCGCTGAGCTGCGTAGCACGGTCGCCTGTTCAAAATTTAAATAATGCCAACCTGACGGTGAATGAGTAGGACAGATACATTTTTTTTTGTGCTTATAAACGGTCTTGGGTTAGGTTAGGTCTATTCTTCCAAGGTCTTGATTTCCGGAAATATTTCCCCGCATTGTGAGATGCAACAGATGATATGTTACATGTTAGAAATATTAAAGTTTACCGTTTTTGATTGTTTCAAATACAGTCAAAGTCGGTTACAACGAGTACGAAGGGACCAGCTAAATTTGCTCATTATAACCGTTACTCGTTATTACAAAAAATATAAAAGCAAGTCAAATACATATATACACAAGAAAAAACTATAATTGTGTGAACAAAAACATTTCAAAGTAAATTACTACAGTTAATCACATTATTCCTTAACAAAATTCAAAATACTGCTCTGTTTTAAAGTTTAAAACTTACCACTACTTACTACGCACACGAAATAAACACCCATTTTTGAGAATTCAAAAACCTGCAAGGAATCGTAAACAATAAGGAACCTCGCCGGCAGACGCTGCTTTCGATTGTATGACTTTTCAACAATTAAAGTTTTTACACCGTGTAGTGTATTTTGTTCACTTGTTAACAATATTTTTGTACGTTATATCAGTGAAGCGAGCTCACTGTAACAGTGAAGAGTTGTATGTAATCAAAAATGGCTGAATCAAAAAAATAATAAGTATTTCCTTATTGTAACCATGCTCGATATAACCGAGTTCGACTGTACATATTTTTCTTTATTCATCTAAACCAGTGGTCGGCAACCTTTTGAGAGACTGGGTAAAAAAATTTGAAAATTTCATTTGATAAGTGGGTAAAAGTTAAAAAAAAATATATACGTGTATGTGTAAATACAAATTTATTTTTTAAAACAAACATTTATAAAAAAATATTTTTATTAGTTGCTACCTTGGTTTTGAATTTTCTTTGAAAGTTCGATATTTGGCAAATATGTGGTTAACTTTAGTCGAACACAGAAATCTAGATTTGCTAGCGTAAGTTTATTCCTCAGCGTATTCTGGACACATTTCATTTGGGAAAATGTTAGCTCACAAGATTACGTGGAATCAAATGCTGATAATAGAGCAAATGCAATTTTTTTAAGCATAAATTTTTTTGTGGTAATGTCGCCCAGCATGATGATATTGCATGACATGTTTTCGAGATGCTGGCGAAGATCTTTAAATTTATTTGTCCATAGAACTGAACATTTCAATGAATTCTAATCCTACATCATCATCATATTTTCTAGGTGGCTAATTCGAAATGTCGTAGTGGGTAATTCAATTACCCGCGCGCAGTAGTTTGCCGACCACTGATCTAAACTATGACATATGGTACATACAACCAGAAATCAAAAGTTTTTTAATTAATTTCAAAATTTTTAATAATAATTTGATTGCTATTAATATGCAAAATATATTAAATGTATAATATATTTAAAAAATGACTCGCTTTGAGAAATATGGCCCCCCGTATGCGACGATCGCTTTTGAACGAATGTACTCGTAAAGCGCATATTGGGCAGTATTTTAATAATCCTTCTCTTAAATGTGATTTATTCTTTTTTTTTATCACTGCTTGTATTTATACTGGGCGTTGACCCGGCGTTGGGGAAATTAGGCGCAACAATCCAACAGGAGGCGACCTCGAGATGGGGAGGCGGCTGGAAGCTGACGCTGGATGCCGGCCCTCGATATTGTGCCGCATCGCTGAAATCTAACTACGATATTCAATTTCAAAGTTAGATTAAAATATGGATTTACTTAGTTCTACTACTAAGTAAATAGAGCAATGCACACGGGTGGTGCAGTACTAATGGCGAATAATAAACAAGAACTACAGAGTATAGCGAGTAGAATATACGATGTATGCGAGGAAAGTGACCTTTTTATGAATGCCAACAAGTCGAAAGTGATGGTATTCGAGAAGGAGGAAAGCGAGACACCGTGCTAAATACTTGGAGGTAATGAATGTTTGGAACAAGTAGACAGATAACTTCGGCCATCTTGGATGATATACAGTGTTGTTGTTGCAGATAAGATCGCTAAAAACTTGTGTGTAATGGTTTTTTTAATTTATCCAATTACATGACTGCGCTTCGTCATCGCTATTGGATCTGTACATAATTCGTTTTCGGATATATGTCATTAATACTAATAATAATAACAATAATAATTATGTGTTTATTCCGGCGTGATCAGGTATTATTTTTTTTAACCCGATTCGCCATAAAGATAATACATATTATGTTATAATACATTAAAGTTATGAAATAAATATAATGCTATAAAAAATTTCACATATTCGCCATATGTCGAATGTGTTTTTAATATCTCTAGGTTAATATTACTTGCATGTTTTCTCTTTTATATATTTAATAACAGTACGTAAATATATATTCAATTTGAAATTAGCGAAATCGTACGATTTTTTACGACTGTCCATTTGTTGTCTCGTGTCATATTTGACAGTGCAACGTTATGTTTACGTTTTTTCAATAAATATTTATGTAAACATAATCTCAAGAATGTCTTTCAGTGGAATGAAGAAGAATAATTAATTAGATATATATATATAATTAAAAGTTGATACGTAAGAACACCGTGTGTACAATTCCAGTATCGCCGATTGTTTGCTGCTAACTAGGCCCTACGGACGGCCATCGCGACAAAAGTTCCTTCACATCATTCCTGAACTGAATTCGAACAAATATATTGATATCGTTCCAAACTACTTTGAAAAACTAGATCGCACGATGCATTCAATCATGGTCGTATACAAATAAAGAATAGCCCCGATATTCTATCGAGTTAACACTTGATGCACGCACCCGGGCGGCGTCAGTACACCCGTACGCGGCTCGCTGTACCCACGGGGTTACACAGTGGGGACCATTTGAAGGCATACATTTCTCCGAACATGTTATTCAATACCCGCTTAATACGTAAACCGGTATTCGGAATTTAATTCACTCGTTTGTTTGGTCTCCGAGCGCGGCAGGGCTATTCGATTCTACTAATCGACGGGCCCTTTCATGAATTTATTAAACTATTAATAAATTCATATTTAACGGTACACCCCCCCCCCTTCCATATTAAGTTTATTGTAGACCCTGAATATTAAAAAAATGTATAGTTTTAGTGATGTAAAAATGTTGAAGCATGCAAAAAATAACAGTTGAAAATATTTTGTTGCGCGCAGCAAGTAAAAAAATTTGAAAGTGAATCTTGGAGAGGAACGAAATGAGACTGAATACTGTAGAAATGGAGTCGCTCTGGCATTTCATCTAAAATAAAATGATTATGTATTTACGTTAATTATCTTTATTAATTTGAAACTAAATATGTATTTCGTTATGATGATAAAAACGTGGCACGTTTTGAGAATTTACATAACGTGGTACCGGGTTTTGCTCACTCTAACATTATACTTAATATACCTAGATGTAATGAGACCTAGTACACAATATTTTACGGGTGGAGAGTCGAAAAAGTTCACGAAATATGTGCAAATTCCACATCGTTACGGAAAATATTACTATTTTAAATTTCTACGAAATCATGTTAAGCTTCAAGCCTATGTACTTCGAAATAAATAAGGCTTAAGGCTCTAAATCATGTAACAAAAAATAGTCACGTGGCTCAAAATTCGATGATCTTTAATTTTTTGTATTCAATATATAGTTTGGAATCAATAAAATATTTTGATTAATCGAAAAAATCGCATAATTATGATTTTTTTTGAAATGGTCATATATCAGACATGGTTGAGATTAGGCACATATTTTCGACTCGTAATATCCACCCATATAATATTATGAACTGGGTCTGTCACATCCTGTATAACTCAATTTAAAAAAAAGTGTTATGGCGGATTTTGAAATTCAGTGACAGATTTAGGATAATTAACAAATTAGAAGTGAAAATAAAGGCAATAGAATGTGGCATTTAAGAGAGAGGTGATGCCTCTCAGGCCTATACGCAGTTAATTCATTTAAGTTGGAGAATAATAAATTCAGAGTTAATACAAAATTTACCAATACCATTATCATACCAACTTAAGTGATTTGGATAGCAAAAGATCTGACGTGACGTATTGTAACGTCAGGACAGAAGAGTGTGGCATTTTATCCTCTCTTGTGTAGAAACAGCGTGACGAAAAATGAGTTAGAAAGTTATTTGAAAAGCAATGAATGTGAAAGATTGAAATAAGCTTAACATATAGAATATAATAAGAATGACTTGTGTTAGATATTTTAGTTATTATAATATTTAAAATAATAATAACGATCTTCGATTGTGAGCTCCTGCTTCTACCAATAAGCCTAGACGTTTAAGCAATAAAATGGTATTAACGAATGTTTAAATCCTATTAAATCTCTTTCCACGCATGCAGGGGGGTCTCCCATTCCCGGACACCTCGCGATCGGCGACAATGTTATTACAGCGTAACGTAATGCGTTCAGAAACAACACTAAGACTTCAAATGAAGCGATTCATTTCAAATCAACAATACCCACAGGAGACACGGAAGCCGAATGCCGAGATGACCTAGAGTGAGACCAGAATGTTAGGGTCACTTACGCAGACCGCGTGCTATATCTAGGAAGTGAATATGGTTATAATCCGATTAAAAGGATCCTTTTTAGTGCCAAAAATGAATACCAAATTTGGTCAACGAACTTTCCTATTTTGTGCACCGCGTGTATTTAATAAATTAAATTACCACTAGACCTTAAAGGATTAACGATTTTAAACTAAAAGTAACAAAACGGTTGCTTGATGTGTGCAGAAAGCAAAATGAAACCTACACATTTTGTCTCCAACTATATTATAGACAAACATATTTTTTTACAACTTCTGATTGATATACAACTTATTAAAACTTTACAGGTAATTGCTTTAGAAATAAGTAATAACCTTTATTTCAAATGTATTTGTTGACGCAAGTCGAATACCTACTCCCTGTGCATTTTGTCCTTCCAATATATATACCTTAATATACACCTGTCCGGATGTGGCCGGAGGGACATATTGTCAAGATCTGTATTCTTTTTTTACCGTCCGAAAACAGCGCCGTGCATAACGCTAGGACCACGAAGAAGCGGTGTTCTCAACAGCTCCGGAAGTGCAGTGATATCTCGATTCATCACTAAAAGAGGTGCGAATCAACTGGAGGTGAAAACGACGTCCAACGCAGGACTTTAGAGCAAGGTAGACTTCCTGAATCCACTCCTGGTTGCGTCAACTAATCATTATTATAATTGTTACAGTCCACGGGATCTTATCCCACCAGTATTATTTTATGCTAAAAAATAAAGAAGTCGTAAACGGATGAGGAAATCAGATGATGATTTATAAAATCATTATCAAATCTATTAAATTAATTAGAAATCGGGTGACTATCAAGAAATGTATTAAATAATTTAAATGTAAGATGATAGTACATTTTATCAATTCATTAAATGGTAGGTGAATTTGGCTATCAAAGTCACTGCTGCATCACGAATCATCTACAGCTGTAATCAAAGTAATAAATTGCTTTCTGGCGTTACGTCATCCGCCTCAATTTTAGCTTTTGCATATCATGCATGAATATGAAACATATTCCATATTATTATCTGTTGTGAACACTGCCACTAAATCTGGACTGTTCGAACCGAGTCAAAAACACCTACAACGCGTACTTTTCAGGTTATATTCACTGTCCGTGTTTAGGATACTGCCCCCGATTAGTTTTATTGAAAACCAATTTGTTTCGTAGATTACATTTAAATAAATGTTTTAATTTATTGCACCTATAAAAAGCGAAGAGATCGATTGAGCAATACATAAAAGGATTGCTCCCGACAGATTGGATTTTTATGTCCAATAATTTCGAATGACGTCTTTTATTTGTCTTTCTGAAATAAAACAGGGCCGACCCTAAACCTTGCGCTACCATAAAAAAAGAGTGCGTTGAGATTGACGAAACAATTCGGTTATGGTTGGGATTATTTCGATGCAGCAAAGGTCACTCGACTGGTCGAAGGGTTGCACACTAGGCATTACGTATTCTTGTTCTTTTTATTTAATTATCTGAATGGAGTATACTCGTATATCAGGAAGGAATTTGGCACTCACCACAATTCGGATTCTGACGTCATCTCCAAAGATGTGGACTGTATGTTTTACTCACTGTTTCGTCAAAGATTCCCGCACAGTATAGACGCGAAATCTCGAGAATATATAATATTGTAAACTGTACCGTACTGGCTCAAGGTCGCTAATCGTCTGGATTCAAAAGTACTTTTTTCACATTTTTAATATGGAAGTATGATGTAACAAGAACACATTAAAAATGAAACTAAATTAAAAAAGCTCAATTCTAAAGAAAGGAAAAAAAGACAAGGTTTTGGAAGAAATAGATAAAAACACTTGGCTTATCGTGTGACATTAAAGTGTCAACTGGCATTTTAGTCAAAGTTGTCTTTTTCGTATCAGAATTATTACAATATTTTTCTCTTTAAAACTGTACTACAGACTTGCATGATTATTTGGTTTATTACAATTATGCATAGAATATGACATCGGCCAAGTGGCCGCCTCTGGCAGCGGCACGAATGCGTGCTCTTTTAACCATATTTTTCATAATATTCTTGCACACTTCGTCTGTAGTCTCTGAATTGTAGTTGGCTTATTGGCATAGACCTTTCCTTTCAAGTACCCTCACAGAAAATAGTCGGGAGCCGTCAAATCAGGTGATCGAAGAGGCCAGTCGATATCACCACTTTTTGACATTATGTATTTGAGTTACCACCGTTTTGTTGAAACCACACGTGTTGCAGGCTTAATGGACCCATTTTGGCAACCAAAAAGTTTTCCAACATGTGACGATAGCGATCACCATTAATGGTTACAGCATTGCCATTATTATTTAGATAAAATGTTTCAATGACTTCCATACGTTGTTGATACTCCATAATAAATTGTAATCAACTATTATTTACGACTACTAAATATAAACCGACAAATATTTGCCAAACCAAAATGGCGATCAAACAAAATCGGCCTGGAACATAATGTTCACCCTGTTAGGGACCAGACCATCGCCTTAAAGCGAAGCAAGTATTTTTTAATTGCAAGCCCGATCCTGAAATGGAGCGGATGCAGAAGCTACCGGAGATTGTAAGACATGACGCAGAATAGAAATCGATTAAGAGGGTTACGGCGACGAAGGAAATGTCACTTAAGAAGAAGAACTAACATATATAAGTGTACATATATATCAAGTAAACATTGCTCAGAAGGCTATACTCAGAGTAATACACCGCCGTGACTTTTCCTATCCTTCAGAGCCACTTTTTAGGGAATTTCAGGTTTTGGATATAAGACAATTATATGTGCAGAATATATTAACTAGCTTTCATAGGAAAATAAACGCTCCATCTGTGAGGACTGAAAGATATTATCCCACAAGAGTAAACAAGCTTAAAATAATTCCAAGAATGAAAACTAGTTTTGGTCAAAGATTATTTACCTTTCAAGCTCCCAGAATATATAATCAAATTGAAAATAGAATTAGAAATTTAACTGATATTGGGACTTTTAAAAGGGATATTTCAAATTGGTTGTTGCAATTAGGAAGAGCAGATACAGACAGTCAACTCTTTTATATAATGAAATAATTTGTATAACTACTTTTGTGCGTTTTGATCTTGTATATTTCCATCCACTTTATATCTGCTTACATTATTGGTATTACTATTATTATATATATATTTTTTTCTTCTTTCTTTTTTATTAACTTTTAAAAAAATATTTATATCTATATATTAGTTTATCAATTCACCCTAAAACAGGCTTGCCTAGTTGGGCAATGTATTTAAATGTGTACAAATATGTAAATATGATATGATACTATGATAATGTTTGAATAACTAAGATCTTGATCATGTTTTTATATAAATGTCGATAGCCACCCCCATAATTCAATATCATCCTTATTTGGGGGTGAATAACTCTATTGTAATAACATATATATAACTCGTACATTTTATTTGTATTCATATCAACAGTTCTAAATAAATAAATAAAAATTCTAACATATAAATGTGACAATAATATTTTTCTCGTGACACATACGTATGCGTAATATAATACATACGTCGATTTTCTCTGTCATTAGATTAAACTAAAACATAAAAGACAACTAAAAACGCGGAATGATAACCAGTGGCGTGTAGTGGGGCACTTCTTTTCAAGTCAGGGTGCCGTCCTGCCACATTTTGACACGGAACATATTTTTCAAGTACATTAAAAAAATAATATAGGAATGGAGCATTTTCAAAACGTACAAGTCATTATGAAGAAATTGAGACGTGTTTTTTTGAAATAATTGGATCATCTAGGCGCACGGCGGTATCCCATTCTGTCAACCATTGACCACATGCACTTGGAGACTGATGAAATATGTGAACTCAACTTAAATAAACAGTTATCCCTAAATTTACACGTTATAGCTGGATAATTGTTTTAGCGTTTACAAAAGCTAATTTATTGATGGCTGGAATCAATTCTGTTAGGAATACACGGAAGAAAGAAAATTAGGGGGTGGGGGGTTAAAATCAAATATCGCCCTGATACTTTTTTATTTAGCACTACACCACCGATGATAACTCTGAGGCCCGGTTGTGCGATCAGTAGTAACTTTTTGCTATAGTAAATTTTATAGCGAAAACGGGTTATTTGATCGTTAGTAAAAAAATATTTACTCCTTGAAGGTACATCCCGTGGTAAACTCATTTTATTCTGCGTTATCCGATAGTAAAAACGAGAATCGATAGTTAAATATGGCGGACTTTTCACAGCTGTTCCAAAAGTCATCTGATACATTGATACAATATTCCGCTATTTTAGTGATGACAGTTCGTCCGATGATGATCTCGTTGTTTAATACATAACACGAACAAATTTCACCATCAATGTGACAGATTTCGAATGCTTAGGCGAAAAAAATCCATAGATAATGCTTAGAATATAGTATACTTTCTGATTATTTGTCACGCTTATAGACATCTCCATATATGCTTTGACAGTAGTAAATTTGATGTATCAACAACCCGCAAATGATTTTTTACTACGGGCGTTAGTAAAAAGTTACCACTGATCACACAAAAGCAAAACGTATTCTTATTTAATGTGTAACGTATAAATAATAAGTTTGAAATTATATATCATACATGGGGTGACGCAGGGAACACATGTCAGCCCTGTTCTAAAAAGCATTTAAAATCGATTGGGATTTGTATCAATAATTCATCTCGGCTCGTTAAAATACAAATTCGTACGTCACCGTCCGTATTAAATATTTATTATTTATGTACGTTATCCGAGATCTAAACCAATTTGTTTCCGAGAGAGGTCTAGCAGTGGGGTGTTGACTTTGGGCACGACGTATGCGTGAAAAAGATTAGTATTTGACATGAAGAAAAGGGTTGGTAACTCCGCCCACAGATATTAATAATATAATAATACGAAATGGGAGGGGGTAGCACACAATCAATAACGGGGCAATTATAAATTATTAATCCTGTAAGACTTGGACTGTATTAACCTCCGGCGTTGGTTTGCCGCGCGGCACAACAACTGGTGATATCAGTCACGCAAAATTGGTTCACAACTATAAATAAACACGAGGCGAGTGTGATTCAATACAAGTCGATAAAATATTTCGCTATCGGAGTGGCGAACATAATTTTTAACACCGGCTCACGGGGTTAAAATAACACCAGGTTTATGATTAATGATATTTTTTATTACAATGATATTTTACCACTACAAAGAATCAGATAAGTGGCTGTATTAAATGTTGACCGGTCGCGCCATTATTACAATTTACGATTTCCGTCAACACAAAAAATATTACAAGAGTTTTTTAATCGTGTTTTTTTTTATACTTATCTACTCTGACAAGACATATTACGTATTTTATTTTTAGGCAAAATTTATATAAATTTCATGCACCACTGCATTATTTCCGCTGAAGCAGTCAACCAATAGCAAGGGACCTTGACTTTGCTGTATTTAAATGATATAAAAATCATTTTTTAATTGTCCGTTTAACTTGATTTGTATTTTGCGTCTCTACTTCCTTGTTGACGATGAGACATTGTCTTATTTTAATTTAACTCCATTTGTTATTATTTTTATACTAGGTGGTAGCTTGTCATAAGACGATTTGTTTATATTTTCGTAATGTCTATGGAAACATGATTGACGTGCGTGTGTAAGCATGAAGACGCCTGGGGAGCATGTATATGTTACAGTGGATGTGTATTACCAGTGAGAATATATTTTCACTGACGTTTCAGTGAAATCATATCCGAATACGTTTCCACCAGTGGAAATATATTTCTACTGGTGGAAATATAACTTCACTAGCAGGTTTTAGCAAATGTATATTATAAGTATACTTGAATCTAACCTAACCTAACCTAACCTGTGTGTTGAAAAGGAAATAAAAATGGCTGAGATTATAAACACGGTAGTTTATGCAGTAAATAATTTTATTTAATATAAATGAAAACACTATAAGCGAATAAAAGTAACAGATGTAAACCACACCCACCCCACCAAACTATTTGTTGCCATGCTGGAAGGCGACACATCGACACTTAAGGCCAAATATTCCCGCGCGGCGTATTCTCGCTAGTCAACGAATACAAACTCACTAAATGTAACCAGTGAATTTGTATCTTCATTGTTAGATATACATCCACTGACCGGCTTAGCGAAAATATACTTTCACCAGTGACAAAAAATTCTCACTGGTAATACAGATTCACTGTAACACATACAAAGATCTGGCAACCAAGATCAGCCTCGTTTCGCTCCGCGTCACTCTCCGATTAAGGATCTTAAGATAATCTGTACGGAAATAAATATCGTAAATTATCACCTTGTACAAACTGTGTATTATTCTCATCACCACATTGTATGGGTGGATACGTGAATAAATTACTAGTCGAAAATGTTCAAGGAATATGTGATGAATCTCAGAAACATAAGCATTTAAAAAAACCGTAATTATGCGATTATTTCAATTGATTGAAATATTTTACTGATTCCAAATTATATATTGAATACAAAAAATTAAAAAGTGTCGAATTTAGAGCGGTCAGACTATGTTCGTTAGATGATTCAGGACCTGAAGCAAACAAATAGATTAATTTTTAAAATATTTATTTCGAAGTACGTTAATTTACTTAAAGCTTGACATGATTTTGTACACATTTTTTGATAATTTTCGACTATTATGATTAATAAAATATGTGCATTATGTATAAACAGTACGTAGATGAATCAAATAAAAATATAATTTTTATCTTGTTTCTCAACTATGACGCGAAACTAGATTAATCTAGATTAATACTTGAAACACCTTATTGAACATCAAATTTTACGTAAATTGCGTATACATCTCCCAGAATCTCTCATTAAGTATCGCTACTACATGCACACAGTTTACCTTAAGCATTTGAACACAGCTGTTTAAAACTAAACTGATTTTAAAATTATTTCTACTAAAAAATGATTGGTTTCACACGCATTCTATACTATCTACATAACGAAAATGAGTAGGTAAATATACTGAATTCAGTACCTTTTAAAAATGACCATTGAAAGGCTTAAAAAATAATTCAAAGAACATCAACTGAAAATTGTAAACGTGAATTAGTTAAATGTATTAATGTATATACCTAATGACTTAATGATTTATCAACGCTTATCTATTTCCCGTAATTTTTTTGTTTTATGATCACACTGTAATCGCTTTTTGATTATTACACGCATGTGTAAATATGAAGTGTACGCTTTTAAAGTGGTCGTATATAATTTGTCTCAATTTGTCAATCACAAAATGCGAGCTGTCTCAACATTAGAAACAAACAGAAACTAAAAATTGTAAATACCCTCATTATATTGCCGTCAAATCATTTCTATCAGGCTCAAAAATCGCCAAGGAAGGCATGAGTCATGACATCGCCGAGGAAGGCACCCACCAGGGCCGTACTATGGTATGCAGGGCTGTTTTATAAATTGAATCGAAGCAGTGACGTAACTACTTCAATGCGGCCCAACTTAGACAGGGGCCCTAAAAGATCGCGCCTTACACACTTTTGGTATCGATACTATTCCTATGGATTAATCATTTTTAAATTCACCTCAATTAAAAAGGAATTATGAAATTTATAAATGTAGTAGTAGCTGGAGTACCCGCCGTCACCTGGGTTTTACGCAGATTGATGAGGCTTCATTTAAAGAGATGGGGGTAGTTTTTTTTCGAAATCAAATGTAGACAGTGATTTTCCTCTTATTTTGAACGCCAAGTATGCAAAAATTCATCAAGAAGTATTAAAATTCTGCTTTAAGTGGTGGTATTTCGAAATCTCACGTAGACAGTGACCTTATTCTTGTTTTTAGGGGCAAAATTTCATGAAGCTCGGAATAAAACTGTAGATCTGTTTAAAAAAATAAACACACTCACCTGCAGACTCTCTTCTAGATTTCGAAAATACGTGAAGACAATATTGATTTATACAGTACTTCTCCGCTAATATATTTGGATAGGGACCAGACCATCACCGTAAAATGAATTAATAATTTTTTTCACTTGCGAGTGCATAAAAATATAATACCTAAAAACACTCTTTGGTTTGTTTTATGAAAGTATTAATATTGTAGGAGACGGGGGGACAAATATTGTTTGTAATATTAATTGGGTAAAATTTAATATTATAACATCTTTATTATATACATCTTATACATGAGGCTCCGTTTTATATTTTGTATTGGGGCCCAATTTTTGTTGTTACGTCACTGCTTCAAGGTAAGGTACACTTTGGTTTGCACTGCGCGCTCTCTATATTGGAATTGCGACAAAGTCAATAGCGAATTGTATATACTAGGCCTTTTCTGCATTTGAATATTGCATCAATCGAGGTTGACCTTAGACTTACTCTGCCTGTGCTATTATATCAAAGTTTATAGCAAGTAGCACAGAGCTGGACGTATACCTGAATCTTGCTAGACTCTCTGCCATGGAAATTGTGCCATAAGAGATTGAAAACAATAACCTAGAATTTTCTGTAACTTATTAATAAATTCAGTAGTTTCTGTCTTAATAATGATAATGTTATATAAATTAAATTAATCAATTAGAAAAAATCTGACTATTAGAAGAACACGTTCTTATTGTGAAGATGTAATTATTCAGAACATAGGTGTGTGATATTTTAAATATGAATTGAATATATTAATTAGAAAGATATACATATTAAATTTATTTTATCGAAAAATATTGTTGTTGCATTACTATATTGCTCTTTCAAATAATGGAACGATTAAATATGTTAATATCAAAAAGGTTCGAAAATTTGTCGCTAAAAATATCGTCGCTGGAGCATAGTTGGATAATGCACCTTCCCCGGTTTGGAAAGAGATCAAAGTTCAAATCCCGGTGGCGTAACAACAATATTTTTCGATAAAATTGATTTTTTATGTATATCTTTCTAATTAATATATTTAATTCATATTTAAAATCTAACTAATTTACCATCACGCCGTTTCCCCGCGGGGGGTAGGCAAAGATGATAGATCGTCACAATCTTGTCTTGACACACAGATTTAGCCTCATCCATATTCATACATCTTCTCATACAAGCTCGCCGATTATTGAGGCTTCTAACAGAACCATCTTCCAGTATCTGATTTACCAAGTCAGATACTGGAAGATGGTTCTGATTTACCAATTCCGACATCCTCTTTTTCTAATGCCATCAATACTTGCGTCATGTATCTTCCTTACCATTCTCTTTTCATTCATCCGTCCCATATGACCAAACCACCTAAGTGATCCTTTCTTAATATTACTCACTATACTAAGATCAGCTTTATATTCTGTCCTTGGTTCTTTATTCTTTACTCTGTCATAAATGGATCTGTCACATATACGCCTAAATGATCTCATTTCCACTGCATTTCGGGATTCGAATCCTGGTAGCAACTATATATTTATTCTTTTTAAATTAGCAGTATTAACTTTGTGGTTAAAATTCAAAAATTTAAATTATTCGAATAAATTTGTATTAAGTAATGAGTTAGGTTAGGTTTTTTTTTTTTAAAATTGATTTTTTTAAAATAGATTCTGGCAAAGAAACAATAATATATGTTTTAGTTAGTTATGACATCCTAAAGAAGAAAATGGTATTTTTCGAAACCGTTAGATGTATTTAAACTCAATTTAGTGGTTAATAAAACAAAGATAATAAAAAAATATATAAATATTTATTCGATAAATAGTGTTTTTCTATATATCTTTCTAATTGACTCATTTAATTTGTATTAAAAATACCACAAAACTGTGTTCTTAAATTGCAACTTCACAACAAAAATATATTTTCTTTAAAAAAAAGTAATGTTATTTCAAAAGTAAAATAATATTAAACGAATGATAAAAAATACTTTCGAAAAATCGAATAAAAACTTACAACACAATTGAGCAAGAATTGAACGAAAACTGAACAATGAAGAATTGAACAAGAACTGCTCCAATTCTTTCCATTTTTAGAAATATTGAGTATTACACATGTTCATTAAAAGTATTCTTTTTTACATTCAGCAGCGAATTTGTATACAATTGTCATAGTCATCCAAGGTCGGTAGACCAAATAAATAATACGAACGCGAGGAGTGTTCAACTGGCCTCGTGTTGAAACAGACCAATATAATATCTAAGGCTTACCTTGGTAAGAAAACACATTAAAAAAATACTGGAATTCCACTAAAAATAAAATGCAAATTGCATACATATTCCAGATAAAACAAACATGAAGAACGAGTTTAGTATTATGAATAGTCAAACAACTGGTTTAAGAAAATGTAGAAGCATTCAATAAATTCTCCGTCTCATCAAATAGCCACTCAGATTCCAATAAACTGGCTTAATTGCCAACGACACTCTCGGAAAGATTAAAGGTTACGTTAATATAAAATAGACGTGCATGTTGGTCTGGTGATCAAACTCCCAGGATATTACCAAGTTTATATTTTTTTTATAGCTCAAGAAAAGCTGTTTAAATTGCAAATAGTAAGAATATATATATTATTTTTATTTTTATTAATTAGAAGATATAATGAGATATTAAGTAGAAAGATATATATGTATTTCTTTTCACATTTCGTGTATAGAGAAGGAGTATATACGAGAGTTTATATTTCAGTTAGTCTGTGTACATATTTTTTTTACTTCTGATACAAATTTATAGTAGTCTGTAATTTTTCTAATTGTGATTGGGAGATTGTTAAAGAATTTGATGATTTTGGATCGCGGTATATTTTAGTTTCGGAATACCAGTTTTTATTTTTATATCAGTCAATATTTAATTTAAAAAATTTGGATTTTTTAATTTTTTTTGGATATGTCTATTATTTTTTGTACTTTGAAATCTGTGAAGAGTTGGATACTTGTATAGACATTTTTTTTTTTAGAACTATTTTTATTATCATTTTTTTGAGTGATTTCTAATTGTGATATTGAAGTTTTATATGATCCTCCCCATCAAATAATACCGTATTGATGTAGTAAAATTAATATATTGTTAATGATAAATAATATTGACATATATTCTGTATTTAAAAAAAAACTTTTTTACAGTATAGAAATTAGTACGAAGGTGGGCATTATAAACCTTGGTTTAGGTTCTTTTAACTAATAACATAAATAACATAACTTAACAACAAAATTCAATCAATTTTCAACAATTTCTTCATAACAATTTTAGTTTGGTATTAGATTGACCAGAATAATAAATGTATAAATTATAAAAATATACAGACATAAGTTCTAAATTTGTCATAATGGTAATCGGTTGCTGTAGTGGGATGATAACACGTTTCCCCGGATAAGAAGATGTCCAGGTTCGAATTCCGGTAGCAACTAAATATTTTTACGATAAATAGATTTTTTTCTGTATGTCTTTCTAATTGATTAATTAGTACTTTTAATGGAATTATAACTAATGAGAACTTGTTAACTGAGGCAAGACTAGCGGTTAACAACGGTGTCTTGGTAAATGAGATCACTTAGGGGTATATGTGGCAGATCCATTTATGACAAGAGTAAAGAATGAAGAAATAAGGAAAGAATGTGAAGCTGATCTTAGTATAGTGAGTAAGATTAAAAAAGGATCACTTAGGTGGTATGGTCATATGGAACGGATGAATGAGGAGAGAATGGTAGAAATATATATGACGTACGTGTTAATGGCACCAGAAGTAGAGGACGTCCGCGGAAGACTTGGCACGACTAGGTAAACCAAATACCGGAGAATGGTCCTGTTAGAAGCCTCAATAATCGTCGAGCTTGTATGAGAAGATGTATGAATGTGGATGAGGCGAGAATTGTGTGTCAGTACAGAGGAGTGTGTCGCTCTATCTTCTCTGTCTACCCCCGCGGAGAAACGGCGCGATGGTAAGTTAGTTAGATATATTTAATTATTTTTAAATTAATTTCTTAATATTTGTTAACAATTGAATTTCAACATGAGTAATTTAAAATATAGTTTTAGTTAATTTTTTATGTGATGAAGAAAATGTCATTTTTCGAAATCGATTAGTGAACGTAATATACTAAAAATGGTTAAAATCAAAGTAAATAAATTATTTACTTTTAAAATGAATAGCCACAATTTATTATTATTATTAATCATAATAAATTATTATTAAGGTCTGTTTATTAAAATATAATGGCTCGTGTCAACGAATGGTCAGTTCATAGTTAAGTGTAAAGCAATTGATGAATCATCACCCCATATGTTTTGCGCACGAATTATAATAACGCATCGAGTACACACGTACTTTTACAGACTCTCGGAGATCAAATTTTCATTGAGAGATTTGCGTGGGCAAGGGGAATTGATTACTACATTATTTCGCTTAACTCTAGTTTATTTATTAAATCTGAGTCTGATAATATATTTATTCGTAATTTAAGATATAGTCAGTTTTGAAAGCATCTTTGTCAATGAACGTAATTATTATTAGAATGTTACGAAAACGAAAATGGTTCCCTTTGCCCGGGATTTAAACTGAGTTAAATTTTAAAATTAGGATTTGGAGAGGAAGGAATTCTAATGTTTTGCGCAATTAACTTTATATTTTAATGATAACACATTTTACTGCGAAAAACGTACTTCTGTGATATTAAAACCAAATAAAATTAATCGAATAGATAGAATAGAAGTAGATGGCTTTTAAAATTGGAAACATAGATTTTTTTTTACACGGAATACCTGTCACATCAATATTCTTACTATTATCAAATTAAGAGAAATGCTTTTCCTCGCAATCACTAGACCACAAGCACGTCATTTTTATAGATTACAGAATATAAGTCTCTAATTTTTTGGAAATATAAATGGTTAACGTGGCAAAACGTGTTTCTGTGGATAAGAAAAATTGCGCGTTCATAATCTCGGTGGTAACAATTTTTTTTTAAATTTTTTTTTTTACTATATACCTTTCTAAATATGAATTAAATATATTAATTAGAAAGATATACATATAAAATAAATTTTATCTCTTTCTCTGATAATGCACCTTCCCCGGTTAGGAAAGAGATCCAGGTTCGAATCCCGGTGGCGCAACAACAATATTTTTTGATAAAATTGATTTTATATGTATATCTTTCTAATTAATATATTTAATTCATATTTAAAATATCACAGACCTGTGTTCTGAATAATTACAACTTCACAATAAGAATGTGTTCTCTTAATATACCTTTCTAATTGATAATTTTAATTTTTTTTAAATTTACTTTAATAAGGCTGTATTAGCGGAATGGAACGGTTAAGCTGAATCTTAAAATGGCGCATTAAGGGTTCTATATCCAAAAGGTTGTACACGCGCGCGCAAACTAATGATTCGGAGCAGTGATTTTGGCGTTTTACCGTGAAAAGGGGGGAGAATAGAAGCAATAACATAAGCAACACCGAAATAATGAATGCTCTCAGTTAGGGTTCAAACCATTAAACATAATATTGAAATACTTAATACTTTAAGCATTTCCCGTTGGAAAAGTAAGCGAGGCTGCCGGGAAATAGCTCACGGTAAATTGCTCGGATTCAATAGCTCGCCGGCAAATTCGAGAGCAAACGCACAAAGAAAAACAAACAATATATATAGGTGGGATTGTATTTGAAGTACGCCATAAAATGTTGGTTGGGTTAGGTTATGTTAAAAGGTTTTCGATCTTTGAATGACTTTCTGCCGAGGCAATCGATTTGGAACAACGTGGGGCATCTTCATCGCTTTATCTTCGAGTCTAGGGGCGACAAGATGGCAACATTTTACTTTGCGATGTGGGGGTAACATGGAAAATGGGCAATTTTGTATTGAGGATAATGTTGTTGACGTCAAAAGTTGACACCGGAATATTCCACACTATCACAACAACCTCGGCCGTTGTGAAATATCGTTTCTTAAATAGCTTCAAGACCGGTTTTAAAATGTAACGGAAGTAATGATTTCATTAATTAATAGTCTTGTGGTGAAGTGGACATAGAACGGTACAAGGCACGTCGGTAGGAACATCGGCAGGACACACAGACGCCAGGGGTCAGCTGCCATGCAAGCCGGCTGACGCTGTGCGATAACTTTTCTTCTGATCACGAGCCTGACCACGTTGTACGCTACTACAACACTTTGTATTTGGGTTCCAGCTTAGATTCATACTCGCGCAATCTATTGTAAGTTCAATAAATTCAATATACAGAATGTCCTGTAAACAGTGGTCCAAACTAAAACCATCGATAGCTGAGACCATGCCCCATTAGAATAACCCATCATTGGTCTAATAAATGTCACACTTTTCTTAGTTAATTTTTATTCGCAGTTATTTAATGATTTCGTCAGTCTGGCCGGTTTTAGGGTGGCTTGATAGCTTCTTGATCCCCTCGGGCACCACTAGGACAATGCGGTATGGGGGGGACCCATCGTTTCCCAAAACCGTTGTAGAAGTTTCAACATCTTATATCGGCTCCGCACACAGTGCACAGAAACGCGAAATCTACAGTTAATAAACACAAAAAAAAGAAGATGAAAAACAAAAGCTAATCTGAGATTGCAAAAACTAACAGAGATTTTATTCCTTCCTGCGCCCTTTTAAATTGTATTTTTATTTATTTTTTAACAACATTACAAACAAACAGATAATCAAGTGTTATGTACGGAAGACAGCCATTAAATGGCTAATTATCAAGTACGCTCTCCCATGAAGGGACTTGGATGAACTTTTATGAATTTTTAAATAATTTTTTTCCGCTTTGTTACTTTTTATAATGTCATTTTCAAAACTTAAAAAAATATCGCTTTCGTTTCGAAAAAACATTTTCAACTAGTAAAATACGCCCATAAAATATTGTGGACTAGGTCTGTAACATCCTGTATATACTCCAGTGAAAATACAGCCCGTCGTACTTTTACAGTGTCGATATTAGCAGCACAACATAAATTCATGCCTAGTGCATGCCACCGGCATTGGCGTAGTTACGCCATTGAACTTAATCACCCAATTTTATTGAAACACGTTTTAAACGCAAATTACTCGGCGTAAAACTAAATGGATTTGCGAAACGATTCTACGCACATTTTAAAAATAACGTAAAATGCACAAATTTTACTTACATATTCAAAATACGATGCCTATTTTCAGTTTCAGTTTCAGCGTATATTTGCAAAATAACTGTCTTTTGAAGCTTGCATCAATATGAACATTTTTTAAATAATTAATACACTAGCAAGTACAATAAGTATTAAATATTACATTTCATTTATATGTAAGTCTGTTAGCCGCTTCCTACCTCGCTATAGCAGGGGCATGCAATGCATACACGCAAAATAAACGGTTTATTACTAAAAATTCAGGGAAACAAATATACATTAAATAATCTATAATATGGACAGTGAATGTATATTTACGGATTTATTACAACTAGCGCCATCTGTGTACCAGTAGAAACTTTGATGGCTTAGTTATAAAAACTACCACGACAACCCACCGCTACAATGCGTCGATTGTAGCTATTCGATTATTATCGTCTACTTTTAAGTTAGTGAATTACTCAAGTCATACAATTGGCTATTTACTGAATTGAAAATTCCTTTCGTTGCGTGCACATCATTGAAGTGTCTACTTCCTCTTTTACTAATTCGCGAATTTTACGATCTTACTGTTTTTAACGTGTTGATTTCATGGTCGTTCTTTGCGTTCGAGGTGCATTTGGTGCATGAATTTGTTTTTGATTTGGGAAAAACAAAAAGCAATTGACAGATTAATATAAATAATTATTTCGTTTAGTTATTACGTGAAAGATTTTCAAACAATAAAAGAATCATGTTCAGTCATAAAAAGTATTTTTAAAAAACGTCCATATATTTTTATATGAGTAAGAAGGTATTATTTCATTTTGTCTAAAGACGTTAGTTAAGCGAAAGTTCATAATCGTATGTACAAAACAACATATATTAAATATGATTGTATAATATCATTGGTGACAGTATAACCTAAATCTATACCTACTGTAAGCCACTGCTCGCTGTTCTGAGATAGGTAGCCGTTAGGTTCCATTAGTTATTTCTTATTGTTTTTAATATTCCTGAAAACTGATATGTACATATGTAGGAAGTAAGGTAGGATTAATTTAAACAATTAAATAGTAAAAAGGAGATAAGTGAAAATTTAGACACAGACATGTAAGAATTAAGGAGCAGAGTAAAAAATAAGTAGACATGAGAAACAATTTAAAAAAGCATATGGTAGAATTGCGTTCGAATGTAGGAAATGAAAAATATGTTTAAAGTACCGGTCGCCACTGACAAATATACATACTGATACGTCACGCGCGCTACATAAAACGTGCGAGCGTTTTACACAATCTTAGCGTGTATTAATTTAAGCAAACACACAAGTGTTCCGAATATCAGGAATGATTAATTTAGATCCTGAACATCCTTCATTAATATTCATCATAATTGTTTATGCCTTTTATCTATGCGGGGACACGAACGCGCACACTCCCGTATAATATAACATTTCATTTATTTGCTTTCCGCCTGCGAAGTGCGCACCGACGCAAGCAAATAGGTCAGCCGTACAAGCATAGTGTTAGAAATCCCACTGACGTACTCAGCTGCAGAAGGGCGCGAAGGGAGCGGAATAGTAGACATTTTGACATTTGACAGATGTACTTGATTTACAATTATCGCGCAGCATGTTTGGGTACTTCGGTGTGGAGTGACTACTCGGAATCACTTCATTTTGGAATAATTTGAGACGCGCCGGACCGATTTGAAAAACACAAAGCGAAATGATTTTAACATTATTTTTTTACTACATATACAGCCGAGTTGTATTCTTATCACGACTGTAGTTTGTAAGATGTAAATAATAAATAAATGATCGTATTGGCTTGACTATAGGGCGACCCTGATTATAAGGCGACCATAAGAAATGGTGAACGCATTTCTCTAGATAGGAAGAGGTCCAGGTTCGAATCCCGATAGCACCTAAATATTTTTTCAATTAATAGATTATTTTTGTGTATATATTTCTAGTTGATTAATTTAATTTGTATCAAAATAAAAAAATATTAAAAGATTACAATATCAAGGAATATACTTTTTTTTTTTTGAAGTTTGTGGGAGAGTAATTTTTAAAAAAGATTAAAAAACCAGCAAATCAAATATGTACAGAAACACCCACTATGGAAGAAAAGGTTCAGACAAAAATGAAACGCGGTAGTAGTGTCAGCACTAAGCCCCCATTCAGCAATGGGAATAACGATTTGTATTGTACACACGAAAAATGGAACGTTTCCATAGAGCGCGTCACGTCCGCGAGGAGTGCTCCATCGTCATTTTTTATATGCTTAATCCTTGTCGCTCAACGGCGTCCACGTACGGGCGACGGCTGCAGCCCGGAGAGCATAAAGCCGGGATTAGATCTCGCGGAGGGGATGAACGCAGCATTCTAATTAATTCAGCTTATTACAGGGGCGCGGAGGAATGCTGCGCTGGACCGAAAAGGACTAATTGAAAATATACAGAAATACAGCACGCACAATATTCAGTTCATGTTTTGCTGTTTTTCTATTATTATTTGATTTTGGTAATTTTTGTTATTCATTCTAATAGCACGGTGGCTGCTACGCGTGTTATTTGCAAGGGCGTGCACTTATACAATAAAAAACACTGAGCATTACCTTTGAAAAATAAATGTAAATGAAATATTTATTTGATATATTATGTTATTTTAAGGGGAGATCACATTCTTATTGTGAAGTTGTAATTATTCAGAACATATGTGTGCAATATTTTAAATATTTATCGAAAAGTAGATGGCTTTCAAATAATGGAACGATAGATGTATTCATTTGAAAAGTGTAACATATGGGTTCGAAAATTTGTCGTCAAAAATAATGTCGCTGTAGCATAGTTGGATAATGCACATTCCCCGGTTAGGAAAGAGATCCAGGTTCGGATCCCGGTGGCGCAACAACAATATTTTTCGATAAAATTAATTTTATATGTATATCTTTCTAATTAATATATTTAATTCATATTTAAAATACACAAATAATTCAAATTAAAAAATTTACACGCAAATGTTTGTTTATTGAAGGTTTAGCCGCTGATCGGTACGAGCCCGCACCCCGGGAAGGGTATCGACTCCTACACGGCGCACACTCTCCTCTATACACGCGACACATCTGTGACAGAAGTCAGGATGTGCGGACACATAAAAAGCGGGGATTATCCCGTGACCCTTTGTGACCGATTTGTGTAGAGTACGCATGACAAAAGTCATTCTCGAGGCATTCATATTGAAATCGTCACAATAATTCCGGTATCCCTTTTACAAATAGTAATAATATTATTGAGATGAACACAAAATACACGGGGAACAGAAACTGATGATTCTGAATTTTTAATCAAATTGTACGTGTGTCGTGTAATGCATTTATCATCGGCGCTTCCGTCTTCCTCTGTCTTGTGCCGCTTCAGTACTTGTTAATTAATGAATATCCTATTTGTTTTCATACGGTTTTTGTTACTGTTTATCTCAGCTTTCCTTGTTCCTCTGGGAACAATGCGCAGTTTAACAAAAACAACGATTTTAATATGATTACCGATTACACAGTGTGAATTAATGTTCGAGTGTTAAATAAGAAGAAAACCGGGCAGTCACGGAGGTTAACGAGTCTGTACGAGAAGTCCGAGTACCAGTAGTCTGTAAATACCATCAACAAGTATCGGCATAATTTATAAAAAAAATTGAAGAAAAGCAGTATGAACACGAGTATCACACAAGAGGAAGAGATATCATGAAAGTGCCAGAAAAGAAGAGCAAATCTCAGAAATCAATTATTTTTAATGAAATGCCAGATGACATAAGAAAAGAGGAGAAAAAATAAATATGTGCGAGATAAGTTACAGTTAAGTTATAAAAATAAAATATATATATTTACGTGTCTAAGCCGCTTTAATTGAGATCGTTCTAGGGGCTCATGCCGATGGTCTCCCTCATCCGCACATTTACATTTCACTCGGCCTAATAATATTACTCTACCTAAGATAACTCATTTATGACTCTTAAGGAGAACACATTCTTATTGTAAAGTTGCAATTTTACAGAACACATGGCTTTCAAATAATGAAACGACATATCGATACCTCAATCTGTAAAGCAGCTAACTCAATTTTTCTAAAATGTTCAGGAGCAACAAAAAACCGTTTTATTTTTGTAATTAAACGGATTACGAAAATTCCAAAACACATTTTGGTAGATTGTTTATGCAGAAATAGGGTGGCTGAGAAATTTTATTGATATGTTGATTTATCTCGTACTAATATTTGGAGTTAGCTGAATTTCCTTCCTGTTGTATATCTTTCTAATTTATATATTTAATTTATATTAAATTATGATTTTTACTCTCTCGGTTAGGATTTATATTTGATCAACATATTTTAAAGAATGCTTTAAAAACAGCCAGTTTGGTCTTGATACTTAATTCGGATTTGATTCTCATCACAATATAAAGGGGACGTAAATCATCCCTAATTCATGTTTAATAATGTATTATAGTGAGAAATTAAAAAATACAATTAGTATGTACCTACTTTCATGGATATGTGAAAACATCGTATATAATTGTGCTATTTGCACAGTTCACTGGTACATTGTATTATATTTATTTTTGATAATTTAAAATTATTAGGAAACGATTACTTAACATTAAAATATGTGTAGGTAGGTACTAGGCATGTATTATTTATTTTAATTTAAAAAATTTAGTATTTCACATGTAGGTACTGAATATACAAATAAAGTAGGTATATATGTATCGAAAATTAAAAAAATGTTTTTGACCGGATTTCGCATAGTTATTAACAATTCACAAATGGAATATACCCCAGACCAATAAATGAATAGAAATGAAATAAAGTGTACATATAGGAGAGGAGTTCGGAGGGGCATTCTACACACATTATTGTGGAAACATAAATCCGATAGTTTGACACATTTAGTATTTACTCTTTGAAAATTAAATCTTTGTGTAAACAAGATGTATTTTTTACATTAATGCATGTTTATTGGCAGCATTTAAATTTTCGTTCCAATCTAGTCATATATTAAAAAAAAGTCGCGGAATTATTTAATTGAGTAAATTTGAAGTTGCCTCTCAGTGGCGGTCCAGATAAAAATCACAGATAAAACAAAATGATTATTGGCGTAGGATTTTATTCATAAATATCTTTTCAAATCAAATATCTAAACATCTACCACGAAACAATAGACTGGCATTTTATACAAATAATAGTATAGGAAATTTACTCACAAATTCTAAAGACAAAGATGAGAAATTTTAATAATTCTGGTGTCTATAAACTTAGTTGCAAGGATTGTGCTGCATTTTATATTGGCAAAACGGGTAAATATTTTAATATAAGAGTAAAGGAGCATTTGAGATGTTTGAACAATAGTGGGTTTTCAGAATTTGCTAATCATTTGATAGAAAACGGTCATGGTTTTGATATATAATTGGGATTGTCAATTTTGCATGTAAATAATGTTGGTCACAAATTAAATAATTTGGAACCGTTGGAGATAAATAAAGCGTGTAAAACTAATCAAAATATTATAAACAACCAACTAAATTTAACTACGAGTCCCATTCTAAAATATTTTCCTAAAAATTATTCGAGTAAATTTGTATTTTGTAACAATTTGATTTTGGTACTAAATTTATTTTTTAAATAATTGTTTTTTAAAAATAGATTCTGGTAATGAAACAATAACATATTTTGATTAGTGTTGACATCCTGAAGAAGAAAATTGTATTTTTCGAAACCGGTTGGTATATTAATTAATTAAGTCGTTAAAAAAAAAGTAAAAATATACATAGATATTTTTAATTATCATTCAAGTCATAAAACAATACTCATACAACGGCAAAGATGTATAATTTGTAGATTGTTTCTTTAATATTTATTTTATGGTATATATTTATCAAAAATAAGTGTACAATTTCGGATACCATCAACCGTTCCGGTTCGCATAAATTTTCCATTTCGAGCTCTAGAGGCATGTAGGGGAGGGGGGGAGGAAAGTAAAAAGATAGAATGTAAAAACGGAAAATAAAGAAAGCCCTACTAAAATGGTTCGGGCTTGCGTAGTCTCATATAGATCTGTCCAATATAAGGGTTGGTCTACGACACATCTATTCTTTGAATTGTTAAATTGTTCGTGTTATCTGTAGATAAAATATTTGTACCCTGTTATTCAATGAAAGATGACACCACTCAGTGGCGCAACTACAAAAATTGAACCACAATGCAAGATGGAATGAAAAACACTAGGGTCACCTGCATATGTATTATGTGTATGTAGTAAAGGGTGTTATTTTTATAAGTATAGAACTTTAAAATGAAATAAAACACGTAAAAATCGTGGTAATGGTAAAGATAATTTTTTGCCATTAGTGTTTAAATGTGAGTTCGCGCATATGGGCGCCGCGGCTGACTCGTATAAAGCGCAATCTGGAAGGCTAATTTTCAACCACTTTTTGGAGCAGCAAGGGGACGTATATCGGCAGTAGCGCGGCCAATGTTGACTTCCAAGTCGTTTATCGTCTCTGGTTTATCGGCGTAGACTAGCGACTTCACACATCTTCACAGAAAATAATCCAAAGGTCACATGATCTTGAAATTATGCGCTCATTGAATATTTCCTTCAATAAATTGATTGTTGAAGCCACAGCTCTTCCACATTAATGCAATTCAATTAGGGAACGAAAAAGTCAGTAATCATGGATCTGTAGCGCTCTCCATTGACTGTAACGTTCTGGCCGGCATCATTTTTGAAGAAACAACAGCTTCTACGGAGCGCACTATACGACGTGTCTGCGTATACGTAGTATCAATTAGAAAATGCGTGGAGCAAAAACGAGCCATGATTATTTGAATTACTTGCTCGGATGGACGATCTTGTCGACCGTAAAATGGACGTAGCGCACGTTAAGTTTCGCGAACTGAACCACGATTTTCGAAATAAATTTGCGTAATTTGCAAGCATTATTCTGGCGTAAGTCTATTCGTGGTGTAATGGTAAACCAAACTGAGCACAAATCAGCTATAAAATTGGCTGTCGCTAGAAAAAGTGTTGCCAATTCGAAAAACAAACCTCTAAAAAAACACTCTATATTTACAAATAATAATAATAATTATTATTTTATTTATAATATAATACTCACACTTTAATGAAAAAAAAAAACAAATTTATTAGTAGCACTCACATCGCTTCAAAAAAAATTACTTGCTTCGCTTTACAAAATATCCAAAGCAGGGTGACTGCCGGGAACAAAGTGAACGGCGCTTTGAATGGAATTATAGTTAACGGGAACTCGTAAACCGAGGATGTTTCTGATTACGTTTCCTTTAACACCTCATTACGTTTTCATTCAAAACGCGCTTTCAATCTCTCACTCGACCCTTCACTCGAAAACCTAATCGATCTTCGAGGCGTGTTACAAATTATTAGCACGCTTAGCAAATATCTCTAAATAACTCTACGGGCAACAGACTACTTGTGAGATTCCATCAGCTCGATTAATCTTTCATTAAGACCTTTGATATCAACACGATCGCGCCATTGATCATAGCGACACACACCGACCCTGGCCCTGGCATTCCTCAACGCATCTATCCCCCTCCCCCTCCAGTTAGCGGACATTGATACGTTACTGTATGTGTGCGTGTGTCCGATCATGCAGCGACATCACTGTGGGCAAAAATGTGTACCGTTTTGGTCCTTCGAGCCGGAACAATCTGGAACAAGAGAAGAAAAACATTTTAATTACAATATTCACACAATTACCTTTCAGAAGTCAATGGATATGAGAATGTAAATAATTTTATCTTAAAAACCAGTACTGGAGATAATGATTAATACAGGTATTTATGGTAAAAAATAAATTACACGTAGTTTAATATATATATATTTTTTTAAATAGAGATACATATACGGAATATATATCATATCAATGTTCTTACTATTTTCAAACAAAGCTACTATGAAAATATTACTAACTTGCCGGTCTCCTGGAACGAGGTGCGAACCCCCGTTCCAGGAGTATTTTTAAGAAGATCCGATTCGCCATAAAGATGGTACATTTAAGTTACGAAATATTATTTATGTTATGAAAAATAAAGTTCACACACATATATATAAATATAAACAAAATATAGATACTACATTTCTGTAGCTATTCTGTAGTTATTGCCATTCTTTGGTCAGGGAACCAGCTTTCCATGAGAGCGCTATGCAGCTCTATGCCAGCAATTCGATGTCTCAGAAGCGGAACGAATCCATGTATACGGCCCTCGGCAAACATTGTAGATGCGCTGCAGTGACGCGCCAATCCGAACAGTATTCTGTACGAGTTGTTGCACTGAATTCGGCGACGATTGTACGTCACTTGCTTGTATTTCGACCAGGTATACATGCTGGTGAAGAAGGTTTTAAACAGGATGCTCTTTACCTTCTTACTGCATCGGTAGAAACGCCGTCACAGCATATACGCACGAAAGCTCAACTGTCTCCTCTGTCGTTCTATGTCATCATCGTCTTGTGCATCTTAATTGAATATGTGGCCAAGATACTTAACCATTAGATCAACAAGCTACTCAATTTTTCACAATAAATTATGTCAAAGGGTAAAAAATATAATTTAATTTATAATTAGTATTGATAATTTGTAATTTGTATTGTAGTTTGTATTGGTTGTGTTTTTGTATGGTCTATATGTGTAACTAACTAATATACCATAGATAGGCAGAGGATAGAGCACCACACTCTTCTATCCTGACACACAATCCTAGCCTCATCCACATTCATACATCTTCTTATATAAGCTCGCCGATTAATGACGCTTCTAACAGAATCATCCTTCATTATCTGGTTTACCTGGTGGTCGTGCCAAGCCTTCCACGGACTTCCTCTACTTCTGGTGCCATCAACACTTGCATCATATATCTTTATAACCATTCTCTCCTCATTCATCCGTTCCAAATGACAAAACCATAATCTTACTGTAGATATACCACATGTACGCCTAAATGATCTTATTTCCACTGCATTAAGTTTACTTTCGTTCGTATTCTGCCAGCTCCAGGCCTTATTTCCATACATAAGTGTCGGTACCAGGACTCGTAATTATCACGTCGTGACGTCAGGATTGTGTACCGCTAGTCTTGTCTCGATTGACAAGTTCCCGTTAGATATAATTCCATATGTATAACAAGTTAAAAAATTAATAAGAATTATGTTTGAATTTTAAAAAAAATGCAAAAGTACAATATATTAGAAATAGAAATCAGGTTATGTTGGTAGGGTGACCATACTTCGGACACACGCTCGACCAGAGCTTTTTATCCATAATTCTTGAAATCACTGGACTTCTAATATATTTCTTACATATTGGTAATAAAATAATTTGGGTACAACAGTAGTGTGTGTTTTTAGACCTATGCAAACTCTTAAACTCAACAGTATGATGAGTATACTGAAACGGATAATAGTTATTACATCCTTAAGAACGCTCATATAATATTAAAACTTCAAGTGAAATATTCCATTTAGTTTATGTAAGGTTGTGAAATTTTACATACCCATATAAAAAGTGAAGTGCTCCGACTTCATGCACCATGCATACAAAAATATACGTACTACGTCATAATTCCTTCGGGAATTTCAGTTTGTTTTCAGGAATATTCCGACTTTTAAGATATACAAAAGGTGCACTCAAAGAATGTAAATTTTAACGTGAAAGGTGAAACGCTATATTTCGGCAACATTTGAATATGTTAAAGAACACACAAATTACTGGACACTGTTATTAAATAAACATCAGATATATATTTTCAACAAAAATCAGATTCTCATTGAGTTGATATATAATATGAAAAATTAATTATCAAAATTTGGTCGATAGATGGCGATGTTATAATGGTACTCGAAGCGAGTCCATGTAATAACATATATATTTGATTAATATGTAGATTGAGGGATGAGAATTGGTGAACGTTATACACATATATAAGGTGATCACTTAAGCCAGCCAAAGACAGGTCGTAAGCCCTGTAATTACCCCACATATTTTCTATATATTCCTTTAAAATATAATAAAATATCTGATATTTATTTGATGTATTTTGATATACCTGAAATGTTTTTCAGATACGAATGAATCAGAAAATAATATGATGTATGAATATAGACACTGCACAGCCGTCAGTAGGAATATCGTAAATATTATATAACGTTTTAACGATACTAATATTTCTTAAGGGTTATTCTGCTGTGGGTTGGTTTTGTCGTAAATAGTCACGTCAGTAGTGTAAAAATTGAACCCCCAATGTAAAATGAAATAGCCCTTTGGCTGTGTATTATATGTCAGCTATAAGAATATTATTATTATTACACGATTTATCCAATATTAGTTTCTAGTTTTGTCTACATTATTTTGTCTTAACTTCAATATTATTCTCACTTTCATGCCGAAAAAAATATTGCATTGAATTACAGCGATTTATAATTCCATTCCTTTCTGTTGTGGATTTTTGGGTTAATAGATGTAATGTGTATTTGTCAAAATGTTAATTGTGATGTCCTTTAGATTGTATTGTTGTGTGTGTGAGTATGTGTGTGAATGCCGCACCGCCGGCGCGTGTGTGCGAGTTTATAAAGAACGGCGCACGACAGGGCGCGCTCTCTCTCTCTGCGTGTCCATCGTTGATTTATACTAGCGATATACGTATAATTGTTACAAAGTCTATTTCTTGAACCTTCACATTACGAGGTGTACACTGAAGACGTACTTAGAAGACAAGTACGTAACATTAATGGATCAGAAGGATGTGCTTTTGTGTGAGTAAATGAATGCCCCATTATATTTCACAAATTCATTCACATGTTCGAATTATAACACGGAGTGTGTGATTGATAGATACATTCCAACGATTTAGACCAGTGAAAAAGTGAGGAAAAGTGTGATAAAAAGGCAAAGTCAATTCTTTAAAACTCGACATACATTTTTCTATAGTACATTTGACTTATATCTGGGAAGGTTTAAGCTATATATCGTCACGGTAAGACATCAGGAGACTAAGAAGTGAAGAAATAAATATGTCGCGCAGGTCGAAATAAATCGTGCTTGTATTGCATTAAACTTGAGATGGTGATTAAAGTATTAACCTAATTATTATTAAACTACATTATCTAAATAATGTGTGAGAAACTATTAGCATTTAATAGTTCTACAAAGAAGTCTGCTTAGGAATTTATCCCAGAAGAATAGAAAAATCATAATTTAATATTATCAGCTGAAAGAAATCGATTTGGCCAATTGCTCCAGCTAGACAAACTTATACTGGCAAATTGCATACCATAATGGTCATGAAGTTGTATACAAATATTGCGTAATTTTTCAATATAACCTACGGCTAGATAAAAATCTAGCCATAGGTTACGCTAAACCGTGTAATAACGGCTAGAATTTTAAAGAATCTATGGTCTTTATCTTATGAGATATGGATTATTTAATTTATTTTTATTTCCCAAAATCTTTAGTAATGCACACCTCTTTTGCATATATACAGTGCACGCCCCTGCAATTGATATTACTGTAAAATACTAATAAAATCTATTAATTAGAAAGATATACATATAAAATCAATTTTATTGAAAAATATTGTTGTTGCTACCGGGATTCGAACCCGGATATCTTTCCAATCCAGGGAAGGTGCATTAACCGACTATGCTACAGCACACGGTATTTTGATGACAAATTATATGTTACACATTTCAAAATAATACATCTATCGTTCCATTATTTTATTTTTACGGAATCTCAAATACCTTTGAGTAGTCCGATGCACCTTCCCTGGATTGGAAAGAGATTCAGGTTCGAATCCCGGTAGCAACAACAATATTTTTCGATAAAATAGATTTTATATGTGTATCTTTCTAATTAATACATTTAATCAGTATTTAAAATTTCACAGACCAATGTTCTGAATAATTACAACTTCACAATAAGAATGTGTTATTCTTAATAATTAATGATATTACACTATTTATAATAGAAGTGTATACTATGCACTGATCTAGAGCTTTAAGGATGGGTGTTTACGCGTTTTTATACTTCAAATTTAAAACAAAAAACAAAAACGAAACTGCTTCTGTGAGATACGATTTTCGGTTCGATCGGATATATTTACGGCGGCGATATGAAAACAATTATATATTGTATTTTTTCGGATTATCGGTTGTGATCAAGTTTCGGAGGCTGATCAGCAGAGTTTGAAGATTCAAGACTGCAAGGAGAGCGACCATCGGCGTTTCAGTTTCAAAAAAGGTTGGTGTATTTTTATTTACACGGATTGAATTAATATATTCAACAATACCAATAAAAAATCCAGGACAATTACAGGATAATTACGGCATCAATGGGCAATATAAATAAGTGTTTTTTTGGGTTTTCTGTTTGTCAATTGAGTCAACAGCAGAGAACGTTGATTTCAACAAAAATATATTCAAAAAAGATTTAGTTAGTATTAGAGTTATTGTCGCAATGTAATGAACTACCCCAGCCCCCCACCGTGGCCGGTAATTACGCGACCATGATTCATCTTTTTACGATTGGTACAGTGGCGTGCCTCTATTGTTCCACAGTCGGATTTACATCGGCATTATTCAGTAGCAAAATCGGAGTAACACTAAAAACACCCTTTTTATTGTGTCCATAAAAGATGTATTAAAAATTATTACCCTTTATGGCGTTTATGGGATTGTCGCAAATAGATGTAAACACTCCGCCAGAGTGGTAGATGACGAAGTACTTACGCGGGCGCGTGTTTGTGCCACTGGCAACGCGGAGAAAACCGACGATATATGAAATTCCCAGGCGTTCTGCCGTGCGCGCTCCGTACAAAAAATAAAATAAATAAAGCCTTTAGAAGACAACCCAGCTGCGGCGCTGTTTCGAAAAATAAAAAAAAATATTTTGGTTTCCAAGGTGACGAATTAGACGCGGGAGTGATATAAATTTATACTTGAGGTAATACGATTTAAAATGAATAAATTCGCAATTAAAAAAAAAAAAAAGTTAATCCAAATGACATAAGAAATTGTGTCTAAGAATTATTTTTGACGGATATTAAATATTTGTTAAGATGACAATTTTTTAATGCGGATTTTATATTTTATAAATAGTATGTTATAGGTTTTCTTTAATAATAATAATAATGATAATGGATAATTTGCATAGCGCCATTTTCGTAAAAAATTTCATCTTAACGGCGCTTTACACATAAACTGTCATTTTTACTTATGGAAATGTCTTTTTGAAAAGGTTGCGTTTTTAGATTCTTCTTAAATAAAGTCTCTGATGCACTATTTCGTATGACAGAGGGCAAAAGGTTCCACGCTTTTGTGCCTGTCACCGTAAATGCCCGATCACTAAATTTAGAAGTCTGGCGACGGTTGGTAAGTTCTACAACCTTTCCTGCAGTTGAAGTAGAGGCACACCTGAGAGTTTGACGCTTACCATTCAAATTATGTGGGATACAATGTATTTGAAGATACAGAGGCGCCATGTTTTTCTGACATATTTTACAGAATTGTTGGATTTAATCACACACTACCAAGTATATAGACATGAATTAACGCGAATTCGTTGTTTCAATTTCAAATTCGTTGTTTTCAAGTTTCTCATCTTTTCTGTATATATTATTTATCTTATCTTATCTTATGCAATCAAGATAAGTATATCATACATTCTATAGAAAAGTACTTATCCGCAAGTCAAAAAAAAAAAAATTTTACAGAAGAGCGAAAACAAAAACGAACCATTTTAAAAATTAAATATCGGATTTTTTGTTTGTCGTAGGACCTTATTTAAAAAAATTCATTAATAGTAAATTGATCAAATATGAACGGGATCAATATATGTTAATAAATACGAATAACAAATTCTACTGCTTACTGCGAGAAATGATCTATATTAATATACACGGTGTAACAAACCTGGTCCACAATTTTTTATGGGTGGATGTGGATACCTGACTAAATTACGAGTCGAAAATGTTCAAGAACCATGTCTGAGATCTAAGTATTTCAAAAACAAAAATCGTAATTATGCGATTATTTAGATTAATTGAAATATTTTATTGATTTTAAATTATATATTGAATACAAAAAATTAAAGATTTTCGAAATTCGAGCGGCTAGACTATTTTTCTTAAGATGATTTAAGGCCTGAAGCAAAAAATATAGATTATCAAAGGAACAATTTCGCAAATATTTAATTCGAAGTACGCAGATTGTGTTAAATTTTCAAACAATAATACTTTCCGCAACAGTGCAGAATTTGCACATATTCCTTGAACATTCTCGACTCGTAATTTAGCCAGGTATCCACCCATAAAATATTGTGGACTAGATCTGATACACCCTGTATAAGCAGTCCTGGAAATCGTCCGCAAACAAGGGGTGAATTAACTTTAATACAGTTTTCATGTGGTTTATAAAATCACATGTTTCTTTGCCATTCAACAATTACGTGCATATTGCAATTTCACCGGCCGACCGACTTAGGTGCACTTCACTCTCCAGAATCGAGTGCACGTAACATGTGACTTTAAGACTAACTTTGCTTTAAATTTCTGACTATTTAATTAATGTATATGGTACAGTAACGTGATTCGTATTTTCGAACCGGTAGTGTGTTTAAATTTTTTGAACTTGCGATTACGTTTTATATACCATAAAACAATTATTAATTTACTATCGAATCTTTTTTCTCAAGTGTCTCGATCGAGGGCCTGTGGCCACACGTAGTACGCTAATGTGCGTGCATAAGGTAAGTTGTATGCAAAATGTCGCTTTAACACTAATCGGTTCCGATTACGGTATCTTTAGTATTCTCATGGTATGTTTACAATAAATAAGTTAATTATTTCTTAACCCTTCCCAAACCATGCAGTAACACAGGTCTACCATCATAATTAAACCTGTAATATTTCGGTAAATACATGCAACATAAAATTAATATTTTAAATAATCCTAAAGAAAATATTAACGCTTAGGAATGACTAATGAAAAACCAATTATGAAAAGGGAATCGTATAAAAACAATTCTTTTTTCATTCACGCCGTTGTAAAATTAATACGTTGGTAAAAATACCATTTGTGATATGAAATACACTATTTTCACTGTAAAAAGAACAACAAACATACAAATATAATTATCTCTTTCTCACTAATTAAACGAAGAGAGATAAGAAGGAAGGGCACATTGTATAGGACTTTATGAATGCTCTAAATTATGTAATTAATCATTTTTTCAAAAGTGAGTGCACAATATTTAAAGTAAATTCGAGCCATTAAACTATTTAAGCTAATAAACACATTTTTTCTAACTGTTGTTTACGGTAACACGAGTTGACAGCATGGCTGCGTTCGGGTATTTTAAATCATGGTATGGTAAAGGTTAAAAAGGGATTAAGGTGGATGGGAGCGAAGAACGCTTCACGACACTGTAAGTTTCTAATGAGGTGGAACGTAAGATCTGCGACAAGACGCTAGTGCAATATAGTTTTAAAAGTTTCAGGCTGGCAATTCCAACCTGTTCAGAGATGCGGGCGCAGGCAGGAGATACCAACATTTTGAATTATATTAAATTTTTTAACACAGAATATGTTTATTTAGCGGGTAGGTACCACAGTACCTTACCAGTACCGGTTACCTTGTGCTAATGCATCAAAATAAATTTCCCAAATGGTCGGGCAAGGAGGCTTAAAATAATATTAAATAAAATTTATTTTGCTTAAAATAACTGGATGAATTACGAATGAATATGTTATGAATGCTAATTAAATGTATTAATTAGAAAGATATACATGTAAAATCAATTTTATCGAAAAATATTGTTGTTGCGCTACCGAGATTCGAATCTGGATCTCTTTCCAAACCGGAAAAGATGCATTATCCGACTATGCTATAGCGACAGTAATTTTGACGATAAATTTTCGAACATAAATGTTACACTTTTTCAAATTAATACATCTATCGTTCCATTATATGAAAGCCATCTACTTTGTTTTTACGGAATCTCAAATACCTTTGAGTAAACCGATAGCAGACGCCAAAATTAACAATTCACTTTTATTAAATTTTAAACACATTGATACAACCTATATATTATTAAGGAGAACACAAAACATAGGTTTGTGATATTTTAAACACTAATTAAATGTGTTATATGTGTATAATATTTAAAAATTTGTCGTCAAAAGTACTGTCGCTGTAGCATAGTTGGATAATGTACCTTCCCCGGTTTGGAAATCCAACAAGAATTATATTTCTGCATGTTGTTTCTTTAGTTTAGAGTCACTGAATAAAATATTTTTTCGATTGATTTGGCAGTTAAATACATAGTTTTTACATTGATTTTGCACTACACACACACAATTTTTGAGTTTATATCGCGACTAGTTTCGGGCAGAACAGTCCTTCCCGTGTACAGGTGTAAATTGAACTAAATTAAATGCAGTTGGCTATGGAGGTCGTAAGGGCGTGGGAGTGGCTTTATTGTTTCTTGGAAACATCAATAGCGGTGAAGTATCTGAAAATGTGATATTGTTCATTAATGTTATTTCTGAATTCAAATTTTTCTGGATTTATACAATATATAAATTATTCCCCTATTCGAAAAAATGGTTGGTTAGTGAATTCGGAAAAAAATATTATTTTTCAAACAGCGTAGATGTTCTTTAAGGACTGCTCTTCCAGAAACTAGTAGTGATATTAACTCAAAAATTGTGTGTGTAGTATAAAGTCAATATAAAAACTATATATTAGTGTATTTTGTTCATCTCCCCGTTTATGGTCGAGCATATATCGTCAACAGTCGGATTCTCAGGGTTCAACTACATAAAGAACTGCGGATATTACCAGTATTTCAATTAGTTAAAATTTTGTTTCTTCAAATATCTATCTTCGATCTATCATCGTATCATTATCGGGTACTATGTTAGATAAGGATTTAAAACATCTGCCGCCCACTATATATTTGGTATGGATACTATTTTAAAGAATAATATGGATCAATAATTTTTTAAATACACTATAGTAAGAAATAAAATAATAAAATTTAAAAAAAATTCACGTGTATTACGAAAGCATGGAAAAACATTGTCCAGCGGAAATTATTTTATTTTGAAATTTAAATAATAACAAACAAAAAAGTTTATTACATTCATTTTAGTTTTAACAGATCATAGAGATTTGCGGATTGCACTTTTTATGTCGTCTTCTTGCAATTCACTTTTATAACTGAACTCTCATGCTGGGGTTGATGGCGGCGATTTCACACCGGAAATTTTCCTGTAGGGTTTGTATTGTTCGAGGATTTTATTGCTGTACTGTACACTCTCTACAAGAAAAAAATCACAAGGCGTTAAATCTGGCAACTGAGGTGGCCAGGGGTATGTCTCCGTACTTGTTCATTAACTTTCTTGGGAAAATTGCCCTCAACTTCTCCATCCAGACCCAAGCAGTGTGTTATGTAATATACGGAAAACATTTGCTATTGCGGTACCAAAAACTCATCAATCATACGGAAATAAACCTCACAAGTGACAGTTTGTCTCTTGTTAAAAAATCTAAATTCCCACTGGACACACCCAAACATGTTGTTGCGTACAAAGCACAGATGCCGGAAGAATCTCAGGATAGAAAGGGAACTGGCACTCACCACAATCCAGATTCTGCCGACATATCCAAAGATGTGGACTGTATATTTTGACTCACTATTTTGTCAGAGGTTTCAACACAGTATGGACGCGAAGTCGCGAGATTGTATATTATTGTAAACTACACCGTACACGTATAATCGCACTCAAACAGATGTATAGAGCAGTACCGAGTTCATATATCGGGTTAGGGACCTGACCATCACCGCAAAGTGTACATAATCCCTTTTAAAATATATACACCTAACTATTTACGGAATCATCTCAAGAGCAAACTTAATTATCTTCCAATCAGGCTAAACCGAGGCTCGGTAGATTGGCCAACATCTGGATAGGTATCACTCTGCTCAAGGTTGTTTTACTCAATATACCAGACCGCTCATTTCGTAGAATGCCTAGGTATTTTATACGCTGCAACTTCCTTGCGTTTCCGGTAACCCACACCCAGAAACGGGGAGGGGGATTAGAATCGTGTTAAATCACACGTATCTGTGATGCGAGCATTATAGCCCCGGCTTTACGGCAGCCATTTATTGGGATACTTACTGTTGTACAATTTTAACTAAGGGAACCTAAACTGCAACACAAATCGATTTTTTTGTTACAGAAAATTATTATTTGATTATGCGGTGGCATCGAAAACGTTTGGCATTAATAAATAAAAAATAGTGATTTAAAATACAAACATTTAATTTAATAGTTAGAAATATTTAGACATAATAATAAAAATAATAAGATCTTTTTAATACTAATTAAATGTGCATTAAACACAGATCTATGTTCTGAATAATTACAACTTCACAATAAGAATGTATCAAATTTATTAAAAATGAATTGTTAATTCTGGCGTCTCCTATCGGTTTACTCAAAGGTATTTGAGATTCCGTAAAAAACAATGTAGATGGCTTTCAAATAATGGAACGATAAGTGTATTAATTTGAAAAGTTTTCGAAAATTTGTCGTCAAAAGTGCCGTCGCTGTAGCATAGTTGGTTAATGTGTTATATGTCTCTCTCTCTCTCTCTCTCTCTCTCTCTATTGATTTTCCGACGCCGCTGTTAAAATTTCTGGGAATATCGTGATTCGTGATTCATTATTTTTATTGATTTATGATTCCACGCAAATGAAATAAAAACATTCGTGAAGGAATGACGTTATAATTCGTGATAAGCGCCATTCAGTAGATTCTGCCAAAACATTTTGACCCTAAATACTCGAAAAAAAGGTTTTCATTATATTTGTGACGATATTAAATAAGATGTAAATTAATTATACGTGCTAGAATAATATTAGTAAATACGCTCAAAATTATATTTAAAAAAATGTATTTCGTGTATTGTGGATCGTGTGACGCACGCGTATTAGCAATGAAACTGTGATCGCTGTCACAGTTTCCAATCACTGATATTATCGAATATCAATCACAATCACACCAGTGAGTCGAGAGTAGCATTTTTTCGCATCACTAATTGTTTGTAGCTGAAATAGTCGGGTTAAGGATATAACATTCAAACGTCGGGTCGCGACGGTATGGACTACACAAAAATCCCTTTCGGCACTGGCTCAATAATTAAGTAGCTTTTATTTGTGTGTGTATTATAAATGTATTTTATACATTTTTTCTAAATTCAATATTAACGGAGTTGCAAACATTTCAAAACTAATGGCGGATCAAGCTGATTCACAAAATTATATTCAATATATAACTGTAGATTTTTTTGATTACGTATGAAGATAATTTTTTGGTGGTTTGTTGGTTAAAAAAGAAAAAAGAAAAAATTGCAGTATAGTGATAATATAAAAAACCTTTATTTTAAATTGTTAACTTTGTTTTATTAACCACTTAATAAATTTCGAAAAATATCTATTTTTCTTCAAGATGTCAATAACTAATCAAAAACATATGTTATTGTTTCTTTAACAGAATCTATTTAAAAAAAAAAACAATAATTATTTAAAAAAATAATTTAGTACCTAACTTAAATTGTTACTTGATGATACAAAATGATTAGAATCCAAATTATTTCATTTGTGACCAAAAACATGCAAAATAGACAATCCCAATTTTTTATCAAATTTTTTAATTTTATTTTAATATTAGAAAATATAATACATTTTAGAATTATCAGTAGGATATATATATATATATATTTCAATCAACATTTATATCTTTTCTATGAGAATAGGGCTTGTGTATAGAGAAGAAGTATGTACGAGATAATTTATGTTTCAGTTAGTCTGTGTATATATTTTTTTTACTTCAGATACAAATTGATAGTAGTCTGTAATTGTTCTAATTGTGATGGGAAGGTTGTTAAAAAATTTGATACCTTGATAAATATAGTGATTTTGGGTTGCGGTATATGTTAATTTTGGAATATCAATTTAGTCTCTAAATCTTGTAGACCGGAATTTGTTTCTAAAGTTTAATTGATTTTTAATTTTTAAAATTTGGATTATTGAAATTAAATTGATTACATGATTAGAAATTCTGAAAACCCACTATTATTTAAACAATTCCTCACAACTGAGTTTATAGACACCAGAATTATTAAATTTATCATCTTTGTCTTTAGCATTATTATTATTTGTTTAAAATGATAAAAAAAAAATAATAATATAGAAATCTCGGTATGTAGCCCGTCGGTGGGGATACAACCGAGGATAGAGACACCTGGGGGTAAAGAGCCCCCGTCCCTCCTGGGACAAGGGGGTAGAAAATGAAGATGAAAGAATTTATTACACCCCTAAAGGTTTATCTCGTGTGTTATGAACAAGGTTTCTGATTTTTCCGGGTGACACATGGGACTCCAAGGGATGCGCGTTAAAAAATGTATTTATATAATTTAGACAGAGAACAGAACATTTAAGCAAAATTCCAACAGTAAAAAATATATTTTGAAGGAGTAAATAGAAAGAGGAAAGGAAGACACCGTGCAAAATACTTGTAGGTAATGAATGTTTGGAACAAGTAGATGAGTTTGTGTATTTGGAAAGTATGTTCGATAGAAACGGAAAGACAGAGACAGATATCGAAAGGAGGGTGACTGTAGGGAATAAAGTGAACGGCGCTTTGAATCGAATTATAGCGAATGGGAACTTGTCAACTGAGGCAAGACTAGCGGTTCACAATGGAGTCATGGTACCGGCACTGATCTATGGTAGTGTGGCCTGGAGCTGGCAGAAAAGGAACGAATGACTGAAATGAGATCACTTAGGTGTATATGTGGCAGATCCATTTATGACAGAGTAAAGAATGAAGAAATAAGGAATGAATGTAAAGCTGATTCTAGTATAGTGAGTAAGATTATGAAATGATCACTTAGGTGGTTTGGTCATATGGCGTGGATGAATGAGGAGAGAATGTTAAGAAAAATATATGACGCTAGTATTGATGGCACCAGAAGTAGAGGACGTCCGCGAAAGACTTGGCACGACCAGGTAAACCAGATACTGGAGGATGGTCCTGTTAGAAGTCTCAATAATCGTCGAGCTTGTACGAGAAGATGTATGAATGTGGATGAGGCGAGAATTGTGCGTCAGGACAGAAGAGTGTGGCGCTCTATCCTTTCTGCCTACCCCCGCGGAGAAACGGCGTGATGTTAAGTAAGTAAATATAAATGATTTCGGAGAATTCGATTATTTACTCAAATTAAAAATTAAGCATTGCAATAATTTTTCGTATTATATATAAGTATTTTATATTTTTATGACGTAACAATTTTTTTATATAACACACTTGTCGGGGATTCGAACCGTAACCCGGAGACCATCAAGTTAATCGTATTTTTTTTATAGAACAAGCGCTTTTATGAGATAATTGTGTATTCTGTATACGCAAATTAATAAACAATTTTTTTGATTTGCGTACACAGTATATTTTGCTTTTAAATTGTTTGATTATAATGTTGGTATCTTAAAAAGAGCAACCTTTGTCATATTCAGTTTCATTTTGGAAAATAAGCAGGTTGAGTAAGTACATATTAAAAAAAAAAAAAATTGTACGTTTTAAATTTTTATTTATTTATTCTTAATTTTGTAAACTTCATAATTTAGGAAGAACAATAAAATACGATTTGAATGTGATAAAAATAAATTATTTACGCCGCGTTCGTCACTGTTTATTACTTTACGGCTAAAAAAATATATTTTAATGAAAATATATGGAAGTATGGGTAATTACAAGGCTTACGACCTGTCGTCGGCTGGCTTAAGTGATCACTTTGTATAAATATAATGTTCACCATTCTCACCCATTAATAGATCTACATATCTATCAATTTTTTGGAATTTTCATATATATCTTTCCATTAAAATATAATAAAAGAATATCTTAGTCTCTGCCCATTGCAGGTGAAAGTAATAATCCAGTAATTGTGCGTTCTTGGAGATATTCAAATACTGGTGAGTTTTTATTGGCTAGGCTGGCATCTGTCATTTGTTTTAAAGTGAAAAAATATTTCGGTATTTGTTGTTATTGTGTAGGATTCCATGTTTATTTTAGTTTAAATTTCAAAAATTTAATTATAATAAATATTATTATTCAGTTTTGCTAGTTTCCGTAGGCATTATTTAGATGTTTAATGGGAAATTTTTAATGATAAGGTAATAGTGCCTCTGAGAATAAGAATATTAATATACATCGGTTCCACCGAAACCACCTGATTACCCCTAGGGGAAGGGGTAACTAAAATCATTTAAACAAGTCGATTGTACGTGGTTTATCCACTGTCTGAAAATGGCCTTAACCGCCGAAACAGCTGTATTACTAAATAATACTTACGAAAACTAGCAGAACTCAATAATAATGTTTATAAATAAATATTTAAATATATAAATATTTCGGTTCCCATGGTTGTTATCAACTAAAAATCAACTCTAAACATTAAATGATCATTTGTGATATTTGAATAAAAGTGGATTTTCAGAATTTGGAACCGTAGGAGATAAATAAAGCGCGTAAAACTAATCAAAAAATAATAAATAAACAACCAACTAAATTTTACCACAAAGCTCATTTTAAAATTATTCTAGTAATTTTTGTATCATCAAGTAACAATTTAAGTTAGGTACTAAATTTACATACATTCTTATTGTGAAGTTGTAATTATTCAGAACATAGGTCTGTGATATTTTAAATGTCGACTTGCCGACTTACAGTTGTCGAAATAAGATATTCCTGTTCAATAGAGAAGATTTTTTGTAATTCTTTACTAGGACGTTTGGTTCATTAAACAGTACGGCTCGACACATCTTATCGGGGTAAAGCTTTCGATATTTACGAGACTGCTCCTACCGTTACACTGTGAAAGCTTTTAAACCATTTTTGACACGAATATGACTTAAACGGGCTGTCTTCACACGCTGTGACAAGGCGTATTCTTTGTTCTCTGTACGAGATATTGGTTTTTAGTTAAACCATTTCTGTAGTCAACGACCGTCGTACGAGCGTTAGAAGCTGTGTGATAATTACATTTTATAACAACCAGTACTTAAAAACACGTCCGCGCACGAGACACGGGCGTACGTTGGACTTGTACTGTGAACAATGCAATCTTATAAATAATATCGCAATTACATAATTACTAATTTAATGTATTAATTATAAATATATACATATAAAATCAATTTTGTCGAAAAATATTGTATTTTTATTTATTATCTTTGTTTTATTAACCACTTAATTGAGTTTAAATACATCTACCGGTTTCGAAAAATACCATTTTCTTCTTCAGGATGTCATAACTAACTAAAACATATATTATTGTTATATGTCTACCCCCGCGGGGAAACGGCGTGATGGTAAGTAAGTAAGTAAGTAAATTAGTATTTAAAACATCACAGACCGTCTGTTCTGAATAATTACATATTTTTATTTATTATCTTTGTTTTATTAACCACTTAATTGAGTTTAAATACATCTACCGGTTTCGAAAAATACCATTTTCTTCTTCAGGATGTCACAACTCCTAAATCGTGAAATAGGTTATATGGAAATCTTAAAAATAGATTCTGGTAAAAAACAATAATATATGTTTTAGTTAGTTATGACATCCTGAAGAAGAAAATTGTATTTTTCGAAACCGGTAGATGTATTTAAATTCAATTAAGTGGTTAATAAAACAAAGATAAATAAAAATATGAATTTTAACCACAAAATTAATATTGCTAACTAGTACAGAAAAATATTGTTTTTGCGCTACCGGGATTCGAACCTGGATCTCTATTTCCAATCCGGGGAAGTACACTGCCAATCGTGTTATAGCGCCAGTATTTTTTATGAGAAATTTTCGAACCCACACTTTTTCAAATGAATACATCTGTCGTTCCATTATTTGAAAGTCATCTACTTTGTTTTTACGGAATCACAAATACCTTTGAGTAAACCGTTAAGACCTATGTTCTGAATAATTACAACTTCACAATAAGAATGTGTTCTCCTTAATAATATAAATTGTATCAATGTGTCCAAAAATTTAATAAAAATGAATTGATAATTCTGGCGTCTGCAGTCGGTTTACTCAGAGGTATTTGTGATTCCGTAAAAACAAAACAATAAAAACAATCTGGTTTACCTGGTCGTGGCAAGTCTTTCGCGGACGTCCTGTACTTCTGGTGCCATCAACACTTGCGTCATATATCTTTCTTACTATTCTCTCCTCATTCATCTGATGACTATATGACCGAACCACCTAAGTGATCATTTCTTAATCTTATTCACTATACTAAGATCAGCTTCACATTCCTTCCTTATTTTCGATTTACATCAAATTAAAAAAGTGTTTAGTTTGCGGCAATAGTCAAGCCCCGAACCCGACATATAAGCGGGGTACTACTGTAAACATCGATAATGTTTTCGTGATACAATTTCATTTATTGCTGTGGTGTATTTAAAAAAATGATTAGTTCACATTAGCGCACGGAAAATTATCCATACCGAATGTATTGTAAGGTCACTAACTTTTTGGGCCCCTATCTAACGTAGGCCCCGATGCGCTGCATTGGTGTAGCTATCGCAATTTTTGACAATATAATTTACTTTTTCATTTGAAAAATCTATCTTCAGAATATACCTCATTTTGAAGGAAATTAATACTTCACTCCAGTGTAATGTATCGGTTTCTACTCATTTTTTCTAAGCCTGAAATACAAAAAGACATTGAGATATTATACATAAGATAACATAGTAAAAAAAAAGGCCAAGTCTGATATAAATGAATAAATGTTATATGTTATATAACACAGATAATCAGATAATGCTATTTAAAATGGCAAAATACTAAAGAAGTTGATATTCCATCAGAATGAGATAACGTCGCTTGTGAGCCGTTGAATTCAATTCACTTTCAGCAGCCTCATTCCCGGCACCGCTTTGACCAGCGATGTAATAAACACGACCGCTCCAAGCGCCGTTGTATCAGATCTGAAACGTTTGGACTGCTCACAATAACGCCGTTTCGAACGGGCCAGCAAAGCCGGGAAGCGGATCGACAAATATTTATTTGTTGCTAGTTCTAACGGTTGTCCCGAACCGAAGTATAACCGGCGTCTGTTAATGGTTCACTCAGTACAGGGTTGTTCAGTGGTACGTGACGGTTTTAAGTGGTAAACATTACCGCGCGCTCTCCGAGGTGTGCAGTGTAGTGCACAACTTTAACAGATATTTGCGACCCCCTTGCGTTTAGCTAAAACCACAATTTGTTGCAGTGCTGCAGTGCAACTGCGCTTGCAATTATCGGCCACTGCCACTGTGAACATGCGGTTATCGTTTGTTACCAACATGAGGATCTCCTGGTGGATGATGGCAATATCAATGAACTCTGGTTCCAGCAGGAATCTCGCTATCATCGAGAGAGCCATGTTTTCTGGGCAAGTCGTATACCAATTTACAGTGGCGTGCAGTACGTATAGATTTAGGTTACGCTGTTACCAATGATATTACACAATCATATATAACATACGTAATACGATATATGTACTTTCGTTTAACCAACGTCTTTAGACAAAATAAATCCATCGTTTATACGACCCTACCATGTATTTATTTATAATTTTATAGTACTATTAATAGTGTTATAGAGTGTTTTTAAAGTTAAAAATTTAACGTAAGAAATATTTACCTTCTTACCCATATAAAAATGTTTTTAAGAACACTTTCTATGACAGAACGTGATTAATTGATTGTTTGAAAATCCTATTAATTCTATTAAAGGTTAAATAAAGTAGGAAATAGTACTTCCAATTGCTTTTTGTTTTTTCCAAATGAAAAACCAATCCATGCACAAAATTTAAATTAATAAAGTAAAATTCGCGAATTAGTAAAAGAGGATGTACACTTCAATGATTTGCACGCAGTGTTGTTCTGTTAAAAAGCAGCATAGGTTACGACTCGATACCAAACTGATCAACCGAAAGGAATTTTCAATTAAGTAAATAGACATTTATGTGACTTGAGTAATTCACTAGCATAAAGACAGAACAAGAGTAATATGAATAGCTCTATGCGGCGAATACAAAAGAGCGTCATGGGTACAGCAGTGAGTTGTCGTGGTAGTTTTTAGAACTAAACAATTAAAATTTCTACTGGAACACAGATGGAGCTAATTGTAACATAATGTTTCCGTTTAAGTTAATCCAATAATTTAATTTATTTTTGTTTCCCAGAATTTTTAGTATTGCACAGCTTTTTTACGCACTGCACGCCACTGCTTATTTGAAGATTTCATCTGGCTGCCTAGATATCTGAATTCATAGATCTCTGATGTCACTTTTTACGGGAATCATTATAGGAAAATCCTCTACCCTAATACTGTAACCCGTTGAGCGGGGAAAAAAAAAAAAAACCCCATCTAACTCTACAAAAAAAAAAAAAACATATATAATCAAATCAGATAAAATATCAACCCAGCTACCCGCTCACGGGATCCCAAAACTTCACCACAGGTGTTATGGCACTCGAGACATCGGAGACAAGAGGTGGACATACCTCATCACTCCATCAATCATCATTCCCTGGAAGAGGGCGAAAGTTGCATCACTAAAACGCTGGCTGAGAACTTCAACATCGATCAGTCCAAGATTACGGTGACTACGCCCCCGAATAATATTTGTACAAAATACGTTTGTTTTCGTTTTTGGATATGTTACAATATATATTTTAAAAAAAAAGGTATATAATTATGCATCAACCTAATAGAAAGACAATATATAAGATAAAATAGATAAATAGGATTTTTCTGTATATCTTTCTAGTTGATTAATTTAATTTGTATTAACCATAAATATATTGCTAATTTTATGCCTAACGTATTTTGTTTTTATTTTATTCTTCTCCTCTTGAATAACTAGCTCAAAAACGTCACATTCCACCGAATAACCCTGTATAACCAGACTTATTAAAATAATTTTAAAATCGGTAGTTTTTTTTAAACTTCTGTCTCCCTCTTCTTAAAAAGCAACACGACATGATTGAGATTTTATATCCTAATCCGTTATCACTTGTACAATAATACCCGATGCGGCTGACCTATCAAAACACCATCATTGTGATGATGAGCGACTGGCACTGCCTATCTGAGAATCTCAGGGGACGAAGATTGGACCGGTTGGGTAACTTTCAAATCGCCGGCTCGAGATTGTGCGGCAAACGGTAATTATCCCAACCTGTGGTTAAACAAACTACGAACTGTCTACTGCCAGATGCCAGTTAAATAATCAACCTGACGTTTATTGTACAGATTCAATTTGAATATTCAAATGTAGGCTCTCTTTACTTAAAGCAGTCAAATCAGTTTAACGTTTAACTTCACTCAGAAGACCTCCAGTGTGGGAACTCTGTGGATCAATTTAATCTAATTGCTTTCTTACATTTCTATATGTTTAAGTATAATATAATTTGAATACACCCATCTTTTCATTCTGAAGTAAATTCAACTCAGCAAGGGAACTATTCTCTTCGAAATGTTCTTTCGTAGGTTAGATCTTCACGAAATGGTATAATACAGGGTGTACAGTCGAAAAATTCAAGATTAAATTGTAATTGCTCGTAAACCATCAGGGTGAGATAAGTGGGAGGGGGATTGTTCGACGCGCGTTGAGCAATATTTTAAGTGCAGTGATTCATTGGTTCGTGCGCGTCGCGCTTTTTGTACTCACTTTAATATTCGACGAGTAAGATTTATCTGGTGTTGGGTTCAAAAGTTTAGACAAGAAGGAACACTGGTTAACCAAACTCCTCCGGGACCATCAACGTCAGCGCCGATACCAAAACATGTGGCTGTTTGACGTGAAATTATGCGCAATCCGCGTCAATTGCTAAGGAAGATTGCAGCCTGTAATAGAATTAAAAAAATCAACAGTGCACGTTATTTTGAACAAGAAACTACAGTTTCACCCATACAAGCTGCAAATCGTGCAGTTTTTCAACAAAAATAATGATGCTGGAACGTTTTGGAACAGCACGAACGCTTGGAAACATATTGTTTACCGACGAAGCACATTTTCATATCGATGACTATATTAATAAATATAACATGAGATACTGATACCCCGACAACCCAAGGAAACGCCATAAAAACGTTTGCATTGTTCAAAAATGACAGTGTGGTGTGCAATTTATGGCCGAGGGATAATTGGCCCTTGATTTTTCTAACCAGCGAGAGACAATCATCGCTGACGTGTATTGCCGAATGATCGACGAGTTTTTTGTACTGCAACTGCAGCTGTTTCTCGGGTTCAACAACAGGACACAGTTTCAGTAAGACGAGGCCACTCCACACATACCTAGAGTTTCAATGGAGAAGCTGAGGGGAATTTTTCCCAATAAATTAATCAGCAAGTACGAAGACATACCCTGGGCACCTCGGTCACCGGACCTTACACTGTGCGACTATTTTTTTGTGGGGATATCTTAAATCAAGAGTTCACAGCATCAATCCTCGAACAATTCAGTCACTACAAAAAAATATTCGCCGTGAAGTTTCTGCCATTGAACCGACGCTTTGCTCTCGCGTGTTCGCAAATTTAAGAGTCCGATTGCAAGAGTGGTGTCTTGAGAGAAATGGACGGCATTTTGACGATATTGTTTATAAAACGTAAAATCCGCATCGTTAAACTCCATTTTGTATAAATAAAATATGAGAATAACATTGTAGTTTTTTTAAATTTATTTAATACTATACTTGAAAATTTTCCGCTGGACACCCTTTACATTTTCAATTTCATCATCAACTTTAGTATCATTAAATTTTCCTAATCCTCTGTTGTTGGTTGCCCGCGTGTTATCGATCCAGCGGGCCTTTGGTTTGCCACATTTCGCCTTCCAAATCTAAATCTAAAATAAAATAATTTTAACACATTGATAATAATAATTATCAAACCATTTTCAAAACTTTCCGAAATGTCTTGGTTATATATCCGTTATATTATCAAATGTGATTAATATTATTTTATTCCCTATATATAAAGTAATTAAACATTAAACAAATCTAAGTCAGTGCTATTATATTGTAATAATACAAAAATATATATTGGCAACAGATCGTCTGTGGCCGACTGTACAGTGCCATGAGTAAAAAAATCAACCTGTAAATATTAAAAACGTCATAATTTTTCACAACTGTTAGTGTTGAACAATTTGCAGTTACTCGGTAAGAGAAATTTTAACCTTTAACCATATTAATTACGATAACACATACCTACTAGGCGCGGTCGCTTCATACGTGATTTGAATGCTCCGCATCCCTTGTGTTCTAGAGTCAAAAAGCTTTGTAAATAAATTCGTCCTGTCATAACACACACTACAGCACGGAGCGAGTCGAAATACATATACATTCTCAACAGCATACATACCAGCAACGGTGGATTCTATCATTCGTTCCGTATCCACAAAGTTTGAAATTATGCGCATTCAGTTCCGCCTGTCAAGGTCTTCGAATACTGTATACGCATTCGTTAACAGCATCCAACGTACAAAAAACGACTTTAATGCTTATGGGTATAGTACACAGAACAGCATATATATTACGAAGCGAGCGGATTTATAATTTGTGTGACGCATTTTTGACAGTTTGGCTTGAATACTTGATTATGTTATATTTTATAGTAAGTATAAACTTATTTTCCAGCATCTCTTCTACAAAAAGTCACCGACCGCCACTGATACCTAGAATATGTTGTGCAATCTAATTCATCCAAACGCTAATATTACTGCATTTATTCTCTCATTTTCATTGTCTGGACATCTGTTTATTTGTATTGTTTAATTACCTTTGATAATATTATGAAGGTTGGTGATGGAATGAAACGCAAGTTTTGTATAATCGTATATGATGTTAGAGATCGGCGTAGCCTGGTTCTCGGGTATCTATAGATGTCGCCGATGTCATCGGTCAGTTGGGGACGGCGATGATGGCGGTGTACTTGAATCGCTGCCCCCATAATATAATCAACCGTAGTTATATCTTAAGTCTTCACATCTTCATTTGTTACCCATTTTAATGTTATTCTTTTAATAAACAGCATATCTAACGAATCCATACAAAACGCATCAACCGAAAGGAATTTTCAATTCAGTGAATGGCCATTTATGTGACTTGAGTAATTCACTAGCTTATAGACAGAACAGAGTAATATTAATAGCTCGATGAGGCGAATACGAAAGAGCGCCATGGGTACAGCGGGTGTCGTGGTAGTTTTTAGAACTAAGCAATTAAAGTTTCTACTGGTACACAGATGGAGCCGATTATAATCTTCGGCTTTACATCTTCAATTGATTGCCGTTGTCTAGTTGTAACACCTTCTTGATGTTTGAACCGATCACTCTATATGGTCAAGTTTGGTCTTTTACTTTAGCGCAAGAACGCAGATTGCACCAATTACGACCAAATACTTGATAACCTAATGATAGGAGGAAGTTAAAGAACTAGGAACTTCAGGAACGGTAAAATAGAAAAAAAAACCCTGCGAAGGACGGATAATATCAAGACAGTCCTGCAAGTGGTAGGCGAATGTCCAGCAGACTATACGACAGGCGGGCTGGCATTATAAATTGAAACAACTCACTGTTGACGCTGAATATATTGAAACAGATTAATAACAAAAATTGAACTCGGAGGCGGCACGCTATCAAAGACTGGAGACGACTCGGAAGCTGCTGTTGCGGAGGACCCCAGTGCGTGAAGTGAAGTCATGTAAATATTAATACATTTATACATATATATGTATATAAAAAGAGCAAAGATTTAGGGTGGATCCTGAAGCTTATTCAACACATGATATTATTTACACTAATATATATTATTCTATAGAAAAGTTTACGTTTCATACTTGGTTTTACGTGTGGTTGGCTTGTGATGACGCAAGAAATCACGATAGTAATCAAAAGGCGAAAACAGAGGTGGAACCTTTTGAGATGAAAATTCTGGGGTCAAATTTTACGATTCGTTTCTTAACTCAAGTCTAATAGGAATTGGGATTTTCATTTGGTTTACGAACTGAGGCGTGACTTGTAAACCAGAGATTTCCGTTTCCGGCATGTTTCTTTGAAACAATTTAATAGTCTTTTTTAATATTTATACTTTATGAAAGTGGTTTACGTCGTTTTGTGTGCTATCATTGAAGCCGTCAACAATGATATTATTATAGAATTGCAATAGTATATTAATGTGTCCAAAATTTAATAAAAATTAATTGATAATTCTGGCGTCTGCTAACAGATTAATCAAAGGTATTTGAGACTCCGTAAAAATAAGATAGACGGCTCTTTCAAATAATGGAACGATTAAAATGTATTAATATCAAAAAGGTAACATATAGGTTCGAAAATATGTCGCTAAAAATATCGTCGCTGTAGAATAGTTGGATAATGCAGCTTCTCCGGTTTGAAAAGAGATCCAGGTTCGAATCAATATTTTTCGATAAAATTAATTTTATATGTATATCTTTCTAATTAATATATTTGATTCATATTTATTATAGAATATATATTCTCTCCGCTTGGTAGAAACTATGCAAGTTTTACATACTTAACGCCGCTACGATTTAGAAAGACTTATGGTCCTTAAAAATGTAGAAGGCGGAAGAAGCGAGGGAAGATGAAGCCATCAAATAGTAAAGTCTGTTAACACTTTGATCTCCTCGGCAATGCTACCCGGGATCGAGTTAACTGGTGGAATATTCGCAGCGACAAAGGCGACACTGTCCACGTAATTTCGTGTGAATAACAAAATTAACAATTCAGAGTGAAAAAAATTGTGGTCACACGATGCGGAGTGGTTCCTGCACATCTCGAGGACCTGGTCAGTAAGGCGTTCGCGTTTTCTCAGTTCTATTGATTAGCGGCATTCGGATTCCAATTATTCAATCCAATATACCTGTATCTAAAATCGCTATACTATCCTTTTAAACAATTGATTTGAATTATTTTATTATACGTACCCGCAATACATAATGTATTTAGCGAGTAATTTAAAATAGGCGGAAATTTTTTTTTATTCTATGATACATTTTAAAAAAAACCAACAGAAATATAACAATACCTAAATAATAATAAGAGGTTTGTCTAAGTCAAATTTAACAAAGGATTCGCGCGACTCCCCCCGAACCCCCTTCGGTCCAGCCTGGAAGTACCTCCATGAATGGCGTCAACCGAGACAAATAATACGAGACAAAAGACACGTCCACCAATGGGAACAATGCATTATATCTCATGACCACGACTACTTACTCAAGAATGAAATGGTCATGCAGATGAAATGCAAGTCGAAGTGACTAATTAAATGCCGAACAATCTGTCACGTGATTGCTTCCAATTCTCAGACGCACTCATTTATTGGGCGGGGGGACGGGGTTAAGAACCCCACTCAAAATAATTATGAATTTAGTTTTATGAACATGTAGATTCCTTTAAACGTATTATATAATACAAGCACAATACATGTTTATTATATAGCTTCTTTATTAAATACTAATTTAATATATCAATCATAAATATATACATATAAAATCAATTTTGTCGAAAAATATTATTTTTGCGCTACCGAGATTCGAACCTGGATCTCTATTTCCAATCCGGGGAAGTATACTATAATATATCATGACAAATTTTCGAACCTATATGTTACACTTTTTCCAATGAATACATCTGTCGTTCCATTATTTGAAAGCCATCTACATTGTTTTTACGGAATCTCAAATAACTGAAATAAACCGACTGCACACGCCAGAATTATCAATTCGAATCCCGGTAGCGCAAAAACAATATTTTTCGACAAAATTGATTTTATATGTATATATTTATAATTAATACGTTAAATTAATATTTAAAACATCACAGACCGTCTGTTCTGAATAATTACAACTTCACAATAAGAATGTGTTCTCATTAACGAAATTATGGGCTCATCGAATGTTTCCTTCAATAAATAGATTGTGGCGCGCGCTGTGAGGCATGTTGCGCCGTCTTGTTGAAACCGCAGCTCTTCCACATTAATGCCATTCTATTGAGGAATCATTTTTGAAGAAACAACAGCTTCTTCGGTGCGCAATGTACGGCGTCTCTGCGGATGCATATTTGGGGGTTAGGACGGTGGTTAAATGAGATAAATGTGATTGGCGTGCGTTGAGGTTTATTATGACAATGAAAACAGATAGAAATTAATAAATGAATGAAGATGTGATGTAGAAGGTGCATGTGTGCGTGAAATGAAATGAATTGGCGGTCTTGCTCGGCAAGCGCGAGCCGGCAAGACCGCCGTTGTGAAACGCTGATACTGGAGAGACTGCATGGCGGTGAATTGATCCAGACTTGTGGCAGCAGCCGGCAGCGCTGTCGCCAGCGTCGATGCCGACTGAGATGGCGGTAGATTTGAATTATGGTCGCTACACATATTATCAATTAGAGTACGCGTGATGCGAAAACGATCCATGGTTATTTGAATTACATGTTCGGATGGACGATTGTGTGAGTTTCGCGAACTGAACCACGTTTTTCAAAATAAATTTGCACAATTTCGAAGCGTTCTTCCGGTGTAAGTCTATTTGTGGTGAAATGGCAAACCAAACTGACCACAAATCAAGCTATCAGTTGTTAAATTGGCTGCCGATGGAAAAAGTGTTGCCAATTCGAAAAGCAAACCTATCCAGCCTAAAATATTGGGTACATGTATGTGTAACTATAAAAAATTTAAATTAAACTTTTTAAATTTGAAACTCCCGCGATTATTTTTTCTGGCTCTATTTCAATTAAGTGTATGGAGAGATCCAAGGAACACAAGATGGTTCCTGCCGGTCACAATTCTAAATTGCGTATATTAAAGATGTCGCTGGTGTGCGGAGTTATCATTCGCGGCGTAGAAAAATGTTATTGGTTTTACCAATATTAAATATTGACTTTTGTGTTCGCAAATGGAAAATAAAAGTTCGCCAATAACCTCTGGCCCGGCCGCCGCGCCGCGCCGGTCGTGCGGAATCGACACACGTACCGCAGTGAGTGGGACCTTTTATGCCCCCGTCCGCACGGACCTCATCTTGAAACATCACGCGTCGAATGGGTCGTGCGTAGTGTACCGGAGACTACTGCCTAACTTACATTAGGGGCGCAGCGTGACAGGGGTGCAAGTCAGGGACAAGGGAATCAACCATTACCATACCGTGATAGAAAATACCCGTACGCTAACACGATCAGTAGTAACTTTTTACTTTACTGCAGAATGGAGACATTCGTAGGTCTCGCCGTCCATGGTATGCGCAACATTGTCACCAGCAGTGATTAGTGCAGAGACACGTATTTGTATGAATTAGACACGTGAACGTATGATTGGTGGTTTGACTGCACGAATCTTGTTTTATATAAGAAATTTATTCGGGTATGGGTGACTCGTTGGAGCTCCTTAGGTGGGTAGTTAGGCCAGCCTGCGTGGCTGGGACTCCACGTATGCGCCTACCTCTCACTTTCATGCCTCGTGTTTTGCAACTCCGTTAGTCTATTCGTGTAAGTGTGACTCAACCCATTTTGTGTCTCGTCCACTGTCCCTCTTTTGGGAATGTTTTTGATGAATGTATCCCCGAGTGTCTGCCTTGAACTACTGCACCTTAATTTTCCATCTGTATGTAAAACTATGTTCTATGGATTTATGTTATATGATTTTTTATATGAATAAAGACAGTACTTAAAGCACGCTGGAGTTGTTTTTTTACTAAGCATTTCTAAGCGAAAATGTATTGATTAGCTAAAATAGATTTTAGGTTTTACTATCATACGGAAGTATAGGAAAAATCACTGATCACAGACCTTTTCTTCCAAATAATGGAACGACAGATGTATTCATTTGAAAAAAGTGTAACATATAGATTCGAAAATTTGTTGTCAATCCACTGTGTTGGTATAGCATAATAATTTAATCATAACTTTGGTATAGCAAAAGTGCTATCACTGTGGCATAGTCGGATAATGCACCTTACCCGGTTTGGAAAGAGATCCATGTACGAATTCCGGTAGCGCAACAACAATATTTTCCGATGAAATTGATTTTATATGTGTATCTATCTAATTAATTAGTATTTATTGAATATAATATTAGGAGAACACATTCCTATTGTGAAGTTGTAATTATTCAGAACACAGGTCTGTGATATTTTAAATATGAATTATGAAGATATGCATATAAAATCAATTTTATCGAAAAATATTGTTGTTGCGCAATTTTTATCTCAAAAGGTATTTGAGATTCTGTAAAAATAAGGTAGATGGCTCTTTTAAATAATGGAACGATTAAATGTATTAATATCAAAAAAAAGGTAACATATAGGTTCGAAAATTGTCGCTAAAAATATTGTCGCTGTAGCATAGTTGGATAATGCACCTTCCCCGGTTAGGAAAGAGATCCAGGTTCGAATCCCGGTGGCGCAACAACAATATTTTTCGATAAAATTGATTTTATATGTATATCTTTCTAATTAATACATTTAATTCATATTTAGAATATTATATTATTTTTTCATATTTATTAAATATCCATAGTCATGTTTCCGTAACCCAATCCAAGATACAAACCTTGTAAATACTTAAAACATTACGTTGCTACTAATTTCATGTTACAAGATTCTAGACGACTAGAATAATATTACTTTTTATTGTCCAATAAGCAGCCTCATTTGCGAGCACACGCGTCATGATGAGCCAATAACAGGAAGGAGCCTGTGTAAAAAGTAAAGTAAAAAGAACGCATTGCCAAACCCTCTTCGTGATAATACAGTATAAGATAATGATCTCTACGTGACTGGTCTTAGTAGTCAGATGCTGTGTCGCGTGAGGTCACACATCGTGACATCTTAAAAACATGATTGTCTGAGAGATTTTATGATTTTAGAGCGTCCTTGAGCTGTTAAATTTTTCACTGTACTGCGTCACCATAATACGTGCCTAAACCGTCTATTATACATACATATGGTCACCTATTTTGTAAACAAAACCAATTTATTTATGTATTAGACTTTATCGACATACATGTTTCTGTTGTAACAGAGGTGAATATATAATAATATAACATGACAAACATAAGTTGCAATTAAGTATATACTCGTAGTTTATTGTGTGGGATGGAGTAGACTCCACCTCTAATATCAAAACGGCTAAAATAATGCCATAATTATACAAAATACTTTGTTTAAACCACTTTTTATTAGTTATTCTACATGTTTCGATACCTATGGTATCATATTCAGGAAACGATGTATACTGAAATTAAAAATACAATCATAGATAAAAACAAAACTATAAAATGGTGAATAAGTAAGAACTAATATGAACAAAGTACTTTGTATAATTATTAATATATAATGAGGCCACCAAAGTCAGTTTGAAAATATTGACGAAGTGAAAATATTGCCAATTTACCATAAAGCCTGTTCATACAAAGAAAGACCTGGATCTCTCTGAAATCCTGACCATGGATTACAAAGTGAATGTGTGTTTTTATTGCTGGTGACTGAGTGAAGTACGAAAACCCACTTCAATCTGAGCGCTATGAGAAGCACTTTTATGACGATATGATATGAATCTCGAAGTGAAAAATCCATAAACAAAGAATGGATCCAAATTAAATTAATCAACTTGAAAGATAGACAGAAAAATCTATAGTTGCTACCGGGATACAAACCTGGACCTCTTCTTATCCGGGTTATTCTCTGTAGCAACTAAATATTTTTTCGATGAATAGAGTTTTTCTGTCTATGTTTCTAGTTGATTAATTTAATTTGTATTAAAATACCACAGAACTATGTTCTGAAAATGCTAGTTCACAGCAAAAATGTGTTCTCAATTTTTTTTCAGTTTAATGCAATGCCTCAAGAAGACAGTCGGAATTATTTTAAATATGAATTAAATATATTAATTAGAAAGATATACATAAAAAAATCAATTTTATCGAGAAATATTGTTGTTGCGCTACCAGGATTCGAACCTGGATCTCTTTTCCAATCCGGGAAACTATGCCACAGCGACAAGTACTTTTTGACGACAAATTTGTGAACCTATATGTTACACTTTTTTACATTTATCGTTTCATTGTTTGAATCCCGATAGCGCAACAACAATATTTTTCGATAAAATTGATTTTATATGTATATCTTTCTAATTAATATATTTAATTCATATTTAAAATATCATGGACCTATGTTCTGAATAATTACAACTTCACAATAAGAATGTGCTCTCATTAATGAATTATTTTATAATATTGTGCCATTTATTGTCTTAGTTTTAGACTACAATAATAAATAAAATCTTTCTCTCTTTGGTGAGTTTGTATATAAACGTCTTTTGACGTTGTTCTCAGCAACATATAGTGAGGCTTCAGTCATTTCCAGAATTTGATCCATCTATCAGATTCGTAATTAATATTTTTCTTTTCGTTTTTTCACATTCCGGGTGAACACTGACGTCTTCAGACCTCTCTATCTTTTCTTACAACACGCTCCAAGTATTAAAAATGATTTTTTTGCATACCTGGGGCATATTGTAATAATAAATGCTTAGCGCGCGCGCCTTACTCCGTTATTATTCTGGTCGCGCAGTACAAATACTATATTATTACTGTACCTCCTCCGTTCAGTAAGCCCTTGGACCATTTCCTTTGCATTATGTTTGGGAATGTTTAATCATTCGAACGAAAGATTAAGGCTACAGGGCGGTCGCGAAGACTCGTGTGTTTTATATTATTTAATAACGCACAAAGATCAATACAAGTACGTAAATAATAACTGTTATTACGAACGAGATGTGTGTGAAATAATCGATAATAATTACTGCTAATCTTTCAAATTAGTGGTTTTCACGAGGCGCTCTGCTACAAAATAAATACATATTTGCCTCGATGCAGCGGCGCTTCTATTGACATGGAACATACATTTCAAGTACCTACATTTAAAAATATTTTGATACAGAATATTACGCATACAATTTTGTATCTCAAATATCATACAGCGGACCGATACTACGAGAATGCAAAAAAATATATCAGACCGGAGCATTTCACAAAATTTGAAAGTCACCACGAGGAAATTAATAGGTTTCTTTTGTTGAGAATTGGATCCCATTCTTTCAACCATTGACCACATGCACTTGGAGACAGATGAAATATGTGAACTCAACTTAAATAAACAGTCATCGCTAAATGTATGTATTATATAAATAATAATATAAAACACTTTGTTTAAACCACTATTTAATGACTAAGTAGGAACTACTATGAAAATAAATTTAAAAGGTAACTATTTGCAAAAAGGATTTGGTTATTTATAATATTTAGCTTGCTATTAACACTTTCTCTTATTTCTAAAATTGCAAAATTTATTTGTATGCATAATTTTTAAACCCTTGTTAATATCAAAAGAATGGTATGTTTCCGTACCCAACACTTATATTTTAATAGTTTTGTTTTTATCAATGCTTGTATTTTTAATTCGAGTATACATTGTTTTCTGAAGAAGATACCATAGGTATCGAAACATGTTGAATAATCAATAAATACTGGTTTAAATAAAGAGTTTTATCTTATTCATTATATAATAAATTATTAATTTTTCTAATATTGAAGAAGTACATGTTTTTGATATACCTACGCTTGGTTTTGGCGTTAATAAAAGCTAATTTATTGTTGGCTAAAATCATTTTTTAATGGCGACAGGTATTTTTTTTTTTACAGTAATCTCGTCAATGGTAATTTTCAACCCCCGGTTAACTTGTGTCATCTTCTTTCCCTTAACTCGCCACATTTAATCTATGTAATAGCAAAATTTTTTGAACGACAATGGTATTGACTTGTAAATAAAATTTTAACTTGATTAATGGAACAAATCACTCTTGAAGGGTGGATTGCCTATTTAAAAGAAAACAAAAAATGAGGGGTGGTTAAAATCAAATACCGCCCTGGTACTACATTTTATTTAGCACTACACCACTGTTTTACAATGATGTGAAGATTGCTAACACAATCTCTTACGAAGTAATTAATAGAATTTAGTCAAACAATTTTAATGTAGTTATTTTTATTTATCCAAATAGGATCACAAATATTTGTCCGCTACACTCGCGGTCAATCCGTCGCAAAATACTAAATGCAGTATAGGGTGGGCGATATATTTCGATTTCGAACACCCTACCCCTCCACTCGAAACACTCGAGGACCTTTTAAATCTGTAGTCTGTAACGCTGGAGTCCGGGGGCTGAGGTCTGGGGCCTGGGGGCTGAAGGCTGGGGGGCGACCCAATGGCCCGTGAGGACGTGACGCGTGTACTCCACAATTCCGCACTCCACCCTCCAATGCCGACAGCCGTTGCTGATGGAGCGACATTCTTTCACAACACGAATTGTACTTACCAATAATAAATATGCTAGGGGTACAGTGCGAGTAGATAACATTTCTTTGAGTTTAGTTACTTTTAATGAAATACGAAATAAATATTCTCACTGCATATAAATCGAAGCTATGCGCCTACGCTACAAAAAATAGGACTAACTTCCCGCGGGAAGAAAATTGAGCTCATAATTCATTGTCATTTATTTTTATACATAATTTAATCTAAACCAATTGTAGTACAATATCCATAATAATAATAATATTGCACTTCCTCATCTTTTATCTATGACTTACTGGACTGAATTGGATGCATTAAATGTATTGGATGTATCGGATATATTGGATGCATTGCATGTATTGGATGTATTGGATACATTGGATCCATTGGATGTATCGGATGCATTGAATGTATCGGATGTATCGGATGCATTGGATGTGTTGGATACATTGGATTCACTGGATGTATCGGATGCATTGAATGTATCGGATGTATTGGATGTATTGGATACATTGGATGCATTGGATGCATTGGATGTATTGGATACATTGGATGCATTGGATGTATGTGTGGCAGACACATTTATGACTGAATAAATAATGAAGAAATAAGTGAAGAATGTAAAACTGATCTTAGTATAGTGAGTATGATTAAGAAAGGATCACTAAAGTGGTTTGGTTATATGGAACTGATGAATGAGGAGAGAATGGTAAGGAAGATATGCGTATGACGCAAGTGTTGATGGCACCAGTAATAGAAAACGTCCGCGGAAGCATCAACAATCGGCGAGTTTGTATGAGAAGATGTATGATTATGGATGAGGCGAGAATTGTGTGTCAGGACAGAAGAGTGTGGCTCTATCATCTCTGCCAACCACCTTGGGGAAACGGCGTGATGGTAAGTTCGTTAGTTACCTCATTGCAGGAGGCCATCAAGTTAGTCCTATTTTCTTAGCACAAGCGTTAAGCTAAGTTTGAAAATAGTAATAATATGAATGTGACACGTATTCCGTGAACGCATTCTTAATCTTATACTATTTCTACATTTTAAATTTTACATTTTCTCAAAGATTAACGATATTCACATTCTAACATGAGAATAGACAGGGATGGAACAAAATGATTATGCGAGTATATTTACAAGTAACTTGATTAGATGAACAACAGTGCAGGGGTTGATTTAAGAGGGCAGCGAAGATCCGAAGAAGGCACTGGAGGAGGCTCGAGATAGCAGCGAGTGCACTGCACCCTGGAGCCGGCCACTCGAGAGGCTTGACACTATTTTACATACTGCTTTACCTTGGGGATGGATGTAAAAAAAAAAGTAATTCTTCTCTGCTTTAAAAATATGACAATATATATTTTTAGATATGCAGCACGATTCTGGCTACGTGTATTCTGTAGTCCAAGTTCTCACTAGGTTCTGTTGAATTCAACGAAAATTTTATTGGTCATACTTGTCGTGAGAAATGTGTGATATAGACGAGTATGTACATCACAGACCAGTAAATGAATAGACATGAAATAAAGTGAACATATAGGAGAGGGGTTTGGAACATTAGTTGCGGGACGAAGGTATTCTGCACATCAAGCAATACATCATGGACACAACACAAGACAAACAACAAACATCTACACTACAAAGTTGCCAGGACAATGCTGTATATGTCAGAGGTGGAGTCTACTCCATTCCACACAATAAACTACGAGTATTTAATTGCAATATAATTGTATGTTATGTTTATCATGTTATATTATAATATATTCACCTCTGTTACAATAAAAACATGTATGTCAATAAAGTCTAATAAATAATTTGTGGAAATAAATCCAACAGTTTAAGACATTTTTATGCAACAGTAAAAATCAAACCTTTGTGTAAACAATACATATTTTTAACATCAATGCATATTATGTTGTCAGTGTTTAAATTTTCTTTCCAATCGAGTCATATATTTAAAAAAAGTCGCGGAGCTATTTAATTGCTTAAGTCGTACCAAAGTGATCACGTAAATGATACCAAAATGAAAATATTGAAACAAGGAATTTCTGTAATACGAGTATATTTATGACAATTAAATTTCTTTCGAAATTTCTTCAAAATCGTAAAATAGGTATAACAATTTTTTTTACGATTTTTTAAATTTTATTATGTTTTGGATTAATAGCTGATTGTTGTAATGCCAACATAAAAATACAAAATTATTATTACACATAATTATAATTACACATTTTTAGCAGGTACGTCTTTAAAATAACACTGTCCATTTGCTTTCTTAAAATCAATTGACGCCACTAGGTGTCTCGCTAGATACAAATTATCACTTTCAACATTTGGAAGCATGAATCATCTTTGTGAAAGTAGTTTTAGTTTCCAAGTACAGTTTTTATTTTTTTCTCTGGGATACGAATTTGTAAGTAAAAAAAATGTCGTTTGTTTTCACGAAATCCCTTAAACCTGCATAATATTATTTTACGCGACTTGCATGTATAATTTAAGGGTAGGTTCCCAAAATGAATCCGTAAGAAAGGCCAGCATCAACAAAAAAGCATTTGTTATTTTGTTTTATTAACGACTTATAGAGTTTAAATACATCTACTGGTTTCGAAAATTACCATTTTCTTCTTCAGGATGCCAATACTAACTAAAACATATATTATTGTTTTATTACCAGAATCTATTTTTAAAAAAACAACAATTATTTAAAAAATAAATTTAGTACCTAACTCAAATGGTAATTAATACAAGCTTACTCGAATAATTTTTGCGTAAAATTTTATTTAAATCAGAATTAAATAAATTTACTATATTTTATGTTAATAATTCAATAAGAGCCGTTTGTGTGATCAGTAGTAACTTTTTACGATAGTAAGAAAAATTACTAAAGTAAATATTTTGCGAAATCGGGTTGTTTGATCGTTAGTAAAAAATATTTACTTCTCGAAAGTACATCCCGTAGTAAACTCATTTTACTCTTCGATATCTGATAGTAAAAACGAGAAAGTCGTCTGGACACATTGACACTTTGAAAGTTCCAGAATACAATTATTAATCATTGAATATCCCGCTATTTTAGTAATAAGAGTTCGTCCGATAACGATCTCATTGTTTAATATACATAATACGAAAAAATTTCACCACCAAAGTGACAGATATCGAACACCTAGGCGAAATAATCCATAGATAATGCATAAAATAAAGCGCATTTCATGATTATTTGTCGCACCTATAGACATCTCCATTAGCTTTTGACAGTAGTAAATTTGATGTATCAACAACCCGAAAAAGATTTTTACTACGGGCGTTAGTAAAAAGTTACTACTGATCACACAACCGGCCCTAAGTTTAAAGAATATGTGCATAATCTCAACCGTGTCGAAAATATAAGCTTTTCAAAAAAATTATACTAAATATGAATTAAATATATTAATTAGACAGATATACATATAAAATCAATTTTATCGAAAAATATTGTTGTTGCGCCACCGGGATTCGAACCTGGATCTCTTTCCAAACCGGGGAAGGTGCATTATCCAACTATGCTACAGCGACGATATTTTTAGCGACAAATTTTCGAACCTATTTGTTACCTTTTTGATATTAATACATTTAATCGTTCCATTATTTTAAAGAGCCATCTATCTTATTTTTACGGAATATCAAATACCTTTGTGTAATCTGATAGCAGACGTCAGAATTATCAATTCATTTTTATTACATTTTGGACACATTGATACAACTTTATTATTAGGAGAACATATGATATTTTAAATATGAAAATAGACACTGACACAGACCGTCTGTTCTGAATAATTACAACTTCACAATAAGAATGTCTTCTAATCTTAAATATGCGATTATTTCGATTAATTGAAATATTATGTTGATTTCAAATAATTCATTGAATTTAAAAAATTAAAGGTCATCGAATTTCGAGCGGCTAGACTATTTTTTGTTCGATGATTTAGGGCCTGAAGAATAATGGATAAATTTTGCATATATTCATTTCGAAGTACGTAGACATTTTTGTCAATTGTCACTGGGGCACGTCCAGTGTGGAATAAAAAAAAAATAAAACTAAAAAAAGTGTCTTCTCTCACACACCAAACGATCATACAACCATTACAACATGCTCGATACGCCGCATCCCGAACATTTGAAAGTTTGTCCAGCCCGGCATAATTGATACGAGATTCTCGCAAATTGGGATTCGGCGGCATTCTGATCACTCGGCTCCATCGGAGGCCGACCCTTTACCCGAGCCGCGTAAGCCGTACCCTGTACCCTGTACCCGGTACCGTACACCCCCGGAGCAACACGAGCGGGGGATGAACTGCGAGGCCGCCAGGCTGGAGAGATTAACAGTGTCAAGCGGGCGGGTCGCGCGCGGTTAACTCGGCGCCTCACCGCGGAAAAGTCGGGGGTGGCGGAAAGCGCCCCACGGCTTTGTGAAGCCACAGGGCGTAATAATTACGAGGATTACCGCTTTTTTGTTTTGTTTTGTTTTAATTAACGCGCGTGTATACAGGGTTGTTATAAAGTCGTTGATATACTTTGACTTGAACATTGTGTTCTGGACAAATGAGGGCAATTTTGTTAGTTTAGAGGATAAGGCGGAAAAATGTTACACCTGAAAATGTGATGTGCGCGGGAGCGTGTATCCTGATTGCGTAAATAATACCAATTAATATAGATAATTTAAAAACCACGTGATGAGTTTTAATACACCAACCGATTTTGGAAAATACCATTTCCTTCATCAGGATGTCAAATTGTTTTAATGTTTTTAAATCTATTAATACTTTACATTCTAAATCAGAAAGTTTAGATACACTGAGAATCACATAAAAAAAGGTTTATGAAAAATAAAAATAATAAGGACTAAAAAATTTCTTCGAAAATATTAATTTATTTTCATATAAAAGTAACATGATTGTATTATTTTTATTATACGCCGATGGTGCAGTACTAATGGCGAATAATGAACAAGAATTACAGAGTCTGGTGAGTAGAATGTACGATGTATGCAAGGAAAGCGACCTCATGATGAATGTTGACAAGTCGAAAGTGATGGTATTCGAGAAGGAGGAAAGCGAGACACCGCGCTAAATACTTGGAGGTGATGAGTGTACGGAACAAGTAGATGAGTTTGCGTATTTAGGAAGTATGTTTGATAGAAACGGAAAGGCTGAAAATGATATCGAAAGGAGGGTGACTGCAGGGAATAAAGTGAACGTCGCTTTGAATGGAATTATATCGAACGCGAGTTTGTCAACCGAGGCAAGACTAACGGTGCACAATGTAGTCCTGGTACCGACACTGATTTATGGAAGTGAGGCCTGGAGCTGGCAGAAGAGGAACGAAAGTGGAATGAGATCACTTAGGCGTATATGTGGCAAATCTATTTATGACAGAGTAAATAATAATGTAGAGCTGATGTTAGTACAGCGAGTAAGATTAAGAAAGGATCACTTATGTGGTTTGATCATATGAAACGGATGAATGAGGACAGAATGGTAAAAAATATATATGACGCAAGTGTTGATGGCACCAGAAATAGATGACATCCTCGGAAGACATGACACGAACAGGTAAACCAAATAATGACGGACGGTTCTGTTAGAAGCCTCAACAATCGGCGAGCTTGTATGAGAAGATGTATGAATGTGGACGAGGCGAGAATTGTGTGCCAGAACAGAGGAGCGTGGCGCTCTATCCTCTCTGCCTACTTTCGCGGGGAAACGGCGTGATGGTAAGTAAGTGACATTTAATTTTAACTTTTTTTAAATACAACGATATTGCTCGATACGATTTGCGATTTGGTTCGAAATTACTTTCGTCACTAGAAGAGATACAGTATTATGTCATTCTTCGCAATTAGAATTAACCTCAATATTACTATCGTTCTGTGTTGATTTTTTTTCCATTAGCAATGTAATAAGTGAACTTTGTTATGACTTTCTTTATTCGATGAATAATTTGTTATGTCCAAACATAAAATTCTCAAGCTCACGTTAATATTTCAAGTCTCCGTTCAGAGTTGGCGTATTTGAGAAGAAAATGATTTTTCAATTTACTGCAAAGATGAAGACCTTTTCGAATTATATTTGCAGTAAATGGAAGTGGATTTTCTTCCACTTTGCCATCATTGCATTAGATGTCTATTTGTCAGAGTCTCATCAGTTACGCAATATGTGCACGGAGGCGGTGCAGGTCTCACTTCAATGAATTCTCAAATTAAGGCTCAGAAATAAGAAGCCATTTAGACATAGCTCTGAAGAACTCTTTAAACCCTTCCAACTTTTGGATATGTATAAGACAACTGTTTACCAGAGCTATTTTTTAAATTTAAAAATTTACTTACTTTACTTCCACAATCCGATCCAAAGGAAACTAGGAGTAAAGTCGTAGGATTACCAAATTCGCTAAATGAACTTTCTTATTTTGTGCTCCGCGAATATTTAACAAATTGCCACTAGATCTTAAAGTGATTAACGACTTCAAACCAAAAATAACAAAGTGGTCACTTGATGTGGGTAGAAAGCAAAATGAATCTAATTTGTCATTTGCGCTATCCTAACTGCCTACATATTTTTTGTCTTCAACTATTATATATTACAGACAATAATATTTTTATAACTTTTTTTTAATAATATTTTATAACTTCAGTTTGTACTTTTTTCACATAACTTTTTAACATTATTACAACTTTTAAAAACTGTACAGGTAATTGCTTTAAAACAGACCATTTATTTTTTCATACGTACTATTTGTGCTACAAAAAAAACCAGGTGTATGTAACATTTTAGTGCAACTGTTTTTATAGTTTTCTGTGAGAGATGGTGATGAAATGATTTCATCTTAATCTGTTGCTACATCCAACTTGGCATGCGTGCTAATAATATGATATTAACGAAATCTATGCTGTAGTAATATATCATAGTAATTAATATAATATTTACTCGGAGTCAAATAAATAAACATACAATTTGTTAGGAAGAACTAATAACGAAAATGGTAATGCCCCGGAAATGATCAGAAAGAAAGGACAAATTTGCACAAGAAAATGAAGAAAATAAGATTATGAGAATCGTAATAGATACTTCTGGATAATACTGAAGTCGCACGATTATATGTACATCTCTGGGGAATGACAGACGCCGAAAGCTGAAACGCAAATGAAACGAAATATTTACGTTAATTGCGCGACATAATTCACAGCATTACGCGTGGGACATCGTGATTGTAAGAGATTTATACTGGATACCATTTCTAGCAGCCGCCTGCCCCTGCGGGACGAGGAATGCTTCAGCACCAACAACATTTGAGAATATTTAATTTAATATGAAAGATTAACAATTCTGGTGTCTATAAACTCGGTTGCAAGGATTGTGCTGCATTTTATATTGGTAAAACGGGTAGAAATTTTAATATAAGAGTAAGGGAGCATTTGAGACGTTTGAACAATAGTGGGTTTTCAGAATTTTCTAATCATTTGATAGAAAACGGTCATGAATTGATAAAAAAATGGAATTGACGAAAACGGTGTTGGTCACAAATTAAATAATTTGGAATCGTTGGAGATAAATAAAGCGTGTAAAACTAATCAAATAATTATAAACAACCAACTAAATTTAATTATGAGTCCCATTCTAAAAAAATTTCCAAAAATTATTTGAGTAAATTTGTATTAAGTAATGATTTGAGTTGGGTACTACAGAATTTTTTTTTTTTTTAAATAGATTCTGGTAAAGAAACAATAATATACGTTTTAGTTAGTTATGACATCCTGAAGAAGAAAATGGTATTTTTCGAAACCGGTAGATGTATTTAAACTCAATTAAGTGGTTAATAAAATATAGATAATAAATAAAAATATATAATATTTTATTAATCCAAATACACATATTTAATTAAATGACCAATAATCGACCAATCCGGACGTCGAACGCGAGACTGTGAGATGTGAAATATGCATTTGTTTTTGACGTTTGAAATTATTAGTAACACGATTGAATTCCGATGGATGTATTGGTAGAGTGGGCCAGCTCATGTTTAGATAAAATAATATCTCGAACACATACATGTTTTAGTTTACTGATTCGATTGTTAAAGAGGGGAGGGATAAGGGCTGAGCCCTTTTGTATCCGACATATAAAGTTGTAGCAAAGATGAGTAAAGTTTTTTATATAATACATTTTTTTATTATTTTATATTTTGTTAATTCTTTTTTTTTTGTTTGATTTCGTTGAATTTATTACAAGTTTTTATATTTTTAGTGAAAGTTTTTATAGAATATTTTTATAATTTTGTTCAATAGGGTCAAGAACAGGGTAAAGAAGTGAAATGGGACGAAGATGGTGGGGATCGGATGTGGGATCATGTAGGCCGAGGGAGTTTACGGAAGAGTTTGGGATGGAAATTAATTTAGAAGATAAATCGCGCGTGTCGTTTGAGTCTCTATGAATGATTGTGTTTCTGACAAACCAGGGTGAGTTTGTGATTCTCTTAAGGATGTAGTTTTGTTTGGATTCTAAAATTTTTGTATTACTTGAACCTTGGATGGGGGGGCTTGCGTATGTGAGTATGGGACGGATGATTGCTTTGTACAAGAGTAATTTGTTTTGTAAGGATAATGAATTGTAGGAATGTTTTAATTTTCTCGGTTACTCTGAAATTTGAGAGGTACGTTCCTGAAAGAACGCATGGTAATACCGACCATCTTCAGAAAACCGAGAGTATGAATAGAAATATATAAATGTATAAAACGGAAAGTGTTCAACCAATATATACTACCAGTTTTCACGTACGAATGCGAAGTGGACGAACAATCGCTGGACAAACGCAGTTATCCGAGTGGAATTAAGGTATTTATAAAATCATCAAACTCTGTGAAAATATGTGACAGCGAAAAACGACAGTTAATGACAGCGAATTGAGCGACGACTATCCGATGCAAAAACTGGCGATAAAAACCTTTTACAGATATGTAAACACAATATTTTATACAATATCGGTCATAATGGCGTTATGGAAAAGGGTCAGATAATAACCCTCCCATTTGGCTGGACGGTACGAAATTGAGCGTTCAAAATAAGGTTAAATACCTTGGCCATATATTCAATGAAGATGGACAAGACGATGATGATATAGAACGACAAAGGAAACAGTTAAGCGTTCGTGCGAATATGCTGTCACGGCGTTTCTACCGATGCAGTAAGGAGGTGAAGTGGATCCTGTTTAAATCCTTCTTCACCAGCATCTATACCTGCGAGCTCTATATAAATATATTATGGAGGAATACCTAAAATGTGAACTCTGTATTTAGTACATTTACATCACTGGAGAGGAAGAGATAAATATGTAGAATTTATAAAAGTTGGAACATTACTGATCAAACTTAATTGGCCATATTTTCAATGAAGATGGACAAGACGTTGATGATATAGAACGACAGAGGAGACAGTGATACGAAGAGGATCCTGTTTAAATTGTTCTTCACCAGCATGTATACCTGCGAGCTCTGGTCGAAATACAAGCGTCTCCTAATTCAGTACAACAACTCATACAGAATACTGTTCGGGTTAGCGCGTTATTGTAGCGCATCTACAATGTTTACCGAAGACCGTATACATGTATTCATTCCGCTTCTTAGACATCGAGTTGCTGGCGTAAAGCTGCGGCTGGAGCTCAGCACTCAGTACCTACTCTCTAGTTCAAGCGGCGCTCCCATAAAAGGCTGGCTCCCTGACCAGAGAATGGCAACGACTACAGAATTGCTACAGACACAATAATGGCCTTGACTGATGTGTAATATGTTAGATATGTAAACTTTTTAAACTTTTTTTGCTTTTATTTTCGTAAGATAAATATTATTTAGATACTTAATTGTATTCTATTGAATAAATGCTTTATTAATATAACAATGTACAGATGAAGAAAATATGCAACAATTGAAATTGGGATTGTCAAATTTGCATAAAAACGGTGTTGGTAACAAATTAAATAATTTGGAATAGTTGGAGATAAATAAAGCGTGTAAAACTAATCAAAAAATTATAAACAACCAAATAAATTTAACTACGAGTCCCATTCTAAAATTTTTTTCTAAAAATTATTCGAGTTAGGTACTAAATTTATTTTTTAAATAATTGTTTTTTAAATAAAGATTCTGGTAAAGAAACAATAATATATGTTTTTTAGTTAGCATTGACATCCTGAAGATGAAAATAGTATTTTTCGAAATCGGTAGATGTATTTAAACTCAATTAGGTGGTTAATAAAACAAAGTTAACAAATAAAAATATGAATTTTAACCATTAATAATTATGCTCATTTCAAAAGTATATATATATATACTCGTATATAGGACTGCTTGTGTATGCACTACGTTAAGAATAAAATAAAATAATGAGGTGTATGAGGAGGCCTTCATCCAGCAATAGATAAATAAAGACTGGGTATGGTGGATCAAGTTCTCGCGGAAACGATATATTTGGTGTATTTGTTATGAGGTTACGTAACACTGAATATTCTGAGATTATGAAATTACCAACATTAATTTGTAAGGCCGGAAAATCAGACCCATTTATCATTTAATATCTGACGGGTTCCTCATTCACATCGGCTCCTCGGACCGCCCGGCGCAGGGGCGGACGGACGAGGATCATCGCGAGCGTGACATCTCGCGAGAGGCAGCTGACAAGAGAAGGAGAAGTCTATCCTGAAGATGGCTCTCGTCTGATAGCGTCAAAACGACGGAAAGGCCCTCGGAGACTACTGCTGACAAACACAATTATGTACACGGTGAAAATGAAAATAATATTGAATCAAGATAAACATTCTACAGACGACCGTATTTAATATTTTGTAATTTTTACACATAATAAAAATAATGATAGCGCCAAAAAAATAGTAACATTATATTTTCCATTTTGAAAATAAACTTTTTCACCATTAAAATTATTTTCAGGTTATATATACTTCACTATTAACGGTGAGATAATCTCAGAGATTAGCTTGGTATTGGTAGAAATAGATAATATATCTTAAATATATTAATTAGAAAGATATACATATAAAATCAATTTAATCGCAAAATATTGTTGTTGCGCTACCGGGATTCGAACCTGTATTTCTTTCCAAACCGGGGAAGGTGCATTAACCAACTATGCTATAGTGTCGATATTTTTAGTGACAAATTTTCGAACCTATATGCTACCTTTTTGATATTAATACATTTAATCGTACCATTATTTGAAAGAGCCATCTACCTTATTTTTACAGAATCTCAAATACATTTGAGTAAACTGATAGCAGACGCCAGAATTATCAATTCATTTTTATTAAATTTTGGACACATTGATACAACTTTATTATTTAGGAGAACACATTCTTATTGTGAAGTTGTAATTATTCAGAACATAGGTCTGTGATATTTTAAATATGAATTAAATATATTAATTAGAAAGATAACTAATAATAAGAATGTGTTCTCCTAGATAATATATCTAACCAGTGTACACGATGTGACGTCACCAGCGGCGTAACTACAAAAATTTTGCCCCAATGCAGAATGGAAAAAAGGGCTCCTTAAATATGTATTGCAAATAAGATATACAAATATTAGTACTACATGGTTTATATATTAAATAATAAGAACAGAATAAAAATCTTGTCTCATATAATATTTACACTCTTTATTTATTTTTCATCATAACACATTTAAAATAAAGGTAATTGCTTCACTAGACAGGTCTGTTCCAAAGCATGTTGTAATGTATATTGTTCAAGTCGTACAAAAAGGCTTATCTATAATATAAGAGACAAAAATGTGTAGGTAGCTAGATTAACACAAATGACAAAATAGTTTAATTTTGTTTTCTACCCACATCAAGCGACCGCTTTGTTAATTTTAGTTTAAATTCATCAATCACTTTTGACCCGTTGATATCTAGTGGCAATTTATTATATATTCGCGGTGCACAAAATGAAAAAGATCGTTGCCCAAATTTTGTGTTCATTTTTGGCACTAAAAAGTTTCTTGTTTCCTTTGATTCGTTAATGTAAATTTTTGGATTGTTCTGGTTTAAAGTTATATAATGTCCAAAACTTGAAAGGATCTAAATAGTTGCATCTGAACGGTCTCTTGTTTATAACTCTGATGATTTTGCAAGGCATGTTTGCATTTGCAATTTATAAAATACTTACACTTTACAGCGATGGCCTGATCTCTAATCGTATCTAATATATATCGATAATGTTTTTGAAATATACGTGAAAAATGATTTTTTAAATTGTATAATTTCATTTCTTGCATTGCTATGAAAGATATCGATTCTCGCAAAAATAACGATTTCGCGATTTTTTGGGCACCCATCTTGCGCGGGCTACAATGCACCGCATTGGCATAGTTACGCCACTGCCTAAAACCATCATAGATCCGTACAACTATCTATTCTGTAAAGTAAGACGTCATTAAACATTAACATTAATATGGGGTGTTAAATTACAAATATTTACTCAGTTTTAACTGCTGCTGCTGATGAACGACAATGACATTTGACGTACGCGACAAGCGCGAAGTAAGGCGCGAGACGGCGAATATTTGAAACACGGTGTGTACACGAGAACTAGAAAAGCCGAGAGGTGTCTCCAAAGTATCGCATGGGAGAAAAATCCGTATTTGAGAATCGAAAATCCATTAAAAATGTCATTCAAGGCTGTTTGAAAAGTGATGGAGGTATGATACCAAAAATTTGACAGACGATGTTAGATAATGTTTCTGGAAGGTCAAAAGTTCGTGGGGTTTATCTTGCTTAAGGCATTTAAAAGGTTAATCTGGGATTTGAACAAGAGTTAAAATACATGTAAATTCAAAAAGGTCAACACGATTTTCGGAACAAGGGTATATACGGTATGTAGTCCAAGTTATTCCGCATCTTTATACGATTATTTAAAATATTGTTACTACGTAACTTTAGAAAAAACTATTTCGATACATGTTTTATACCAAAATGTTTTTCTGTATTAAAATAAAAATATATATTTTTTGAAATATAATTAAACACTAGTATTCAAATTTTATGTTGAGAATGTATACACATATATTAAAAATATAAATAAAGTCGTTAAATAATAATACATACTTATACGACAATTTGACACTAAAGTCCATTAAAGGATTGGTTAAGTTGACAGAGTGCTTTTTAATGCCATGAACGCGTTAACACGCCAAACTTTTTATATTACGCCAAGCTGTAAGCGTGTTAACACGCACATGCGAACTTGCAGGGATTAAAGTCTAGTCTTATCCTATGCGGTGTCTTCCATTTCAAATACAGTTGGCAGTTAAAAAGTTAACATGCGAGTGTCACCTCAAAAATCTATTTGATTTTAAAAGATTTTGGAGCCGCGGATTATCGATCCCGGTACCGGTAAAGGTAAAAATAACACACAAAATGTGAAAACATATAAAAAAAAGGAATCTTCAAAGGCGCTATTTTCCGTTAAGATTTTTACTAGGGTACCCCACCCGCTGAATAAACATTATTTCTATTCTATGTTAAAATAACCCTTTTCAACGTGGAAACAAACCAAGTAAAGCGACATCTACCATACAATATTGTAATTACTTAAGGGCGTCTGACAATACATAATTCAGGACAACAATGTGATTGTTGGTCCCGTGTTTAATATACTCGCATAGTGATCCAGTGGTCGGGGGTTCGAGTCTCGTTCAAGGAGACCAGCGAGTTTGTCCAATTTTCATAGCACAGGTGTTTAGCTTTGTTTGAAAATATTAAGAATATTGATGTGACACGTATTACTTGTAAGTGAATAACTAACATATACCATCTCAGGAACTGGTTATTAGGTGTTGGCAGAAAGGAAATTATCATTATTATTAAAAATATTAATTCCATATTTTAATTTACTTTTCGTTTTCTTTATATTATATTCAATCGTGGGAAGGCGATTTTAAAGAAATTATAGATATTTCATAGAGACGAAGTTATTTTTATTATATTTAATGGAAAGACATGGAAGTATGGGTAATTACAGGGTTTACGACCCGTCTTTGGCTGACTTAAGTGATCACTTTATATAAATATAACGTTCATCATTCTCACCGATTAATTCTTGAAAATTGTATATACATTTCGAGTAATTAATACAACTATGCTATCGCCGTCTATGGACTAAATTTGATATTCATTTCCCTGAAACAGCACAGATGTCTCTAATGAGAATCTTATTATTTCGAAATTATTTAAAGCAATTTTTTTTATCTGTTAATGTTTTTAACACATTATACTAGAATACGCCTGAAAAATCAATTTTAAAATTTTTATATATTTTCTTATTTTGACCAGTATTTGAATATGTCCAGGAACACACAATTACTTTATTTTCACCTACAAAGTATATACCCATACTTTGATATCTTCCATTAAATATAATAAAAATAGTTTCGTCTCTATGAGATATCCATTATTTGTTTAATAACAGTGCCTTTTTAGGTGAAAATCTAGTAATTGTGTGTTCTTGGACGTATTCAAATATTGCTGAGAATGTATTTGTTAAAATTTTTTATTAATTCAATTATTATTCAATTAAATTGTTTAATATTTCTGGTTTAGATTAATATTAATTAATAGTACAGACTTCAGTCTAGTTATGGAGAAGATGAGCATGTATGTACCAGACGCGGTCGCTTCACACATGCTTTAGATGCTCCGCATCCCTCGTATTCTAAAATCAAAAATCTTTGGATTTTTTATTTCAGCAACAGTGGATTCTATCATTCGTTCCGTATCCACAAAATTTGAAAGTATTAGACTTCGCGCATGCGCATTCAGTTCCGTATATACGCATAGATGCATTCCGTATATGTACGTCATGGATTTTTTAAATTACTACATACTATTTTTGTCAGCAGTTGTATCTTGTTCGTGGGCTAGTCTAAATTTGTATATTTGATAGTAGGTTTAAACTTATTATCCAACATCGCTTCTACAAAAAAAAAAAAAACACTGACCGCCGCCACTGGTATGTACTGAACTAGAAAAAAAAAATCTCCACATATCTTCATTAGATAATGATGATTGCGATAGTTATGAGCAGTAAAGCCAAAATACAAAAAAAAAAAAAAAGTAATAATTATGACCGTAATCTAGAGCGGCCTGTAGCATGAAAGAGAGCTAACTTCCGGAACTAAAGAACTGCCTTCAATTTGGCCAAACCGCCGGACACACTTTAGCTAGAATACAATAATTAAAAGTTGTGGGTTAGTTGGGCCGCTGCGCGCGCAAGGCGTCTCACCAGAGCGGCATGCCCAAAACAGACGTTGGATCTTAAGTGGTCGGGCCTATTTCGGGGGCAGGCGATAAAAGCGAGTGGATTAACCGTGCTCCGAGTGCATGCTGAACACTCTCCAGAAGCGCCAGATGTGACGGGATAAATTATAATAATTGATAAAAAGGTCGAATCAAAATAAACATAAAAAGAAAAAAAATAAGACATCCGACAGCGAGTGACATGTCTAGCAATTCATCAAAACCTACAACTAAAAGCGAAAGCTATACGATTAACCAGAGACAGAGAGAATTAAGACTCGTCTCCACGGAAGTAGACTCGATGAAATAATCCTAGAGATTTAGTTGAGATTCTTTTTAATGCCGTGTCGAGATTTTTATCCGAAGAATAAACTCAGCGATCAGCTTAAAATTTGTAGAAAGAGACAAAAAACTTAATCCAGTGTACACGACTTACAATTTGACAGCGAGATTCGACACGTGCGCACAAACTTCACCCAAGAGCATAAATAACTGCAACTATTTATTCTGATAAGTTAGGTCAACAGAAAGCATACATATGTAAATGAAAACATATTTTTTTAGTTTTAATTAGTTTTAGTTTTTTTAATTATCAATCTAACCATTTTAAATTCAACGACTTGTATTTAAGTATATGAAATCTATTTAAAAGGTGAATTTAAAATGATTAAACTGATAATGCTGTCATAAGGCGAAACGCGTTTCGAGTAAATTAAACGAGTAGAACTAAAAGACAAATGTTTTTATTTTCATACGTGTGATTATGAAGTTCTACAAACTTATATCTGAAACAATTAACAGGAGGCATTCAATTACACATATGTACTCCGTTTCAACTGTTACTGGAGAGATTCAAATTCACCCAACATACGAACGGAATATCACTGGTCAATGGATTGAAATTTGACGTATTTTTTATTTATTAGAGATTCATATAAATATTTTTCTTATCACAAGTCATTAGTATTAATATAAAACGTTAAATTACATTATAATTTATTCCGTTTTAATGGGAGGGTATATAAATATATAAGTTGTATCAATGTGTCCAAAATTTAATAAACATGATTTGTTAATTCCGGCGTCTATATATAAATTCATAATAATAATGGTTTTCATATTTGTACGATAGACAACGGATGAACCTGCCTCCTTTAGTACAGACTTCGGTCTAGTTAAGGAGACAGTGAACATCTCTTACATTATGAAGCTTGTTGGCCTTTATCGAATATTTTTTGTATATTAATAATGTATTAAGAACAGGAATAGAATAAACACAAATTAAACAGGTATATTCAATACAAGTGGTGTTAAAACAAAACAATATTTATTATTTACATTATAAAAATATATTCACCATATTTTTATTTAGTATCTTTGTTTTTAATAACCACTTAATTGAGTTTAAATACATCTACCGGTTTCAAAAAATACCATTTTCTTCTTCAGGAAGAAGTTTAGTTAGTTATGACATCCTGAAGAAGAAAATGGTATTTTAATTAAGTGGTTATTAAAACAAAGATATTAAATAAAAATATGAATTTTAAAAGTTTATATTCACCAAATAATGAGCAAGGAGAACACCAAAAATCTCTGGATATGATACAGGACCGAGATGAAGAGCATTGCACCGTGAAAAAATAAGAAAGAAAATGTCAAAAAAAAATAGACTATTTACAGTTCTGACTATCTCAGCGATTTTTGAAGCAAAACGGAAACGATGTTGATAAAATGAAAAAAATAATACAGAAATTTTGTTTCCTCGAATAGACGTTTATTCGGGATATTCCTCATCTTTCGCCGCGCGGTTGCTCGCGATCGCTTAGTTAATTGGCAGCGGGTTTCACCGCCCGTTATGAAGATGTTCAGCGTTTCTGGCGCGCATTCAAATATGTCCAACATTACGCGAAGTGCACTAAATCAGGAGCTAAACGTACTCCGCGCTATTTACGAGATAGGATATGCAGTAGGCAGTGGCGTAACTGCAAAAAATGGACCCCTATACAAAATGAAAAGTAAAAAGGCACTGGGCCACAATGCGAAATGAAAGGGCCCCCTGTATCAGTGGCGATCGGCGACTTTATGTGGATTCCCATCCAAATAATAAATATAAAAAATTTATACCTACTAATGATTTAATTATACACACACATACATTTCATTATTTTCGTTTACAGCGTTAGAACACTGGGTGAAGTATCCATGTTATTTTATTTATTAACTTTTTATTTAAGTTAAATTAAATTAAATAATGAATGTGCTGATAAATTGGAGTTTTCCCCCATCAATTCCATATCCCGATGTATGACAGACTTAATATGGTAAAAAATGTACGAATTTTATCTGGACTGCACAATGGGTGGATGGTAATCGGCTTAGAATAATTCAAAGATCTATTCCCCGCACCCCCTGGTTCTCCAAAAGGAAAGTCTCCAAAAGAACAATATCAAATATCTGTAGAATGAGAATTGGACATTGCCAGGTAGCCTCACATTTATTCACATTGAACTTAATAAATTCTCCAATGTGTGAGTTGGTGCCGAGGAGGAAACCCTTGACCATATCTTTTTTGCCTGTCCATTGCGGATCACAGGTTTTTTTACAGTAATCTCGCCAATGGTAAATTGTCAACTCCCGGTTAACTTGTGTCATCTTCTTTCCCTTAACTCGTCACATTTAATCTATATAATAGCAAATTTTTTGAACGACAATGATATTGACTTGTAATGTAATATTTCCAATTCTATAATATTTTTGTACTTTTTTCTATAAAATACAGTTTTAACTTGATTAATGGCACAAATCACTCTCGAAGGGTGGATTGCCTATTTCAGAGAAGAAGAAGATGATGAATTAAATAATAGATAATCGAAGGATATTCTACATTTCAATAATTCAAGCCGAACTGTCAAAAATGCGTCACACAAATCACAAATCCGCTCGCTTCGTAATATGTATGCTATTCTGTGCATTATATCCATAAGCATTGTTTATACATTGGATGCTGTTAACGAATGCGTGTGCAGTATTCGAAGACCTTGACAGGCGGAACTGAATGCGCATGCGCAAAAGTCGAATACTTTCAAACTTTGTGGATACGGAACGAATGATAGAATCCACCGTTGCTGATATCTGTATGTTTACGCGATTCATAGATGTTCCAAAGTTGAGAACGTATACGTATTGCTGTTTTCGGCTGTAAACTAAAAGTCCAAAGGTGCGTTCGCAACTGAAGCGGCGATGGTCTGGTCCCTAACTCGATAAACATATATGCAATGTTCGGGACTTATACAGCGAAACCTCTATCTATCGTTTTTGAAGGGATCTATTAAAATAAACTATAAATGCGGGAATATAGAAAAAAGTTACATTCATACATCACATTCTAAAAGAGATACATATTTCACATCTTAATGAATGTGTTTATATACAAATAAAATTAGAAACCTGTACCGAAACAAAATAAAAATCTTTTTTAATGTGTTTTGGCTGTTGCGCTATTGCCGTAAGTTAACAGTATTTTTTCGGTGTTGCAGATGACATTTTTTTCGGCATCAGTTACTGAATGTTCATAAAAAAACTCACTCTTTAACGTCAAGTTGTGCAATTATAAAATAAGCCAGTGTACCAAAATATGCTGCACAATTTAAACGATTAATGCGGTAAAACGATGCACAGAGGAACGATTGATGCGATCTATTTTTGCGTGTTTTGTATAAAATTAATTTAAAACTGGAAGAAGTAAACGACACATGTGGGAAAACGATTATTCGAGAAACGATCGATCGAGATTTCACTGTATATGATAAACTCGGTTGCTCTGCGAAATCATGTGTCGAACATTGGCAAGTGATATAATTCTATACAGTCCACTGTATCCTGAGGTGATAGTGAGACACAGAATTGAGTCCTAATGTGTAATTTTACCACTACTGTTTAACGTATGGATAATGCTTTATAATTACACGTAATTCCATTTATAGCTGTGGTAGATTTGAAAAAAATATTACACCACATTAGGGGTGGGAAAATTATTAATCCCAAATTTATTCTACTCAGGCGCCCCTGTCTAATGTGTGTACAGCATTGGTGCAGTAACGCCCCTGGCAGCAGGGGTACGATCAAACAAAAAATCTGGAAAAATTATATAATGCTGGATTGTATGCGTGTCGCATAAATAAGATTACAATTTTACTTTGATAACTTTAATCGGCCCTCAGAGATCAAAGTTGTTTGAACAGTAGTCAAATTTTACCCTAGTAAATTTTTACCGTAGTAATTTTTAACCATCGCCTGTGGTAATACATGTTTACGGTTTGTTCGAACGTTAAGTTTACTACTGTCAAAGTTAATTCCTCCTAATAGGGTGGCAAAGCGAAAAATCATCAAATATGTGAGAATGACGTGAAATTTGATTTATTTTAAATATTCACCATTGGCAATACATGCAATGTTGTACTTTATTTCATGGCTTTATTCACCCCCGCGTTCGAAATCTGTCACTTTGCTGGCGAAAAATCTTCGGTTTATGTGCTAATATAAATTCAACAGAGAGATCATTATCGTACGAACATTCATCACTAAAATAAGGGAATATTGAATGTAAATAATTAGACAAAATATTTTGTTTAAACCACTATTTATTGATTATTCAAAATGTTTCGACACCTATGGTATCTTCTTCAGGAAACAATATATACTGAAATTAAAAATACAAGCATAGATAAAAACTATACTTATTCACTACGCTATAGTTTTGTTTTTATCTATGCTTGAATTTTTAATTTCAGTATATACATTGTTTGCTGAAGAAGATACCACAGGTATCGAAACGTGTAGATTAATCAATAAATAGTGGTTTAAACAAAGTATTTTGTCTAATTATTTATATAAAATGAGGCCACAAAGTAATTTTGCTAATATTGAAGAAGGATATTGAATGATTCATTGTCGTATACTGTAATTTTAAACGTACGAATGTGACAGGTGACGTTTGAAACAGCTGTGAAGTGTCCGCCATTTTTAACTGACGATTTAGGGTTTTTGTCATCCGATATTGGACCGATATTGTTTCAAAATTAAATACATTTATTTATTTTTATTTTCTCGCCAATTATCCACGAAGAGACAAATAACAAGTTCACATAGATTGATGGTGGTGAAATATTTCAGGCTCGTGTTTGGTTTCTATGGAGGTTTCGCGCGGAGGCGGGTCTCGGTAAGAAAAGGCAAATCCAAACGGAATGATTGATTAGTAATGCGGGCCTCGACATCACTTTCCCAGAACCCTCGTGTCTTGTTCGACCGTACATCACATTTCAACAAATTCATCTCAGCGGTAATATTTCTACATCGTTCAGTTCCGCCGCTTCCAACATTCACCAGTGCACATATAAATAATTGATGCTGTAAATCATACAATTTCAAGGATTTTTGTTCCCACCCGTGGTATGAATTATTCTTCAATATTTCTATTTTATTGAGAGATTTTGACAGTGTAAACGTATTAATTAACATAATAACTATTTAACATGTGATACTATTTATGAAAATCCACAAAAATATTTAGTTTTAAATGAAAAGAAAAAAAGAGGAAGAAAGATTGAGGAGGTTGCAACTGTTGTTGCGGTAAAGGGAGAGCGAGATGTGTTTATAGGTAGAATGATTGGCTAAAATTAAGATTTGAATGACCGGTGAATGAGTGAATTTTGTATGTAAGATGTTCTACTTCTGGGAATGTGGAAGAGTGCCGAGTGCCGGGTCGATCGAGATGGTGCGTGGAGAGATATTAATTCTAATTGACTGGGACAGTCGATATGATCTTGCAGTAATTTGTAGAGAAGTATTTGGTCAGCACGTGTTATTCGAAATTTTAGGGTTTTCATATTGTAGAAGTTTGCTGCATCTAAATAAGAGTTTAATGATAGATTAGATCTAACATTAAGATATCGAATAAACCTATTTTGTATTCGTTCTAATTTCGCAATATATGTAATCTGCCGTGGGTTCCAGATTTGAGATGCGTACTCTAAGTGACTACGAACGAATGCGTAATACAGTATTTTGAGGCAATATAGATTTTGGAAGTGTTTGCAGGTTCGAAGTATGAAACCTAACATTCTATAGGCCTTGAATTCCAGTACAGGAATTTAAGAAACATTTGCAGGATTGTCCACAATTCGTCATTTATAAAAAGAAAAATAAAAGTTTTAAAGAAAGTTAGATGTCTACTTTTAAATATATTAGATACTGGATCCCGGAGCTCTTTCTAGCCGCGGAAGGGAATTGGGGAGTGGGGGGTTCGAGATACCAATTTTATTATGTTAACTATATAAAATTCCAAAAAAACGAGACATAAATGCGGTGTTGACGCATGTCCTACTCCCTTGTACATTTTGTCCTTCCAATATAAACCTTAATATACCTTTCCCGCTGTGGCCAACTAATTACTTAGGGATTTTGCCGACACCGAGCTGTCAACATCCGTGTTTCGTTTAACGTTCGAGTAGCGCCGTGTGTACAAATCCGGACCACGAAGAAGTGATGTTTTCAACATCTTCGGGAGTGCAGTGATATCTCCGTTCTTCACTGCAAAAGTGCGAGTCAACTGGGGGTGAAACTTGACGTCCAACCCAGGATCGAGATCAAGGTAGGCCAGATTCATCTGCCATTATTCCAATTCGGATTGCGTCAATGAACCATTAATTCAATCGATACAGTTCACGGAATGTTATCCCACGATGCGGTCTTACATGTAAATAATACATATATTATTGCATTTTAAAATAGCTATCAATTTAATTTTGCAATGAATCCAAAAACGTTTGACTAATACGCAATAGGTGATGTTAGAATAAATAAATTTGGAATATCTTTGATACAACGTATATTTTTATTGTAATGTTGCAAATTTAGAACATAATTGTATGATATTCAAAACAAATCAGATGAATGAATTAGAAAGGCTTCCAGAAAATAAGGTAACCAATTTTTTTTTCGATACATGGATTTTTTGCTTTATATCTTTCTAGTTGATTAATCTAATTTGTTTTAAATATTACATAACAATGTTGTTAGATTTGCAACTTTACAATAAAAATGTGTTTATAATATATGTTATACTTTTAAAATTAGCAATATTAACTTTGTGGTTAAAATGGGATTGTCAATTTTGCATATAAACGGTGTTGGTCACAAATGAAATAATTTGGAATCGTTGGGGATAAATAAAGCGTGTAAAACTAATCAAAAAATTATAAACAACCAACTAAATTTAACTACGAGTCCCATTCGAAAATTTTTTCCTAAAAATAATTCGAGTAAATTTGTATTAAGTAACGATTTGAGTTAGGTACTAAAAAATTGGTAGATGTATTTAAACTCAATTAAATGGTTAATAAAACAAAGATAATAAATAAAAATAAATAAAAAATAATAATATATGTTGACTATCTACAGACGTTTCTGTATCTAAGCATCATCTAACTGGCGGTTTCGTATCTCTGAAGAGATTATAATCATCTTTCATTCTTCCTTACCGTGCTTCGTTGGTATACTGACAACTTCAGGTGGACGTATTCCTTTGAAGAGCATTTTAATATCGTTCAACCAAAAGTTTTACCGGATTAAAAAGCTACTTCCAATTTATCAGGCCTATTTCGAGAATAATTACATTGTTGAAGGTGTGATTGTTATTCAAATACTCAAAAATAGACTGAACACGTTGATCTTAACGTCCATGCAAAGTTTATATTTGAATATTTGAAACGAACCCACATCTATCAAATGTCAATATTTCAATGGTTACACCGGCAAGATTGGTTCAACACTATTAAATCTGATTACGTCACAACTGTGAAAATTCATGAAATGTGATTTATAAGATATCACAGGCGGTTGACGGCTATACTTAGGGTTGCTGTACGTCCCGTATTTACGGGACTATCACCGTATTTCACTACTCAGTCCCGTATTATTGTTTGTCCCGCTTTCTCTCTAAACTCTGCGTGAGACAGCCGGCGCGCGGTTGCTCCACGGATCTCTGTCAGTCTCAACTGTCAGTGCTCGGTGAACGCTAATTTGTTTCGTGCGTGTGTATTATTTATTGTATTGTTATTACATTTATAGGTAAGCCCTATTTTTATACCTGTAATAAAAGATGCCAAAGAAAAAGTGTCATTTTAAAGATGAATATACCAAAAATTTGTCATTTTTAAAAAAGGACTAACTTTTTTCATGTCTTATTTATTTAGCACTTAAATGTCCCGTATTAATGCTCGATAGCTATGTCAACCCTAGCTATACTACTTGAGAATAGGCCCGATTATTTGTGTGAATTATTCAACACTACATAAGAGCCCTTGAGTTTCTAAAATAATATATGAGTAAAAATAAAGCTTAATCGTAAGAAACCACATTAAATATTAAATATTAAAATCATAATAAACTTACTACACTTTTTCAGCTTTACAAGGCTAGTGATAATATTGATTATGATTTTCTGGTGTATTGAGATTTACGTCCAGAAGAGATAACAAAAAAAAAAGTACTTTATGTACCTACTTTCCATTGCCATTAATATTATAGTACTACAAATGTCAGTAATGACGTCACAACATCGTACATCGTGTATGATGATGTATAACCTGTATCTATTATAAATACGATAATATCGACACATTTTATATTACCGGTCACAGCAGAGAGGTCCAAGACGCCAAATTTAGAAACCACAATCAGATCTGCAAATCACAGGCCAGCTGTTTAAAAATAATTAGACAAAATACTTTGTTTAAAGTACTATTTATTGATTATTCAACATGTTTCGATACCTATGGTATCTTATTCAGGAAACAAACCACTCTTTTGATAACCAAATCCTCTTAGTCACCTTTTAAATTTGTTTTCATATTAGTTCTTACTTATTCTCCACTTTATAGTTTTGTTTTTATCTATGCTTGTATTTTTAATTTTAGTATTATTTCCTGAAGAGGATACCATAAGTATCGAAACGTGTAAAATAATCAATAAATAGCAGTTTAAACAAAGTATTTTGTCTAATTATTTATATAAAATGAGGCCACAAAGTAATTTTGCTAAAATTGAAGCAGATATTTTTATTTTAGCTAAGATACAAACCACTTTATTTAGCGAAATCTCTAATCTGTCGCCAGGTGGCATTAGTATATTACGTATTTAATGCGCTCCGTCAACCGGATTGCTTTCTGCTAATCTAAATTATTTTTAAATGTATAAATGTTAGCAGTAATAGTAATACAATAAAAAACAAACTGCCTGGGTATTTACAAAAGAGCACGCTTTCTCATAATTTAGAAGAAATTATTTAAAAATGTCTTATGGAAAATAACCTGTCTTACCTGTAAGAATGATATGTATTGTATAAACAATGACTGATTAAGAATAGTTACGTTTTAGATTTTATTAAATGTAACAAATTGATATAAATGTACATGCAGACAAACGTCTATCGAGACGTTTTGTGGGTCTAGTGTTGATTAAAAAAAAAAAATATATATATTTTTACTCGTTTCGATATCGTTGTCTGATCACACGACGGTCTCTCAAAATAAATATATTGAAGGAATTAATTCGATACCCGATCTAGACTAGCTATAATACACGATGACGGTGAAGAGTTTCAAGTGCACCGGACTGCACTCAGCCGCGTGCAGTTGTGCGTGGAAGATAATACGACGACCCGAACAAACAAACATCCAACATATCTCATCTTGTGTAAACACGCCGGTGCCCATCTGCCGGCGAGGATCTAGTTCATTGCACACTCTGGAGACTATCGGACCAGTTGAGGAATGGACGATCAATAGTCTACAGTAATCACCAAAATACAAAACAATAAATAATTAAAGGAGAACACATTAATAATTAATAATAAAGTTGTATCAATGTGTCCAAAATTTAATAATATTAATGATAATTCTGGCGTCTGCTGTCAGATTACTCAAAGGTATTTGAGATTCTGTAAAATGTATAATGGAACGATTAAATGTATTAATATCAAAAAGGTAACGTATGGGTTCGAAAATTTGTCGCTAAAAATATTGTCGCTGTAGCATAGTTGGATAATGCACCATCCCCGGTTTGGAAAGAGATCAAGGTTCGAATCCCGATGGCGCAACAACATTATTTTTCGATAAAATTGATTTTATATGTATATCTTTCTAATTAATATTATAATAATTTAAGTTTACTTATAATTTATTTTTTAATTCAATGACAACAAATGCTAGAATAAATGAGTTCCCTTTAAAACATAATCATTGAACCTCTTAAAAATGGCGTTCACTATAATGAGACTACCCACCGCAGCCCATAGATACTACAGCAGTATGAATTGTGTATTGACTATGAAATATAATGCTAATTAAATGTATTCATTAGAAAGATATACATATAAAATAAATTTTATCGAAAAATATTGTTGTTGCGCTACCAGGATTCGAACCTAGATCTTTTTCCATGCCGGGGAAGGTGAATTATCGAACTATGCTTAGCGACAGTACTTTTGACGATAAATTTTCGAACCTATATGTTAAACTTGTATCAAATTAATATATCTATCATTCCATTGTTTGAAAGCCATTTAAAATCAGCTTGACCGATATTTGTTCGATCTCAACATCGCGATATCGTTCGCGGTGCAGACCTTTCAGCTCCAGTGTAGCAGCACTGTATTTTGTGATATTGTGTTCTGATCACGTATATTGTTTGTTGTTTGTGTGCAGGGAGTGAACTTGTGACATCGCTGCATTCAATTGGAAGCGGAGATCGGCTCATCCGCGTGCCATATTGTGTGATCTCAGCGGCGACTGCAGGGATTACGAATGCGTCATATACAAGTTAAAGCGAGAAATCCTTCCGAATCTCGGTTCCTGAGATCACTGGTCTTTCGAGCAGACCGACCTCATCCTGTACTACGTTTTCCTACTTCTCTCCCCTACCTTGCGGTGATTCTAATTTACGACCGGAATTGTCGTATTCCATGCCGCGGGACGCGCGACCCGGAGTTTTGCGCAAATCATTTTAATCCTATCGATCCGGCTTTACAGTTCGAATTCAGATATACATATAAAAATCAATTCATCGAAAAATATTGTTGTTGCTACCGGGATTCGAACCTGGATGTCTTCCTGTCCAGGGAAATGCTTTAACCAATTATGCCAGACCAACACAGTAATTTGTATTAAAAATATCACAGAAGTAGAGTAATTTAGTTAGGTGTAATACAATATTGTGGGCCAGGTCTTTTACACTCTGCACATTACACCCCTAAAACATTATGTAAAATATTACACACACTTTTAACGCAATTTCGTGATGCATTTCACGTGGGAATGCTCCGAAAATGCATGTCAATTGTTAAAAGAAATAAGATTATATCAAAACAGGCGAAACAAAGATCAGGATCTACCCAACAACGTACCTGTTTTCCATTTTTTTATGACCATCATAAGATATCACAACGATACACAATATAATACTTGCTGAGGGATCTGGGGGTTCTCAACCATCTCACAAAACATTCAGAGATATATCGAAAGCATCAAACTGACAGATGTCGAAGTTTGCACGTTAGATGTAGGCTACATGCGACTCGCTTCAGATCGCAGTGAGAACTGTACCATCTGCGGGAGGCGTGAAAGAGACAGAGCGCGGGTAGAGGTTTGTCTGAATTTTTAAAACAAAGAAATACAAAAGATGGCAATCCATTCCATATTCAAACAAAGGTATGATGTGACAAGTGTTTATCGGATAACTTTTCTTCGAATTAATAGCTAGTGATGCGCTCAAAATCACGATCCGTGAGTCAATCACCGATATCTTTGAGACACAATAACTATCAACCAATGAATATTTATTATTATTATTAGAACACATTCTTATTGTGAAGTTGTAATTATTCAGAACATATGTCTGTGATATTTTAAATATGAATTAAATGTATTAATTAGAAAGCTATACATATATATATAAGATGATAAGTAAGTAAGAAACAACAGATCGCCAAAGACTGTTAGCAAAACGAAACTCAATTTAACAATCTTTCAACCGAATCCGTTATGGTCCTGGATCCAAGAAGCTCTCAGATGACCACAGCATCATGATGACAATAACACGCCATTCATCTTGGATGCTCTTCTCTTTTGTCTTCAAGCAGCTGGCAGATTCTACTCGCCTATCAACAGACCATCATGTCTGTCTGATCTCGGAAAAAATTTCACATTTTACTATTTACTGGACGTATTTCACTACAGCTTTGTCTTCACATCATTCATTCTGCAAACGTCAACTGTCGGCACCAAGACCCCGCCGCGCTACAAGTGCTCTCTGGAGGAGAATGAATGAATCTCTCGACGCAGACAGATAATTTGTGTAACTCTGATCGTTATTCGAAATTTATTATCAGTTAGTCAACCAACTATGTATTTTAGTACGAGCGGACAACGCTGAATTACCTTCTTCATGATTTATGTCTCGCTGTTTCCAGAGTTGAGCGTACACTGTCATAAATCCACAGTGGAAATTTAAGAGTCACGTTTGATTTCACTTTTTCAATTTATGTTGTACTCGTGTACGAAAGTACTGTAACATTCAGGGGTGTACCCTGCGTATAAGCAAAATAGAAATAAATATTAAATAAACAATCGATATCTTCTGAAGAGACCATGTAAAATTCTTGCCACTGTTACACGGATTTGGAGTTGAAATTCCGATAGTCCTTCGCGTGTAACGTCATTCCGTGCTGCGAAATAATATGCTTGTTTGCGTGCATCCAATTTGTTTTCAATATCAACTTCTTCGATATTAGCAAAATTACTTTATGACCTCATTTCATATAAATAATTAGACAAAATACTTAGTTTAAAGTACTATTTATTGATTATTCAACATGTTTTGATACCTATGGTATCTTATTAATTAAAAATACTCAATTAAAAATACAAGCATAGATAAAAATAAAACTATAAAGTGGTGAATAAGTAAGAACTGATATGAAAACAAATTTAAAATGTGACTATTTGCAAAGAGGATTTGATTATTTATAATATTTAGCCTGCTATTAACACTTTTTCTTAATTCTAAAATTTCAAATTTTTCCTAACTGTAAATATCAAAAAAATGGTTTGTTTTCAAAAGATGATTAGATAATTCTGAATAGTTGTTATCTTACTGAACCTATACTCCCCTGCTGAAGCTGTGGGGGAAACTTTACGACTGTTAATTTTCTGTTGTTTTCGATCAAATTTTACTGACTACAGATTTTTTGAAAGGGATTGACTGAAAACTGCATGAAATGGGGCATCTTTTACTAATTCTACAAACTAACATTTTTTTCATGATTTATTCCAACGTCATTTCGTATGGTGTTTGCACAGATAAAAGATAATATGGGTGATCGTCCACTATCTACCAAAGCATTTTTTGGGTTGATTATTAGCAGGGGCGTACACTGCATACAAGAAAAACAGCTATGCATTACTAAAAAGTCTGGGAAATAAAAATAAATTAAATAATCTTTATTTTATGAAAATACCCTATCATAAGCTTGTCTATGGCGTCGGTAGTATTTGCTGGGTGTAACAGACCCAGTTCACAATATTTTATGGGTGGATACCTGACTAAATTACGAGTCGAAAATGTTCAAGGAATATGTTCAAATTCTGCACTGTTATAGAAAATATTATTGTATAAAAAATCTTGTTGGCTTGAAGTCTAAATATTTGCGAAATTGTTCCATTATTAATCTACATCTATACTTCAGGCCCTAAATAGCCTGGCCGCTCAAAATTCGATGACCTTTATTTTTTTGTATTCAATATATAATTTGAAATCAATAAAATATTTCGATTAATCTAAATAATCGCATAATTACGATATTTTTTGAAATGCTTATATCTTTGACATAGTTTAGATTAAGCACATATGTCATAAACATTTTTTACTCGTATTTTAGTCAGGTATCCACTCATATAATATTGTGGACTAGGTTTATATATATTAAATGTTGGAATATATTTAATTCTGTTATGCGAGTTTCGGTTATATCATAACTTGAAAATTTTGTACCAACAGCACGCCACTGGTAATTCCACACACCGTACTGCTCGCCATAATAAGTACTCTCGTATTTTGTGCACACCACGCGGTGAGTTGTGGTACCACCCAAATGATCGTACACTGATTTTGAAATAAATAAATAAATACAATTTATTCGGCACGGAAATAAATTAAAATTTATATAATTATGAAATTAAGTTACAAACTATGGACAGTGTAAAAAGCAATAGCCCAACAAATAAAATATGCATCCAGCTTAATCATAATAATGGGTGTCCAGCGGAAAAATTTCAAAGTTTAATATTAAATAAATAAATAAACTACAGTGTTATTATCATTTATATAAAATAGAGTTTATCGATGCAAATTTAACATTTTATAAACAATATCGTCTAAATGCCGTCCATTTCTCTCAGACACTCATGCAATCGGACTCTTAAATTTGCGAACACGCGATATTTTCTTGTAGAGCCTGAATTTTTGCTGTAAACTATCGACTTAAGATATCTCCACAAAAAAATGTCGCACGATGTAAGGTCCGGTGACCGAGGTGCCCAGGGTTTGTCTCCGTACTTGCTGTTTAATTTATTGGGAAAAATTCCCCTCAGATTCTCCATTAAAACTCTAGCTGTGTGTGAAGTGGCCCCGTCTTGCTGAAATTGTGTTCTGTTAATGAACCTGGGAAACAGCTGCAGTTGCGGTATCAAAAACTCGTCGATCATTCGGCAATACACGTCAGCGATGACTGTCTTTCGCTGGTTAAAAAAATAAGGGCCAATTATCCCTCGGGCAGAAATTGCACACCACACTATCGTTTTTGGACAATGCAAACGTTTTTTATGGCATTCCCTTAGGTTGTCGGGGTATCAGTATCTCATGTTCTGTTTATTAACATAACCATCGTGCTTCGTCAGTAAACAATATGTTTCCAAGCGTTCGTGCTGTTCCAAAACGTTCCAGCATCGTTCTCGCTAAGGTTTCACGTAAAGAATAGTCATTTTCGTTGAGAAACTGCACGATTTGCAGTTTGTATGGGTGAAACTGTATTTTTTTTTTCAAAATAACGCACTGTTGATTTTTTTATTCGAGTACATGCTGCAATCTTCCTTGTTGATTTACGCAGATTACGCATAATTTCACGTCGAATTTGAGCCACATGTTCTGGCGTCGCTGCTGACGTTGATGATTCCGGAGATGTTTGGCTAACCATTGTCCTTTCTTGTCTGAACTTTTGAATACAACCCCAGATAAGTTGCGTTCTCGGCCCATCACTTACTCATCGAACAATAACCCTCCGCTTACCTCACTTCTGATGATTTACGAGCAATTACAATATAATCTTAAAAAATTTCCGCTGAACACCCTATATCTCTGTCGATCTGACTCTTTTTTAAAATTTTTAATTAAATAACACCGCAACAACACGGAAAAAAACTGTCTACTTTAACACAGACGGTAGTCTAGTAAACTAACTAGGACAATGCGTTATATATCAGAAGTGGATACCAACTTCATCCCACATAGTAAATTAATAAAGTATTGTATGTTCACTTCTGATGTATAAAAAATGTATGTCTAATAAATAAAAATAAATAAATGTCCCGGTGGCAGCCCTATATTTTTTTTTTGCATTAAAATTTTTTAATTATCAAGTCCAAGACCCTGCGGTCATAGACATTCATTAGAGAGCACCATACATCCTTTGACATCGCCGCCGTGGTCAAGTTCTCTGGACACTCGCCTACCTCTTGCAAGTCTGTCTTGACATTATCCGCTCACTTACGTCATAGTCTTGATCCTGCAGGCTTATGCATGAGGACTTTGCGTGTTATGAGTCTTACCTACTCTCGCTACATGTTCCGCTCACTGCAGCATCCTAGCTTTTACCTTCTTCAGGATATCGGGGTCGGTATTCCGTCCCAGATATCCTGAAGTCCTATAGTCCCGTTAGCTTATCATTACTTCCTTGCACTAAAGTGAGAGACCAAACATCCCACCCATACCGAGCGAGCAGTTGTATCAGTATAGTTTAATCCCACATTCTTTAATACTTCACTACCAATTCAAATAACTTAATATCTATATCTATCTAACATCTTAACACTCACAAATCTAAAAATAATACATTACGCGTTTGTACAGTCACATTTGCAATATGGTTTTATTGGATATAAAACTTCAATATCACAATTAGATATCACTAAAAAAAGGATTATTCAAGTATCCAACTCTATACAGATGTCAAAGTACCAAAAATAATAGACATATACAAAAAAAAACAATTATCCAAATTCAAAAAATTAAAAAATATAGATCTACAAGATTTAGAGACCAAATTGATATTCCAAAACTATATATATATACCGCAACCAAAAATCACTATATTTATCAAGGCATCAAATTCTTCAACAATCTCCCCCATCACAATTAGAAAAATTACATATTTTTATTTATTATCTTTGTTTTATTAACCACTTAATTGAGTTTAAATACATTTACCGGTTTGGAATCGTTGGAGATAAATAAAGCTCGTAAAACTAATCAAAAAATTATAAAAAACCAACTAAATTTAACTACGAGTCCCATTCAAAAATTTTTTTCTAAAAATTATTCGAGTAAATTTGTATTAAGTAACAATTTGAGTTAGGTACAAAATTTTTTTTTTTTTTTTAAAATAGATTTTTTAAAAATAGATTCTGGTAAAGAAAAAATAATATATGTTTTAGTTAATTATGACATCCCTGTCCCTGTCTAGACTAAATTTTGCACATCCCTTTTGCACGAGCTACATTGGTTCCGATTCCCCGAAAGAGTTGAATTTAAATTGTGCTGGTTGGTCTTCGAAAGCTGTGTATCCCAGACAATTTGAATAGTAGACGTCAAACTACTTCAGCCGTAGAAAGAGTTGTAGAACCGACCAGGCGTTGGCAGAAGTGTAAGTTTAGCGAACGGGCATTTGCGGTGGCAGGCCCAAAAGCGTGAACTCTTTGCCCTCCGTCATAAGAAACAGTGCATCAGAGACTTTATTTAAGAAGAGACTTGAACTATTGAAGAAGAGACGCACTTTTTCAAAAAATCATTTCCAATTTTTTTTTCAATTCAAATGACAATTTTTAATTTAAAATACAAAGATAATGTAGGACCACAAGCAGTTTATGTGAAATTATCCAATATTATTATACATTCTCATTAAAACGGGCGAATCCGCTACTCCCTCCCTTAAACCCATATTTTAAATTTGGATAAGTATATCTGGTGGGATGAGATCCCGCGGACTATATCGATTACAATAATGTTTAGTTGATGCAATCCGAATTGGATTCAAGATAGGAATATTGGCAAATGGATTGAACTCGATCCTGGATTGGACGTCAAGTTTTCACCTTCAGTTGACTCGCACCTTTTAGTGAAGGATCGAGATGTCACTGCACTTCCGGAGCTATTTAGAACACCGTCTCTTCGTGGTCCTAGCGTTACGCACGGCGCTGCTTTCGGACGGTAAAAAAAAGAGCACAGATCTTGACAGTTCTGGGTCGGAAGGCAATCTATTCCCACGTCAGCGAAATCCCTAAGTCATTAGTTGGCCAGAGCGGGACAAGTACATATATATTGGAAGGATAAAATGCACGAGCGAAAACAATAAACAAACATAATAAAGTAAAATGTCAAAACGAGTCTATTTTTCATAGAGCAATTTCTGTCTCGAGAGGTAATTTGTCAGGCGAGCCGAGTCGGGTTGTGCAAATAATGATCTGGATGGTTACCAACATGGTCGAGCGACTCCAGAATAGTGTAAGGAAATTATCACAGGAAGGCGTTAAACGAACTGCGACACAAAATACACTTTGGATACAAGTCTTGGCCGCTAGCCAGCTGGCGAATTCGGCTCCGAAACTGTCAAATATCTCATGCAGATGTGTATATATTCACATTTATGACGCGAATGTGGAAGATATCAGGGGTGGAAGTCGCGCGCTTTACGCGATGTTTCTGCATTCTACATCCCGCGTGTTGGAAGATGTCCGTCCGGTACAATATAATATGATGTGCGGAACACTGCATCGGGCTTTTAAATTTGTAAATATGGATGTTTCTTCGAGTATATTCTTAAACGTATACTTTATATATGTCTTATTTTTCTTCTTCATGCACCGTCATACAAATAAGTATAATATTTTAATGGAAAATATATGAAAGTATGGGTTAGTTACAGGGCTTACGACTTGTCTTCGGCTGGCTTAAGTGATCACTTTATATAAATATAACGTTCACCAATTCTCACCCCTCAATCTCCACATCTATTAAATTTTTTAAGTTGTATATATGTCAGTATGTGGACTCGCTTCGAGTACCACTCGCGACATCTATGTTAATTTATTTTTCCCTGAAATAGCATACATATATGTTATTACAATGAGAATCAGAATTTTTGAAATAATTTAAAGCAATATTCTTTATCTGTTAAATGTTTTTAACACATTATACTTGAATACGTCTGAAAAAGCTAAATCTGATCTTAGTAAAGTGAGTAAGATTAAGAAAGGATCACTTGGGTTTGGTTTTGTGATATGGAACGGTTGAATGAGGAGAGAATGGTAAAAAATATATATGACGCAAGTATTGATGGCACCAGAAATATACAACGTTCGCGGAAGTCGACGCGTTGGCACGATCAGGTAAACCGGATACTGGAGGATGGTCCTGTTAAAAGCCTCAATAATCGGCAAGCATGTAAGAGAAGATGTATGAATGTGGATGAGGCGAGAATTGTGTGTCAGGATAGAAAAGTGTGGCGCTCTATCCTCTCTGCTTACCTTCGCGGGAAAACGGCGTGATGGTAAGTTGATTTGTCCTATGCTAAATGAAAACTGGAAAAATGGCATAAACTTAGAATACTGGAAAGTCATTCCCGTGATCGAGTGCACTGACGTCAACAAATTAATACATTAGGCCGGGGAGAGATGCAAACGGAAGACATGTGCTGAAATCACCCAGAAAAGGTGAAAAAAAAGGAAAAGGGCGGAGATCTTTCACTTTGGGCCTGCTGTGTAATCGAAGTAAATTTTTACTTTAGTAAAAAAAGTTACTAAAGTAAAAAAAATTGCGAAAACGGGTTGTTTGATCGTTGGTAAAAAAATATTTACTTCTCGAAAGAACAACACGTAGTAAACTCATTTTACTCTCCGATATCCGATAGTAAAAACGAGAATCGATAGTTAAATATGGCGGACTCTTCACAGCTGTTTTAAAAGTCATCTGGTACATTGATTGTTGCAGTATACGACAATTAATCATTCAATATCTCGCTATTTTAGTGATGAGAGTTCGTCCGATGGTGATCTCATTGTTTAATATTATTATATATAATAATATAATATTAGCACATAATACGAAAAAAGATCGCCACCAAAGTGACAGATTTCGAACGCAGGAGCGAATAAAGTCAAAGATAAAGCATAAAATATAGCATATTTCACGATTATTTGCCTTGCCATACTGAGAGACGAGATTGTCTTTGACCATCTTTGACAGTAGGAAATTTGATGTTTCAACAACCTGAAAAGGATTTTAACAACGGACCTTAGTAAAAAGTTAGCATGGTAAAAATTTACTACTGATCACACAACCGGGCCTTGCAATCCCCATTCCCAGCGGATGCACATTACGTGGAAGGGTTATGCAGGTCGAGGCTATGACTCTATAGACCATAACAGATAAATCATGGCAGATGTCGTCCTCGAGCGACCGCTGAAGAGAATAAGTATTGAGCCACTTTCTGTGGTTCGCGGTCAAGATAATCTCTTTCTACCTACGACTCTAATGCCTTCTATCTTCCCCTGCTAATGAGCTGTAACAGATCATACTACTCATTGCCGAGAATGTATATGAAGCATGCAGCTTTCTTTCGTTTGATATAGTTATTATTTAAATTAATGAATTTAATTCACCGTGATATGAAGTTGATTATTTTAAAATTGGAATGCTAGATGTATTTTACGATTATGTATGTGTATGTAGATAACGAAAATTCCAAAACACAGTTTGGTAGATTGTCTAGGGTGGCTGAGAAATTTTATTGTTATTTTGATTTATCTCATACTTATAGAGAATATTTGGAGTTGACCAAAATTGTAAAATATTATTGAGAGTTAGTTGATTTTCCATGATAATGTAATGATTATGATTTCCGCGGACGAATAAAAGAGGAAAATAATGACATCAAAAACAATTTTTTGACCATGGGTGGAGTTAGCTGCTTTGCAAATTAAGATATCGATATGTGAAAATAAAACATTTGTTCTTTTATTCTACTCGTTTAATTCACTTGAGACGCGTTTCGCCTTGTGAGGGCATTATCAATCTAACAATTTAACTCAACAACTTGTATTTATATTTATAGTGGCGGACAGCAATACAATTTTATTTGCACCCATTTCATCTTATGTTTCAACAAGTGTTTTATTTTCACATATGTGATTATGGAATTCTACAAATTTACTTCGGAAATGGTAAATATACAGAATATAAGTTCAAAATTTGTCAGAAATATATTAGATTGCTATAGCGAAAGTGGAGAACGCACTTCCGCGGATCTGAGGTCCAGATCTGAATCCCGGTAGCAACGAAATATATTTTCAATACATAGATTTTGTTTCCTTTTTTTCTAGTTGATTAATTTAATTTGTATTTTATTAGTTATTATTTATTTTATATATGTTTGATTTACATAATATAGGAAAAAACCCTTTCGGCAAGAATTGGGTAGATTTCATCTGTTCCTTTAGGACCAACTGATTAACGGAGTTACGAATTTTATTAACAGCCACCATATTTAAAACTGAGCGGCTTGTTAGTCTAGTGGTTAAGTGGTTTCGAGCCTCGTTCTAGGAGACTACGAAGTTAATGCTATTTTCGTAGAAAAAGCGTTTAGCTTAGTTTGAATATAGTTTGAGCTACAGAAGTTAACGTTTCGACGAAATCCATTACAACGCTTAAATATAGATAAACTTTTTTAATTTTTAACGCAAACTTTAACATATGGTTACTCGTTTAAATGCTGAATTATTAATAACGAGTAAAATATATTTTATTAATTAATTTCAGAACATTAATTCAACATCCACTTGATTTATTATTTAAATAATTTTATATATAATTGAATTTGAAAACATTACAACAATTTGACATGTGGTTTAAGTTAGTTTTATTTGACATCCTGATAAAGGAAAAGGTATTTACCGAAACCGGTTTGTGTATAATTGACTTATAAGTGCTTTAAAACAAAGCAATAAATAATTAAACATTTTAAATACAAATTAAATGAATTAATTAGAAAGGTATACGTATAAAATCAATTCTATCGAAAAATATTGTTATTGCTAACGGGATTCGAACCTGGATCTCTATCAATCCGGGGATCGTGCATTAACCGATTATGCTACAGATTAAAAATATCACAGACCCATGTTCTGAATAATTACAATTTCACATAAGAATGTGTTCTCCTTAATAATTAAATATTAAAATTTTGTTGTGAAGTTGTAATACGAAAACATAGTTCAATGCACAGACCACTAAATATATAGACATGAACAAATTTCTCGAGAACATTTCAAGGTAGGATTTTGACTTGTTACGAGAAATAGTTTCAAACAAATTAGTTTCAGTAGTACATAATATAATAAATTACATTGAGATTTTGTATTATTAGTATAATAAATATTGCGTTTCCGACACAGACCACCAAATATATACTTTTTGTCCCAATAATTTTATTGTAGTGTTACCCACGTGATCACTTTGGTACCATTTACGCAATCAAATAGCTCCGCGATTTAAAAAAAAATATGACTCGATTGGAACGAAAATTTTAATGGTGACAATATAATATGAATTAATGTAAAAAAAACGTCATGTAAATACTTTTACTGTTGCATAAATGTGTCATAAACTATTGGATATATGTTTCCACCAAGTATGTGTGTAGAATGTCTCTCGTACCGCAGCTAATGGTTCCAAACCCCTCTCCTATATGTACACTTTATTTCATGTGTATTCATTTACTGGTCTATGGTTCTGTGGTAAATTTAACAGAAATTAAATTGATTTATTTATTTATTATTATACACGCCTTATTCAGGCATTAACAGAATTTGTAAAATAACAGAAGTGCAATACACAAAAAAAAAAAAATCATAATGTCGGCATGTTTTTACATAATCAAAATTAAAAATAAATATATAATGTGAAGTAGCAGTTTATCCGTCACCATTTAGTCACAAAACATTGTAATTGTGAATTAAATTAACAGGAAAAATGTCGACTACCTCCGCATATTCATCCCCATAGAATGTATTCTGTGAACTGCGGAGTTAGCTAGTGCTTGAGTTCTGACATTACCACTGTAATAAAATAATGAGTTGTGTCTCGATGACCTCAATGGTGCATGAAAGTCGAGAAGATCAACAATCTGGGGGCAGTCAATCATACCATTGATGATCATGTGTATAAATATAAGGTCGGTCATGAAATGAACCAATCAGAAAGTTAAACCTACAGAAAGAAATCAACAGATTAAAATATATTTGCAATTACTGGATTTTTACCTTTTTTTTTAACAATGCCTTTCTAGGTAAAAATCCAGCAACTGTGTGTTCTTGGACATATTAAAATATTGCTAATATACTGGTCAAAATAAGAAAATGTACAAAAAAATATTGATTTTTCATGCGTATTCTAGTATATGTTAAAAAAACATTTTACAGATAAAGAATATTGCTTTAAAATAATTTCAAAAAAATCAGATTGTCATAGTGATGACATATATAAAAAAGGGAAAATTGAATTATCAAATTTGGTCCATAGATATTGGCGATAGTGTAGTGGTGGTGCTCGAAGTTCACATACTAACATATATACAATTTTAAAAAAATTGATACATGTCGAGATTGAGGGATGAGAATTGGTGAACGTTTTGTATATATATATAAACGGATCACTTAAGCCAGCCGAAGACAGGTCGTAAACCTTGAATTACCCCATACTTCCATATATTTTCCATTGAATATAATAATATAAAAAATAGCTTTGTCTCTACGAGATATCTGATATTTGTTTAAAATATATTTAGTTGCTACCGTAGATTTGTTCTGTATATTTTTGTGATAACATTTTTAAGTGAGGGTGGTTTCAGGATCTCTTGCTCATGATCGAAAAATGTGCATTGAAATTATCCGAACCTGTGCCATGACATGTTATTTTTTGAAATCTACCTAAAAACGTGTAACCAAATAGTTTTCATTGTTCCCAAGTCACGCCGGGAGCCACTCAGCGCGCGTCAGGTATGTCAATACGTCCATCCCGTCCGGTGCCAGCGCGCGCGAGGCCGGATTAAAAGATTGCGCAAGCCGAAAGTTGTCGCGCGTGGGCCGGTGTCAGCGGGTCACGACGACTCCGGCCCCGGCCGGCGGGAGATAATATCTGGGCCCCATAAAGCCACGGGGGCCACATCAGCTCGCCACCACGTGCGGACGTGATGCTGCACTCCTTCTCCTCGACTAAATGAAAGTTGTTGAGATGATTTAAGATTTTTGTCGCCAGCCTCACCGTACACTTTTACAAATGTATGCTTTTGTTTACGCGTAATCTCATTTGTTCATTTAACACGTTGCGGACATCTCTACGAATAAATATAATATAAGGTATATATTAAACAAATATCACAGTGACAAAGCTATTTTTTATTATATTTAATGGAATATATATCACATACTAACATATATACAACTTTCAAAAATGCGGAAATTGAGGGGTGATAATTGGTGAACATTATATATATATATTGGGTTGATGCGTTTTTCTCTATTTGTTGCAGTTAATAAAAACGCGTGTCGGAAATTCTACTCATATTCGCCAAATTATACTTTTCCACTTTGAGAAAGGTCGGAAGGCGGCGGAGTCATTTCGCGATCTCAACAAACTTTTCGGCGAGGGAACAATCAGCAAAAGCCAAGTTGAAAGATGGTTCAAGAGGTTCAAAACGGGCGACACGAACCTCGCAGATGGAGAAGGAAGAGGCCGCCATATTCAGCGACCGAAGCTCCCATAGACTATCACGTCAATCGCTCGTTGAAAAACTGGCAAACGAACAAAATTTACGACGCAGTAACCGATGTCAAAGCGTGGATTGCATCCAAGAACGGTGACTTCTTTGCCCGTGGGATCGACCGTCTGCCGAGCAAATGGGAAGCAGTTCTTAAAGTAGATGGTGACTACGCTCAGGAATAATCATTAAACCATCTATTTGTTCAATATTTTTAAGGTTTTTGTTGAATTAAATTTGTAGAAAAAAAGCCGCAATAATTATGCATCAACCCAATATATAAAGTGATCACTTAAGTCAACCGAAGACAGGTCGTAAGCCTTGTAATTACCCCATACATCCATATATTTTTCATTAAATATAATAAAAAATAGCTTTGTCTCTATGAAATATTTGATATTTGTTTAATAACAGTGCCTCTGTAGGAAAAAAATCCATTAATTGTGTGTTCTTGGACATGTTAAAATATTGCTAATTTAATATTATCGTTCAACATAGAGAACTCCATGTAATACAATGATTTCGGGCCAAAATGTGCGGTCAACTATGGAAATGCTAATTTGATGAGCTGCGCCGGCGTTATGGCGATGAACGACACTATTAACATCAAATTAAATGTAATTCCCTCGCTTTCTCGTATTTGCTGTGTATTTAAAACGGTGAAAAAATTTTAATCTACTGAATTTATACTTTTTTTTTTTCTTAATCGGCCGCCGCGAAACGCTACAAAGATAAATGAACCACACAAACGGGTGTAATTTTTTTATGTGCCGTATAAAATAAAATGAAATCAACGAATATAAAATCGTATTTAATTAAAAAAATTATTTCTAAAAAAATTGAGATCAAACATCCATTTTTTTTTTTTATTTACGACTTTAGTGTATTTGAGTATTTGGAATTAACTGCGTAAATTACAACATTAAACATAATTAATTAATTTCTTTTTTTAGACGTCGGTTTATATTTTTTAGACATGTGGTGATGGCAAATGTATGATTTATATCTATTGTAATAATGTATATAAGATACGATAACTGTATAAAAGTCTGACTAAGTATTATTAAGCTTATGGCGAACTGACACTTCCATTTGATTAATAAATATAAATGTCTGCAATTATCTAGAAAGCTATTTACCGTATTTTGTAAAATATATTTCTCTTGACAGCTATAATTATTACAGCTGTTTATTATATCCAAAAAGCTATTTTTTTCTATTTCTTTACTCATCTACGTTTATATAATTTTATTGATTATGATTATTAAAAACGTGTTTAAAAATTATCAACACACAGAATACATTAATTAGGTTAGATTAAATATGTTCTCATCACAGATTCTTCTACAATTTTCTGGGCTAATCTGCCGTGTACATCTGACCTTTCTGGCCGACGTTTCGGATCCCGTTGCGGGGTCCAACATCCACGCATGGTACATCGGCTCGAGTAGGTTAGATTAAGTTGATAATAATATAAAATTTAATCAAAATAAATTAAACTAACTAACCACTTGAGTAAGAGGTCAACTGAGGCAAGACTAGCAGTCCTTGTATCGACACTGATGTATGGAAGTGAGGCCTGGAGCTGGCAGAAAAGGAACGAATGTAGACTGAATGTAGTGGAAATGAGGTCACTTAGTCGTATATGTGGCAGATACATTTATGACAGAGTAAAGAGTGAAGAAATAAGGAAATAATGTATAGCTGATCTTAGTATAGTGAGTAAGGATAACTTAGGTGGTTTTGTCATATGGAACGGATGAATGGGGAGAGAATGGTAAGAAAGATATATGACGCAAGTGTTGATGGCACTAGAAGTAGAGGACGTCCGCGGAAGACTTGGCACAACCAGGTAAACTAGATACTGGAGGGTAATCCTGTTAGAAGCCTCAATAATTGTCGAGCTTGTATGAGAAGATGTGTGAATGTGGATGAGGCGAGAATTGTGTCAGGACAGAGGTGTATGACGTTCTATCCTCTCTGCCTACCCTCGATGTGTGAGAATGGTGAACGTTTTATTTATATAAAGTGATCATAGGATTATATAAATGATTCTATTTTTATTATTAATGAAATGATAAATTTAATGTGTTTTGATTAGAATTTATTTTAATATGGATGCGGTCATTGCCTCAGGACATTTATAACATTCCTCGTGTTGAGTGTCAAGATAGCAACTTGTACAATACAAATACAATTAATATTATCTATGACTTGCGTACCTACCACAGTGCCACATTTCTAATGCATTATCTGTCATTTTTGAGTGGTGAGCAATAGTATATCTTTAGAAAATGATAATATATTAATTGTCAACCGCAGGCATAACATAATAAATCGTGTCACTTTTAACATAACTTACCATCACGCCGTTTCTCCGCAGGGGTAGGAGGAAAGGATAGAACGCCACACTCTTCTGTACTGACGTACAATTCTCGCCTCATCCACATTCATACATCTTCTCATACAAGCTTGTCGATTATTTAGGCTTCTAACAGTACCATCTTCCAGTATCTGGTTTACCTGGTCGTGCCAAGTCCTCACCATACTAAAGCTTCACTTTACTCTCCATTTCTTCATTACACATATATTTGTGGATTTTTATGTAATGTTATGAAACTATATTGTTAAAATCCCTTAATTATGTTAAAAAATAAATTGTATTGTAAATAAATTGCATAGTTTGCATTAACGATTTTAGCAATATTTGAATAAGTCCAAGAACACACAATTACTGGATTTTTACCTACAAAGGCACTGTTATTAAATAAATATCAGATATCTCATAGAGACGAAGCTATTTTTATTATATTTAATGGAAAATATATATAAGTATGGGGTACTCGAAAAGATTCCACACATTAACATATATACAACTTTCAAAAATTTGATAGATGTGGAAATTGATGGGGTGAGAATGGTAAACGTTATATTTATATAAAGTGATCACTTTAGCCAGCTGAAGACAGATCATAAGTTTTGTAATTACCCCATATTTCTATATATTTTCCATTAAATATAATAAAAATAGCTTCGTCTCTATGAGATATCTGATAATTATGTGATAAACGATCATTTATCCGCACGGGAAATTGTTGAAATCAAATTAATGCTACGTCCAGGGGCCCACAAGCGCTACTGGACACATCTTCTAATTGCTCTTAGTCTGTTTTAAATTATAATGAATTAATTGAGAAGAATATGTATGTAGAAGTAACATATATGTACACGCACGCAAACAGCATTATTTCAGCTATGGAGCGAGTTAGAGTACACAAAAGGTTTTCCGTAATATGTTTGTGGTGTTCAGTTTACCGGGCTTAAAACATTCCAAAAGGTATTAATGTAAAATGGCTTTAAAAAATAAACAATTCTGTTGAAATTCCTCTTCCGTGCCGCCGAATTCCCCGAGTTCCAGCGTGGTTTAAAGGAAAAGGGAGCATTTAATCCTCCGCCTTTTGTGTACCGAAAACTAGACATTCGATACAGTGTCCCTTTATTCCCGGACGGTAATCCCTGGCAGCGCACAATGCTGGATCCTGGATCCTAGATCACAGGAGACTCCACGGGATGGAAGTTTTCTGTATGGCCGTGGACGTCCGCGGAGTTATATCGACATGTGTATTGGAAACGATGGATGTCTCACTAAAAAAGTAAGATATGAGACCACTCCTGCAACGCTGCATATGGGTTCTTGAGCAAATCTGAGTTATAAATGCAAATGCATTGTACATCTTCTTGAGCATCGAATGGTAACCAACCAAAAAAACAAATAAAAACACTATTAATACAAATTAAATAAATCATTTGAAAGCGCGTTCTCCGATTTCGCCAGAGCAATCGAAATACATTATCAAACAAATAATAGATATCTCATAGAGACGAAGCTATTTTTTATTAATGGAAAAATATGGAAGTACGGGTGATTACAGGGCTTACGAAGTATCTTCGGCTGGCTTAAGTGATCAATTTACACAATGTAATGTTCACCATTTCACCCAATCAACTTTTATATCTATAATTTTTTTTTAAAGTTGTATATATGTTAATATATGGAATCACTTCCAATACCACTGCACTGTCGCCAGCATATGTCACAATGAGATTCTATTTTTTTTTAAAATCATTAAATGTAATATTCTTTATCTGTAAAATGTTTTTAACACATTATATATACTAGAATACACCTGAAACATCTATATTTAACAACACGTGTGTATTTTCTTATTTTGACCAGTATATTATTATAAATGTTTAAATATGTCCAAGAACACACAATTGCTGGATTAAGATTGTGTATGATAAGTCTGTAGAGTGTCGAATGACTAATTCAATTGACTGATTCATGAAGTATATTGGCCTTGATCCACTCGCACCAAATGTCATTTCATTGCACTGAACTTAATTGTTATTTTTATATTTTATCTTTCGATATGTATTATTTATTTTCTTTCACGAAGTATGTTGCCAGATCTCTAAAACGAAAAATAAAATATATACACGAAGGTCTCAACGTCTGAAATGTTCCCAGGGAGTCTGGTCACGATCATCTACCGTCACTACCTTGAAACAATATCTGTTATTAACGTGAATGTTAACGGAAAATATTTTTCTTTCGATACTCACCTAAAGGTCAATACAGAATTGCTGCTGAATGAATTAAAATCTATCCAAAAGAATGTAAATTAAAATTATTCATATTGTTTTTGCATTAATTATTAAAAAAATATTATTACTATATTAACCCGCTAATGTGAAACTTCTCGAGGGCAACAAGCTCCATTATGAGATATAGTTATTAATATAATACAAAAAGGTTTTTATTAATATTTTTATAAACACTCAAATATCAGCGGACAGCTTACTTCAAAATGCCTCGATCTCTTATATTTATACAGCTCCTATAATAATGATGATAAAATTCCGTCCACAATGCAATAAAATTTTCAATAAAAATATATTCTTATTTTCTTTGCATCTGTATTTTAATCAAATATAAAATAAAATATATTTTCCTTTCATGTGAAATGTGGTGTTTATTCATGACGTCCTTTAGGGCCCTTTAAATTATTCCTGATTCCCATCACGACATCCCCGAGGCCCGCACGACCCCGCGATCGAGACATCGCCAATCACCAGCGTGGTCGATAAATGACAGCTGATACTTCTCACACTACATAGAAAACCATATTTCTGCACAGATTTGAAATTGGCCGTCAGGTACAAAATGAACTGAGATCACGTGTGATGATCTCACCTGATTTAAACAGGATTAATAAATTAATCCCAGCTATACAATGTATAATATAACATTCGGCAAATGTGACATCTTTAATATTTTAGGAGAATAATAAAAAACTAAACAAGAAGTATAACAGTAAGGATAGGTTATATAATAGGATAATATTTAGCCAAAAAAAAACCGTTCTACCTATAAATCAATAAAAAAAAATTACAAGCATTTGAGACGAGATTTTGAGAAGCAGATGAAAATAGGGGTGGAGAATACAAAAGAGCTACTGTCCTTTAGGCTATGTATGGGAAAGGCCGGCCTAACAGAATATAAGTTCAAAATTTGTGGAAAATGTATTCAATTGCTATACCGAAAATGAAGAACGCACTTCTCCGGATAGGAAGAGGTCCAGCTTCGAATCCCAGTAGCAACTAAATAATTTTTCGATAGATACATTTTTTTCTGTGTATCTTTCTAGTTGATTAATTTAATCTGTATTAATAATATTGTAGTAGGAAGGATTGAAGGAAGATGACGGAGTGGCAGATCAAGACGTAAGCATATTGGCAAAATAATGAGAAAAGCAAATTAAAAAAGGAATTATTAAGGAGAACACATTCTTATTATGAAGTTGTAATTATTCAGAACATAAGTACGTGATATTTTTTAAAAATATCACAGAGTAAAAATAATGAAAATGACTTTCAAATAATGGAACGATAGATGTATTCATTTAAAAAAGTGTAACATATAAGTTCGAAAATTTGTCGTCAATGCACTGTGTTGTCGTAGTATAATCGGTTAATGCAATTTCTCCGAATAGGAAGTGATTCAGATTCGACTCCCGGTAGCAACAAAAATATTTTTCGATAAAATTAATTTTATATGTGTATCTTTCTGATGAATACATTTAATTAGTATTTAAAACATCAGACCTATGTTTTGAATAATTACAACTTCACAATAAAAATGTGTTCTCCTTGTATAAGTTGTGTCAATGTGTCCAAAATTTAATAAAAATAAATCATTAATTCTGGTATTTGTATTAATCAAAGGTATTTGAGATTCCGTAAAAATACAGAAGATGGTTTTTAAATAATGGAACGATAGATGTATCCATTTGAAAAGTGACGCATACAAGTTCGAAAATTTGTCGTCAATGTTGTCGTCGTGTTGTCGTAGTATAATTGGTTAATGTAATTTCCCCGGATAAGAAGAGATTCAGATTCGACGCCCGGTAGCAACAACAATATTTTTCGATAAAATTGAAAATATGAATTAAATATATTAATTAGAAAGATATACATATAAAATCAATTTTATCGAAAAAATATTGATGTTGCGCCACCGGGATTCGAACCTAGATCTCTTTCCTAACCGGGGAAGGTGCATTATCCAATATTTTTCGATAAAATTGATTCTATATGTATATCTTTCTAATAAATATATTTAATTCATATTTAAAATATCACAGACCGTCTGTTCTGAATAATTACAACTTCACAATAAGAATGTGTTCTCCTAGATAAAATTGATTTTATATGTATATCTTTCTAACTAATACATTTTATTTGTATTTTAAAAAATATATGCGAATGACTATATCTACAAGGGTAGGTGGTATATAATAAAATATGGCAGAGAAATAATTAAACATCCCAGTCGTTGGCCACTAGTGTCCAGTATATACGTACGGTGTGACCTCCGCTGGCCGCTGCGGGGCAAACTGCATCATAATCTTCAAGAGCAAGTGCATCGTCCGATGCAGCCTTATCAGACGCAAATGGAAAACGTCAATAATCGACACAAAGCACTCTGAAAAGTCGTTACGTGCCCATCTATTTTATGCGGGTCTCACGTCGTGTGAAGCCTGCTGCGGGTGTTCACGCACGCGCGGCTACAATCTACTTTATAAAGCGCTAAAATTTACACATTAAAGACTTTTGAATGAATATGGTAATAACAACGCCAAAGGATATACACACACGCCGTTGTGACTGCGGGTCATGGATTTTCGTGTCCCGTATACAAGAATATCCACATTACATATATGTCAAGTCTGACTAGAAATCAGATTCTCTCGGAATGGTGTGTGTACGAATCATATCGGATACGATTTTTTTTAAATTTGAATTATTAAAATGCAAATCAAATTAATCGACTAGAAAGATATACAGAAAAAATCTATCCATCGAAAAAATATTTAGTTGTTACCGGGATTTGATCCTGGACCTCTTCTTATTCGGGGAAAAATATGTATATATCCAGCGTGATCGCGTGTTTTTTTAGAAGACCCGATTCGCCGTAAAGATAATACATATTATATAATATAATTTGTATTATATGAATATTGTATAATATAAGTTTCCAAATTTAATAAAATGAATTAATTAAATTATTTCTAACGATAGGATTTTACTCAAAGGTATTTGAGATTCTCCGTAATATAAAGTGAATTCCTTCGAACATGGAATAGTAGAAGTATCTAACTAACTAATTTACCATCACGCGGTGGTAGGCAGAGATGATAGAGCGCCACACTCTTCTGTCTTGACACACGATTCTCGCCTCATCCACATTCAGACATTTTCTCATACAAGCTCGCCAATTGTTGAGGCTTCTGACAGAACCATCCTCCAGTATCTGGTTTACGTGATCTTCCGCGGACGTCGACGTGGTTATTTACTGTGTCATAAATAGATTTTCCACATATACACCTAAGTGATGTCATTTCCACTGCATTCAGTCTAATTTCGTTCCTCTTCGGTCAGCTCCAGACCTCACTTGCATACATCAGTGTCGGTAGCAGATGTATTAATTGGAAATATTACAGAATACAAGTTGAAAATGTACCGATTTCAGAACATAGTTCTGTAGTATTTTAAAACATCAACTAGAAAGATACACAAAAAAAATCTATAGTTACCACCGGAACTTTCTCTTGCCGAAAAACATATTTTATACTTTTCTCGTACAGATTATCAACAGGTCGGTAATGACCCCGGTAGTATAAAATTAAAGTACATTGTAAAAACAACTAACTATTTTCTTTAACGTCGAATTTTCGACATTCTATTATTTTATTTTAGCGAGGCATATTTCTTTTACTTAAGTAATTTGTTTTAATTATTGTGTTCTAAAATTGCAACCTTACAATTACGTTATGATTTCATTAAAATCTTTGTATCGTTAATGTACCTAATTGCTTTTGCAGTAGATATAACCAAAGGCAGGTTGGTTCTGTATACTGGATCTATATTTAAAGGGTGTTGACGCAAGACGAGTACCTACTCCCTGTGCATTTTGTCTTTCCAATATAAACCTTAATATATACCTGTCCCGCTCTGGCCAACTAATTACTATTACGGGGACAGATTGCCTTCTGACACCGAACTGTCAAAATCTGTGTCCTTTTTCTACCGTCCTGTTTTACCTGGTCACGCTATGACATCGACTTCTGTTGACGTTCTCTACTCATGATGCCATCAACACTGGCATCTTTCTTATCAATCTCTCATCACCTTTTTAAATCCTAAGATCAGCTTCACATTCTTTAATAATTTATTATTTAGTCCAAATTCAAATTATGTAAATTAAATATATTAATTATAAGGACATACATATAAAATCAATTTTATCGAAACATATTGTTGTAGCGCTACCGGGATTCGAACCTGGATCTCTTTTTCCAATCCTGGGAAGGTGCATTACCAACTATGCTACAGCGCTAGTATTTTTGACGACAAATTTTCGAACCTGCACATTACACTTTTCAAATTAATACATCTGTCGTTCCATTATTCGCAACAACAATATTTTTCAATAAAATTGATTTTATATGTATATCTTTATAATGAATACATTTAATTAGTATTTAAAAAACATCTTAAACCTATGTTCTGAATGATTGCAACTTTACAATAAGAATGTGTTCTCCTTAATAATATGTTAATTATATAAAAATAATTATTGTGTTTGCGTATTGTGTAATAGTGTAGTCGTAGTTTAATTTTAGTACAAAATAATTTGGTATGATGCTATAATACTAACGCTAGCTTATTCCTGGTTCAACTTTAGCAAGGCAGAGCGTAATCGCGAGCAGTCTAAACGTCGCGTACCTTACATAACATTAGCACGCTCGGAATGGTCGCGATAATTATATCCCTGGCTGAAGCTATACTGGGAATAAGGCTGTATTTTAAGAATAAATTGTAATTTTCATGAAATATTATAGAATGTAGTAAACGCGAGCGCTTGCGAACAAAAACGATTTAAATAATAAGATTTTAAAGAATTAACCAAACTCGTAAAGCATTACACAGTATCTTCTATATATATAAAGAAGAGTGTCTATGGGTTTGTTTTTTATACAAATCTAGTTTTATTTTAGGCTTGATGGAATTTTGCACACTTGACTTTCAAAATAAGAGAAAGGTAACTGTCTACATGAGATTTCGAAAAACCACCTCCATCACCCTTTTCACACTATAAAGCAATATTTTCAAAATCAGAAGAAAATTATTGTCTACATCTGATTTCGAAATAAAATTTACCCCCATCACCCTAAAGCCTCTTCACTGTGCATAAATTCCGGGCAACGCCGGGTGCTTCAGATAATTTCTAAATATTATTGATATAAATCGTGTCCAATTTATTATTACTAAAAAAATATTTATTTATAAATATTTACTTAAAAAACTTCATTTGCGGCTTAATATAGTGGAAAATTAAAAGTTCTGTATGTATGGCAAAAAAATCGATAATTTTTCTTCAATACATATATACAATATTATACTAACAGTTGACCAAAATATAATTAAATAAATACTAATTAAATGTATTAATTAGAAAAATATACATATAAAATAAATTTTATCGTAAAATATTGTTGTTCTGCTACCGTGATTCGAACCTGGAACTCTTTCCAAACCGGGGAAGGTGCATTATCCAACTATGCTACAGCGACAGTACTTTTGACGACAAATTTTCGAACCCACATGTTACACTTTATCAAATGAATACATCTATCGTTCGATTATTTGAAAGCTGTCTACTTTGGTAAGAGATCCAGGTTCGAATCCCGGTAGCGCAACAACAATATTTGTCGATAAAATTGATTTTATATGTATATTTTTCTAATTAATACATTTAATAAGTATTTAAAATATCACAGATATAGATGTAGTCATTTCCATATATTTTTTTAAATACAAATTAAATGTATTAGTTAGAAAGATATACGTATAAAATCAATTTTATCGAAAAATATTGTTGTCGCTACCGAGAGTCGAACCTGAATCTTTTCATATCCGTGGAAAATGAATTAACCGATTATACTACGACGAAACAGTGCATTGACGACCAATTTTCAAACTTATATGTTACACTTTTCAAATGGACACATCTATCGTTCCATTATTTAAAAGCCATCTTCATTATTTTTACTCTGTGATATTTTTTCTGAATAATTACATCTTCACAATAAAAATGTGTTGCCTTAATAATGAAATATAATTGAACAAGAGCATTAAACAAAAATACACAGAACTTGAATAAATCGTCAAATTATATTTGCGGTTAGAATCGCATCGTACTCTACAGCCTTGGTAATAATGGCCTTTGGCAAAAAAAAATGGTTTCAAAACTGATTATATCTTTATGGCTGAATTTACTACTAAAAAAATATTATATCGGACGGTGTTTATGTTTAAAAAACAAACCGGAAATGAATGAGGTAATAAAGTAAGCAATTTCTGCCCTCTTTGCTGTATTTTATATTTTATATTTTATACAGATCTTAATAATTTTTAATTAATTTACATAATTTTTATAGGATTATTTGTGGATTCAATTCGTATACAATTGCCGGTAAAGGAATCACTTTTACAAATCACTTCATTTCAAATACAAACTTTTGAACTTATTCTCATAACAGCTGTTCATGTTTTGTCATAAACGCCTCGTATTTTGATCGCTGTTCGTGTAATGTCATTATGAACAATCCGCAGTACCGTTTTATAGCCTAATGTAGGCGGGTATTTGAGTTCTTGGCACTTCTAGCTAAATTAATTTTTCCAATTTTTGAAATAGGAATACCTACACGGAATGTATATCACACACACATAGACTTGAAATAAAATGTACATATATGAGAGGGATTTGGAACATTAGTTGCGGGACGAGGGGCATTCTATACACATTCTCTGTGGAAACATAAATCCTATAGTTAATGACACATACACACATATGCATATTATTAAGGAGAACACATTCTTATTGTGATGTCTGTGACGTTTTCAATACAAATAAAATGTATTAATTAAAAAGATATCAATATAAAATCAATTTTATCAAAAAATATTGTTGTTCGAACCCCTGGATCTCTTCCAATCCGGGTAACTAGCATTAACCGATTATGCCACAGCACCATAGTGCATTAACGATAAATTTTCGAAACTATATGTTACACTTTTCAAATTAATTCATCTGTCGTTCCATTATTTAAAAACCATCTTCTTTATTTTTACGAAATCTCAAATATTTTTGAGTAAACCGATAGGAGACGCCGTCGAACAATACCCCTCCCACTTACCTCACCCTGATGGTTTACGAGCAATTACAATTTAATCTTGAAATTTTTCCGCTAGACACCCTGTATCTGCTGGAAAATGGTCATGTTACACGTGTCAACGAGAAAATGAATGAGTGTGGAGAGTAGAGACAGAACAGGAAAATGAGGTAATTTATACTCTCTGGCCACCCCTGCAAGAGAACTGTGTGAGGGTAAGACATTTAATTACTTTGTGGGGGCGGCGGCGATTCAAATTCATCGCAATCGATACCGTCCGCAGCTGAACGACGACACCGGTGACATCTACACCGAGCGAGAAGCCGTACACAATCTGTCCGACTCGCCCGTTAACTCTTCACCCTTCGTTCCGCTTTCTTCTGTACTCGTATTTTTCTATTCCTTATTCAATAAACGACAGTACACAAATCAGCTTTTGATTCCGCTACACAGACTCCACATCTTGCAAGGCGAAACGCGCCTCGAGTAAACTAAACGAGTAGAATAAAAAACAAATGTTTTATTTTCACATATGTGATTATGGAATTCTGCAAACTTACATCGGAAACAGTAAATATCTAAAGAATAGGTATGACATTGACAATTCAATAATCAGCCGTACGTACATCTAATGAATTTTCATGGGATTCGTCGGATATCGTTGCTAAATCGTGCATCATCAGAAAAAACGCACACCTATTATGGATTCCATCAATCGCACCAGATGAATCCCATTGTTTACAGACTATATAATTAGCGGGGGAGTGTGGCCTAAAAGATTCATCTCAATGCGAATGTGAAAACGTGCAAACAAGAAATCACATTGTTGATGTATATCCACGCCAATTATTCCACGGCGGTCATCCCGAAGGCTCAATTCCGAAGCATATTCAATACCGCGCGATGGGTCGATCCTGTCGATACTGACCCTCGCATACGGTACGGCAGCATCGACCCATCCATTGAGAGTAAGGAGATCGACTCGATTATTTAGCTGAATGGCTGTAAGGTTGACTGGAGATGAAGTTGGCTGTGAGAAAACATCTCATTAGATTTAATTAATGTGACACTTTAAAATTGTATGGAAGCAGATTTATTATATATAGGTAGATAAAAAGCCCACTTTAACTTTAAAATGTAGAGCAGTTTCTCAGAATTGATTCGTATGGCGGTGTATTTTTTAGTTACGTTTTTAAACTTTGTGTAAAACATTTTTAAGTATCAAACAATAAGTTGTTGTGAAATAACAATAAATATGAATTAAATATATTAATTATAAAGATATACATATAAAATCAATTCTATCGAAAAATATTGTTGTTGCGCCACCGGGATTCGAACCTGGATCTCTTTCCTAACCGGGGAAGGTGCTTTATCCAACTAAGCTACAGCGACAATATTTTTAGTGACAATTTTCGACCTTATATGTTACCTTTTTGATATTAATACATTTAATCGTTCCATCATTTGACAGAGCCATCTACCTTATTTTTACAGAATCTCAAATACATATAAGGTCGAAAATTGTCACTAAAAATATTGTCGCTGTAGCTTAGTTGGATAAAGCACCTTCCCCGGTTAGGAAAGAGATCCAGGTTCGAATCCCGGTGACGCAACAACAATATTTTTCGATAGAATTTATTTTATATGTATATCTTTATAATTAATATATTTAATTCATATTTAAAATATCACAGACCTATGTTCTGAATAATTACAACTTCACAATAAGAATGTGTTCTCCTAAAAAATAACAATAAATTTACTTTATACTTTTAATACTTTTAAAATTAGCAATACTATCTTTGTGGTTAAAATTCATATTTTTATTTATTATCTTTGTTTTATTAACCACTAAAATTTTTTTTTTTAAATTTTTTCCTAAAAATTATTCGAGTAAATTTGTATTAATTAATGATTTGAGTTAGGTACTAAATTTTTTTTTTTAAATAGATTTTTTAAAAATAGATTCTGGCAAAGAAACAATAATATATGTTTTAGTTAGTTATGATATCCTGAAGACGAAAATGGTATTTTTAGAAACCGGTAGATGTATTTAAACTCAATTTAGTGGTTAATAAAACAAAGATAATAAATAAAAATTTACTTTAATAAAAATTAACAAATAACTTTGTTTTTAATCACTTTTACTAGTTAAATTAAATACATCAACCAGTTTCGGTTTAATATACACAATCTCACATTTGCAATAAATATTTAAAATAAATTAACATTACGTTTAACAGTATTTTAAATACAGAACGTTTTATATTGAAATTGTCACGAACATTACGTTAGAAAATGTTCATACATACAGTGGTAAGTTTCCTCGCCTGGCACGCGGGAGATCGAAATTCGGTTTACAAACGAGGTAAGTTAAAAATTATTTTCATATTTTTAAAATCGGAATTTATGTTTTTTTTTTTTAAATCAGAAAAACATATTCTATACAGGAATGATTATAATACATATGTCTGATGTATGTTACGCGTTATTCATTCTTTAGTTATGTAATATCTATGTATTTCCTGTTATTTATACGAGTTATGTTAACGAAGCTACAGCTGGGCTTCTCGATAAATCAGACAACTATTTAGCCATTTTAACATTAATACTACAAATAATAAATTGAAGTTTTATAGATTCTCCCGAACGGACACTAACAGTTCACAATCGAGTTCAGATTTGTTTCGTTTGGATTCTGATTCAGTATGTAACCGATGTTGCATTTCAAGTAACCAGGCCGAGGATCCCACGCCGCGACATCGACTCGCAAAATTGTCGCCATCCGATTCCAGAAATCCCGTCCCCGCGCACGACCAGCGACTGGCGAGTGTCGAGTGTTGAGCCTGCACAAATGTCAACGGTCGCTTGGCGCCGGATGCGGTCGATCAAGCACACGTGTTGTAATTTATAATATCTCTGGTGGAAAACAATACCGATATAGAACGTGGGTACCTTTAATACAATAATAGCTAGGGTCGGCCTCACTCAAATTATACACACTCTCTCCTCTGCTCAGGAGATCTGGAGAAAGAAGACAATGGCTTGTGATTCGGAACAATTTGTGAGTACAAGAATATATAGGGGTTAGCTTTATAAGTTAATATAGATTAGAAAGTTGTCGAATCACTCTGATGGAATAGGTGACGTTTTTAAAGGTTATGTAATTCGGATCAGAAGGTTTTGTAATTGGTGAGACTGGAGGCCCTATCTCACTTTAATATTCACGCGTGTCGATGTACATCGCAGTGTATATGAATGTGGTATGTGTGACTTTTCCATTATTTGAAAGCCATCTACATTGTGTTTTTTTTACGGAATCTCAAATACCTTCGAGTAAACCGACTGCAGACGCCAGAATTATCAATTCATTTTTATTAAATTTAGTATTTATTAAAAAAAAAAAAAACAATCTAGATGGCTTTAAAATAATGGCACGATATTAATTAGATTAATTTGAAAAAGTGTAACATGTAGGTTCGAAAATTTGTCATGAAAAATACTGGCGCTATAACACAATCGGTAGTGTACTTCCCCGGATTGGAAATAGAGATCCAGGTTCGAATCCCGGTAGCGCAAAAACAATATTTTTCGACAAAATTGATTTTATATGTATATATTTAGAATTAATACATTAAATTAGTATTTTAGATTTGTAAATAATTTTTATTGACTCCAAAATAATGAGTAGGAGCTGCAATTGAAATTGATATCGCGAGACGATGATATATTTGGGAGAATTCCTCGAACCGAAGCAGTTTGTTCCGTCCCATTTAAAGCTCTGGACCAGCATAACCAACAGAAATAAACCTACCGCACGTGCTTGTTTATAAGTCAAGGGAAGTTTTTTGAACAGCAATTATGAAGTATGCCCTATGACTCGTGGATAAGTCGAGGGTAAAACTTGGGCCTACGACATTTTGTAATTTTTATATTTTTTTCAGATTTTACATAGCAGCAACTATGGCCGGTGTATAATTGACTCCGGACGTATCACACCAGATGATGTTTGTATCTAAATCTCCATATGTTAACAATAATGTTCATAAGAATGTGTTCCCTTAATAATATATAAGTTGTATCAATGTGTCCAATATTTAATAAAAATGAATTGTTAATCCTATCGGATTACTCAAAGGTATTTGAGATTCCGTAAATATAAAGATGATAGCTATCAAATAATGGAACGATAGATGTATCAATTTGAAAAGTGTAACATATAAGTTCTAAAATTTGTCGTTGTTACCGTAGCATAATCGGTTGACGCAATTTCCCCAGATAGGAAGAGATCCACGTTCGAATTCCGGTAGCAATAACAATATTTTTCGATAAAATTGATTTTATACGTATATTTTTTTGCTAATTAATACGTTTAATTTGTATTTTAATAATAATATAACAGACCTATATTCTGAACTAACATAATAATAATGTGTTCTCCTTAATAATAGAAGTTTATTTATTTATGTCAGTTAAAAACTGAATTAAAAAATGAACAATCGTGAATAAGGACATTTCCATTTATTGCGCACAGCTACTGGTAAGCAGACTAGCGCCACATTGCCCCGCACTACGACATTGCCCCGCATTTAATATACAAAATTCTATCGAAACTAGTACTAGACCCGTGGATATGTCGATTGTGTGTTTTAAAACGAAGTTTACGACTAAAATTTCTCGATGTATACACGACTATATACGCCGTCACATTTGTATTCGCACGGCAGCGCCGACGGTTGTCTGTTATACCGAATTCGAGCACAAGTAGTCATTGGACTGGACGAATGAGGAAGGTGAGAGAGCCACTTCCGCACGGGCTGCCGTGGTGACGGGCAGCGTGGCGTGGACGATGACGAGAAAATAGGAGAATCTGAACAAGGAGGGTTGTCACCCGGCGATAGGGGAGTATGGGTCCCGTTTCACCCGCCTAGTGGAGCGATCGCCTGTCTAGACCGGTGGGGAGATGCCGGCAGGTTGCGGCCTTCCAACTAGGTTTCATGCAAATGGCGTCCATTTGACAACACTCAAAGATGATGGAACTTTGACCTGGGCAGCTGGAGGGTGGACGTTGCCATCCATCACCCAACTTAAAGAGTAATGATTTGTGTAACCGGAATCCTATCATGTGTCTCCGTGGCGAGGTTATTTGGACAAACGATTGGTGTAACTGAAGATTTGGACAATTCTTTGGTAAAATTATGTCGGGCATTTCTTGTGTTTACTGTAATTAATGTGTTGAAACTGAGGGCGCACCCACCGCTTACCCAGGACCGATGCAATAAGCTCAAGGCTCTTAACTCGGTCCTTCTCATTCGCCGCTTGGCGGCTGTTTGATAGCGCCCCGCATATTGACAGAGCGATACCGCACAGCTGCCAAAACAAAATTTGCCCTCATTGTCCCCGGTTGACTCACTTTATTATATTTATATATATATATATATATATATATATATATATATATACAGTAATATAATATAAAATAATACAATTAGCAAGGCCGGGGAGCAGATGGGAAGTGAAGACGGCACAAAATAAAAACATATAGGAGACTCCCCTTCCACGCACCACTGCCGGTAGATTTAATCCATAAAAACAGTAGTATGTTGAAAATAAGAATAACAAATGAACAAGAGCATGATACCATTTCCATCCATCCGAGCCAGTCATTCCGACATTATACACACATAAACCCATCGATTAAGCCTAGCCGGTGGCGTTGCCCTGGCGTTCGATCCGTCGGAGCTAGATCGCAACGTAACAAAACTTAAGAATAATTATGCAGTTGAAGGCTTGTTTATATTTTTAATCTAAATTATTAGATAGATGCTGGCCTGCCGCGAGGACGCTCATCAATACCTGGTCTACCTAAAGGATAATCAATACAATACAGTCCAGTCCGCCATCCTTTTACTCGGCGACCCATTATCTGGGTCACGAGTAATGGCACGTCACTGTACTTTTAAAAGATCGCCGCGACTGGCTCCGCAGCGGGTCAGGGGGGAATTCTAAATTTGCCGGAGATAAATGGTGTGGCCGTGCTGTGCCAGGAGGTCTTAATCAAAAGCCTAAAACAAACTTGTTATCCCTTTTAGATCAAACAGAGCGAGGTCTCCAAAGGTCTAACATTTTATTTCGCACGCCTAATAGAACAAGTTTCACTATTTCTGATAACGGGCAGTGTGAAAATATAACAATACTTTCGCAAAACGTACTCAAATTTTTACATGATCTATGAAATTAATGTTAATTAAAATCAGATAGATTCTGTCAGTGTGTGATAGTATGTATATACATTCTTCTCTAGGTTTAATATTAGCCGACTTACGAATTAGTTACATCTTTCTAGTTGATTTAGGATTGTTTGTCTTCAAGAAGTGATTTGTGCCATTAATCAAGATAAAAATTAACAACAATATTGTAAAAAAGGAAATATTATACTGCATTATCGTTCAAAAAATTACTTATTAACGATATTTGAGTATGTCCACACAATTACAAGTATAGCATTCTTGTACACATCTTTAATATAATTGTCCCAATTGAACACATTATTATTGTGAAGTTGCAGTGTTTTCATAGTTCTGTCGTATTTAATACAAATTAAATGTATCGATTGGAAAGATATTCAGAAAAAATTAATTAATCGAAAAAATATTTTTGTCATTACCGGGATTCGAAACTGGATCTATTCCTATCCGGGGAAATGCGTTATTAACAGAGTAAGTTGACGACAAATTTTCGAACTGAAATGCCGCAGCTCTTTCAAATTCAAAAACACCAAAAGATTATTCGACAAAAAAGAAAAATATAATTTTATGACTGAAAGTCGTATACTAGGTTTAAATTTGTATTCTCATGCTCAAAAATCAACACATCATTCTTAACTAAGAAAAATAATAATTTAGCAGCTTACTCGAAAACATAAGGTAGATTAATTCTAATAAATGCTATTAAAAACACTTTAAAAAGAAACATGTGTCCCTAAAATTATAATATTTTAATATCGCTATTGTAATTATTTCATTTTATTATATTCGAGTTATTGTAAACAATAGTTTTTATTAATGTACAGACCGCTTCTCTGCACAAGCATACGCTTTCAAGAGAAGTGTAGCGTGAATTATTTTTTTATTGTATTGTTTCATTGTACTTATATCAGATTAATAAATAAAACAAATTTTAAATCTGTTATTCCATTTTTAAAAGCTTGAAATTGATTTTTCTATATATCTTTCTAATTGTTACATTTAATTTGTATTAACTAAATATGTGTTTACATAGGCCCTGCACACAGAGGTCTGTAAGAAATACCGAATACACAGCGTTAACTAATTTATTTAACAGTACACCGCGTTGGTAAAGTAAATAAGTAGGTTTCAGGGGTGGGCGAAGGAGAAATTTCCCAACAATTCTGTCCGGCTAAGGGTTGCAATTCGCGGAATGCGACCCGCTGAGCCCGCCGCCGACGCAAGTATTCCGGAGATTTCGTTAGCGAGCGGCTATGCGGTCAAAACTGTCGACTACATGTTCAATACAGGCTTTGATAAATTCTCCGTGCGGCCATTGCTATACAGGCTAATAGTTGCCAACTGGAGGCTGGGGTAGGCAGAGAAATAATGCGCGAGATACATGAACGATAATATTACATATCGTATTTATTATGTGTCTTATCTCAACCACGTCAGAGAAGCATTTAATAAAGTTTAATTACGTAATTATAACGATTTAAGGTATGGCTAATACTGGTAAATACTAATTAAAAATACAAGTCGAATATGTTCAACCTGCATATGCCTAATCTCACGGAATCCGGATATTATAATCAGTGGCGTGCAGTAGGTATTGACTTAGGTTATGCTGTTACCATAATATTATACAATACTATATTTATTTATTTTAGACTTTATTAACATACATATTTTTGTTGTAACAGTGGTGAATATATTACAATATAACATGATAAACATAAGATACAATTATATTGCAATTAAATACTCGTAGTTTATTGTGTGGGATGGAGTAGACTCTACCTCTGATATATACAGCGTTGTCCTGGCTACTTTGCTAGACTGAAGTCTGTGTTAAGGTAGCCAGTTTTTTTCGTGCTGTTGTGGTGTTAATTAATTAAGATTCGACAGAAATAAAAATAGAGATAAATTTTTTCAATTAAGAAAGGATTTTTACGGTTACCATCAAGCCACCGGAACGGAACACCCAGTTACTCGATATCGTGATAACCGGATCCACAGAATCGATGGAGTATCGTAAAATACAAGAATTGTCAGTGTCACTGTTCAAAATTAAAAGTTAATTGATTTTTGCGACGTTAATCATTTGCGATCATTTGATCGGTACTTTCGGAACCAGTTCAAACATTCCATACATCATCGAATTGAATACATTAGGTGCAGTTCTGGCTCCACGAAATGGGGAGAAATTACGCCCAAGAACTTTTAAAGATCCAAATCTGAGAATAAAACTGCTACAACAATATATTGAATTACCTAATTGTTTATACATATATATTGTACATTGATTATTGTACTTTGCTTACTGTTATACCGGAGGAACACTGTCTGCTATAATACAGTAAATTACTTAGTGTAGTAGGCAGGGTACCCAAATATATGTCTTACTTTCTTACTGATATATTGTATTTACTTTGCCAAATTTTATATGAAAACCCTCGGTACATTTGTCAGGTATTTTAAATATTACGCAACACTCATAGTAATGAACTAGGTGAAAATGTATACTTAATAAATATTAATTTGGAAGAGTAATACGTCAGACCGTTAGACATTATTTATCAATGTAAGTACATAATACATGTAAAAAGTGAACCTCATAAATGTATTATTAGTTCAAAAGAACCGATTGTTTTTATTGTTAACAAGACGTGGACAGTTTGTCATGAATTTTAGTATGTTTGTCATGAATTTTTTAATGTGTGTGAAGTCCTAATGAATTGTCTGTTGAGGCAGGTGGGTGTATAACTCACGTCTATTACAAATGAGTCGTGATTGTTGTACTCATTCGTGGTAGGTCTGCGATGGCAAATTTCCTTCTGTTTTATCTAACCGTTAGCTATCTTGTGTACAAGTTTTACCGTTTCCGGCTTTGTTATGTAAATTTGCCGAGTTGTTTGTTTGATGTTAAAGTTTAATTCATGTTGTAAACTGTTTTCAATGTTTTGAATTTCCGCCTGAATAGTAAATGAGAATCGGCAGAATATTACAAAAATATTATTTTGCAAATAAGTCAAAAGCCAACCTCGCAAAATACTTTATGTTACACGTATTTCAAAGATTTCAAATAAAATTGTTCAGTAAATAAGGACACAATAAATATCTCGAGAAGTTAATTCTATTCAGTTCGTAGTACTCACACAAAGATATAATATTAGAAAAATAATTTCCACATGTAGTCGATAGTCTATTTTCTAATTTAAGCTTTAATTTATTTCTGATGATGAGGTAATAAGCGTCGAAAACACTTTAATTAATATTTCATTAAAATGTTGTGTGATGTAAACAACTTTGTGTTTTATTTTATTTTGATAATAAATTATTTTTTTCAAAAAATTAAAAATTTGGTAAAAAGTTTTTTAAAAGTTAATTAATGTTAATTCACTTATCTATTTAAAAAATCTATCTTCAGTAGAAAAGGTCACGTAATTAGTGTTACAAAGGAAATTGACATTTATCTTCGATGTAACTTATCTGTTTTTTACGTATTTACGAAGGTTTTCCTTTATCGGCGATATCACAAGTTTATGGCTGTGATGATATGATGACCTTAATCACAAAATAATTTTAAAATAATACATTTCATCGTTCCATTAGTTGGATAATGCACCTTCCCCGGTTAGAAAAGAGATCCAGGTTCGAATCCCGGTGGCGCAACAACAATATTTTTCGATAAAATTGATTTTATATGTATATCTTTCTAATTAATATATTTAATTCATATTTAACATAAATTCAAAATGAAACTGACCAAATATGAGCTAGATAAGTTATAGTAAAAAGGGAAATATTTATATTGTTTATATTAGAGTTATTATTTATGAATATGTATGTACATATTACGCAATAGATTAAGAATTTATATACAGGGTGGCCCAAAAAAAGTGAGAACATCTTGTAATACATGAGTTATTTCAAAACATAATATAATTAATTATAATTCTTAATGTCATTTGTTTTGCACAATATTTGGCTAATCAGAAATCATCAAAACACCCCCTATTGCATAATCTACTGAGTTTATATCTGGGCTGTTTGGTGGCCACATGCCTGGCTCGATGAAACTAACATTCTCACGACGAAGAAAGTTGATTGTATTTCTGGCTATGTGATATGGAGCTCCGTCCTGCTGTGATGTCTAGCTATACTCAAGGCATTGTTTTGAAACTCCTTGATCATTTTCCTAGCACCCCGACACGTTTTTCAATTCGCAAATTTTTGATCAGAATACGGTCTTCTGCAGTTATTTTTGTCATTCTGGGTAACAATTTGAACAAACCAAATATAAACAATGGAAAAATTAATAATCAAAGATGGTGACCGGAAATTTTCGAAATAAAACGTAATATAGTAAGTAAGTAAATTAGTTAACTATTTAAGCTATTATTGATATAGTTAAAACTAATTTTGATGTAATTATATCACATTTTACGAAATGTTCTCACCTTTTTTGGGCCACCCTGTATATGTGGTATTTGTTTGTCTAGAGATAAGTGATTTAATCATCTGGCCCGCCACTGTATGTGCAGCGAGATACCGTCACATATTGGTGAGTCACCGAGTCAATTTAAGATTAAATTCCTGATCATCCCAATTGGGTGATGCGTGTGGGCTATATCGGGAGTCCATGAGTACTGGTAAAGTCATTACGGTGCATTTCAAGGAATAAGAATCCAGGCGTTATTTATAAAAATAGCCTGGGTTCGAGATCTCATTTTTTGAGGATAGGGCCGAGGGAAAATTTGACTAAATGGATTAAAATATTTAGGAAATATGAAAGATTACTTCGTCTAAATAGATAGCATCTCTTATCACCTTTTCCCTCGGTAGTATGTGGACTCGCTTCGAGTACCACTACTCCATCGTCATCTATGGACCAAATTTGATCATTCATTTTTCCTTGAAACAGCATATATGTCAACTCAATTATCCCATACTTAATAATTAAATATAATAAAAATAGCTTTGTCTCTATGAGATATCTGATATTTATTTAATAACAGTGCCTTTGTAGGTAAAAATCCAGTAATTATGTGTTCTTGGATATATTCAAATATTGCGAAAAGGCATTTTGTTGTAAAGATGCAATTTTCGAACATTAATACGAACCCGGAATGATTTTATAATAATACTTTTAAAATGAGCAATATTAACTTTGTGGTTAAAATTCATATTATTATTTATTATCTTTGTTTTATTAACCACTTAATTGAGCTTAAATACATCTACCGGTTTAGAAAAATACCATTTTCTTCTTCAGGATGTCATAACTAACTAAAACATATATTGTTTTTTTACTAGAATCTATTTTAAAAAAAAAAAAAAAATTTAGTACCTAACTCAAATCGTTACCTAATACAAATTTACTCGAATAATTTATAGGAAAAAATTTTAGAATGGGACTCGTAGTTAAATTTAGTTGGTTGTTTATAATATTTTGATTCGTTTTACACGCTTTATTTATCTCCAACGATTCCAAATTATTTCATTTGTGACCAACACCGTTTATATGCAAAATTGACAATCTCAATTTTTTTATCAAAACCATGACCTATTTCTATCAAATGATTAGAAAATTCTGAAAACCCACTATTGTTCAAACATCTCAAATGCTCCCTTACTCTTATATTAAAATTTCTACCCGTTTTACCAATATAAAATGCAGCACAATCCTAGTAACTAAGTTTATAGACACCAGAATTGTTAAATTTATCATCTTTGTCTTTAGAATTTATGAGTAAATTTCCTATATTATTATTTGTATAAAATGCCGGTATAATGTTTCGTGATAGGTGTTTAGATATTTGATTCTAAAAGTTATTTATGTATAAAATCCTATGCCAATAATCATTATGTTTTATCTGTGATTTATATAACAAATGATTATTATATTATTTTAATTTATCTTTTAAAATAGTGTCTATCAAACCTGTATTATACTCGTTATTAACTGCTATTTTTTTAATTGTATTCAATTCAATATTGAAATTGGATGTTGACATAGGAATATTGATTTTTTTTTTTTAAAAAAGTAGATTCTGGTAAAGAAACAATAATATATATTTTAGTTAGTTATGATTAAAATGGTATTTTTCTAAACCGGTAGATGTATTTAAACTCAATTAAGTGGTTAATAAAACAAAGATAATAAATAAAAATAAGATTTTATAATATTTCAAATTAACATTTTTCGAAAACGTAATTGGTTAACATGGCGAAGTGACGATGCGTTTCTCCAGATACAAAACCTTCCAGGATCACATTCCGATAGCAATCAAATATTTTTTCAATAAACAGATTTTTCCTGATTAAGTTCATTTGTATTAAATTATTTACATAAAGTATAACGATACTGCTCACTATTTAGTGTAATCCAAACAATGATTGATAAAAAAGCACTCTAATATTAATTAGAAACGAGGGAAAAAGAAATAAGAAAAGTCAATCGGAGAATTAGATATAAAGTATGAAGCTAATAGATGACTAGATAACTCGGCAGGCATCCATCCGCTCTAGTTAAATCATTACATAATTTAAGATTTCACCTGTCATAAAAAAGGTCGTACGGAACGTCTCGAATCAGATAATTTAAGCCTTTAAGTTATTGCTTTTATACTTAGAGAAAGGCGAAAATCCTTTCACAAAGGGTGTACCGCAGGGTTCGAATTGAGCCCTCGCAATGGCGCTGACGCACGGACATACGAACGGACAGGGCGAAAGGGAGGTCCGGACAACTAAATTGGTTACCAAAAGGACTTTTATTTGCTTTGAGGACGAAGAAATATTATACCGAAGGACTTTTCCCGACAGTGGCGGCAGGTGCCATTATATTCGACGGAATATTTTCAGTTTATTTTTAATATTTTATATGACTTCCACTAGTAATTAAATGAATGAAATAATAAAACTGTAAGGTATAAAAATGATTCCATTATTATGCATTATATCGACCCCTCAGAATAACAAGGTTCCATCTGACACTGACACTGTTTTGAGATAATGAGCTCAAAAGTGTTGATTGAATTTCAACATATATTCATATATATTTTGTTTTGGGTAGGCAAATATGATCAGTTTTAAGGTCTTAACTTATTTTCAGTATTGTCAATAAGTACTGTAAGATGAGGGAAATTAAAAATAAATAACATTGTAAATTAACAATAATGATCCATAAATTGAAATAAAACTTTCACCTCTTACTATTTCCTTTAATCAGGCCTATTCTCAAAATTGCAATATTGAAATGAAGGTGATTGTTACACCAACCCTCAAAAATAGACATATAGTTTTGACAGATTATGGTACGTTTATCTCCTCCTCACTCTCTCTCCCTCTCTCTCATTCAAATATAACACTATTTTTGAGGGTTGGTGTAACAATCACCTTCATTTCAATATTGCAATTTTGAGAATAGGCCTGAATGTCCGTTAAATAGAGTTGGTGTGTATGGAAGAAATAAAGAATAATACATTTGGAACCCTTTTCACGCAATAACTCAAATTAGCCCAGAATGTTAGTTGGAACCTTGTTATTCTAAAGGGTCGATAAGTTAACTACGTCTGCTAGGTAATTTAACATTTTAAATCAACTATTCGGTGATGATTGAACGTGATCATACTATGTTTGCCTAAAATTTCATTTTTTAGGAGGCTTAGTTCAATACACAGCGAGTCTCGGAACATTTCTCAAAATTTCCTCTATAATAAGGTCTATTATTTATTATTGGCAAACCACTCCCAAGATATTCAGTTCATTTTATACTTCGCAGTGTTCGAAAAGAAGCGGTTAAAAGTAAATTTAGTGTTGCGTACAAGCATAGATGCCGGACGAATGTCAGGACAGGAAGGAGTTTGGCACTCACCGCAATCCGGATTCTGCTGGCACCTCCGAAGATATGGACTGTATATTTTAATCACTATTTCGTAAAATGTTCCGACACAGTATAGACGCAAAGTTCCGAAATAGTATAATATTGCAATCCTTTTCGTACACGTATAACCGACCTGGTTCAAGGTCGCCGATCGACTGGGCGGTAGCCGGGCCAGAAAGGGACGGGAAGGGGGCCGATAAAGCACAATGCATTATTTTCGTTCAATAATTAATATTTATACTCGATCACGCTGAAATAAATGCATTATTCTTATTATTATTATACACATTCACTGTAACAGATCTAGATCCAACACGTTCATCATACTGCCACGGTGACTATGGGTGTATCTAATGCGGTAGTATACAGTAATACAGAATGTTACTTTACAGGGTGCAGTAATAATGTTACACAGAAGGTAGTATACAGTAATAATGTTACACTGAAGGTAGTATACAGTAATAATGTTACACTGAAGGTAGTATACAGTAATAATGTTACTCTGAAGGTAATGCACAGTAATGAAGAATGTTACTCTACAGGATGGTACACTCGCTCGAATACGTAAACTTTTTTAATATAATATAACACGAGTTTTGAGAGAGCCGCCGTGAAGAGGCGCCCCTGCGCTGCGGACGAGAAATACGATCCGAGCCTCCGTAAGGCGATATCCCTATATTGGGGATTCTTGAAGGATTAACTCTGGCGACTGCGCTCCTCCAACTTTTCAGTGCGACAAGGAGCGCTTCCTTTTTTGCAGAACCCATAAAGAACTCTAAATTTACCGCTCTGCAAAGTTGAGATGATCGCACAACTTCAATAAAATTTATTCCCACGCCCATTCGAAAAATACGAAGATTTTCAACTCACGCTACGCGGCCGGCTACGCAAAACCACACAAATACGAAGAAATTCGTTCGAAACGAAATCACGGGGACAAAAAATATTTTTTCATGCAAAAAGTATGACAGACTCCGGCCTAGTCGATAGAAAGTTGAGCCGTAAAGTCATAAACAGTAAGCAGTTCCAGGGGGCCATCAAGTTAGTCCTATTTTCATAACATAAGCGTTAAGCATAGTTAGAAAACAATAAAAATATTGATGCGACACGGATTCCGTGTATGCATTAAAAAAAATTGTTTACAATTTACTTAGACTAAACATAAGATACAATTATATTGCAATTAGATACTCGTAGTTTATTGTGTGGGATGGAGTAGACTCCACCTCTGATATATACAGCGTTGTCCTGGCTACTTCGCTAGACTGAAGTCCGTGTTAAAGTAGCCAGTTTTTTTCGAACTGTTGTGGTGTTGTTTAAGATAAAGATTCGATAGAAATAAAAATAAAAATAACAAAAAAAAAAGAAAGAAAAAAAGTTATTCTGTACATTCATACAATGGTAAGGTATGAAAATAGAAATTGAATCATAAACAGTAAACAAATCGGTGGCCGGCATATTATTTTGTTCTTTAAAGATGAGAAATCTTTTCAAGATAAGCGTTTTTGTTTAGTGTTAAAAAAAATGAAATCGCATATCTTTTTTGCTGGGACTAGAATATTTTTTTGTGTTAACCGATGCATTGAATTTTATGGCAATAATTAATACTTGCACAAAGATAGTAACCAACTAATTAATTTACCACGAGAGAGGACAGAACGCCACACTCTTCTGTCATGATATACCACTCTTGCCTCGTGCCACATTCATTCATTTTCGTCAATTTATGAAGCTCGACTTCCAATATCTGATTACGCCAGCCATTTTTTTTGTCGCCTTCAAGCGAGCCAAACATACAATCGACTTTGTTATTAAAAACTAATCATCTTAAAATAATAACGTTAATTGTATAATAATAAAGGTAATGTCCTACAATAAGGCGATTAAAAAAAAACATGCATAAAATAATACTTGTTGTTTTTATGAAACATTACCCATTTACAAATTTGAATTCACATTTTACGAAAATATATTAATGTCACGACATTAATTCAAAAATACCATAGTGCTGCGAAGCAATTATCATCACTTTAATACATTTTCATACAAAATTAATCGCGTTTGATGGATACGTTTTATTATTAAAATGGAATTCTAAAAAAATAATATATTACTAGCGATAAAGAAATTCAAAGGTTCATTTTATTAAAATGGAATATAAATAATACAGAACTATAATTAAATGTATTAATAAGATATACATATAAAATCAATTTTATCGAAAAATATTGTTGTTCCTACCGGAATTCGAACCTGTATCTCTTTTCAATCCGGCAAATGAAGCATTAACCGACTGTGCTACAGCAGACAGTAGTTTTGACTACAAATTTTCGAACCTATATGTTACACTTTTCAAATTAATACATCTATCGTTCCATTATTTGAAGGCCATTTACTTTATGTTTACGGAATCTCAAATACCTTTGAGTAGTCCGATAGGAGACGCCAGAACTAACAATTCATTTTAATTAAATTTTGGACACATTGATACAACTTATATATTATTTAGGAGAACACATTCTTATTGTGAAGTTGTAATTATTCAGAACATAGCGTCTCCTATCGGATTGGATACCTTCCTCGGATTGGAAAGTGATCAGTGACCAGGTTCGAATCCTGGTAGCAACTACAATATTTTTCGATAAAATTGATTTTATATGTATATCTTTCTAATTAATACATTTAATTAGTGTTTAAAATATCACATATCTGTGTTCTGAATAATTACAAATTCACAATTAGGATGTGTTCTCTTAATACGAAAAAATATTCTCATCTGTTCGCTATTGTCTTAGAAATTGACAAGAATAGTCAGGGATAGGAGTCGGCGGAGAGCACTTGTGAAGAAGGCCAAATCCCACCCTGGGATGTAGTGCCGTTTGCTAACGTCCTAAGGCATAATCAATTTTCTTTAATTTTTTCCAAAATGTCGTCATTTCGCTTCTGTCCATCTGTGTACGCGCCTTATTACTTCAATTGGCACCACTGGGTTTTTTGGTTCATAATAATGTACATGTGTGTGTGAGTATTGCCGCCCTCTTTTCGGAAAGTTAAGAAGACGTTAACCGACAAGCGTCATTCAAATTACTTCCCGTGCTTCGATCAGTCCAGCGGTCCAAATAAATCACCAGTGCGCGCTTCGGTCGGTCAAAATCTAAAGAAGACAACCCAACTAAAAGTATAACAACATCAGACCAGAAAGACAGCAAAAATAAAAAGGTTAGTGCAGTTCATATATCATATGTGTACATATTGTTAATCGGAAACCTGGGAACCAGCTATCGAAGGCATTTACATAAACACCAACTATTTACAACATTTTTCTCAATTTTCAAAAGCTTCCAATCTTTTTTTGTCACCTTTCGTTGGATTCCAGCTTTTATATACATATAGTGCTATGTTATAATTTATTTTTTAAGGTTAATATTTGCTTCTACATAAGAGATGGAACGTTGTGAATGCTTCTGCTATAGCTATTATTTTCCTAATTTATTTTCACTTCTGCTAATTTTATCTATAACAAGTACGGAAAGTCCCTTAAGTTTTTTTGTTTGTTTATTGTTTATCTGAATTATAATAGACGCTGAAAAGCTTTCATTGTAACCAGCATTTTAGTTTCATTTTCATTGATTTTTAAACATTTATTATATTAATAATAATTTTGGATAAATTGTATAGCACCATTTTTGTAAAAACTTTCACCTCTAGAGCGCTTTACATATTAACTGTTTATGGTCCTATGTAATCTTTGTTTTTAAAATTAAATGAAATGATTTTTTGAAAAGGTGCCTTTTTAGTCTCTTTTTAAATCAAGTCTCTGATGCACTATTTCTTATGACGGAGGGCAAAGAGTTTCACGCTTTTGGGCCGGCCACCGCAAATGCCCGTTCACTAAATTTAGACATCTGCCAACAGTTGGTCGGTTCTACAAACCTTTCTGCAGCTGACCTGAGAGTTTGACGTCTACCATTCAATTTGTCTGGGATACAAAGCTCTTGACGATACAGAGGCGCCATGTTATGTGTCGCATTGTACATCAACCAGCACAATGCTTTTTCAACTATTTCAGGCAACCAGAGCCAATATAGTTGATGTAAAAGGGATGTTATATGAGAGAATTTAAGAAACTCCATATATTATCCGTGATGCCGCATTTAGAATGGATTGTAATCTATCCAGCTGAAACATTGGCAGGCCAGCATAGATGCTGTTACAATAGTCCACACGTGACACCATGGGCTGCCTCAAGAGGAAGATATCTCCGAATACTCTTAATCTGTCTCAGTTGATAAAAGCATGCACTGACAGTTTTGTTTCAATCTGTAGTTGTTTCATCCGTAAATCTCACCAAATTAATATTTTTTCCGTAGAATCCTTCAATACGTAGAATCTTTATTTCGAAAATAAAACAAAAAAATCGTATTTTGTATTTAAAATTGAATAAAAAATTAATTGATAATTCTGGCGTCTGCAGTCGATTTACTCAAAGGTATTTGAGATTCCGTAAAAAAAAACAATGTAGATGGCTTTCAAATAATGGAACGACAGATGTATTAATTTGAAAAAGTGTAACATATAGGTTCGAAAATTTGTCATGAAAAATACTGGCGCTATAATACAATTGGTAGTGTACTTCCCCGGATTGGAAATAGAGATCCAGGTTCGAATCCCGGTAGCGTGAAAACAATATTTTTCGACGAAATTGATTTTAAATCTATATATTTATAATTAATACATTAAATTAGTATTTAAAATATCACAGACCTATGTTCTGAATAATTAATTACAACTTCATAATAAGAATGTGTTCTCCTTATTAATCTCCCTCGAATATATCACGAAAAATAATAATATTCATTAATTCAATTTTTACACATGCATCAATGGTGCTCGGCGAAAGAATAGCACACTTGTTAAAATAATACAAAGTCGTAGATTGTTGGAGAAGCTCTGGTCCGAGGGATAAAAGCCTTCGAGTGAATGGGGGATGGGAACCGACTTCAGACCGAAGTGGGGAGGTAAAAAAGTGACAATTTAAAGTGGAAGAAAGAAATGAAGCCCATTGAAGAGCGTTCACATGGAGTCTGAGATATGAAAAGCGAGTGGTATTATTTATTTTATTATTTTCGTTATCTACTCGTTTGACGATTATTTATCGTACCCAAGCGGACATGTTTTTTGTTCAGCCCACGCGCAAACGTTTTAAATTAAATTGTATTTAAAATAACGCGTGTGTATCTGACGGTTACTGAGATGTTCTTAAAATACAACAGTTGAGTGTTTTTGGCGAATTCGTGAGAGGAAAAATAAAAAAGTTTTTCAATGCAAAAAATTACGTAATAAGTATTATAATCGATATTATCCGACCAAGTCTATTCAGATTGTATTGGCAACACAAACCATCCAAGAATTGATTCACCAATGCGAAAAAAATAATTGAAGAGGCTCTCTAGAAGTGGAAGAAGTCTTGGTAATAAGTATAAAGAAATTGTGAAGATCTGTCGCCTTTATAATCTGCACGCACCTTGCATATACATGGGTGCAAAACGGGGCTCTCATCAATCTCAAAAACACGCCTGGTACCGACCCCCAACAGACAATAACGCAACGTGCCGCAGCCGCCCATAGCGCATCACTTCTCGCGCGGCAGCCTTCCAGACGAGTCCATTAACCACCGCTTCTCGTTGTGGGACTTTTACCGCTTATCCGTGTATCCGTAACTGTGTTTCAAGCATCAATAAACATCGACCAACTGTGAGTAGTCTTTGCGTTATTATTCAAACGAACATGTAAGAGAATGGGTGAAATATAATTGGGTATTAATTCACTCACGCTAAAGCACGCCCTTCTGATCCGTAAACATCTACAACAATCTAAATCAATTGTTGGGGATGTCACAGTCCAACTATTTCGAGCTGCTGCAAACTAAATAATGATCGTCGACATGCTCGCTTATGTTCGATAACCGAACAAGCACTAGAAAAAGAAGAAGAGCTGATATATCTTGGTCAAGAGTATAATATTTTTATTATTAATATGCATGGATCATTAACAGGGTGTGTAGATAACTCACGATTTAAATAATTAAAACAAATCTGCGGGGGTTTGAATGTGCCATAACTTAATCTAATATATTAAGTAACGAATTAACCATTTCTACAACTTCTTGAAGCTAGGGATGAAATCTGGCTTATGTACTTTAACTGAAGTCACAGTGACTTTTAAAAGCGCAGGTAACGAAGCCAACTTCTAAACCGAGCCTAATGGTAAAATCTAAATAATCTTCTAATCTGACGTACTTACTTATTTACCATTATACGATTTTCATCGGTCTTATAAATGCGTATTTTTACTGTTTTATTTATAACTAACTTACAATCACGCCGTTTCGCCGCGAGGGTAGGCAGAGAGGATAGAGCGCCACACTCTTCTGTCATGACACAATTCTCGCCTCATCCACATTCATACATATTCTCGTACAAGCTCGACGATTATTGAGGCTTCTAACAGAATTGACTTATTTTTAGGAGAACACATTCTTACTTTTGAAATTAGCAAAATTAACATTGTGGTTAAAATTCATTATTTCCATTTGTTAACTTGTTAGTTTAAATACATCTACCGGTTACGAAAAATACCATTTTCTTCTTCAGGATGTCATAACTAACTAAAAACATATATTATTGTTTCTTTACAAGAATCTATTTTTAAAAAACAATAATTATTTAAAAAATAAATTTAGTACCTAACTCAAATTGTTACTTAATACAAATTTACTCGAATAATTTTTAGGAAAATTTTTTAGAATGGGACTCGTAGTTAAATTTAATTGGTTGTTTATAATTTATTGATTAGTTTTACACGCTTTATTTATCTCCAACGATTCCAAATTATTTAATTTGTGACCAACACCGTTTATATGCAAAATTGACAATCCCAATTTTTTTATCAAAACCATGACCACTTTCTATCAAATGATTAGAAAATTCTGAAAACCCACTATTGTTCAAACATCTCAAATGCTCCTTTACTCTTATATTACAATTTCTACCCGTTTTACCAATATAAAATGCAGCACAATCCCAGCAACTAAGTTTATAGACACCAGAATTGTTAAATTTATCATCTTTGTCTTTAGAATTTATGAATAAATTTCCTATATTATTATTTGTATAAAATACCGGTCTAATATTTCGTGGTAGGTGTTTAGATATTTGATTCTAAAAGTTATTTATGTATAAAATCCTACGCCAATAATCATTATTATCATTATATTTATCTGTGATTTATATAAAAATTAATTATTATATTCTTTTAATTTATTTTTTAAAATAGTGCCTATCAAACCTGTATTATACCCGTTATTAACTGCTATTTTTTTTATTGTATTCAATTCATTATTCATATTTGACTTATTTTTATTTAAATGTTATAAATAATTTTTTTAAGCATTTGAGTTCTTATAACAAGACGTGACATTATCATTTGGTACCCCCTAATGTTCAGTTGTGACAAATTTAATTTAATTTATTTATTTCAAAGAAATAATATATGTAACGTAATTTGAATTGTCTATTTCACTGGGTTTGGGCGCGTATCGAGGTTTTGCGTTCGTCATTTAACTGTGAGCAATTTTACATTGTTAACCAATATTTAATTAATTAATTTGTTTTGTATTCATTGTATAAATATACAATTGATTACTGACTAGGCAGTGGATTGCATTCGGCTAGCTAACAAATAAAATTTAAAATGAAATAAAAATGATTACGCCATTATAGAGAAAATAATAATAATTAATTGGTGTAACAAATTAAGAAAATTTAATTTCTATAAATAAATATAAAACAATTAGCGAATAATAATATTGGATAATTTATGTAGCGCTATTTTTGTAAAAAAATTCGCTTTGTGGTGCTTTACACATAAACTGTACACTTATACTAGTCTAGTATTTATATCTGCTTACATTATTGGTATTATTATTTTTTTTTTCTCTTCTCTCTTTTTTATTAACTTTTTAATATTTTATATATATACTTTTTTTTTCTCCTTAAATATTTTCACATTATATGCTATGTATGTATTCGATCTTACTGTGTTTTGCCTTCGATGAGTTTTGGTTTTATAAATATATTAGTATATCAATTTGCCCTAAAACAGGCTTGCCTAGTTGGGCAATATATTTAAATGTGTGTAAATATGTAAATATGATACATTTTGAAAGAAAACTTCAGCTACAATACCTTATATTATATTAATGATAAGAAATAAATAATCAATGCTATCAAAAAATACTTTAAAAATGAACATGTATCCCGAAACTCATAATATTTTTATATCGTTTTTATTTTATTATAAGCTAGTTATTGTAAACAATAATTATTAATATGTAATCCTCTTCTCTGCATTGTATTGTATCATTGAAATTATAACAGATTAATAAATAAAATTAAAATTAAAAATTATTATGCAAACTTATTAAAATATGCGTTTACAGACTTTTTTAAAATAAAGACTCTGGCAAAAGCCCGAAAGGGCCTGCAACTGACACGTGATACCAACAATATAACATTGAGATGCTGCATAAAGATTTGGGGAATTGGCCACGTAGGGTATGATGCAATTAATAGCAAGAATAATCAAATGCGTATTGCTTATTTGTAACAATACTACCATGGAGTCGATTGAGGTTAATTTTTAGTATATGATACGAGGAGCGCTTTTTAAAGTGAGTACTGGATTTTTTTTCAAAGAAACACGACATCATTTTTACAACACTTTACTTTCCTCGGACGTTACACGCCTTAAACTACTCCTCAACATAGTCGACACTATTTTTAAGGCACTTGTCGTAACGGGGCATAAATTTTTGTATATTTTCGTCATAGAACGACGCCGCCTGGGATGAAAAACATGTCTGTACTCTATCTGAGTTCATCATCGTCATAAAAACGCTTGCCGCAAAGGAACCGCCTCAGATGAAGGAAAATATGGAAATCACTTGGCGCCAAATCAGTACATAACAGGACACACTTGGCGATGAACGTCAGCTGGTTTCATGTTTCGTTCATCCAAGAAACGAATCACGGACCGTATCTCACAGTCGGCGGCTTGAACATTTCAACCACTCACTACAAGATGGCCACACAATGTGAATGTCACTAACGTTGCATGTGGTGAGTCAACAGATGAAGGAAACCATCGCAACCGCAGCGCTGCATCGGGAAATCTGGCAACATTCAACAGAGGCAATGACCACTAAAAATAAATATAATTTATGATTTTCGGGTGTGGCATCGAACTCTCGATATTTGTTACAAACATGTTTCATCCACTAATCCTTACATTAGAAAAGAATTAAAAATAAAATACTTTTTCCCTAAACTTTCTTAATAACTGTTTATTTTATTTTTATAAATATTTTCAGTTTTCTGGGGTAGATTGGGGTAGACAAGCACGGGTTACCGCCAACCGCACCGGGAGCTTTTGATCCTACTCGGGTGTAATCTTCTCCTTCGTTACTTCAATCACGTACGAGGTAATACTATTGTAATAGAGTTGATAAATGAGTTTATTAAAAATAAAACTGAGAAATAAATACACCAGTGCAAACTATAATCAAAATCAGCTCATATAAAAATGTTCTCACGTTTTCAAGGTATTTTAAAGATATTGGGCTACTCTGCCGTGTGACATTGCTATCAGACACATCGATCTATCCTACGTAAAGTATTGTAACTAAGAAATATGTTTTAGGAGAACACATTCTTATTGTGAAGTTGTAATTATTCAGAACATAGGTCTGTGATATTTTAAATATGAATTAAATATATTAATTAGAAAGATATACATATAAAATCAATTTTATCGAAAAATATTGTTGTTGCGCCACCGGGATTCGAACCTGGATCTCTTTCCTAACCGGGGAAGGTGCTTTATCCAACTAAAACTGGCTCTGTCAAATGATGGAACGATTAAATGTATTAATATCAAAAAGGTAAAATATAGGGTCGAAAATTGTCGCTAAAAATAATGTCGCTGTAGCTTAGTTGGATAAAGCACCTTCCCCGGTTAGGAAAGAGATCCAGGTTCGAATCCCGGTAGCGAAACAACAATATTTTTCGATAATTTACAATCAAGCCTACAATTTTTAAAAAAAAGTAGTTACTTGTCAGACACAGCAAAGCTTTCGAAAGCGATGCAAGTTCACCGTTCTAACTAGTAATCATTTAGGTATTCTTGTTTTATAGGTATTGCACTGAGCTCCTGAAGATAATAACTCTCATATATCATATTCTTCTAAGTAGCTTGCGACTGTAATGTGAATTTGAGTTTTAAATAAAAATCTTGATTTTATCTTGTTTTTTTTCGTCATTAAAATTTATATAAATTTACGTTGAGGCTCTATGAAAAGGTTGAGATTCAGTTAGTTGACCCCTGGTCTAGTCGTTAAGACACCCGGCTAGTAAGACCATCAAATTAGTCCTATTTTATCTTATATTGACGGGACACGTATTCTGTACGTATCTCTACTTCAAAATATTAATTTAAGACATGTTACAGTAGATTTAAAACATGTTACAATACACGTGTAGCTTGTTGCTCCAATCGTACTATGTAATGTGATGTAATAGTCGGAGACCAGCAAGTAGATCATATTTTCATAGCACAAGCGTTTGGTTTAGTTTAAAAATAGTAAGAATATTGATGTGACACGTATTACGTGTACGCATCTCTATTTAAAATAAACAACTGTATTTTATCGATAATTTTTTTAAATTTTTAAAATTTGACGATTATCAAAAATTACCAATGAGATATAAACGAGTTAAGGTTCTTATGAGAACACATTCTTATATTCGATTCGATTAAATGTATTAATATCAAAAAGTTAATGGCACGAATTTACTCTAAATATTGAGCATTCAATTTTGAAAAAATGATTAATAACATAATTTAGAGCATTCATTAAGTCCGATACAATGTGTCCTTCCTTCTTATCTATCTTCAGTTAATTAGTGAGAAAGAGAGAATTATATTTGTTTGTATGTTGTTCTTTTCACTGTAGAAATAGTGTGCGATCTCTGTCTTTCATATCACAAATGATATTTTTACAACAGATTGAATTGAAAAAATAATTGTTTTTGTACGATTCCCTTTTCAGAATTGGTTTTTCACTAGTCATTAATATTTTCATTAGGATTATCTAAAATATGAATTTTATGTTGCATGTATTTACCGAAATATTACAGGTTTAATTGTGACGGTAGACCTGTGTTACTGTATGGTTTGGGAAGGGTTAAAAAAACCTTTGTCACGTGTGAAGAACATTATTATTACAAAGAATTCATAGTGAAAAATACAAAACAAAGTGTACATTGCACTGTGTGCATGTAGTGTCATCATCTGTTTGTCGTAAAATATATTATAAAGAATTTGACAACACTAACATTATTTTTTTTACACATTTAAACCATACAAAAAAACGGTGACGTCACACATCGAGACTATTTATAGATAGAAGATTGCAAGAATGTGGAAAAGAGGCTATAACCTGACTATGCAGATTTGGTCACTAGCTACGCTGAAAGTCTCTAAAGAAGGGAAGGGTCAGCACAGGGTGTGTGTAAATAATAACAAAGGGGGTAGAATGGGCCAGCGCTAGATTAGTCATCTTTCGGCTTTATTAGCGAAAATTATACAAATTGAAGCGAACCGAAAAGCAAAGTCAATAATGTAAATAAACTTCAATTTGACTGTAATCGCTGAACCGTTTGAAAAGATATTTTATCCAATATTGATTTATTTCGCTCGTTTCGAGACGATATTGAATATACAAATGTGTGCTCAACGAATTTTGTTTTTGTTTAACCCTTCCTTAGCCATGCTGTAACACAGGTCTACCGCTCCAATTAATCCTGTAATATTTCCGTAAATACATGCAAAATTAATATTTTAACTTGCCCTAAAAAGTCATTTACTCTTAGAATAGACTATGATTTGTAGAATTTATTTTATAATTAAATTAAAATTGCTACGTTGGAAAAAATAGAATTTGCAGTGAGACAGAAAAAGATCAAACATTAGTTTCATAGTGAAAAGAATAACAAACATACGAATATAATTATGAATCTTTCTCACTAACTAAATGAAGAATAATAAGAAGGAATGTCGTATTGCATTGAAATTGAATACATTATATTTATATTTTTATTTAATATCTTTGTTTTATTAACCACTTAATTGAGTTTAAATACATCTACCGATTTCGAAAAATACCATTTTCTTCTTCAGAATGGCATAACTAACTAAAACATATATTATTGTTTTTTACCAGAATCTATTCATAAAAAGAAAAAAAAAAATTTTAGTACCTAACTCAAATCATTACTTAATGCAAATTTACTCGAATATTTTTTAGGAAAAAAAGATATTAAATAAAAATATGAATTTTAACCACAAAATTAATATTGCTAATTTTAAAAGTACATAATATTTATATACTAAGAATTTTTTTTACTTTTAATGCTTGATATTTAGAGGAAATGTATGACATTAAGTATTTTAAAGTCATTTAAGCACGTAAAAGTATTATTTCTCATTAAAAATGCTAAAAAAATTCAAAATACTTAACGGTAACACGAGTTGACAGCATGGGTGCTTACGGATATTTTCAATCACGGTATGATAAAGGTTAATGTAAATTATTGTTGTATTTTTATCTCCCGATAAAACGCAATACCGCCTGCGCCAATTTGTTAAGCTTATCGGCTCTGATGATGATCTACCAGATGCGTACTTTGTTGGGGTTGGATGTGGTGACGAGAATAATACGCTATTTGTACAATGTGATAATTTACAGTATTTACTTCCGACTGACAACATTACAAATTATCGTAGATCTATTTTGGAAAGTGACGCGGAGCGAAAGGGGGCCGAGCTCGGTTGCCGGTCCTTCTTATACATGCTCCCCTGATACGTGGCTTCATGCTCACTACATACACGTTTGACTCGAATGCGCATGCGCCTGTCACTCGATCATCAATCCATAGACATTACAATTTTAAAAGCGGAAGAATTACAATGTTTTTGTTTAAGCTTCGACGATTTCATTGTTTATGAAGAAATGGTCGAAATTAAATTATGGATACATTCTGTTTAAGTATTAATAAAATTCCGACTGAAGTCCAGAAATATCAAAAATGTAATGCTTATCGGACTATTGCTTATATATGCGTCTGTTTACATATAACTAACGAGCACTGAGCGTTTTTTTCAAAGGATAATTTTGAGGTGTAATTTGAGCCCGATTTAGAAAACGAATATTGGCGTAGACACTGCAACTATAGTTTGCATTGTAATAATGTCTATGTCAAGGTGAGATAAGCATCTCAAAGTTTATTATATTAGTTGGACCATGTTGAAAGGACAACTGAACATCCATCACCGAAGTCAATGCTGAACTTTAAACCAACATGGCACAGGAGCTTGGAACCAAAACTAAGATGGAGTGAAAGGCATATCTGTCTTAGAAGTGCAGGACTAGAGAGAAAGGTTTAATACACATCAATGGATGAAGATGCTTGAGGAGGTCAAGACACCTACCAAGGGTTGCAGAACCAGTAGTGATGATAATAAGTATGTTTTATTACTTCGACTGGCACCCATTTTTTTGTTGTTGTTGGTATGATTGGTTTATGTAGTGTGAAGGTCGCCGCCTTCTGCGACAGGTAAAAATCGCTGTCAAACCACGGTCGGAGAGATTGACAATTGCAGTCGGTACTCCGCCAAATAATGACCTATTAATCGGCTCCGGTATTTAATTGTTATAGCAGGTCGAAATAATTCGTGGAAATCGAGATGGCGCATTCAGACCCAAGATCGGTGCAGAAAAGAAGAACAATACAATCCACGACGAGCAGAAAAACAGCATCCGCAATACCAGGTTAGTGGTGATTTTTCTACCCGCATTGACTTTCATATTATCAATATGAAACGCGGGAATAATAAGCATTAGCTTGTTTATCAATAATTCTATAGCGATCATTCGTTTCCACTGAATTATTAATCAATTAAACAACCTTGAAATGAGGTTTGCAGATTTTTCAAAAGCATAAATAAGATAATATTTTTGTTCCCACCCCCTCCCGGAGTAACAGCCGTCTGCTTCGACGGGTCCGGGACACACTGTAGAATATTACGTCATAAAACTCTGGAAGAAAATATGGCACACCATAATCCCCGAAACGTGTATATCGAAAACGAATAAGGAGCGCGTATATCAATCTTCCTGACTGGCGTTTTTGTAAGAGGGTAAATTCCTTAACACCCTGTGATAAATAATACAGGGCGTTTATCTACCCACTAAACAATCATCTCAGGGCTGCGCGACCACTGGGAAATATCATTTTCTGAATTTGTTAACTCCTCATGAAATTACCAAAAATTCAATTCGTTTGGTTGACAAATTAACGCAATTAGTATCCCATGGTCTTCATAGTTCTGTAATACCGAAGGTCCGATATTAGAGAATTTAATATGAGAGCATTCTCTGGCAATTCGGTCACGTAATAAGCGAGAATAGCTCCGTTACATATGGGTTACAGTGACCTAGGATCGCCCCAGGTGATCCCCATATGGGGAGACTCTGAAGCAGCTATTTATTTGTGAAATATTTGAAAGACACCCAAAGTATTATCATCAATTATACGATCATTTTGACATGCATTAGAGGTGTCACGTGCGGAGTATTGTTATAGTATTTATGCTAGCCTGCTAATATTTCAGCTGGATAGATTACAATCTATTCTGAATGCGGCAGTCCGGATAATATACGTGTTCCGAATTCGTAAAACACACCCAAATTCCTATCTTTCTTTTCAGTGTGAATTGTGACCTTGACGCCAGCAGACGTCAACGTGACCGATATTTGTTCGATCTCTGCATCGCGATAGCATTCGCGGTGTGGACATTTCAGCTCCAGTGCACCAGCACTGTATTTTGTGACATTGTGTTTTGATCACGTATTGTTTGTTGTTTGTGTGCCGTGGATGAACTTGTGACATCGCCGTATTCAATTGGGATCGGAGATTGGCTCATCCGCAACCAATTGTGTGATCTCGGCGGCGACTGCAGACTCACCCTCACCGACCTCATCCTGTACAACGTTTCTCTACTTCCCTACAGATTTACGACCGGAATTGTCGTATTCCATTCCGAGGGACGTGCGACAAGACGATACATAACATGGCGTTTCTGTATCTTCAAGAATTCTGCATCTTCAACTTGAATGTTTCTGTATCTTCAAGAATTCTGCATCTTCAACTTGAATGTTTCTGTATCTTCAAGAATTCTGCATCGACAACTTGAATGTTAGACGTCAAACTTTCAGGTCAGGATCTACGTCTAAACCTAAGGTTTGAGAATTTCCAATGGCGGGCCCGAAGGTGTGGACAAGTGTATCGGAGACTCTTCACAAAATTTTATCCAAGAGTTCAAATAACAATTATTAATTTTAAATACAAAAATAGCGCAAAACCAACAGTTTATGTGTAAAGAACCGTTGAGGTAAATTTTTTTACATAAATGCTTACTTACTTACTTACCATCACGCCGTTTCCCCGCCACACCCTTCTGTCCTGATACACAATTTTCGCCTCATCCACATTCATACATCTTATCATACAAGCTCGACGATTATTGAGGCTTCTAACAGGACCATCCTCCAGTATCTGGTTTATCCGGTCGTGCCAAATCTTCCGCGAACGCCCTCTACTTCTGGTGCTTCCTTATAATTCTCTCCTCATTCATCTTAATCTTACTCACTATACTTTCCTTATTTCTTCATGCTTTACTCTGCCATAAATGGATCTGCCACATATACGCCTAAGTGATCTCATTTCCACTGCATTCAGTCTACTTTCATTCCTCTCCTGCCAGCTCCAGGCCTCACTTCCGTATATCAGTGTCGGTACCGGAACAGTTGACAAGTTCTCATCAGCTATAATTCCATTCAAAGCGCTATTCACTTTATTTCTTGCAGTCATCTTCCTTACCATATCTTTTTCTGTCTTTCCGTTTCTATCGAACATACTTCCCAAATGCACAAACTCATCTACTCGTTCCAAACATTCATCACTTACAAGTATTTAGCGCGGTGTCTCGTTTTCCTCCTTCTCGAATACCATCACTTTCGACTTGTTGACATTCCTAATGAGATCGCTTTCCTTGCATACATCGTACATTCTACTCACTAGCCTCTGTAGTTCTTGTTCATTATTCGCCATTAGTACTGCATCATCGGCGTTCCAAAATGGCGCTATAAAAATCATCCAATGTTATTATTATTTATATTATTATTATCAATCATCATAGACGCGATTGCCAGACCTAAGAGAGGTTGTTAAACGTGATGATTGGTTTTTCCTTCGCTAAAATTGACTCCGGTATGAACTAACGATGGTAAACGTCACGCACATTTTATCTGCCGGAAATGAATGCTAAATGTACGTAAAAATTGAAATTGATAATTTTCGGCGGGAAAATATTTTATGTAGCCATTCTAAAAGCACCTTATCACAGCAATTTATTTAATGTATTTAAACATTCCGTTAATTATCTACATTTCAATGCGAAAATCCCTTATTATATTACTTTAATAATGCACAACGTACTGTACTTTGTCTATATTTCCAGTAAGAAAAAATAAAGTATTAGTAAAAATGCACTCTATATACATATGTACCTACACCTGGAGCTATCTTAAATTGAAATACAGTGTAACCCCGATTTTACATTCTTTGAATTCACGTTTCCCCTCCATTTGCGTATTATTTCTGCAGTCCCGCACACTAAAAACTATATTTTACGTTTGTCTTTCCACTAATTTACATCGAATATTTATTAAAATTCGTTCGGCAAGGGTGTGCTTGTCATATATATGCATTTTTCATTCTCATACCTAAGTGTACGTCTTTTTGTTTTATTATTTTTTACAAGCTGGAATCAACGAGAAGATTGCGTGGAAGATAGTATAGACAACATCGATGGCTGGGAAAGACAAAAAGAAAGGGATGAACAACCCTCGCAGACTTATTTAGACGTTGACACCGACGTAATAACATCGGACGTAGCGGAAATTGATGAAATAGTGGACAGTCGTATAAACGAAAACTTGACAGAAGAAGAACCTTCCTACGAAGAAGAAGTGTCTGTTTATTCCGCAAACCCAGTTCCTACGGAGGATTTTTTTTTTGATACCCCCAATTTATATTTTCTCCCTGTTTACATTTTTTTTTGTTGGTTGGAAATCGAGATTCCACTGTATTGGATTTAAAATATTTGAGTATGTCCAAAAACACACCAAAATAAGATTCTCATTAGCGACATTTATGCTGTTTCAAGGGAATGAGTATCAAATTTCAAACCATAAATTTGTACTTGAAATGTTTTATATGGCAACATATATATATACATAACTTCCAAAAATTAGACAGATGTGGAGGTTGATTGTGGGTAGAATTGGTGAACGTTACATTGTGTAAAGTGATCACATAAGCCAGCCGATGACAGGTCGTAAGCCCTGTTAATACTCATAATATAATATAAATAGCTTCGTCTCTATGAGAACGCGTGTCGATAGACTGCGACTCCGTTGGCTAGATGAGATCCAAAGGAACCTACTCGCCCCGCCGACCCCGGGGTGCAGTGACATGATGATGATGATAATAATGTTGAAGAACTAAGTTATATCATCATCGTTAGGCTGAGTCAATCCACTGCAGGATGAAGCCATCACCATAATGTTTCCACTCGTTTTTACATGGAGGCAATCCGGTTTCAGAAACGCCGCACAAAAAACGTTAAAACTAATGATGGAATCCAGTAGGATAATGTGGGAATAATTACCAAAAATTATCTATGTCAAATTTGCTTGTTTTAAAACAAACGGACACAGTACAACATTTTTTGAAAATAATTTAATATTAAATAAAATAACAACCACTTTGTATGTAACTACGAAATTTATTATACGTCAACCGGTTTCGCTTATTTCAAGATTCATCAGAACGTATTTAAAACTGATCATAAATACAAGTAGAGTGCACTTATATCCACATAAAGAGAGATGTAGAATATAAAATGACATGTGAAAGAGAGAGACATGTATTGTTAAATAGAACTTGAAAGGAGACAGAATATAAAATTATATGCGAAATAGAGAGACAGAATACATATACATATATACGGAACATTAAGGGATAGGGAAATACAGTGTTGATGGATAATTAAATTGATTTTAAAGGAAACATACCTAATATGGGGATAATGGATAAATTAATTTTATTATCTATTTATGACAGAGTAAATAATGAAGAAATAAGGAAAGAATGTAAAGCTGATCTTAGTATAGTGAGTAAGATTAAGAAAGGATTACTTTGATGATTTGGTCATATGAATGAGGGGAGAATGGTAAGAAAGATATATGACGCTGGTGTTGACGGCACCAGAAATATAGGACGTCCGCGGAAGACTTAATCAGGTGAAACCAGATAATAGAGGATGGTTCCGTTAGAAGCCTCAATAATCGGCGAGCTTCTATGAGAAGGTGTATGAATGTTGATGAGGCGAGAATCGTGTGTCAGGACAGAGGAGTGAGGCACTCTATCCTCTCTGCCTACCCCCGCAGGGAAACGGCGTGATGGTAAGTAAGTACACGTTGAACATTGCACTTTGTTTACTACTATACCGGAAAAACACTGTCTGCTACTACAGTGCAGCAGACGGGCGACCCAAATATACGCCTTTCTTTATTGAAATATTATCCGATTATAATATAACACACTGTTCTATGAATAAAATAAATTATTAAATATTTTAACCTCCTTGATCTACGGCTGTTATTAAATTTTTCGCAAGACTTTATTATCGAATACCTGCAACATGCTTTCTTTTTCTGTATTAAAAGTTAAATACTGGTGTTTACCTTCCCTGTATACTTACAATTGTTGAGACTACGAGGGAAGAACGTTAATACATTTCCTGAATTATTCTGCAACTTATTTCTTGTTTGGTTATTGGGAACGATATATCATCTCAGATATCCTGAGAAATGTGAACGCAATGAGGCCGCAGTGGGCGGGACATACACATAACACGCACAAATCTCTCATACACAATCCAACAGGATCGATACGGACAGACCTGGGCCACAGAGACGTCATCCGTGAGGCGAGACCGTTGAAAAAGAAAAATAAAAAGAAGAATAATGCGCTCATCGTGGCATTAATCATTTATTCTAATTTTCCTATTTACTGATGTAAAGATTTAAATTCACTAATCAGCTGATGTTTATCCTCACTTAACAAAATTAGTTTGTTCCAACAACTGATTTATGTACTTTGACAGATTAACCCTGAGAAGGGATCATGTACCCACATTCTCTAGAACTATCTACAATACTATTTAGAATCTCTGTTTGTAAAGATAAAATTATAATTTAACTTTATTTCGTAATAAAAACGTACCGAAAATAGTTTGCGGAGGACGCCCTGTTTCTCGGTACACCCATTAAGGGAAAGGATAATCCCTAATATTAGCAAAACTTCGATATAAGGGATATTCTATATTTCTCCCTATTTGATCCCTCGTAAAGAAAGGGTGACGTGTACACAACCGCGCGTGTACGCATACCGTGAAAACCGTGAGGATGAATTAATACTGTACGAAAAATAAGCCAAATTAGGGTAAGATTGAAATTAAAAAAAAAAAAAAATTAAAATTGTAATACAATTTCTGAAGACTAAAACCTGCTCCCAATACGTATTTTATGTTATAGTTTATTTTTAAAATCCTCACTAAACAAATATCGGCAAAATTTAAACTAATCAACGTGATCATGAATATCATACAAGAGGAAGAGACAGACGGTCTGTAATATTTTAAATATGAATTAAATATATTAATTAGAAAGATATAAATATAAAATAAATTTTATCGAATAACATTGTTGTTGCGCCACCGGGATTCGAACTTGTATCTCTTTCCTAACTGGGGAAGGTGCATTATCCAACTATGCTACAACAATGTTTTCGATAAAATTTATTTTATATGTATATGTTTTTAATTAATATATTTAAAATATCACAGACCTATATTATGAATAATTACAACTTCACAATAAGAATGTGTTCTCCTGAATAATAAAGTTGTATCAATGTGTCCAAAATTTAATAAAAATGAATTGATAATTCTGGCGTCTGCTATCAGTTTGAGATTCTGTAAAAATAAGGTAGATGGCTCTTTCAAATAATGGAACGATTAAATGTATTAATATCAAAAAGGTAACACGTAGGTTCGAAAATTGTCGCTAAAAATATTGTCGCTGTAGCATAGTTGGATAATGCACCTTCCCCGGTTAGGAAAGAGATCCAGGTTCGAATCCCGGTGGCGCAACAACAATGTTTTTCCATAAAATTGATTTTATATGTATATCTTTCTAATTAATATATTTAATTCATATTTAAAATTAAAATAAGTAAATTTGTGCAAAATAAGTTATAGTAAAAATGTATATATGGATATTATTAATATTAGATCGTGTACTTATGTATGCAATATGCTATTGGCATACCACAAGGTGCGGTACTTGGACCATTGTTGTTTATTTTATACTCTAATGATATATTTAAACTCAAATTACATTAATATACAGTACAGTACTAATAATAAATGAAAAAACTTGGACTGACGCTAATATATCTGCAAATGAGGATGTTAATACCATAAAAAAGTAGACCTATTATCAATTAATATATACTGATAAAACACACTTTCTACGACTTGCTATTCAACAGAAAGATAACACTCAAATTAATATTAAAATTCACACCAAAGCCTGTACTCAAGAAGACTCTTGTGTCCAATGTTCATTAATTGAAGAAAAAAACTGTATCAAGTTCCTAGGAATCATAAAAGATAACAAACTCAAATGGAAAGAACATATTACTAATCTTACAAACAAAATAAGGAAAATTACCTACATATTTTTAAGACTCGGTAACATCTTATCACTTACAAATCTGAAAATATATTATGCGTTCGTACAGTCATATTTGCAATACGGTATTATTGGTTGGGGGGAGCATATAAAACTGCAATGTCACAATTAGAAATCATTCAAAAAATGATAATAAAAATTAACTATTCATAGATTTCAAAGTACTAAAAATAATAGACATATACAAAAAAATTCAATAATCCAAATTTTCTAAATTAAAAATCAATTATATTTGAGAAGCTAATTCCGATTTACAAGATTTAGAGACCAAATTGTTATTCCAAAACTTTAAATACACCGTAACCCAAAATCACTATATTTATCAAGGCATAAAATTTTTTAATAATCTCCCCATCACAATTAGAAAAATAACAGTCTACTATAAATTTGTATCTGAAGTAAAAAAAAATATATGTACACAGACCAACTGAAACATGTAAATAAATGATAAAATGTATTATATTTTATAATATTTATATATTTATTTATTATTATACACGCCCTATTCAGGCATTAACATAATTTGTAAAATAAGAGAAAATTACAACGGAAGTGCAATACACAAAGAAAAAAAATTACATAGTGTCATCATGTTATTACATAATTAAAAATAAATAATTAATATAAAATATGAAGTAGCAATTTATACGTCATCATTGAGTTGAGACAAAAAAAAATTGTAATAGTGTAGTCCAATAAAGAATAAAATAAAATAATAAAAAAATAGATTATGAATAAATAAATAATTATCTTATAAAAATTAAAAGTTGCCGAAAGAGCAACGGAAAGGGCTTTACTTAGAATATCTCTGAAAGATTGAGTACCTACATAAAAAAATATACAAATTCGGCAGAGATCTAAGATAACTAATTAACGTTGCCCAATAAATCAGCACTCTTAAATGACAATAGGCGGAGTGTGACCGATCACAGAGCTGGTGATGAATTCGGAACGGGATGGAATCGGGGAAAGAATGGTGTGAGGGAAGTCCTTCGATAAATAGCGGACCAGGATGGACTACGAGATGAGGAGGACAGCTCGACTTACCTGGCCGGGTGACGCTGTCCCTGGCTTGTCCCGAAGGTCACCCAAATTTAAACGGCACGACAGGCGACCATGATGACGTCACCGCGCACTGTTCAAAAATTACACAAAATACCGTCGAGTACGTCCCACACTGGCCACAATGAATTCTAAATCTCGACGAGTTTAATCTCAATTCAAATAGAACAACCCGCCGAGCTGCTGTACGGAAAGGAACTAACTGGGGAGTAGGCTAAATGATATGACAAAAAAAATCTAAAACCGGTGACAATAATACTATATTTTTAACAATAATAATTTGTTTCAAGTCATGGAATATATTAAATATATTCATTAGAAAGATATATGTATAAAATCAATTTTATCGAAAAATATTGTTATTGCTACCGGGATTCGAACCCGGATCTCTTTCCAAACCGGGGAAAGTGCATTATCCAATTATGCTACAGACATATGTTCTGAATAATTACAACGTCACAATAAGAATGTATTCTTATATACGGAATATATGTACGAAGTGTATGTGTTCACCGGTCAAAATAAAATAATTACGAAAACGGAATAATTTGTCGAAGTGATAGGCTGAAGATAGAGAGAATTGACGATCCTCGGGGAAACCAGTGGAGAAACACAGGCTGATGAAAATGTCGTCATAGGGTCCAACTAGTCAAATTACAACACTTTAACAAACAAAAAAACAAGTTAAACATTCCGTCCGCAACAAATTCTATAATTGGAAGGAAATCAGGTAATTATTTAAATAATTACATTTTTTCACAAAACCAGTCTAATGTTCGTTATTTTTGCCGAACTCTAGTCAAAAATAATATTATTCCACTTCTACAAAATAAATACGTAAAATGTAACAATATTTGTGATGATCTACCTGAGATGACAACCCGTCTGTACGAGATGCGTACTTCAATATTTCGGCTACATTATCGACACATCCTGAAGAAGAAGGTAGGCAACTACAACAGATGGAGTAATCTCTTGCAGTCCCAGGTGGGGGGAAGCACCAACGTAAAATGGCTATACTGGGTAATGAGAAAACCGTCTAGATAAAAACTGCAACAGCTTACATTTGTAATTTAGTTTTGTGTATGATCCTAAAATGTAATGGGTGGGTTTCAGGGATTTATATTATAAAGGGTGTTTTTTTAGAGGATAGAACTTTAAAATGAAATAAAATATAAAAAAATCGTGGTAATGACCAGAGTATTGGCTTTATTTGAAAGATAATTTTATGCCATTTGTGTTTAAATATGATTTCGCGCGGATGGGCGTCGCGGCTGGCTCGAATAAAACGCATTATGGAAGTCCAATTTTCGACCACTTTTTGGCCAAACGTGACGGTTGGCTTCAGAGTCGTCTATCGTCTCTGATTTATCGGCATAGACTATCGACTTCACATATCCTCACAGAAAATAATCCAAAGGTGTTAAATCAAACGATTTTGGAGGTTAATTCACAGGTCCATTACGCGAAAATATGCGCTCATCGAATGTTTCCTTCAATAAATAGATTGTGGCGCGCGCCGTGCGGCATGTTGCGCCGTCTTGGTGAAACCGCAGCTCTTCCACATTAATGCCATTCTATTGAGGAACGAAAAAGTGAGTAATCATGGATCTATTGCTATGCACGATGGCGAATCGACTCATATGGGTCCTCCTCAATACTAGGCCCCACTGCAGCAACAGCTTCTTCGGTATGAAAACGATCCATAAATATTCGAATTACTTGCTCGGACTGTAAAACGGACGTAGCGGACGCTAAGTTTCGATTTTCAAATTAAGTTTACACAATTTGCAAGCGTTGTTCTGGCGTAAGTCTATTTATGGTGAAATGGCAAACCGAACTGAGCACAAATCAGCTGTCAAATTGGCTGTCGCTGGAAAATATGTTGCCAATTCGAAAAACAAACCTCTAAAAAAAAAACACCCTTTATTATATCTACATCATCACACTATTTGTTGCCTAAGCTTAGTCAATTTTATAAGAGTTCAATTCGGTTTCAAGATAGCGAGATACGTAGAGATACAATTCTAATGTATTATTTTACGTTTTCGTATATTTTTAATTTTAATTAGTTCAGATATTATACGCTGCAATAACTCATTTTTATGTACATTGTATTGTACTGTAATATCTACAGGCCGCGGTGGACGGCCGCACACAACACACGCATTTTTAAATGTTTAATAACTATATTTTTAATTTTAATATAAACCATATTTTTTTTGTCATTGAATTGTAAATTATAAAATAAATATTAATAATACAAACTTTCAAATGCTGTAAGCAAGTTGACACACCAATTATCACGCCACGCCACACGTGTAATTACACGCACTCTTTGACTTTGAGAAATGAAAATAAACACGACATACAATGTCATATATTTTTAGAGGAACACATTATTATTGTGAATTTGTAATTATTCAGAACAGACAGTCTGTGATATTTAAATATGAATTAAATATATTAATTACAAAGAAATACATATAAAATCAATTTTATCGAATAATATTGTTGTTGCGTCACCGGGATTCGAATCTGGATCTCTTTCCTAATCGGGAAAGGTGCATTATCCAACTATGCTACAGCGATAATATTTTTAGCGACAAATTTTCGAACATATATGTTACCTTTTTGATATTAATACATTTAATCGTTCCATTATTTGAAAGAGCCATCTACCTTATTTTTACAGAATCTCAAATACCTTCGAGTAATCTGATAGCAGACCCCAGAATTATCAATTCATTTTTATTAAATTTTGAACTCATTGATACAACTTTATTATTAGGAGAACAAATTCTTATTGTGAAGTTGTAATTATTCAGAACACAGGTCTGAGATATTTTAAATATGAAAGATATACATATAAAATCAATTTTATCGAAAAATATTGTTGTTGCGCCACCGGGATTCAGTTAGTTTTCGGAGATTCTTCATTTTTTCCAAGATTCTTTGAAACACGCTAAACGTGTTTACATACATTTCAATGACGGTGAGAATGAGACAGGGAGCGGAGGAGAGGAGAACAACTGCACGTGAGACAAAAGCTAACATTACCAGAAGAAAAAAGACGACGTAATGAAAATGTGTGAAATAGTGAATTGTACTTAATTATTATTAATTTTATAGCAATATTTTTGTAAAAACTTCACCTCATGAACAATGAACCAAATTCCACCGAAGCAATGGATAAATGAATATTCTTAACTTTGAAGCTCAATATATCACTTTGATATGTATTATGTAAATGTCAGATTACATCCGTTGTTGAACACACGTATGCTAAATTAATTATACATTCATTATAAACATTAATATTAGAATAACATTGTTACAAACAAATAAATTCTAAAGACAAAGATGATAAATTTAACAATTCTCGTGTCTATAAACTTAGTTGTATGGATTGTGCTGCATTTTATATTGGTAAAACGGGTAGAAATTTTAATATAAGAGTAAGGGAGCATTTGAGATGTTTGAACAATGGTGGGTTTTCAAAATTTCCTAATCATTTGATAGAAAATGGTCATGGTTTTGATAAAAAATTAGGATTGTCAATTTTGCATGTAAACGGTGTTGGTCATAAATTAACTAATTTGGAATCGTTGGAGATAAAAAAGCGTGTAAAACTAATCAAAAAATTATAAACAACCAACTAAATTTAACTACGAGTCGCATTCAAATTTTTTTTCCTAATAATTATTCGAGTAAATTTGAGTTAGGTACTAAATTTAATTTTAAATATTATGTTTTTTTTTTTTAAATAGATGCTGGTAAAGAAACATTGCTGGTATTGAAGAAGAAAATGGTATTTTTTTTTATCAATAAGTGGTTAATAAATAAAAATAACAAATAATATATTAATGTACTCATGTGTACATGTGACCGTTGAATACAATTCATAAAATTACACAAATTGTCCGAATGACCGGGTCAATGAAAATAGTTAAGTGTTAAGATTGAACTCATCGTTATAGTTGAATTTGTTTTCATACGTGCTAAACAGTCTATTAATTATAGAGTTTGAATTCAGAAAGGATCGGTTGTGTGATCGGTAGTAACTTTTTTACTAACGGTTAATAAAAAAAATCTTTGCGGGTTGTTGTTACATCAAATGTACTACTGTCAAAGCATAAATGAAGATATCTATAGGTGTGAAAAATAATCGTGAAATGTGCATTTTTTCGCCTAGGCATTTGAAATACGTCACTTTGATGGTGAAATTTTTTCATATTATGTATTAAACAACGAGATCACCATCGGACGAACTCTCATCACTAAAATAGCGGGATATTGAATGATTAAGTGTCGTATACTGCATCTTTCAAAGTGTAAATGTGTCTGATGACTTTTGGAACAGTTGTGAAAACTCTGCCATATTTTAAATACTAATTAAATGTATTAATTAGAAAGATATACATAAAAAAATAATTTAAACGACGAATTTTAAGCGACAAATTTTCGAACCTATATGTAGCATAGTTAGATAACGCACCTTCTCCGGTTTGGAAATAGATCCAGGTTCGAATCCTGGTGACGCAACAAAAATATTTTTCGATAAAATTGATTTTATACGTATTAATTAGTATTTAAAATATCACAGACCGTCTGTTCTGAATAATTACAACTTCACAATAAGAATGTGTTCTCCAAATAATTCGCCATATTTGACTATCGTATCTCGTTTTTACTATGGTATACCACAGATTAAAATAAGTTTACTACAGGGTGTACTTTTTTCACTAACGATCAAACAGCCAGTTTTTGCAAAAAAAAAATTTTTTAATAACTTTTGATCACACAACCGGCCCTGACGGTACACAAAACATACGAGAAGACAGCGTATATTTGTAAGGTGAATTTATGTACTGAAATTGATCTTATTGTAAACAAAGCTGTGTAAAAATTTCATATCTACGCCGTGTATTTATTTGTGTGATTCAATACCCAATACAAGTTGAATTTTAACGAACACTTCCGGTACCTCACGCAATTGTCCCGACGACTGGACTCCTCCCTATGCGATCAATATGTCATTTAATAACAACAAATTAATTATTATTTATAATTCCAATAACTATGGTATCCGGTGGCGTAAAAACCATTATATTCATGGTTACTGGCTAACTGGGCGGTAAACTTAACGATCCGTAACAGGCGGCCTCAGCAGCGCTCCGAGACGTCTCCGAGAGCGGTCACCCATGTCCAAACCGCGTGATGGATAACCCATTCAATATACGCAGCCATTCACAGAGTTTGACCAAGCTACCACCAACACAAACGCACTTTCAATATTACCACATTTAAAGGCCTAAATCACGGGCCGCGTCTCGCTACTTGACTTTACTCCAAACCTCAAAAGTCAGACGTTGCGCATAATGATGAGCTTAAAATCACGAACCGTGAATCAATCACTGATATATTCGAGTCCCACTCACTACCGGTGATTGAATGTCTGGGAATATCGTGATTCATTTTTTAATTTTATTTATATTTGATTGTGAACCGTGATTCGACGAATATGAAACGAAAATATTCATGAAAGGATGACGTTATAATTCGTGATAAGCCCTATTTAGAAGATTCTGCCAAAACGTTTCACGCATTTAACCCGAAAAATGAACTCACATTTTATTAAGGGTTTTCAGTCTCTTTGCGATGATATTAAATTATATATGCTAGAATATGTTTTTTACACAAATGAATGATATTTGAATAATATTAGTAAATATGCTCAAAATTATGTTTTTTTATATATGTGCGACGCACGCGTATTAGTAATGAAACTGTGATTACAGTCGCAATTTTCAATCGCTGATATTATCGAATACCAATCACAATCACACCAGTGAGTCAAGAGTAGCATTTTTTCTCATCACTAGTTACATTCGCGTTACGCCCCGAAAATGAATAGTGTTGTTTCGACGACCAAAAAGCGCGGTAAAATTGATAACTGTTAAATCATTGCCGTAATATTTGAAATGTACGAGAAATTATTAACCTTCCGTCCTCGTGTAGACAATAATCCAACGCAACGTACACGTGGTATAACGCGTCACACGATCCTGACCACGTGGACCGAAACATCGGTTTATAAATTTAAAAACAAATATTTTACATAAAACTGAATATTGGTGATATTTCGGGGATAGGTATTGTTCTATAATACTCGTATTTTACAGTGTTTAAGGTCACTTTAACATTACACAACCGATCACAAATCACGTACGAATTAATACATCAATTTAGGTAGCTTGTAGGTTGTGAAATACGATGATAGACAGATGCTCAGTTCCTGTATTATTGTAGACTAATTAAATGGGAATATTGCTTCAATTATCATCATCATCATCATCTGTACATCCGTAACCTCTCAGATATATTTCGATAGAAATATTACAGATCTCGTGTCGCAATCTCAGAAAAATTTAACGTTCTTTCGTCGATCTTGACCACGATACCCCGAAACTACCCTTTATTTTTAAAAAATAACGAATCTGAAGACGTGATAATCACGTTATTAGAATTCTTAAAAAAAAAAAAAAAATTGATCTTGTAAATATCTCAGCTAAGTTCATTCATCTGTAATTTAAAGATTCCGCTAATATTAGTCAGAGAGAAAAAAGGTGAGTACCGAGAAGGCGGTATCAAGTTATTTTTCAACATGATAATGCCCGTCTGCAAACTGCTTGACATTACAAAAGCATTATTCCACAACCGTCCTGTTCTCTTTATGATTCTGATTTATGTTCTCCCATCAGATTTTCGTATTGTTCGCATTCTGTTTCTGTTGGACACAATTTCTGAAGAATCTTTATTAATTATGACGGTTCACTTCCAAATTGGCATGACGACTTCTTTACTTCGGATGTGGAATCGAAAATCTATCAGAACATTGGGGGTCAACGAAAAACAATACAGGAGAATATCATATTAAATAAATATCAGATATCTCATAGAGACGAAGCTATTTTTATTATATTAAAATATATTTCCATTAATGGAAAATATATAAAAGTATGGGGTAATTACAGGGCTTACGACCTGTCTTCGGCTGGCTTAAGTGACCACTTTATATAATTATATCGTTAACCATTCTCACCCCATCAATCTCCACATGCACAAAATTTTTGAAAGTTGTATATATGTTATTATGTAGACTCGCTTCGAGTACCACTACACCATCACTATCTATGGACCAAATTTGATAATTAATTTTTTCCGTACATATACATATATATGTCAACTCAATGAGAATCTGATTTGAAAAAAATTTTAAACCACATATATACAACTTTCAAAAATTGATAGATATGGAGATTGATGGGTGAGAATGGTGAACGTTATATTTATATAAAGTGATCACTTAAATCAGTCGAAGACAGGTATTAAGCCCTGCAATTACCCCATACTTCTATATATTTTTCATTAAATATCGCACACTTAGATCAAAACTAAGACAATTCAAAAAGACATTTCAAAATCAAAACATATTTCTCCATTTTTTTGTTACTAAAGTTATGAAACTAAATAACATTTTAGGTCAAAAATGTATCCTGAAATGGCACTATTCGAGAACTGGAGCTAAGTTAGTTGCGTAAAATGACAGACTATCCGAATACAATAATAACTTAAAAAAAATGATTTTTCGAGTTGTCTTAGTCTTGATCTAAGTGTGCGATATAATAAAAATAGCTTCGTCTCTATGAGATATCTGATATTTATTTAATAACTGTGCCTATGTATGTAAAGATCCAGTAATTGTGTGTCTTGGATATATTCAAATATTTCTAGAATATATTATTGATCGGTTTATTTAATAACGAACTTATGAATCAACCCTATACATTCACCGACGATGTAATTAACAAGTGTCTGGCGTTCTATGCTCTGTACGTGCCCTTACGTCATAATGAATCATATTTACGATTGAGGGCTTTCCGTCTGGCTCAGACCACCGTTTCACTTAATGTACAATGTTTTTAGTTTTCGTTCCCAGATGGCACCCGAGTCGCGGCTCGGGAGGTGCGGCGCAGGTGCGCGAAGAAGCGGGGATTAGGGAATGAAATCAGAAGGAAATATTTATTGCGGTCCCGCGGGAGCGGTAGACATTAAAAAAAGTTTAAAAAAATATTCACTCGGACGTAATTACAGCGCGCCCGCTCCCCGCAACCTGGTGGCCGCGCGCGCCGACACTTTTAATCACCGGTCCCCCTGTCACTCGAGTTCGGAAGCTGTCAGCACGCACGATGGAACGTCACGCTAAATACATTATTAAGACGACACCTACCTCCTCGACCCTCGTCATCCGGCGGGGTGGAGCGGATCTGAAGGCGGAGGGAGCCTGACAGCTGAGATGTGTACGAAAAATTAAGTATTTATCTTAATGGGCGCTTGACCGTCATTCTGACTTCGGGGATATATTCTACTACTCGTACATCACAATCTTGCACAGCATTTTTGGTACAGGAGGCGTTCTTTAATGATGGTGTTGATATGTCATCACTGCAACGTCGGGACCATAATCTTATCTCCTCAAGATAAACCTACTAACAGACCTACTAATTGGAATAATCTTGGTCAAAGTTCAACATTCGTCTTAATTCTGGTTCTACTTACTTACTTACTTACCATCACGCCGTTTCCCCGCAGAGAGAATAGAGCGCCACACTCTGCCCCGACACACAATTCTCGCCTCATCCACATTCATACATCTTTTCATACAAGCTCGCCGATTATTGAGGCTTCTAACAGTCGATTTACCTGGTCGTGCAGTCTTCCGCGGACGTCCTCTACTTCTGGTGCCATCACTCGTTCATCTGTATATATACATATGACCATACAACCTAAGTGATCCTTTTTTAATCTTACTCACTATACTAAGATCAACATTACATTCTTTCCTTATTTCCACATGTACGCCTAAGTGATCTTATTTCCACTGCATTCAGTCTACTTTTGTTCCTCTACTGCCAGCTTCAGACCTCACTTCCATACATCAGTGTCGGTACCAGGACTCCACATTGTGAACAGCTACAAGTTCCCATTAACTAATTAACTAATTCTGGTTCTAATTGGTAATCATTCATACAAACCGATTACATGTATCGGACACATGTCTTCTATCATGTCTGCATAGTATGTTTAATGGCTAACACTTTGGTCTTTTATTTTTATTTCATAAATAAATAAAATGACACATATTTAATTTTATTTGCCTATTTACAAAGATTATGATCTTAGATGGTCAAAACGATACATTGCCTGGAGAGTAGAGATTCTGCGTTTTCGACTATTTCAATTCCCGCGACTCGAGAGTAAAAATTTTCAAGTCTCGAGAATTCTCGGGAATCGAGATATATTTTAATAAATATCCATTAGACAACAAATAACAACAAACAACTATAAAAATTACAAAACAAAAACATTTTTTATTAATTATACAAAAAAAAAACAATTGACAAAGAAGGACATCGTAAGACAATAAAGTCAAATAAGTACAAATAATTTAATCTCATCTAAATTTTGTTTCGTCAAAAGATTACACGATTTTATCTTAAATATTTACATCACATTTTACAAAAAAACATAAATCCCTGTTTGAACAAACCGACAAAACTATTCCCTTCAGAATCTTTATAGCTGACTATATACAAGAATTGACACACGTGGACCGTTCGCCGCTAGGTCGCTACTTGCTGTACCGCAAATATTTTTTCGATAAATTGATTTTTTTCTAGTTGATTCAATTAATTCATATAACTGGTTTAAAATGAATAATATCAAAGTCTCGAGTCCCGGGTTACTTTTCTTTAAATTCCCGGGACTCGAGATATCCAAAAACCATGGAATTCCCGGGAATTTATTACACAGAATCCCTACTGGAGAGTACGTGGCAGAATGCACGATAGCCGGTCAAAGTGATAAATTAGCACTTAGGCAATACTATGTATAATACTATATTATTAACACGGTTCATAACATAGATAGCCATATCTACGTGATGGTTCCTATCAAATGTCTAACTGCACTCAAACCCGTGTCGGCAAAAGAAAAAATAACTCGTATGTTATGATATCATAACCGAATGGACCATATTTGTGCAAGAAAGCATCTCAAATGTTATTTCAATTCGGAAATTTAAACGAGTCGAAAGCTTTCATCATGATGGTGTTTATTCAACTCATATTCTGAGATCGATATGCGTCTGGACCGAAATAAAAAAAGCCCATCTCGGCATTCGGGTGCCTCTATTTTGGCTATTTGATGAGGCAGGGACAGCCGGACGGACCGCGAGGGTAGGAGAAAGTATGTACGCTGGAGTAGTCATATAATGATGGAGAAAGGAACGCCTCATTACGTCAAAACCGACTCGGCGCTTGGTCTCGTGATGCGAAACGGTGATTACCGATAAACACCCGTCCGAATCGCGTGAGGATTGGGCGTCGGGATTGTTAATAAATAATCTCAGAGATGTGTGAGGGTGCGGCTACACGGATGAGACTTGAATATGTACTAATGATGAAAAAAAAATGCTACTCTCGACTCACTGCTGTGATTGTGATTGATATTTGATTACATCAGCGATTGAAAACTGTGACTGCCACAGTTTCATTACTAATACGCGTGCGCCGCAATAATCACAATACACGAAGTAAATAAAAAAAAACAGCGTAAAAAATATATTATTTAATATCCCTTAAACCTAAGACCCTTAAAAAAATGTGAGTTTATTTATCATATCGAGTCAAATGTATAAAACGTTTTGGCAGAATCTATTAGACGGCGCTTATCACGAATTATAACGTCATTCCTTCATGAATATTTTCATCTCATATGCACATGCGCCGAATCACGGTTCACAACCAAACAAAAAAATAAAATAATTAATCACGATATTCCCAGATATTAAATCACTGTAGCGAGTGTGACTCAAAGACATCAGTGATTGACTCACGGTTCGTGATTTTGACCCCATAACTAATATGTTGTACCTCTTTCGTCTCGGAGATTAGGCAAACAATGTCGGTGAAAGCTGATTGCTTACTGCTGATAAAAAAATAAAAATGAAGTGTACAATTAGTATATACTTTAATTGTTATGTATAAACATCGCGCGTGTGTGTATTATGTGTACAAATATACGTGGGAAGGAGGAAATTAATGAAATTTTACTACATTATTTTTGGCATTTTAAATTGTTCAAAAACCGTTGCATAGCATCGTACTTTGTATAGAAAGGTAGTTGGGAATGCATTATTTATTGAGTTCACAATTTTTGATAGTTGCCGAACGGGTAATAAATTAATTTTCATTCACATCAAATAATATATTTTAATTTTTCAGCAAGCGTGTGTTGTGACATTTCAAAAATGTGATTTTATTGGGTACTGGATAAAATATGTAAAATCAATTTTATCGAAATATATTGTTGTTGCGCTACGGGGATTCGAAATAGTTGGCATAGTTGGTAATGCACCTTCCACGGATTGGAAAAGAGATTCAGGTTCGAATCCCGGTAGCGAAATAACAATATTTTTCGATAAAATTGATTTTATATGTATATCTTCATAATTAATACATTTAATTAGTATTTAAAAAATCACAGACCGTCTGTTCTGAATAATTATAACTTCACAATAATAATGTGTTCTCCTTAAAAAAAAAATATATATATATTCACCATAGTTTAGCACATTTGTCAAGTCACATATTTTTGTTATAGATTACTATGATACGATTTTTTTGTTTGATAGGTGGGGGACTATCTATTAAAAGATTTACAAAAACAAATAAAATTATGGATACATAATTAATGACTACGAGTTAGCTTAGTTTTTTTAATTTTTTATTTTTTAATAACGTGTATCATACCATCCCCGCATTGAATATGTTTATCTGGTTTCAAAAAAATATTATAAACTTAGCTATATACTTATATAAAGAAATAAATTAAATTAAAATAACACTGCGGTGAATCTGGCAAATCGCTAACGGCAGATTTCAAATATCAAAAGCCATTTATTAATACTGGATTGTTACAAAGATCAACAAGGGTAACTATTTTTTTAAAAATAAATTCATATATTAGTAATAAAAGTTGATATTAAAAATAAACTACATACTTACTTCTCTCAGTTTCTAAGAATATTAAATCCCCCCCCCCCCTTCCCTTGCGGCTCTTTTCCATTTGTTAAAATGTTTTAAGATGGTTATTTATTTCTTTATTTATTCATAAATCATAAAAAAGAAAATTATATATATATATATATACTAGTAAAAATCAATGCATTAATTTGGTACCACAGTCTACTTAGGAAATAGCTAAGATGGCTTAGCACGTATGTGTCCGATACCGGTAAAGGTGAAAATAAAACCCAAAAAAGAGGTCGAATAAATGAGTTACAACATTTTTTAACGCGCTATTTCTAACGCAGTTTTCGCGACAAATTTTACTGGAGGACCCACTGAATAAACATATATATATATATATACTTTGTTAATATATGCGTGACGGCACACAGGTATGTGTAAATATTATTTTTTCGCCGTAGCCTTCGGGCCATATTCAGATATATTATACTTTGTTCTCACGGGCAACGGCCGTCCACTCAATTTGTTGATGACAATCATTTCGGATTGTTTATTTTGGCAATTATGGCGCGACCCTCGGAGCCGGGCCGGGCCGCTGATGGCCGATTCTTGGAAAATTCGCGCTCAAATCACCGCTTTATTTCTCGGTAAAAAATTCACCAAATATAACAAAAATCATTATATTTATTTGATCTTTTGGCTCTATGCGTGTAATTTATTTTTAACTGGGCGTATTAGGTGCGGCCGTGGCGCGCTCTCCGCCCGGATTCCCGCGCCTTATAAAATATTATTATATGATATTTGTTTGAGATTATATTTTTTTTAATGTTTTATATGTGTCCTGTAGTTTGACCTCGCTTATGATTCATTAACTTGTTTAATCGTCAATAGATTGTACTGTTACGAGTGAGAAAATAGTGCACCTTTGGTATACCTGTGATCAGTGGCGTGCAGCAGGTATAGATTTAGGTTATGCTGTTACCAATGGCATTATACAATCATATATAATATATGTAATACAATATATGTACTTTCGTTTAACCAATGTATTTTTATATAAATAAATCCTTCGTTTATACGACCCTACCATGTATTTATTTGTAATTTTAGAGTACTAATAATAGTATTTTTAAGTACTTTCTTACCCGTATAAAAATGTATGGAGGTTTTTAAGAACACTTTCTATGACTGAACATGATTCATTTATTGTTTGAAAAGACTTCACGTAATAAGTAAAAGAAATTTCTGTCAATTGCCAATCCAAATCCATGCATCAAATTTAAAGAACAATCATGAAATCAACACGTTAAAAACAGTAAGATAGTAAAATTCGCGAATAAGTAAAAGAGGAAGTAGACACTTCAATGATTTGCACGCAGTTGTAAGATATTCTAATGTTATTCTGTTAATAAACGGATCGACCGAAAATAATTTTCAATTCAGTAAATAGTCATTTATATGACTTGAGCAATTCACTAGCTTAAAGACAGAACTGAGTAATGTAAATAGCACGATGCAGCGAATAAAAAAAGAGCGCCATGAGTTCAGCGGTGAATCGCGGTGAATTTTTAAAACTAAGTAATTCAAGTTTCTACTGGTACACAGATGGCACTAATTGCAAAATAATGTTTTCGTTAATGGTAATCCAATTTTTTAATTTATATTTGTTTCCCAGAATTTGACTTGTATGCACTGCACGCCCTTGCCTGTGATAACTGATACACTGCCAAGGCCAAGTTATTTATTTTCATGTCAAATTTTCGATATTAAATCTGTTCCATCTATTTTCAGTGAGTCAAATATTATTTCCTATTATAATCTATGATAAAGTTCCGGATTTGAGTCCCGTGGTAACTATACATATAATTTTTTTCGTAAGATAAATTTTCTGTGTATTTTTCAGAGTAACTCATCTACCTAATTGGTTTTAAATAAATATATGCTAATTATAGAATTTATGATTTGTCCAAAAACCTTTATTAATTAAAAAAATATAATAGAACACATTCTTATTGTGAAGTTGTAATTATTCAGAACAGACGGTCTGTGATATTTTAAATATAAATTAAATATATTAATTAGAAAGATATACATATAAAATCAATTCTATCGAAAAATATTGTTGTTGCGCCACATTGTTGTATTAATATCAAAAAGGTAACATATAGGTTCGAAAATTGTCGCTGTAGCATAGTTGGATAATGTACCTTCCCCGGTTAGGAAAGAGATCCAGGTTCGAATCCCGGTGGCGCAGCAACAATGTTTTTCGATAGAATTGATTTTATATGTATATCTTTCTAATTAATATATTTAATTCATGTTTAAAAAATATATATTTTTAAGGAGAACACATTATTGTTGTGAAATTGCAAATTCAGAATATAAGTTCTGTGGAATGTTTAATACAAATAAAATTAATCAACTAGAAAGATATTCAGACAAAATATATTAATAGTTACCGGCACTCTTGTCTTTTATCCCTAACTAAAATATTTTTTCTGTGATAGATTTATTTAATTAGTATTCTAGTTGATTTATTTAATTTGTATTACAAATATATACGGTAGATGGCGTTATACTCAGCTTGTTGGTTCATGTTCGTAGTGAAAAGAGGGTCGGCTTATGATTTTTTTTAAATATATATGAAATATGACAAAAATAGTGAATATTGCAATAAATACTAATTTAATGTATTAATTATAATTATAAAATTGATTTTATATGTATATATTTATAATCAATACATTAAATTAGTATTTAAACCATCACAGACCTACGTTCTGAATAATTACAACTTCACAATAAGAATGTGTTTTCCTTAATAATATTTGCAATATTTTAAAGTTTTTTAAATTAAAGTAATAATAATTTGAGAGTGAAAGACACCGTCTTCACGTAAGTTGATTGAAATGCATTTGTTATATTCAAAGCACGAATCCAGTGGAGTAACTATCGTGCAGCAATTGGAGCAAGTTTTCTCCAGGTGCGAAGTTATTAAAAAAAATGTTTATCAAAAATTATTTCACCATTGCTGATTACAGATAATAAATATTTATTTCCAAGTAGCACAAATATATTTCATACTGCACGCTTAAAAGATTGAAAAAACGAATGGACCACGTTTGTTAAATCATTTCGTGACTTGATCCCTTATCAGCTCGCATTCAAACACGGATACGTTGCTATAATAATTAACTATAAGTTTCGCGTTACATTTTGAGTAAGAATTGAATTATTAATTTTTTAAATATGAATTAAATATATTAATTAGAAAGATATACATATAAAATCAATTTTATCGAAAAATATTGTTGTTGCGCCACCGGGATTCGAACCTGGATCTCTTTCCTAACCGGGGAAGGTACATTATCCAACTATGCTACAGCGACAATATTTTTAGCGACAATTTTCGAACCTATATTTTCCAATCCGGGAAAGGTGCATTACCAACTATGCTACAGCGACAGTATTTTTGACGACAAATTTTTGAACCTGTTTGACACACTTTTTCAAATGAATACATCTATCGTTCCATTATTTGAAAGCTTGTTAAATAAATAAATATCTCAGTATATTATATCTTTATAAATAGTATTTTAAATAAATCTTCATTATTTTATAGATTATTTAACTTTGTTTACAATTAACCACTTAATGAGTAATTTTTAAACATCAACAGTTTTCGAAAAACAAAATTTTCTTCTTCAATATACGTATTAATTCTACATAAAGTTAAATAATCTATGAATCAATGAATATAATAAACTACACTTAATGAGTAATTTTTAAACATCAACAGTTTTCGAAAAACAAAATTTTCTTCTTCAATATACGTATTAATTCTACATAAAGTTAAATAATCTATGAATCAATGAATATAATAAACTACAAAGTTAATTTTGTTAATTTTAATAAACAAATAAATCTTTCCGAAGCAGTCGTGCCTTGGAAAACAAAATCGCTACGAACTTACACATCAACCCGATACAGGAGAATTCGTTATTACATTATTACAGATAATTTATTATTTGAAATAAACAATTAAATCATAATTCTAGAACACATTCTTATTGTGAAGTTGTAATTATTCAGAACAGACGGTCTGTGATGTTTTTAATACTAATTTAATGTATATATTTATAATTAATATATTAAATTAGTATTTAAAGTCACCTTTTAAATTTGTTTTCATATCAGTTCTTACTAATTCACCACTTTATAGTTTTGTTTTAATCTATGCTTTTTTTAAAATTTCATTATAGATTGTTACCCGAAGAAGATACCATAGGTATCGAAAACATGTCGAATAATCAATAGATAGTGGTTTAAACAAAGTATTTTGTCTAATTATTAATATAAAACGAAGACACAAGGTAATTTTGCAAATATTGAATTAATTAAATCTCGTATTACAGTGACATACTAATGACATACATGTCGGGTGTTATTATTCATCCGCCAGGCACATTCGGCGGGGAGGGTTTACCTAGGGGAAGGGATTTATTAACCCGTTGAGACATTGAAATTGCGCCTCCCTTAGGCCTAGAAATTCTCAAAGAACGAATCAAATATACGTTTCAAATTTCGCCGAGTTATAAATACTACACTGCTCATTTTTTATTTAGTGCTTACTTTACTGGGCACAAAACTGCGCCTTCTGCATTACGGTCGTTTTATATGAAAATGTAAGATTAAAAATAGAGAAATGCCCGCCACTGAAGGCACAAAAGTTATACACATTATACTGTATAAAAAAAGTGTTTTAAAAATAATGAAAGCAGTGGCTTAACTACGATGGAAACAGGTGCAAAGTTGAAAGGGTCTCAAATTTTGTTTACAAAAAACTAATTTCGCCGTTGTCAGCACCATTTTTCCATCCTTTTAAAAAGTTTGGTATTTATTCGGGAGCCACGCGACCCTTTCGACGTTTGCACGCGCCACGGGCCCGTGTAGTGATGCATCACACTCGTGTATTGCGGGACTATTGAGACAAATCGATTTACGGCTTGACAGCTTAATAGCGCTAGAGGTTATTAATTGATTGAAAAAAATTCCAAAGTTGTTGTAATTACACAATTTCAGTTTGGTCACAGCACAGATATCTAGATGAGTACGTTAATTGTGGAACACTCCTTTCCATTTAGAAAGAACAATCGAATTGTGTATTGATGCCGCTCAGCGTTTTAATTAGTCAGTGGGCGGGGTTGTGTACTTTAAATTAGTAAAAAAACACGGTATCCACAAAAAATGTGTACGGAAAGTTTGCATTTTGTAAATTAGGAAATTTTATATTTATGTTTATATCTGTTAATTTTGTTTAATGCATTTAGTTGTATTTTTATATTATATATGTCGATTAGATTTGTTGGTTTGTTCATGATTATAAATATATAACTACCATGGGCGTGCAGTGCATACGAGCAAAAAAACTGCGCATAAATAAAAATTCTGGGAAACAAATAAAAATTAAAAAATTGGATTAGCATTAACGAAAATATTATTTTGCAATTAGCGCCATATGTATACTAGTAGAAACTTTAATTGCTTAGTTCTAAAACACACCGCAACTCACCGCTGTACTTATGGCGCTATTTTTTATTCGCCGCATCGTGCTATTTATATTACTCAGTTCTGTCTTTAAGCTAGTGAATTACTCAAGTCATATAAATGACTATTTACTGAATTAAAAATTCCTTTTGGTTGATCTGTTTTGTATGGAGTCGTTACCTATGCTGCTATACATTAGAAAGGGTTACAACTGCGTGCAAATCATTGAAGTATCTACTTTCTCTCTCACTTATTTACGAATTTTACTATCTTACTGTTTTTAACGTGTTGATTTCATGATTGTTCTTTAAATTTGGTTCATGGATTGGCAATTAACAGAACTATTCCCTACGTTAACCTTTAATAGGAACAATTATTTCCTTTAGTTATTACGTGAAGTATTTTCAAACAATAAATGATTCACTGTCAGTCATAGAAAGTGTTCTTAAAAACCTCCATACATTTTTTATATGGGTAAGAATGTATTATTTTATATTAAAATTTAAACTTTAAAAACACTATTAATAGTACTCTAAAATTACAAATAAATATATGGTAGGGTCGAATAAACGACGGATTTATTTTATATAAAATACGTTGATTAACCTAAAGTACATATATTGTATTACATATATTATATACGATTGTATAATGTCATTGGTAATAGCATAACCTAAATCTATACCTACTGCACGCCACTGATAACTACGTACTTATACAATAAAAGTCGTATATTAAAAATAAACATTCCTAAAAGCATTATATGTTCCCATAAACCATTTTTTTCTATGTACATAAAATACATATAGCATAAAAATTTGAGCTCTGCACGTGTTATGTGTTTTCCGGCACCGTGTATTTTTTTAATATTTAAAAAAAAAATGATAAAAAAAAGTACTACATGCTTTTGAAACGGACTGTTACACACACAAATACAATTGTTCTTTCTAAATAAAAACTGGTTTACATTCGTTGTGTCAACATGGTCAAGTAGTGTTTTCAATATAATAAAATAAGACCACATAAATTTTAAAATATTCAATTTATTACCAGAGCGTATTATACTATACTAACAACGTAAAGAAATAACGATGATAAATCATGTTATTATTAAAACATAAGAGAGACACCATTTTGCGTCAAGACGCGATCATTTTCACGATAATTTGACAGGTTATGTTAGGTTAGATGGTAGATAGGATGGCTCAACCTGGCTATTCAAATCTGATCACTAAACATGGTAAAGTCTTCACGACTAGCGTGATGATTAAGTCACCTGCATTACACAATGTTTTATGGAAGGATATAAATAAAACAATGTTATAAATCACTTGAGTTTATTAGCACTGCAGTGATAAGTGCACTCTTTTTGTATTTATGATCAGTTTTAAATACGTCCTGATGAAGTTTGAGATAAGCGAAACCGGTTGACGTATAATAAATTTCGTGGTTTAATACAGAGTGATTGTTATGTTATTTAATATAATATGTCTGGACTATTACGTGTGGACGTGGAATACGTGTGGACTATTGTAACAGCATCTATGCTGGCCTACCAATGTTTCAGCTGGATAGATTACAATCTATTCTAAATGCGGCTGCACGGATAATATATGGAGTTTCCAAATTCTCTCATATAACATCCCTTTTACATCAGCTACATTGGCTCCGATTCCCTGAAAGAGTTGAATTTAAATTGTGCTGGTTGATGTACAAGGCGACACACAACATGGCGCCTCTATATCTTCAAGAACTTTGTATCCCAGACAATTTGAATGATAGACGTCAAACTCTCAGGTCAGCCTCTACTTCAGCTGCAGGAAGGGTTGTAGAACCGATCAGCCGTTGCCAGAAGTCTAAATTTAGTGAACGGGCATTCGCAGTGGCAGGCCCAAAAGCGTGGAACTCTTTGCCCTCCGTTATTAGAAACAGTGCATCAGAGACTTTATTTAAGAAGAAACTAAAAACGCACTTTTTCAAAAAATCATTTCCATAAGTGAAAATAACGATTTTTTAATTTTAAGAAACATATTATGTGTAAAGCGCCCTTGAGGTGAAAGTTTTTATGAAAATGGCGCTATACAAATTATCCATTATTATTATTATTGTCAAACCATAAAGTGATTGCTTTCTACGAAAATATAATTTTTATATACTTTTATGTATGTTGAAATTGAAAATCATTGGGAATTTTTAATAAGAGCGAGAGGTCAATCTCCAACAGACCAATTCAGAAAAATGACTAGAGCCTCGCTACATGGCTCAGGGTCACGAATGGTGGATGCAAGCATCATGCGCTATAGAAGCAGACCAAATGACCACGATACTCAAACATGAGCACATCGACAGAGAGAAATAGAGATTGCCTCACACAAAAGACCCGCCCCACATTCTGATTGGATTAATGATCAATGCCCATCTGCGGGTTCATGTGGGAGGATGGGATGGGGGCTGTTCAACGGAAACGATCAATAATGATAAATTATCAATATGTATTTTTGATATTTATGACTTTGCCGTTGGACATAATAATTAATTTTAAAAAAACTAATAAACCACGTTGATTAAGTTTACGCTGCATCTACGTCAGAACGCACACAAACTCCGTCGTCCTGACGAAGATACGGCAGTATCGAAACTATCTCAGTTGTTTATGCAAAGTTTGTTAGTTGTCTAAAATTAATGTCACTTTGTAACTAAATAACATTTAAAAATGATTTTTGATGATATTTCTAAATATACTGCGCAGCGGTGTGTCACAGTATCGATTATACGAGCGGAGCATTGGTTGTTTAATTACTAAAATCTATTACGACACACGAAACAGAATATAGAAGTTATTATATTCGGAACATGAGACTGAAATCCAATTACGAACATGTGTACATATGTAAATTTAAAAAATCAATAAACAGAAACAATGATAGATACGCAATACGCGCGTAATATTTTTTCGGAATAGGTAACTAGGCCAGAATTACAAGAGCTGAATCATGATGGTGTAATGAATATTTTATTTTTATTATTCTTAAAACTTTTAAGTACATATAATATTATTATTATTATGGTACGGAGAACACATTCTTATTGTGAAGTTGTAATTATTCAGAACAGACGGTCTGTGACATTTTAAATACTAATTAAAATTTTTAATTAGAAAGATATACATGTAAAATCAATTTTATCAAAAAATATTATTGTCGCTGCAGGGATTCGAACCTCAATGCACTGTGTTGGTATTGCATAATCGGTTAATGCACGTTCCCCGGACAGGAAGAGAGCCAGGTTCGAATTGATTTTATATGTATATATATTAAAAATAAATATCACAGACCTATTTTCTGAATAATTACAAATTCACAATGAGAATGTGTTCTTCTTAATAATATATAAGTTGTATCAATGTGTCCAAAATTTAATAAAAATTAATTATTAATTCTGGCGTCTCCTATCGGATTACTCAAAGTTATTTGAGATTCTGCAAAAATAAAGAAGATGCCTTTAAAATAATGGTACGATAGAAGTATCAATTTTCGAGGTGTAACATACAAGTTTGAACATTTTTCGTCAATGCGCTGTGTTGGTATACCATAATCGGTTAATGCACGTTCCCCGAACAGAAAGAGATACAATATTTTTCGATAAAATTGATTTCATATGTATATCTTTCTAATTAATATATTCAATTTGTATTTGTGATATTATTAATGTGACCAAACGTATTGATTTATTCAATACGGTACTGATTTCAAGTTTCTATTTTCTATTCATAATATCCTTACTCCTAACGCCCTGAAGATATGATCTGTGTATACTACCAATGATTGCAGTGAAGGTATTGCGGTGTCGGTAGTATACGGTACGGCAAATGTAAGAATGCGGATGAGATTTCGGGCATCTGTACGAAGACACTTCGGAAAAAGGGCATACATGCCGAATGGTTGCAGTTGGTTAACGGAAAAACAATCTTCTGAATTCAATTGACTAACTCATTTGCAGAAAACTGCTTCTAGCAGCTAAACCAAATTTTTTACCATGTCTTAAGATAGGTGAACAGAAAAATAGTAGCTAATCTATGGTATGTATATTAATATAATTATTTGTTTAAATAGTCATGTTTTTAAGAACAATAAAAAGCGTCATTTTTTACACTAATACAAATAATAATAAAAATAAAATTACCGATTCTGTTTTTAGAAAATCTGTCAATTTCACGCGATATACTTTTCATAAAGCAAGTTATATAAAAAAATGTATTTATACAGCAATATTTCGCATGTCAAAAAACTTATATAGCTTTTATTGAAGTAAAAGCTTCCAAATTTGAGATGTTTACATCATATCAAAACTTCGTGCGTTTAAGATCAGTACAGCTACAGATTTTCTAGCAATTTGTCAATATTATTATGACCAAATTGAGAAATTAGAAATTACCATAGAATCATAAGATCAGTGATCTGAAATGTACGACAATTTGATATGACGTAGAGATCAAAAATTTGGATACTTTTGTATCAAAAAACAAAACGTATCAACGACGATAGCGATAACGATCCTAAAAGTCATTAAATTCTCTGAACAAAGCTGCGGGTACATCGAACAAACATCAATTTGTATGAAAAAATGGTTTTCCGAATGTACAATATAACTCAATTTGGTGAACCGTCTCAATTTACCTTTTAACCTTTACCATACCGTGATATAAAATACCCGAACGCAGCCATGCTGTCAACTCGTGTTACCGTAAATAACAGTTCAATTTTGAAAAAAATATTAATAAGATAATTTAAAGCATTCATTAAGTCCTATACAATGTGTCCTTCCGTCTTATCTCTCTTCATTTAATTAGTGAGAAAGAGACAATTATATTTGTTGTTCTTTTTACTGTGAAAATAGTGAGTGATCTCTGTCTTTCATATCACAAATGGTATTTTTACCAACGTATTAATTTTACAACGGATTGAATGAAAAAAAAAATATTTTTGTACGATTCCCTTTTTATAATTGGTTTTTCACTAGTTATTCCTAAGCGCTAATATTTTCATTAGGATTATCTAAAATATGAATTTTATGTTGCACATATTTACCGAAATATTACAGGTTTAATTATGATGGCAGACTTGTGTTACTGCATGGCTTGGGAAGGGTTAAGCAAATGTAATGTAAAGAGATCTCACGGGTCTGGCAATTTGTCACATAACAATAATAAATTGTCATCTCTTATGTTTCATGGCAGATAATGTGACAGCGAGTTGATAGATAGCACAATAGAAATCGAGAATATTTTTTGAAATATCAAACACAACTGAAAATGTACTAAACTTAACAATAACGTACATAAAATAGAACCAAATGTTTTTATTATATTTTTTATAAGCGCTAAGTGCCGTGCTAAGCGAACACCTGTCTCGGGGTAGACTCTGTGCGTGGTGAATCGGGGTAAACGCGACATATAAATCATCGATATAAACTTTGAACTGTTGGCAAACTTCATAAGACTTTGACTTTGAAACTTTGATAGGAGGATTATTAACCATTTCTTAATTGAAGTCTTTAAAAATTGGAATGTAACCTGTTTGGGACATATTTGTACTTGAGCGAGGATGATGTACTGTGCCTTCCACCTCCCCCCCCTCCTCACCTGCCGCGGGCCAGTCGATCGGCGACCCTGAACCGGTACGGTTACAAAAGATTTCGCAGTGTAAAATAGAGTGAGAAGTGTGTCTACGTGACCGTCTATTACAATCTGAATCATTCAAGATCCTGAACGGAGATAGTGTCAACACCTAAAGTTACAGTCCACATTGGAGGTGCTAGGAGAACGGGATTGTGGTGAGTGGAACTTTCTTCCGAATCCTGTTTCTTCCGGCATCTATGCCATTACGCAACATAACCTTTTAGGATATATGAAAATTAGACGAGTAGATGCACTTACCCCAAATTTGTTGTAAGAGTATCTACATAGTTGTATTATTTCTGACAAATTTTACTGATCTACAATGTAAATGAGTTATTTTGGTCCTTAATGACGGGAAAAACGTACCAAGTTCCAAAAAAAATCTAGTAAAATTGCTTACACGGGGGAAGTGCGAAATATCATGGTGATTGTTTTTAAAATTGGTTAACTATCCAAAAAAAATAATGGAACTGTCTACACATCACTAATTGAGAATGTTTTCATTAAAAAATATATGGGGTACCATACCAACCATTGAGAAGATGCACTCCCCCCCACGCTGTAAAATTTATGCGGTGAGCGTATCTGGTCTTATAAAATATGATTCGCGAAAATAATCACAAAATTAATATATACATCACAAACTGCAACTCAAAATAAAGGTACTCACGTAATATCAGCGTCCTGGCACAAAAGATTATCGAGATATGCGAAATAATGAAAAGGCATACACAACTCGCAAGTTGACATCAAACATCTGTAATAATTTGAAATGATATTATAAGCTAACTATGTTTGGATATGCACCATCTCTGGACTGTCTCTTCAAACATTGATTAATAGATTGCGGCACCGGAATCCAAGTTCTAACGTATTTGGTAGACGTAGCTGCACTTAACCCGACTTGCCATACATTAATTTATTTGTGAGAATAATACGTTAGACTGATATTATTTTAATGCATATACGTATATTTTATTTATTTACACATAAAAGATACGTAATGATTTAGACTGTTTAATACAGAAAATATACGAGAAAGAGAAATATAAATAATCCTAATAAAATAATATTAAGTCAAATTTAGTTTTGACAAAAAATAATTATTAAGGAGAACACATTTTTATTGTAAAGTTGTAATTATTCAGAACATATGTTTGTTATATTTAAAATACTAATTAAATGTATTAATTAGATTAATTTACATATAAAATCAATTTTATCGAAAAATATTGTTTTTGCTACCGGGATTCGAACCTGGATCTCTTCCAATCCGGGAAACAATAAGAATGTGTTCTCCTTAATAATATATAAGTTGTTGCTACCGGCAACAACAAAATTTTTCGATAAAATTGATTTTATATGTACATCTTTCTAATTAATACATTTAATTTGTATTTTTAAAAAAAAATGTGTAAATGTTCAGAATTTTGAGTGTAGATGAGAGAGATGTTGTTAAAAACTTGTCAATAATTTCAGTGTTTCTTTTCTTTTTCGCGAGACTATATCCGCAAGTCTAAATTATGTATCTACGTCAAAACTTCCGGATTTAATCGGTGAGACCTCAATGACACTAGTAAAGTAGATAATCATTGTTGATGTATATCACGATATGTACATCTCCATACATTTCTCGTACATGTGATCACACCTCGATCTTCTTAAGGGGCGTCACTATCCTCTCGGTAGTGAAAAGCTACGCAGTAAAGCTGTAGTCAACGTTTCCAGTGTGAGCAAATTGAAAATGTCATTTTGACCTTCAACCTCGAAAAGCACTGATTGGTCAGCATTGATTGGGAGCTACTTCTGTAACGACTTCATGTATCCCGCACGTATTAATTATCTCGTCTAAGGCTGGGCTGTACGGGAATGAATTTTTTGTAAACCTACTGAAAGGCGATAAAGTGAATGATTTAGTATTTAGTACAAACGACGTGCAGAAAAAAAAAGAGTGACACTGTTTTTAAACACTCAGTACACTATTTTATTGTCACAGCATTTTGGGCGACACGCCAGCGTTCACTAACATCCGAGTTATCAAAGAACACGTGTCCAGCTACGGGACATCTGCCCGACAACACCGTTCAAATTTATCACTACGTACACATATTACATATGTTACTTTGTGAAAAAAACAATTAATTAATTGACATCAAATCAAATACTATGGGTTGCATATTTTTTTTTAGTTAAATTTAAATTAAATAAATATATTTGTGGGGGGGGAGTGACACGCCAGTAAAGTTAAGTTGGATTTTTTGAAATTTTGACACGCCGAGCCCAAAAGGTTCGTCATCACTGATCTAGAGCTTTAGCGGAAAAAGCTGCAAAATAACAGAGTCGTCTTGGACCACGGATTTTGCCATGGCTGACCTAAAACCATGACAGAGGGACCGCCGAAGGAGAAAAAGAAGAAGAAGAAACTCACCTAGAACAATAGTAATTATTATTTGTACCGTGATGGGTTTCGCACCGTCGCGGCTGCTTTATTAATAGGATTAGCGATCTGAGCACCGAGTCGAGCACGATCGACACGTGACTCAGGCCGGAGGCGGAGTTACGAAACGAAACAATCGAAGCGCCCCGAGCAAATTCCACGAGATATTCAATTATTACCAAAGGATTACACTCGTGGAATTCTAGGCTCGGCTTAGATTAAAAAATTATACAAACCTAAGTCTCGGTGTATTCTGTTGTGTGTAATTTGGTAAACATGGGCGCGACGTGATAACGCAATGATTTGCATGGTTGGGTTTATAAAAATGAATCCAGTTTGTATTGGATAATTAATGTTTATTTTCAATTAATAAAGACACCGTGTGGGAGGAGAGCGGATGCAGTTCTGATCTCATCATTAAACACAGCGGAGCAATAATTTTCGAGCAACGTTTCAAAACTAGTTATATTAATTATTTAAACAAATAACATATATCTCATAGAGACGAGGCTATTTTTATTTATTTTTATAATTATATTTTTATGTGAAAAATATGGAAGTATAGATGGTGGGATAAGAGCCCGTGTCGAGTATAATATTGATCAGGTGATACAACCCGAATTGGAATTATGAAGGAAATAAAGCCAGGTGGATCTGGCCTACCTTACTCTAAAGTCCTAGGTTGGGCGTTGTCTTCACCTCCGGTTGACTAGCACGTTTGTTGTGCCGAACCGAGAGATCACTTCACTTCCGGCACTGTGTAAAATACTTTGTAAATAAATTCTGTTCCAGCGATACGCAGGGCGTTGCTTGTTTCGGACGTTAAAAAAGAACATAGATCTTGACAGTTCGATGTTTGAGCGCAATCTGTCCCCCCGTCGGCGAACTCGAAAGTAATTATTTGGCCAGAGCGGGACAGGTATAGATTAAGGTTTGGATATTGGATGGACAAAATGGACAATGAGTTCAACATTCTCACCCATTAATCAATCTACATAGCTATCAAATTTTTGATAGTTGTGTATATGTGGACTCATTTCGAGTTCCACTACACTATCGCCATCTATGGACTAAATTTGATATTCATTTTCCCTGAAACAGCATATATGTCACAATGAGAATCTAATTATTTGTTTAATAACAGTGCCTTTGTAGGTGAAAATCCAGTAATTGTGTGTTCTTGGACATATTCAATTATTGCTAGTTAATTATTTATTTATTTATTCTTAATATAGTGCATACATAAGAAATTTTCCCTCTACTTTTGTATCACGGTAAACCCATAAAAATCATTTGTGCAATTTTAAGGGCCAATGCTATTTATTTGTGCACCGGGGAAGAAAATTGGAAAAACTAACATACGAGTATAAGGTTACTGGATGGACCTAGGTTGATCACAATACTAACGAAGATGTATTAAGACGCATACATAAGTCAACAGAATATGATATTTTGTAATGCATTCTGCAGGGGAAGATAGAAGGCTGCAGAGGCGTAGGTAAAAAGAGTTTATCTTGACTGTAACCTCAGAAAGTGGTTCAATGTCAAAAATGTTGGTGATCTTATACAGATAAATCAACATGGCACATGATTTTTTTTTAAATTTAGATAAGACACACATAATTATAAGTATTGTATAGCTAAGACAGTTTCTTACATATATTTTATACAGATTTTAAAATGCATTGCCCAACTAGGCAAGCCTGTAGTCGAACAAATTGGCAAACAAATTATATTTTAAAGAACACATTCTTATTGTAAAGTTGCAATTTATCAGAACAATGGACTGTTATATTTTTAATACAAATTAAATGTATTAATTAGAAAGATATACACATATAATCAATTATATAAAAAAAAAATGTTGTTGCTACCGAGATTCGAACCTGGATCTCTTTCCAGCGTTGTACTCCGAATATATTTATTTTACTTAAACCTTTATTTTGCAGTATTAATAATTGTCTCGTACGTTGGAGTACGCTAACGAATTATGCACACGACTTCCATTACGAGGCAACCTTATATTTCTCCATGTTAGTATGTATGGCTTGTAATGCAACTCCACAAGCTCCGATCCTGGGTCGCCCTCATAGCTCTCTCCGGGCTCTCTCCAGCTAGATGCAAATAATCAGTGGCGTGCAGTAGGCATAGATTTAGGTTATGCTGTTACTAATGATATTAAACAATCATATGTACTACAATATATGTTGTATTTTAGACAAAATAAATCCGTTGTTTATACGACCCTACCATGTATATACTTGTAATTTTAGAGTAATATTAATAGTGTTATTAAAGTTTAAGTTAAAACGTTAAATAATACCTTCTTACCCATATAAAAATCAATATAAAAAATGTATGGACGTTTTTAAGAATACTTTTTTATGACTGAACATGATTCTTTTACTGTTTGAAAATGTTTCACGTACTAACTAAACGAAATAATAATCATTAAAAAAATTTTTTCGATATTTTAAAATATGGCAAAGGTGTTCAAAGTTGCGTGTTTTAAAAACAACCAGTTTATACTGTTTTATCGTATGACATCAAATGTTCCGAGTCGACAAGTCGGTAATCGACACTCTGACGTCACATGGTAATTCGAGCGTTTTTCACCCAACTTTTTAAGCCCAATTTCGAACGCCAATATCTCCGAAAACATTGCACATTTTGAAAAAATGATAAAAGCGCGGTAATCTGGATATTTCTTTTTAAAATACCACAAAAGCTCATTTCTGACATGCACCACTATCTCATTACCGGTGCGTGTAACGCAACTCCCATCAGCCGTAAAGCCTCTCAGTACCGACGTCATGCGACAATACTATCGCGAGATTCACTCTTCCGATCGCCTACTGTAGAAGCCGCCTCCGATAAAAATTCGCGCAGAAACTTAATTATACGGGTTAACTTCTACATTTGTAATGTTTGATTACAATAAACTCAGTACAAACAGTTAGCGGTTGCTTACTCATAACTTGAAGCCTGCCACACTCGCATATACATAATACACTTCGCGATATCAAACGGACACGAGCGTGGTGGATGAAATATTGGGGCATCCACAAATCTCACATTTCTCTCAACAGTGTCCATTCCTCAATTTCCCGCAGTGTTCGCATGTCTAGTAATATGGGCGAAATATTTGATAATTATGAGCCGTATTCACAAGTATCGTACAAGAGGAAGAGATATACTGAGAGATTGCCATTCAGGAATAAGGTCAAATCTCAAAAATCGATGATGTATAAGAAAGGAGGAGAAACTGAATAGATTTATGGTGAAACTAACCAAATATGTAAAAGATAAGTTTTAGTAAGTAATCTTGTTTATATTAGAGCATATATAGGAGTACTTATGTATGCACTATGTTAAGAATTGAAATGTACTATGTATAGAAGGAAAGCGACCTTATTATCAATATCAACAAGTCGAAAGTGATGGTATTCGGGAAGGAGGAAAGCGAGACACCGTGCTAAATATATGAAGGTAATGAATGTTTGGAACAAGTAGATGAGTTTGTGTATTTGAGAAGTATGTTTGATAGAAACGGAAAGGCTGAGAATGATATCGAAAGGAGGGTGACTGCAGGGAATAAAGAGAACGGCACATTGAATGGAATTATAGCTAATGGAAACTTGTTAACTATCGGGTTCACAATGGAGTCCTGGTACCGACACCGATGTAAGGAAGTGAGGCCTGAATCTGGCAGAAGAGGAACGAAAGTAGACTGAATGCATTGGAAATGAGATCAGTATAGTATAGTGAGTAAGATTAAGAAAGGATCACTTTGGTGGTTTGGTCATATGGAACGGACGAATGGAGAGAGAATGGTAAGAAAGATATATGACGCAAGGACGACGAGGCGAGAATTACGTGTCAGGACAGAAGAGTGTGGCGCTGTATCCTCTCTGCCTAACCCCGCGGAGAAACGGCGTGATGGTAAATAAGTAAGAATTAAATAAATAAATAGTTGACGGTACACGTTGCTTGGTTCATCTACAACCGAGGCATTCGTTCTGCGGGCTGTTTATTTTACATGGAACATGCTTCGCCAGCATCTTATTCTTGCGATCCCTCTATGTAGAGTCCATGTTACAGCACTATAAAAAAAGGTTAGTAAATGATTTCTGTATTTCAAATTATGGTTCGATCTTAACAGATCTTTTTGAGTGTTTGTTCATGGCAGACTGTGCCATTACCTACACATTAGCTTCATTCCGGAATCTACGATCATTCCTCGCTCTTCTACCTTCGACTCCCGTACAAATGATCTGATTAAGAGCGAACCTCATCATTGATTGACTTCTCGAATGGGCAATTACTATCAGCCGCACTGCATTAGCGGACCAGTTACATCTGCCGGGCCCGCTCGGCCCACTCCATCAAACTGGCCGGCTAATTAATCGGATTTAGATCCAATCGAGAGCCGCGCCAGAGGCTGAGCGGCCGCAGATGGACAGATGGAGTGAGTGACAAAAATCCCAACGGGTTGACACGTGGCTGACACCCGCCAACAGGGTTGCCGCAACGTTGCAAACGTTAAACACCGAACAACGGAACTGAACGGTAAGCCAGAATGGAGAATTGTGTGGATGGATATAATCGCGGCGATTTTAGATGTTTGTTTTTCGAATCGGCAACGCATTTTCCAGCGACAACTGATTTGTACTCAGTTCGGTTTGCCATTTCACCGTGAATATACTTATTATTAAGGAAACATTCGATGAGCGCATAATAATAATAAAGCGTTTATACCAGCGTGATCGGAGTTTATTTTTTTTAAGACAAATATAATACATATATTACATAACATTAACCTGGATCCGTTTGATTGACGGGCATTGACGCCAGCGACAACAAACCCCACGGGCACACCCCTGCGCCACCACCGCACGCACACGCACACGCACACATGCACACGTAGGCAAATAGACAGACAGACATCGACTAGTCATCGGAGACAATGAGGCACCGAGTCGTGGACCAATCAAATTGATTACCATTGTCAACGTGTGACTGGTCACAAAATATATCATTGATTACTGGCGAGTCTTCCTAACAATGAAGGCCAGCTGTGGCGGGTTCACCGGTTCGGCCGACATTGTAGACAATAGGCTCCGCGCTCGTAGGTACCGCCTAGCGACACATCTGCACTCGACACTTTAATATCAAGAAATGCAACTATTGAATGAATCATCCTACTGTTTTTTTTTTATTATAGCCGGCGTCATACTTATACAAAATTTTAATTCAATTCAAATTAAACAAATATCAGATATATTTAATGGAAAATATATGGAAGTATGGGGTAATTACAGGGCTTACGACCTGTCTTCGGCTGGCTTAAGTGATCACTTTATATATATATATATATATATATATCGTTCACCGATTCTCACCCCTCAATCTCAACATTTATCAAATTTTTGAAAGTTGTATATATGTTAGTGTGTGGACTCGCTTCGAGCACCACTACACCATCGCCATCTATGGACCAAATTTGATAATACATTTTTTCTTTTTTTTAAACAGCATGTTCTTGGACATATTCAAATTTCTCATTTGAGCATTTAGAACCACATATTTCCAATAAACCATCACCTCTAACCCATCACATCATACAAGAAGAAGGGATAGACCGAGATTAACATTCAGGAAGAAGGTCGAATCTCAGAAATCGATGAAGATTTATAATGAAATGCCAGAAAACATAAGAAAGGAGGAGAATTTGAATAGATTTAAAGTGAAACTGACCAGATGTGTAAAAGATAAGTTTAATAATAGTAATAGAAAGTACTTTAATCTTATTTATATCAGAGCACATATAGGAGTGCATATACATGCACTATGTTAAGAATTAAATAGATAAATAAATATCTCCCAAAAAGATATCATATATTTATCATCACAACTAGTGATGGTTATTTAAACCTTTACTGAGATTGTGTTTGATTGTAATGATAATTGGTAATTGATTATTTGTAATTCTTCGAAGAACGAGTGGTACACTAGAAAATAAACCTTCAACAGATAAATATTTTTAATTCTTAAAGAGAACACATTATTATTGTGAAGTTAGTCTTATCAGAACACAGTACTGTGGTATTTCAATTCAATTTAAATGTATCAACTAGAAAGATTTACAGAAAAATCTATTTATTGACATAATATTTTTAGAACACATTCTTATTGTGAAGTTGTAATTATTCAGAACAGACGGTCTGTGATGTTTTAAATATGAATTAAATATATTCATTAGAAAGATATCAATGTGTCCAAAATTTAATAAAAATGAATTGATAATTCTGGCGTCTGCTATCAGATTACTCAAAGGTATTTGAGATTCCGTAAAAAAAAGGTAGATGGCTCTTTCAAATAATGGAACGATTAAATGTATTAATATCAAAAAGGTAACATATAGGTTCGAAAATTTGTCGCTAAAAATATCGTCGCTGTGGCATAGTTGGATAATGCACCTTCCCCGGTTTGGAAAGAGATCCAGGTTCGAATCCCGGTGGCGCAACAACAATATTTTTCGATAAAATTGATTTTATATGTATATCTTTCTAATTAATACATTTAATTCATATTTAAAATATCACAGACCTATGTTCTGAATAATTACAACTTTACAATTAGATTGTGATCTCCTAATAATTATCTATAGATTTTTTTCAACAAATGAATTATATAATATAAAAAAATATACACAAGAAAATAAAATCCCTTCCGGCTTTGACTGATAATCAGAGAGATATCTAAATTTTCAAACTTATATGTTACCTTTTTGATATCAATACATGGAACGATTAAATGTATGTATACGCTATCTAAATGCATTTGTATTTTACTCTTTATACATATATTATATACGCTATCTATAAATATTTATATATTTTTCTACATTGAACAATGCATTTACTCACATTAAGTTTTACAATGTATTTACCTATATGCTATCTAATCGCATCTTGATTTACTCTTTATATACATTTATTTGTACATTGAATCTGTTTATTACTACACCGGAAAGGCACTGTCTGCTATAATACAGTAAAATACTAGTGTGGCAAGCAGGGTACCCAAATATATGTCTTACTTTTCTACAATGTTATCTGATTATAACAATATAATAACACACTGTACTGTAATATTAATCAAAATAAAAAAAAGGTAAGTTAGTTATAATAGCATAGTCAGGCTTCGTATCCAATTACACGCCTCTGCCTTGAAGACCTCTGACATGCCTCCTTGGCAAACTCATATTGATCAGGTATCCAGTAAATACTCCGTAATTTGAGGAACTCTGCACAATTATATTTAACCAACTATTATATTTACGATATTTAAAAAAATAAAAATCGTATATTTTATGAACCAAGTGAACAATAGAAGATTTGTGCATAGTGTGTGCGCATAATAATACCCAGAGAAGTAGGACAGAATGATAAATATGTATTAATTTATCAATCTAACCGGCCATACACTCCGGGCAATGCAGATTTTCAATAAAAAGACTTGATAATAAATAATTCATTAATTTTGTCTTTAACCTTTTTCTTCATAACTAAAAACCATATGTCAAATTATTTTTGTTTAGAAAATTCAATTTAAAAACCAAGTTTTTTCGGATAAAGCAATCACTTTGTGGTTTGAAATATTAGATTATATAAAATACAATCACTTTGTATGAAACCCAACCGGTTTCGCTCAACTCAAGCTTCGTCATCAGAACGTATTTAAAACTAACAACAAATCTAACTATATATCTCTCTATTTTATATTCTATCTCCCTCTTTATGCAATATTTATTGTTAGTTTTAAATGTGTCCTGACAAAGATTGAGCTGAGCGAAACTTTTTAAAAAGTATTGGGAAATTAATTGAAATCAATCTAGTGCCTGACTAAAATTGTGAAAATTGATCCATTTATTCGAAATAATTAGAATTATTTTCAGAATAGGACAAAGTTAACGAATTATTTATTAAATTTAATACACACAAAGTGTTTGCGTTAAATATTTTCTTTAAATCTTAATGTTTCCATAACATTTATCCAAACCTAACCGTGGCTTCAGATATTGTCGATATTCTAAAGCTAAATTTCTATAATCGGTACATTTTCAAGAGAATTAAAATTATCATTACAATAATTGATTTCGTCAGGATTATCAGCCGTTTTCAAATCACTGCTGAGTGCCAAATGTTCTTAAAGATTAATTTTTGATTTGATTTGATTTTAAAATATATTTGACGGCCAAAACGGTAGCTACACGGTGCGATTAATTATATTGCCCGGATAGTATGTAACATTATATAATACGTATTGGGTGGTCAGGAAAGTGTTTATCATTTCGCCTGACTTTTCTGCACCTTATTTATTCTGACTAGATGTGTTAGAAGGTATCGTCGACTGATACGACGATATTCGAGCCAATGAAAACGACAATGGATACCTAGATGTCTATTTTGTGACATAAGTGACATCGGCGGACATTTCTAAAGTGTGGTATTGCCAATTCAATGGATAACTTTGAACGTGTTGTGCGCCGATCTGATTGGATGATCGACCGAGCAGAGTACTGTCAACAACAGAGACACCAGACGATGAAGAATTTCATTATACGGATGACAGGGTCGAAGGCAACACATCGCCAGAAGAGTTTCCCGATGATAAAATAAATAATTTTAAATGTAAGAAATATTAAAACCACCCACAGAACGTAACAGAACTAGTACTCAATATTTTATGGGTGGATACCTGACCAAATTACGAGTCAAAAAATGTTCAAGAGATATGTGTCTAATCTCAACAATTTCAGAGATATAAGTATTTAAAAAAAAAAATCGTAATTATGCGATTATTTCGAATAATTAAAATATTTTATTGAATCAAAATTATATATCGAATGCAAAAAAAATCAAGCGGCTAGACTATTTTTGGTGAGATAATTTAAGGTCTGAAGCAAATATACATTAATAATGGAACAGTTTCGCAAATATTTTTTTCGAAGTGCTTAACATACAATGGAGTACTGGTACCGACACTAATGTATGGAAGTGAGGCCTCGAGCTGGCAGGAGAGGAACGAAAGTAGACTATAGTACTAGAATAATATTTTCCGTAACAGTTTAGTGTTTGCACATATTCCTTGAACATTTTAGACTCATAATTTAGTCGTGTGTCCCACCCATAAAATATTGTGGACTAGATCTGCTACACCCTCTCCATCTGTATGGCATGCGTAGGGAAATTTGAAAGATAACTGATACATTGTAGAGTGAAGAAGATTCCTTTGAAAAACGAATTAATTGATTAATCTACTGCTAGAAATTTTAAAATTGAATAACAATAATAATTCTGATACTAATATTATATTATATGCAGGTAAAAATTATTATTTAATAATAGTGTTCTATAAAACAAACATATTTGGTATCTAAATTTTAATCATTTGACAAAAAAATTAAGCAATATTTATATGTATATATGTTCAAGAACACACAATCATTGGATTTTTACCTACAAAAGCACTGTTATTAAACAAATATCGGATATCTCATAGAAACAAAGCTATTTTTTATTTTATTTAATGGAAAATATATGGAAGTATGGGGTAATTACAGGGCTTACGACCTGTCATCGGCTGGCTTAAGTTATCGTGTTATACTATGAGAATCCACATACTAACATATATACAATTTTCTAAAATTTGATAAAATGTGGAGATTGAGGGGTGAGAGTTGGTGAACGTTATATAAATAAAGTGATCATACTTCCATATATTTTTCATTAAATATAATAAAAAATAGCTTTGTCTCTATGAGATATCTGATAATTGTTTAATAATTTTTAAGGTGAATATTTGATTCCGACTTAAACTCGACTCGACTTCAGTAGAAATATTTCAAGTATTTAGTGTTATGAAAAAAGGACCAATTTCATGGTCTCCCAGGACGAAGCCTGAAGTCCTAACCACACTTATTTTTTACTGTATTTTCTAGATCAAATATACACATTTTACACAACACTCTTCTTTCTTTGAAAATTAATAAATCACTATATTAACAATACCACTAAAAATATATTATTAATTATTAACCATTTAGAAAACGTTATCTTTATATATAAAGAAGAGTGTATTTGGGTGGGTGTGTTTTTCATACAAACATACAGTTTTATTCAGAGTTAGATGAAATTTTGCACGCTTGACTTTAAACACAAGAGGAAGGTCACTGTCTACATAAGATTTCGAAAAGCCACCCCCTCTTTTCCACCCCTTAAAGCAGAATTTTGGTACTTCTTATACATATAAAATCAATTTTATCGAAAAATATTGCTGTTGCACCACCGAGGTTCGAACCTGGATCTCTTTCCTAAGCGGGGAAGGTGCATTATCCAACTAAGCTATAACGAAAATATTTTTAGCGACAAATTTTCGAACCTATATGTTACCTTTTTGATATTAATACATTTAATCGTTCTATTATTTGAAAGAGCCATCTACCTTTTTTTTTTACATAATCTCAAATACCTTTGAGAATTATCATTTCATTTTTATTAAATTTTGGACACATTGATACAACTTTATTATTAGGAGAACACATTCTTATTATGAAGTTTAAAATTACTGTCTACATCTGATTTAAAAAAAAAACTACCCCCTAAATTAAGCCTCTTCACTCTGCGGAAAGCCCGGGCAACGCCGGGTACTTCAGCTAGTATTTTATAAATATTACAACATAAATAAAGAACGTCGTCCATAAAACGTGAAAATACTTACGACATTTTTTGAATTCTAGAAACTAATTTAGCAAAACAATAATTTTTTGCATTTTTTTCTCATAATGACCCCCTTTGATCAGACGCCACAAGAAGCGCTAATCACGTGCATAATGTAAAAAATCGTACATCTTGACACGATTAAATATAAAATATATTTTGAAAGAGACAAATTTCAGAAGCCGGTAAAAAATTTAACGTTCGCAATCAAATGTTTGTATGAGAACAAAAAAATGTAAAACAAAAACATATTTAAGGTTTAAACGAAACAAAAAAAAAGCAGAACACACAAACGTATGTACTTACATATAACATGTACGGCAGAAGAGGTTAGACATGAGTTTTTCTCAACCTCTACGCCGCAGGGGATCTCAATCTTTCAGGGTGGTTACACTTTTTTCAATAATGAATATATTTTCTACAAGGCTTCCCAAGTAAAAGGCGTTAAATTAATATATAATAATATGCAATGAATGGTCGTCCCTTTAGATATACATCAGATTTTATATTTAAAGAGTACAATGTCCTAGACATAAGACAAACCTATATGTTGAGACTCGTCCAATATTTCCATGCTAACAACAACTCACCCCAAGCAATAAACCATGGAAACAACACAAGACAAACAACGAACATCTACACGCCAGTTCAGACATTTTATCAAAGATTCTACATGTTCTTAGCTCCGAAACTGTACAACACATTTAGCACCAACTTGAAATAGTTCATTTCCAATAAGATTACACAAATATGGACCCAATATATGGTCCAATCGGGTAGAGATCAATCAGAAGCCTCGCTATCCAACATTCTGACATAATCATTATACAGTGCCTACACTAATAATTCACTAGTTCTACAACACTCTCACTCTATTTTTATTTTTATTCCTGTCGAATCTTATCTTTCTTGAATTAAATAACACCACAACAGCACGAAAAAGTTTACTTTAATACAGACTGCAGTCTAGCAAAGTAGGCAGTACAACGGTGTATATATCAGAGGTGGAGTCTACTCCATCCCACACAATAAACTACGAGTATTTAATTGCAATATAATTGAATCTTATGTTTATCATGTTATATTATAAAGTCTAATAAATAAATAAATGAATAAGATAAAATAAATAACACTATTTCAAACTTGAATTAGAATTCAGACGATGTTTTAATACAATGATTTGTGGATGAGACAAAAGAGATACATATGTTATATGAATGGGTGATATGATACATGTGTTTGAGACATGTGACGCAGTTTTTTTTATAACAAAATGAGTATTATAAACTTTTTTTGTTCACCGTAACAACAATAAAAAATAAAGCATAGATTTTAAGGCCGTCGTGTTAAGTTTTCAATTATTAATAGGTACCGTGATCGAATAAAGAAATACGTAAATGAAAAATACATGTTAGATAGATTGCATTAGTTTTGAACGATAACAACCTATTGTGTCGGTTTGCGAAGAGGGTGAGAACAACTTTACCGGGTTTATGGGGTTGAATTATTTTGATAAAAAGTAATCTTTATCCGGGCCAGAAGTGCGAACGAATCGAAAGAAATATTAAATCAATAATCTACCAGGCGTACACGGTAAAATGTATAATACAGCAAAACTTTGCGTAACGCGAATTCGATCTGTGCGAAAATCAATTAACGCGTTCATGCAAAATGATACTATTTCACGCTTTAAACAGCTGATTGATCTGTTAACGCGGTTATTGTTTGTTTATTATCTTCTGCGTCTGCGTGGTGGCCTTGGTGAGAAGAGCCTTTCTCTATCTCTTTTTTTGCACCACTTACTCAACTAGAAGAACAGCTGTGTATGCCGAAGAAGAAGAAGATTATAAAGAGTGTGAGTGAGAATAATAAGATATTGTTAAGATATTGTAATTGCAAAAGAACTTCGATCACATTGAGCGCGCAAAAGCACCCTTCCCAAAGCATGCAGTAACACAGGTCTACCGTCAAAATTAAACCTGTAATATTTCGGTAAATACATGCAACATAAAACTCATATTTTAGATAATCCTAAAGAAAATATTAGCGCTTAGGAATGACTAATGAAAAACCAATTATGAAAAGGGAATCGTACAAAAACAATTATTTCTTCCGTTCAATCCGTTGTAAAATTAATACGTTGGTAAAAATACAATATGTGATATGAAAAACAGAGATCGCACACTATTTTCACAGTGGAAAGAACAACAAACATACAAATATAATTGTCTTTTTCTCACTAATTAAATGAAGAGAGATAAGAAGGAAGGACACATTGTATACGACTTAATGAATGCTCTAAATTATGTTATTAATCATATTTTCAAAATTGAATGCTCAATATTTAAAGTAAATTCGTGCCATTAAACCGAATAAAAACATTTTTTCTAACAGTTATCTACGGTAACACGAGTTGACAGCATGGCTGCGATCGGGTATTTTATATCGCGGTATGGTAAAGGTTAAAACGTCATATAGTGCATTTTTAAAATTCTCTAATATAATGGATATAAGTTTATTTAGCGTGACACAATTGCGGGCCGAATTAGTCGTATTAAAGATAAATTTTCCTGTATTATATTATTTGTATGAGTAAGGAAAACATCACGCATTTAATGTAGGTACACAAAAAAGTAAAATAAACGGTTGATTTCCACAAAAACTTTTAAATTTCTATGTCGATGGATATAAATGATAACGCAATAATAGACGTCACGACCAAATGGAAATTACTATTTGATGATAATTTTATATAATACATGAGTTACTTGAATCTGTTACAAAACTAAAGTTTAAACACTGTAATAATTTATACAGAGTTAGAAACTATACATTTGTAATGTATAATATTATTTATTATCTAGTTGTGTGTTTCTGAAGTGTTCATTAAATTATTTTTTTTAGTTCGTGTAGGGAGGCTATTGAAGTTTTTTTTTATCGCTAAGTATATGAAATTTTGCTGCTAGTGTTTGATCTTAAAAAATTTTTTAAGTCTTAATTATGAGTAATTGATAAATTGTTTTTTTTTTTTAAATATTACTTTAATAATTGTTCTCTATATTGTTTTTACCGAGTTAATTGCGTTATTGTATGCTCCCCCCCACCCGATAATTCTACTAATAATACTGGAGCAGTGAGTGAACAATAGCCTTTAGATAAACTACCAAATAAACTGAAATTGAAACTGATAAGTGCAATAAGTCAAATAAAATCGTAAAATCAAATATACAAGATATAACATAAAATGTATGAAATATGTACATTTATAAAATTAAACTTTCAGACAGTCAAATTAAAAGATAGTGATAATAAAAGTGAGGTTATTACACACATTTGATGACAGTGTGGTGTTGTACGACACGCAGTGCTACACTTATTTGATATTTAATAAATCTAATGTAGAATATAGGACGCAACATAGATAACTGCTATATCAATTCCAAAGACACCAGATGGACGCTCAGCGGCTACAACAGTTTAATTTTTAACATATTGTATTTAATTCTATATCATTGACTATAAAGTAATATAGCTTATATATTTTTTTTTTAAATTTGCAGTTGACTGTATAGCACGTCAATAAATCGACCCCTCAGAATAACAAGGTTCCATCTGACACTGACACAGTTTTGAGATAATGAGCTCAAAAGTGTTGATTGAATTTCAACATATATGCGTGTATATTTTGTTTTGAGTATGCAAATATGATCAGTTTTAAGGTCTTAACTTATTTTTAGTATTGTCAATGACCACTGTGAGATGAGGGAAAATAAAAATTTAAAAAAACATTATAAATTAACAATAATGATCCATAAATTGAAATAAATAATCAATCCCTTAATATCAGTTAAATAGAGTTGGTGTGTATGGAAGAAATGAAGAATAATGCATTTGGAACCCATTTCACGCAATAACTCAAATTAGCCCAAAATGTTAGTTGAAACTAGTGATGTGAAAAACTGCTACTCTTGAATCACTGGTGTGATTGTTATTGACATTCGATAATATCAGTGATTTAAAACTATGACTGTGATCACAGTTTTATTACTAATACGATATCACAATATCAAACTTCATTTGAGTAAAAAACATATATCACAAAAATAATAAAAATAATGTGAGTTTATTTTCCGGGTCAAATTCTCAGCATTCTCGGGTCAAATGCGTAAAACATTTTTGACAGAATCTATTAGATGGCGCTTATCACGAATTATAACGTCATTCCTTCGTGAATATTTTCGTCTCATATGCACATGCGTCGAATTACGGTTCACAACAAAATATTAAAAAAATAAAAATATATAAAAATTAGTTACGAATCACGATATTCCCAGATATTCAATCACTGACAGTGAGTGTGACTCAGAGATATCAGTGATTGGCTCACGGTTCGTGATTTTGAGCTCATCACTAGTTGAAACCTTATTATTATAAAGGGTCGAAGTGTCGACATTGAGAAACTTACCTTTATCCTAGAAAGAGTGAGTAATGATCCGATATGAAATAAAAATGGTTATTAATAAAAAGCATAATAAGAGACCTGAATAATACAAATCGGCAATCGGGAAATCGTAAACTTGAATCTTTATTAACAAATAGAGGAGACTGTGAAATAGAAATGAAAAGGAAAAAGGCACGGTATGATTTATATTTATAGATGATATACAGGGTGAATATTATGTTCCAGCCCGATTTTGTTTCCACAAAAAATGCCGTCATCCATAATACGAGGCGGGTTTTTTTAAGTAAGCACCGTTGCTGGATATTCCCGGCGTAGCGTTGCGGTTGCGATGCTACTACGCATGCGCAATGCTTCATCTGTTGACCCATCACATGCGACGTTAGAGTGTGGCCATATTGTAGTGAGTAGTTGAAATGTTCAAGACAATAGATCAGCCCGCCGACTGTGAGATACGGTCCGTGATTCGTTTATCGAATCAGCTGACATTCATCGCCAAGTGTGTCCTGATTTGGCGTCAAGTGATTTCCATATTTTCCTTCATCTGAAGCGGTTCCTCGGTGGCAAGCGTTTTGATGGCGATGATGAACACAAAGACGGAGTACAGACATGGTTTTCGACGAAGGTATACAAAAATTGGTGCCCCGTTATGACAAGTGACAGGTGTTTAGCGCCCGATGAAAGTAATGAGTTGTAAAATTGTTTTTCCTCATTCACATATTTTCATATTTTCCATTCACGTATATTTTTATTGCTATGCTACACGGGCAACAGGGCAGCGAATTGAATAGCGAATATCGATCAATGTGAAGATATACATTCCAGCGGTGAAGGGTTCAGAATTGTTGATATTCATTGGGCGGGGCGGGGGTCGCGAGCAGCGGTTTGGCGGCCGCGGACCGTACTGCCTGTTTGTAAATATCTTCCGCACCCCACAGACAAACTGACGAGGATAAACACCATCTTGACACCTGACGCCGGAGACGGGCCGTGGAAGATATGTGCGCCACGAATGTTTACCCTCTCGGAGGAGAAATATTTGGTTTCTTTCTTGGGAAAAAAGGACTACTCCGCGCGAGGTGAGGCGCCCGCCATCGTGAACCTTTTCATTCATTCTGATCCCTTTTAGTATTGAACAATTTCACAGCAGAGGTGACGATACTCCAAGAATTTGAGATGTTGAACGCTTTCAATGTGTGGAAGGTAAAAAATGTGTTACATGTCTCGGAAACATGTATAATACTACCACCATATACATTAAAAATGCGTTACATGTCTCGGAAACACGTATAATACTACCACCATATACATTAAAAATACGTTACATATCTCGGAAACATCTATAATACTACCACCATATACATTAAAAAGGCGTTACATATCTCGGAAACATGTATAATACTTCTAACATACACATTACTAAAAAATTGTTTCGTCGTGCGACACACTTTATAAGAATACAGTTGCTAGTTGCATTTGCTAATTACCACTTGTTGACGTTTCTTGCGTATTGCTAGAAGCTTGTTGATTGTTACTTATTTCTTGTTGTACATTGCATGCTAATTGATAATTACAGTTTCATGTTGATTTTCACTTGTTGTATGTTGTCGGTCACTAGTTGCTTATTAGCAGTTGTTGTTGCTTATCGCCAGTTACTTGTTGTTCTTTTGTTTAGTGGAAAATAAAAACAGTACACCTGTATTGAACACATTAATTTATTAATATTATACTTTTAAAATTAGCAATATTATCTTTGTGGTTAAAATTCATATTTTTTTATTTATTATCTTTGTTTAATTAACCACTAAATTGAGTTTAAACACATCTACCGGTTTCGAAACCGGTAGATGTGTTTAAACTCAATTTAGTGGTTAATAAAACAATCTTAATAAAACAATCTTCTCATTAATCAATGCGCCTGTCTATGGATGACACTTAAGACATTTTTTTTAAAATAATGACTCGACACTAATTCCGCATTGTTTCTTAGCAGTGTTCTACGCGAGGTCCAAGGGAATAATTTAATTCGTATTTAATTTAAACGCAGATAGTTTCAAAATTTACCATCTTAATGTATCCCGAGGAATGAATATAGCACAGTATATTAATCTAATCAATCTCTTACACTTTCTTCGATCACGACTAGGAGGCCTCGAAACCACTTTCCGTTTAAACATTTATATATATATATGTGATTACTGTCTAAATACTTGAGTTCTAATTCTTTGTAATATAAAACTCAGTATGTCCGGGTAATAATATTAAGTTTATTACAGCAAGTATTACAGAAATTATACACTTCAGAGATAGACTAGATAGATAGAATTCAGGAGAAGCTGTGATGGAAGAGAGCTGTTCCCCCAGAGACGATCTCTTATAAGGTTCGTCCCCCACCACTCATCTACTCACTTTCATGACACATACACACATACATTTACAAAATGACAGTTCTATATAAACATATGAAAAACAGCGGACTTTGTTGACACGATAACTTCCGTAGTTCTCATCAGATTTCGATCAAATTTTACTGAAAAATTAATCAAATAAATTTCTCGGCCAAGTTCATTAGTCAGCCTGATCCGCCATCTTGTTTCAAAATGGCGTCTGTTTAAATTTTCTTAACTTCGATAATACCTAGACCTAGAGAAAAAAGTAAAAAATACAGTTTCATACACAGACGAAATATATCTGATTCATGTGTCCGGATGGGATTTTATTCGTTCATTACGCTCAGTGTGTTAATCCAGTGTATTATTATTAACATTTCCAATATCTCAATATACCGAGATATCTCAAAATTATAAGGTGCCTACCAATTTTGTAAATTGTACATGTGGCAGGTGTTCCAACCCTGATTGGTGTGAAATGTATAACTTATTTGACCACAGCGAGATAACGATCACTGAATCTGTCAGCCAGACTCAAATTCCCCAATACCCTATTCGGATGCCTCCCCCCCCCCCTACTCCCGTCACCGGTGTTGTATTTCATATAATATTATATAACCACACAATTGACAGCTGACAGCGCAGCGTGTAAATATAGTCTAATCTCGGAGAGATGTCCCGTGACTCGTCACTCAAAAATGTCTAATAATTTCCCGGTCTCTCTCTGTAAGCTTAAGGCTTAGTATTATTATACACTATTTAACTAGGAGTAATTAATCAAAGTTACATAATAATTATAGATTTTAAAAATAACTATATTTTATGTGCTTTTATAATACAATAATTGATTTAAAATACAAAATACAAAAATAAGTACAATTCAGTATAAATACGCACACATATATATGTTGTAACAGACCTAGTCCACGATAATTTACAAGTGGATGGATACATGTGCAAATTACGAGTCGAAAATGTTCAAGGGGTATGTTCCTAATCTTAACCATGTCAGAGATATAAGCATTTAAAAAAAATCGTAATTATGCGATTATTTCGATTAATTATATATATAAAAAAATAATTTCATTGAATTTCGAGTGACTAGACTATTTTTTGTTAGATGATTTAAGGCCTGAAGCAAATATATATATATTAATAATGGAACAATTTCGCAAATATTTATTTTAAAGTACGTCAAACAATAATATTTTCCGAACAGTGCAGAATATGTACATATTCCTTGGACACTTTCGACTCGTAATTTAGTCAGGCATCCATCCACCCGCTAAATATTGTGGGACCAGGTTTGTTACACCACGTATACGTATAAATATAAAACAAAATAATTTTTTAAAAAGTTTAAAAAATTGGCAAAAAAATAAATGCTGCCAGTATCTCGTACAAATGTTAAAAGTACTTTTCTACAAGCCGAGTTTTCCGTTAGTGATAGATAAAATATCATTTTTCTGTTGTATGTTTAATGTCCTACATTTATTCATATTTTAGTTTGTTTAAACCACATAAACCCATGTCAATCATGAAACATAGATCAACTATCTCTCTAGGCTCTCAAAGCAGTGGAGCAGCATATGAAACCAGCTATAGAGGTAGTTTTTGTCCATTTATGTAACTGTAAGAATTTAGCTTTTTTTTAAAAGAAATAGACACAATATACAATAATGTTTATTTAGGTGAGTAAACATTTAAATTGTATATTGTTCGTATCAGCAAGTCGATATATGGTTATAGAATGATTAATATAAATATTACTCTGTGGAGTCTGACGAGAATCGAGCGACTTGTGTCGACACTTTCCCAGATCTTCTCTCGAGACAAAATTGCCGCCGTGGAGGGGTCGCGGACGTCTGTGCGAAGGACGCCGGGATATTAAAAGGGTGTGCGAAAGAGACGTCGAGACAAAAGAGTGTAATGGGAATACGGGGTAGGAAGCAGCGCACCCCTCCCGCGGAGGTTCAGATTAATAGGGGTAAAATGCTTTTAATACAAAGGACGTACGTCCTCTAGCTGTGGCTTATTCTACTACAGTGTTTTATTCACTAACACGCAAATTATGCGTTTCTGTTTAATACGTATAATATTTTTCTTCCGTGTGGAAGAAGACTGGACCGGAATGGGAGAGTTCGGGAACTGGGGAAGAAAGGCCAGGAATCGGAGTGGGTGTAGAGCACTTGTTAAGAAAGCCAAATCTCACCCTAGAATGTAATGCCGTGAAAGAAGACGAAGAAGAAAGACTCTACAAAAGGTCTTGAGGAAACCCCGACTAGCAAGTTTTATACTCGGAAAATATTTGTGCTAGAGTTTGCCTTAAAACTAGACGATCCGTAGCGCGTATTTATGCTGATGATGACTAAGCTAACCCATGGATGCCATTTTTCTGCAATTTTTACAGTTGTGAAAGATTTTAAAAATTAAACTGAACAATAATGACACGTAAAAAAATGCAAATAAAATGGCCGCTGCCTTGTTTACCGTGCACATTTTTGTGGTTTCGAAGTGAGCGAAGTAAATCAAGAAAGCGGCCATTTTATTTGTGTGTTTTCAAAGGTTCAATGAAGCCGAACTCCCGTTGGCGTTTCCCCATTGACATGAAGGGTGCTCCAGAGTCGTGACATCTGAAAGTTATGATGGCTTTCTCGACTTCAATATTGCCGAGATATTTGGTTCTTGAGAATTATCTTTAACTATATAAACATTCTCCGGAGAATATTGTTTTCAATACTTGGATACGCTTTGAATGCTTCTTCGTGAGACATCGGGTAACTTCAGACATAGTAAATGCAGAATTAGATTTTTCTCGCATATAAATAATAAAACTGTAATCTGGTTGCAGGAATTTTGAAAACTTGGCAATCGTTTGATTCATTGCATCGCGCAGAATAGGCCCTGCAAAATATTTCGTATCGCGTTTATTTGTTTTGCGAAAAGGTCGCCCCTCCGTTTACGTGTTTTTTCACGAGGCATTATCTCGAGTGCATAATGGAGTCTTGGCACCGACACCATTCTTCTTTGTACCTGTTTTTGGATAGCAGGATAAAACAACGCCTATCTAATATTAGATACTCACACCAGCGTACACAGTGGAGAAAACTTGTGGGGATGTCAAAAATGATCTAGCTACCTAGTCCAAGTGTTACACACGAATTTTACATTTTGTTCGTAAAAAATCTTACAACATATATCTGCATAACACCTATGACATTCCTGTAGTAAAGTATGTTTAAAAGTTTTTTTTTCATAAAATATAAAAAAGACTGCGGAGACCCTGAATGCGCCTCACAGTTATCTGGTTGGCAAACCAGGCTCGTATCAATCTTAATGGTACACTTGGTAACGACCCGCGAACCAGACAACAATACATCGCAGCGTAGCTGTTCCGGGAGCCAGCCTTAACCATTCACTTCTCTCTCGGCCGGCTTCCAGAATACACTTCCAATAAACGCTTCTCGCCATAGTTAATTTTTGTTTTACTCATACCTCAATAAACGCAATTAACTGTAATTTATTATCTTATTTCATGTGTCTGTTCCAGCCACACGCGCACATATATCAGCACACTCCGCGATATCATATACAATGAACACAGTGAGCACTAGTTGAATTGGGGCCCACAGACTCACATTCAAACAAATTCTTCTGATTCATCTCCAAAACACGTATAAATATACATAACATCTATTTAATTTAATTTTATTAAGAAATTTGAACAGTGTAAACTTAATATAATTAACATGTGATACAATTTATTTATGAAAATCCACAGAAATTTTTAGGTACATAAGTATATTTAGGTGAAGAAGATAAATAAAAAGAAAAAAAGAGGGAGAAAGGGTGGGGAGGTTGCAACTATTGTTGCGGTAAAGGGAGAGCAACATGTGTTTATAGGTAGAATGATTGGCCAAAATTCAGATTTGTATGAATGAATTGTGTATGTAAGATGTTCTACTTCTAGGAATGTGGAAGAGTGCGGATTGCCGGGTCGATCTAGATGGTATGTGGGGATATATCAATTCTAATTGGCTGGGACGTGTCCTTCGAAGTTCTAGGGTTTTCATATTTGTTTGAAGTTTGCTGCATCTAAATAGGAATTGAATGATAGAGATTAGATCTAACATTAAGATGTTGAATAAACCTATTTAGTATTCGTTCTAATCTCGCAATATATGTTATCTGCCATGGGTACCAGATTTGAGATGCGTACTCTAAGTGACTACGAACGAATGCGTAATGCAGTATTTTGAAGCAATATTATTTTATAAAAGACCTAAAGAATGTCTAGATAAACAAATTATCAGAGTAGTGGAAGTGACATGGCAAAGATAGGTGAATGGCCGAAGAGAGTGGCGAGAGTTATTATATATGGCAATGACAATGGCAGATGACGATTGAAATATTTTGTTTTTAAAACATTGCTTACTTGCACACTTACCGGCAGGGATAGACAGAGAGGATAGAACGGCACACTCTTATCGTTACGTACTACTCGTGCCGCGTTCACCTCCGTACATATTCTCACACACACCCGTTGAATGTTGAAGCTTTATGTCGCCTTGTTTATTTTTTTAGCAATCTCTCCATTCATGCGTCCCGCGTGCCCAAACCATTGATTTGATTGATAATAATTAATTGCGTTTCCTTTATTGGACGATGTCTAGACTGTTATCAACTGAATGTAGTTAGCTTCGTTGTACACGATGCTCGCTGGAGCGATAGGTAGTTAGCGGTACAAGTGGCCAACGCTATTATATGCTAATTTAGTTAATTAATTAGTATAGTACGGAGCGTTGTATTATACTGACATTATTATCATAGTTAATATATATTATATAATAATAGTAATAATAGTAACACGTGTTCATTCATATGTTATTTATTTATTCATATCAAAACAATAATATCCTAACAGACAAGCGTGGTAAAGTAGCTCGTTGGTCCAATGGTTAAGACACTGGTCTAGTAATTTAGCGATCGGGGGTTCGAGCCTCGTCCCGGGAGACCGGCAAGTTAGTCGCTATTTTCATAGCGCGAGCGTTTACAAATATTCGTGTGTCACGCATCTCTATATAAAAAAAAAAGATTATTTATAGAAAATTAAATAAACATAGCTGTGTACATAGTAGAAACACGACCTTGATAAAAAGAAAGGAATATGCTCAACGCCTTCGAGATGTGGTGTTGGCGTCGCATGCTACGCTTACCGTGGACTGCGAAACAAATGAATCTCGTCATTTTTTAGAAACTTCGCATTAATGATAGGTAGACATAAGAAAAACTATTTTAATCAAATAAAAATAATACGATTACACGTTTGCGAATTTACGATTTTGAGATTAATAATTTCAGCATGTTGAACTGAACATGTTTCTTTTGAAATTAAAAAAAAAACAGTAATTTTATGATTAACATACATATGTCTATATTTCTAGATAGCACGATTATTCAAAAATTATCATATTAAAGAACTTTAATTGGATGACCAATTGCTTTACGGCAGTAATATTCTTATTTAAGCTGTGACAAAAATACATATAGGTAAAAAAAAATAAAAAATTAATAAACTTACCAAAACATTCAAAATGAACGTGTCCAGGTTCGCCCGCTCTCAAAAAACTGCGACGAATCATTCCGCCAGTGTATCAAAAGTGTGTGGCGCTCTATCCTCCGCGCGTACGCGGTTGATCGTAGCCGCGCAGCAGCCGTCGGACCGGCGATCGCAACGCAAGCGCACTACCGCCGTGTCGGTACAGCCAAACGAGCGTTATTTTTTGTATTATTTTCTTACACAAGTGTAGATTGTAGATAGAGTAAATATTTTGAGTATGCCAATAGTTGCACTCGGACGCCTATTAGCGATGAGTTATTTACAGAGGCTCAGGCTCGAATCACACAACAGATCTCGAGTGTGTACTCAAGTAGCGCCGAAGTACGCGCAAATAAAAAGATTCCTCGTAACAGCGATACAATGCATTTTCCGTTGTACTCTCTCGTTCGATACAAGCTTCGCCACTCTCGCTAGCAACATTTCTGTAAACATAAAAGTAAAATTTCGCAATTATCCACATTTTCATTGAGAATTAATTGTGTGTCCGGTAGTTGAGTTTGCGTACGCAAATTATTGTAGAAATGAATTAATTTATCACCGGAGATACGCTTCGCAGCGAGAACGTATCTAATTCCGTATTTAGCTATGGGAATATATCTGTTTTTATGTATCCTGTCGCTTGGTTGACAAACTACCGAAGAAATCGCGCAAGTTGGTTCCGAGAACCGCGAATGCGAACTGTCCTACTGTCGACGATTTATCATCTGCAGTGTACACAGCACGCCGACGTTATGACAGCGTGTCAAGGCGCCCGCTATACTTTATTAATTTGCGATGCATCGCCCGCCTCGCGGGTCAAAACATTCGCTCGGAGGCGAAAAGCAACAAAGATTCGTGACCCGAGAATCAAAACATCACTCCGACGCTAACGAGCTTGACATTTCGAACACACACCACACCGTGTACGTACGCGCGCACGCTACGCACACACACACACACACACACACACATAGCCCGATGAAAACACAACTCATAAACGGAGAAAAACGCGAAAAACTAACGTTCAGATTATAAAATTTGACGTTTCATTCGAACTAGCGCCATTTTTCACTGACGTATGCGTCGAGTCGATTCGAATTTTGAACCGTTCGATTCCGATGGTTCCAAGCGTCAAAAATACACATACATTGGTTGTATTATTCCGCTTTTAAGGCTGTTGAGTGAGGTATCGACCGGCGCGTGCAACCCCGCCGGCAATCTGTTCACGACTGGTTTTCAACTGCAGTTTGTTGTACCTCGGAGCGAGCGCTGTATAAAGTATCAAGTCCTACAATTCAGTCATGTCCGCCCCGAGGTACGGCCAGAGCTTGCGCAGGGATCAGGAACATTTTAAAACGCCAGATTGCCGAATTGCGACGGCGTCCAAAATACGGGATTAGAAATATTCCGATTAAAAATAGCGAGCGCTTCTCGGAACCGAGATGTTTTCCTCGGATTCTAACCAGATTGACTAACAAAAGTTTTTTTTTTTAAATAGAATTTCATATAAAAGTTTACAAATAACTTAAATATGTACGTTTCGTGTATGAAAGAAAAATATTGAAACGTTTCATGTTACATAATTACATGTTACAAAACTTGAATGATGTTAATTTATTATTTGATCTGTTTACACGCAGGCAGAGAGGATAGAGCGCCACACTCTTATGTCCTGACACACTCGCCTCATCCACATTCATACATCTTCTCATACACGCTCGACCATTATCTAGGCTTCTAACAGGACCATCATCCAATATCTGGTTTACCTGGTCGTGCCAAGTACTTCTGGTGCCATCAACATTAGCGTCATATATCTTTCTTACCATTCTCATCTCATTCATCCGTTCCATATGATCAAACCACCTAAGTGATTATTTCTTAATCTTACTCATTATACTAAGATTAGTTTTACATTCTTTCCTTATTTCTTCATTCTTTACTATGTCATAAATGAATATGCCACATATACGCCTAAGTGATCTCATTTCCACTGCATTCAGTCTACTTTCGTTCCTCTTCTGCCAGCTCCAGGCCTCACTTCCGTACATCAGTGTCAGTACCAGGACTCCATTGTGAACCGCTAGTCTTGCCTCAGTTGACTACTTTATATTTGTTATAATTCCATTCAAAGCGCCGTTCACTTTATTCCCTGCAGTCACCCTCCTTTCGATATCTTCCTCTGTCATTCCGTTTCTATCGAACATACTTCCCAAATACACAAACTCATCAACTTGTTCCAAATGTTCATTACCCACAAGTATTTAGCGCGGTGTCTCGCTTTCTTTCTTCTCGAATACCATCACTTTCGACTTGTTGATATTAGTGTTAACATGTGCAGTAAAATATCAAAAAAAAATTATATAAAGTGTTTTAGCGACAAAATAAATACAGTTTCTAATATATTGTAGCTGACAGTACATTTCCAAGCTGATATAAGTATTTTATTTTCTCACGGTGTAATAAGTGACTTTGTTCATAAGAAAATTATATTAAAATCATCTTCTTTATCATCTGTCTGCATCGTTCCATTGCAGGATGAAAGCCTGAAGGAAGTAGAGAGATTATTAATTTTTAGAAAAATGCGAGTCAAATTAATAGATTTGTTAAAAAAATGCAAATATATACATAATTGCAATAAGTGCATCTAATGAAATCATCTTGGTAACCATGGTTACAAGAAAAAGTGAATGATAGAAGTATGACCGATAACTGAATATATATATTGGCCCTAAAAATCTACACATTTCTATTCGTAAATCTAATTTTAGAAGCAAATTCCGATCTACAAGATATAGAGATCAAATTGATATCCCAAAACTAAAATATACCGCAACTCAAAATCAATATATTTATCGAGGTATCAAATTTTTTAACAATCTCCCCATCACAATTAGAACAATTACGGACTATCATAAATTTGTAAATGAAGTTAAAAAAATATGTACAATATGTAAAATATGACTAACTGAAACATAAATTAACTCGAATATACTCCTTCTCTATACACGAGTCTTACTCTCATAGAGAAGAAACAAATGTTAAAATATATATATATATATATCCACTGATTATTGAAATTGTATTATATTTTTAATATTAATAAAAAAAAATTAATTCAATCAAATTTAAGTTTTCGGAAATATGCATCGTCGCAACTCTACTGCTAGTAATATTACTGTAAGATATTGCAGACTGAATGCTGATGGTTGATGTCTCTTCGTGACCGACAAATGCTGCTGTATTTGAAGATTAGTCTCGTTTTCATATCGTTGAAATAATACCAGAGTATTCGGTAACAATAGTGATTTAAATATGAATTAAATATATTAATTAGAATGATATACATATAAAATCAATTTTATCGAAAAATATTGTTGTTGCGCCACCGGGATTCGAACCTGAATCTCTTTTGTAACCGGGGAAGGTGCATTATCCAACTATGCTACAGCGACAATTTTCGAACCTATATGTTACCTTTTTTGATATTAATACATTTAATCGTTCCATTATTTGAAAGAGCCATCTACCTTACTTTTACAGGTTAATTCACTAGCTTAAAAACAGAACTGAGTAATGTAAATAGCACGATGCGGCGAATAAAAAAAGAGCGCCACGAGTACAGCGGTGAGTCTTTAAAACTAAGCAATTAAAATCTCTACTAGTACACAGATGGCACTAATTGTAAAATAATTTATATTTGTTTCCCAGAATTTTTAGTTATGCACAGCTTTTTTGCTCGTATGCACTGCACGCCCCTGACTACTAGGCGTTTACACATTCGCGATTCTAACAGCGGCGTATCTCTATTTAATTTTCTCACAATCTTACGCACACACGCATTCGACAACCATAGACATGTCACAATTATATTAATTAATGAAGGTTAACCCACCTAACGTCGAAATGATTTGCTGAGAACAACTGATATAGATCACCAACAGCTAATATTCACAATTAATTAACCAATTTAAATAACTTCATCCAAAATCGTCACCCCCCCTTTACCAGTAATATTTAGTACCAACACCGGTTTTGCACTACTGCCAGTTCATCTGACTGAGGTGCAGCATATCTCACAGAAATCATTTTATTTTATTTCCACCTGTTCTGGAGTAATATTAGCGATGGCAAAATGGAAAACACACCCAAGCGAGTAAGAATTTATGTTCTCGGTAACGAACTCCATTTTCAAATTACAAAGCGAGCGGCCATTTTGCCTTTCGCGAGTATCCGTTGGAGGGAATTCTCTGTTTTATATTTCACTTCTTTCTCAAATGTTAATAGCGCAGAATGTTCCAGAGAGCCTGAGTTTAATGTAATCTATTTAACGTAGACATATAGAAACAAAAATCACTATCCCACCCCTTATTCTAGGATTAATACTTTCACCAAAATCCAGTAATTGTGTTCTTGGACGAATTCAAATATTGTTAAAAATGTATTACGTCAGAATGGACGTTGATGAATCTATTGATCTACTATGGTGAAACGATGTCAACATTAATCTATATAGAACTCCACAACTATCATTTTTAGAACACAGAACAGCATCAAAGTCTTTCTATAATACTTGACCGTTTTAGGGGCGTGCTGCGCGGATCTAATATATTAAATGTCTTCATCTCTATTTCTGTCGTTCTCTATATAATTCGTTGTTTTTCAAAATTCTCAGCAAACGATTCTCCTCATATAGTAATGTAACACTAAAAATAAAATATTATTATTAACATACTTGCTGAAAATTGAATCCAAAAAATGTACTGTATCAAACACATTTGAATATATTCCATTGTGATTTTTCATATAAAAAAATCATACTTATTTTACTAAATTTGATTCCATTTTAAAGTTCTATCACGTATGCTTATTAACCTTATATGTATCATATAGATTAGTGAAATGTCCTTAAGATCGAATATGTGTGTATGTGTCAGAGCGCCTGCACCGCCGGGGCGAGATGTACATGTGTGTGTGTGTGTGTGAGCGGGGATAAAAGGTCTCTTTTGGCGCGGTCCGTTTGGTTCCGAGACTAGTTATATACCTTGTATTATTATATACTGTATTATTCGTGTAATAAAGATTAAAGTTGTCACATACGAGTTTCTTTTGGACCACCGACAATCTACAACGAGGTGTACAACTTGAGACGTACTTCTTACGCAAGTACGTAGTAATTAGTAAATAAATAAATAAGCCTTGAATGACTGGCATATCTAGGAAATATGTCAAATTATTTTTTTTCTGTAAATAGTAGAATCAAATAGAAATAAATAATTAATCAAATGTGTTAATATCTCATTTTAATACATAGATAAATTATAGTTAAAGATAAATTTAAGTTGTCCAAAGCTTATACGAATATACGAAACGCGCGTTCTTGGCCATTTCTTACAGCTACTTTACAGATACATACAACGAAATTTGAAAATGTAGACATGTTTGAAAACTTGTGCGCTAGGTAAGTGTTGGATCATAATAAAAAAACAATATATGAAATGACAAATATGAAAATGATAAAATCAGTAAATATCGACACCACTTTTCGTGAAATTTTGTTTTTGTTTATGGTACAGGTTTTCATCACGTGCGCGCCTAACATTTCATAAACCGGCGAAGAGACGGAGAATCAGTAAAGCGAGAAATAGAATCCAGAAAGACTTCCGTGTTCTCGAGATCGACGACTGACGAAGAACAGTGAAGAACGGAGAGATGTCAGGGCTTGGAATAGACCGGAGCAAACCGGAACGTCGCTCCGGTTCGTGGAGTTCTTGCAAATATATCATTTCGGCTGGTGATATCGTTCCAATTTCAACTAATCAAGCTAATAATAATAACTTTAAATGTGAATTAAATGTAATGATTAGAAAGATATACATATAAAATCAATTTTATCAAAAAATATTGTTGTTGCGCTACCGGGATTCGAACCTGGCATTATCCAACTATGCTACAGCGACATTATTTTTAACGACAAATTTCCGAACCTATATTAATACATTCATCGTTCCATTATTTAAAAGAGCCATCTACCGATCAATCCGATAGCAGACGCCAGAAATATCAATTCATTTTTATTAAATTTTGGACACATTGATACAACTTATATATTATTAGGAGAACACATTATTATTGTGAAGTTGTAATTATTCAGAACATAGGTCTGTGATATTTTAAATATGAATTAAATGTATTAATAATTTATAATTATGAACAAGACTACCGATGTATTAATTAATTTATGTATTGCAATAGGTTTAAGTAATATATATATATATATATTTTATGAGAATACACTTTTGTTGTGAATTAGCATTTTCAAAAAATAATATAAAGTTGATTGCTTTTAAAAATGGAATAATAGATGTATTGTGTTCAAAATTTGTCGAAAATGTGTTCACGTGAACACGCTTCCCAGAATGGAAAGAGGTAGTAATTAAATATTTTTTCGATAGATTCTTTTAATTTGTATTAAAATATATATCATTATTAGAGTCATAAATATAAAAAAAAAATGTGTGGATTATTTCTGTAATATTATTTATATGATTCTTTAAAAATCGTGTACATTTCACAAAAATATTTTACACCATACTTAAATTCTTTATAGTATATATATATATATATATATATAAATATAGGTGCAAAATGAATGACCGGTATATCAAGATGTGACCTATTTCAACTCTTCAGATAACATTAGGTACGAGAAGATTGAATGCAAGGAAGCAGGAAAAAGATATGATGCAAGGAAGCAGATAATATAATCATAAAATCTGGTCTCTGATGCAACGTACCAAAGCTGGGGTGGATTTATGATGCAGGGCCCCCGTTTCTCTGGACTAAATGATAATATCACAACACAACATGAACTATGAACAATAACACAGATATAAAAACTAAAAAATTGGGTCCCAATACAAAATGGAAGGGATCTCTGTATGGTACATATATTATATTAGGAGAACACATTATTATTGAGTTGTAATTATTCAGAACAGACGGTCTGTGATATTTTAAATATATTAATTAGAAAGATATACATATAAAATCAATTTTATCGAAAAATATTGTTTTTGCGCTACCGGGATACGAACCTGGATGGATCTCTTTCCAAACCGGGAAAGGTGCATTATCCAACTATGATATTTTTCGATAAAATTGATTTTATATGTATATCTTTCTAATTAATATATTTAATTCATATTTAAAATATCACAGACCTATGTTCTGAATAATTACAAATTCACAATAATAATGTGTTCTCCTAGTAATTTAATAAAATTGAATTGATAATTCTGGCGTCTGCTAACAAATTACTCAAAGGTATTTGAGATTCCGTAAAAATAAGGTAGATGGCTCTTTCAAATAATGGAACGATTAAATTGTATTAATATCAAAAAGGTAACATACAGATTCGAAAATTTGTCACTAAAAATATCATCCCTGTAGCATAGTTGGATAATGCACTTTCCCCGGAAGAGATCAATCTCGATGGCGCAACAACAATATTTTTCGATAAAATTAATTTCATATGTATATCTTTCTAATTAATATATTTAAATCGTATTTAAGATATAGTAATATATGTGCTCATTATTACGAAACTGGTTAAGAAAGTGAAGAAATTGAAAAAAATGAGTTTATCAATTATTTCGCGTCACATTGATTTAAACTAATATATATTTTTATTTATTATCTTTGTTTTATTAACCATATTATTGAGTTTAAATACATCTACATTAGACCGGCATTTTATACAAATAATTGTATAGGAAATTTACTAATTAACTTTATAAATTCTAAAGACAAAGATGATAAATTTAACAATTCTGGTGTCTATAAACTTAGTTGCAAGGATTGTGCTGCATTTTATATTGGTAAAACGGGTAGAAATTTTAATATAAGAGTAAAGGAGCATTTGAGATGTTTGAACAATAGTGGACTTTCAGAATTTTCTAATCATTTGATAGAAAATGGTCATGGTTTTGATAAAAAATTGGGATTGTCAATTTTGCATATAAACGGTGTTGGTCACAAATTAAATAATTTGGAATCGTTAGAGATAAAAACAACCAACTAAATTTAACTATGAGTCCCATTCTAAAAATTTTTCCTAAAAATTATTCGAGTAAATTTGTATAAAGTAACAATTTGAGTTAGGTAATTTATTTGTTAAATAATTATTATTTTTAAATATATTCTGGTAAAGAAACAATAATATATGTTTTAGTTAGTTATGACATCCTGAAGAAGAAAATGGTATTTTTCGAAACCGGTAGATGTATTTAAACTCAATTAAGTGGTTAATAAAACAAAGATAATAAATAAAAATATGAATTTTAACCACAAAGTTAATATCGCTAATATTAAAAGTATATTAAACTAGGGTTTATTTTGATAATAGAGTAATAATAAAGTCATTTCTACCTTAAATTTTTTATTTCCTTATAAGCTACATGTAACATTTATATTTCTAGATAAATTATAAATCTAGCAGACTAAATACGTTTTGAAACACATTGTGTTGTGTGATACAAACATATTTTTTTAAATCAATTCGAACGCAAACCTTAAAATATCTCGAAATGAAAGAAACATGACTTGGACCACTTTCATAATAATGGGCACATATACAGGGTGGCCCAAAAAAAGTGAGAACATCTCGTAACACGTGAGTTATTTCAAAACATAATGTAATTAATTATAATTCTTAATGTATTTTTTTGCATAATATTTAGCTAATCATAAATCATCAAAACACCCCAAATTGTATAATCTACTGGCTTTAAATCTGGGCTGTTCGGTGGCCACATGCCCGGCTTGATGAAATTAACATTCTCACGACGAAGAAAGTTGATTGTATTTCTGGCTGTGCGAGATGGAGCTCCGTCCTGCTGTAATGTCCAGTTGTACTGTAAATGTCTGGCTTTGTTTTGAAACTCTTTGATCATTTTCCTAGCACCCCAACGTTTTTCAATTCGCAAATTTTTGATCAGAATACGGTCTTCTGCAGTGATTTTTGTCATTCTGGGCAACAATTTGAAAAAACCAAATATAAACAATGGGAAAATTAATAATCAAAGATGGCGACCGGTAATTGTCGAAATAAACTGTAATATAGGTAAGTAAGTAAATTAGTAAACTATTTAAGTTATTGTTGATATAGTTAAACTGATTTTGATGTAATTATATCACATTTTACGAAATGTTCTCACTTAGTTTTATCCCTTAAATAGTAAGAACAAAATTTAAAAAATTCTCGCGGGGTACTTCTGTATAAATTGATAATGTTTTAAAGAAATGATTTTAAAAATGTATATATTCATTTCTTACTACTGTGGATGTTAAAAATTATTTGACCTTATTAGCGCTGAAAAAATTATCTTCATCAAATGTATTGTAGAGTGCGAACCTTTTGGACCCCAATGTTCTGCATTGGCTGTATTAGCATAGTTACACCACTGGTTTTAGGTTAAACTATCAATAATATGAATCTGAAAGCTAGAGCTCCTGAGCCGACCCAACAAAAAGTGTTTATGAAGCCATGAATGCCCGACGCAGTCTGCTAGGATTTTTTCCAAAAATAAAAATTAGTCGCAGAATTTGGTAAACCTGACATTGTCCGAGTTATCCAGATAGCACGGCTGGTCACGTTACAAGGAACGGACTCAAAACGACCAGCGAAGATAGTGTTTTAAGCAAAACCAAATTGTTGAAATATGCTCATGCAGTCGGTATCGCGAATTGGAAAAAAACCGCGGACAGATTAAAGTAGCGAAATTTACTTGAGTAGGGCCACGGGTTCACGACAGGCTGTTGCGACATTAGTGTTGATGAGACATTAGAGACAATTTATAAGGTAATAAACGGTCGGCCCTTTAGATATCCATGAGGTCTTATATTTAAAGAGTACAATGCCCTAGACATAAGACAAATGTATATGTTGAGACTCGTCCAATATTTCCATGCTAACAACAACTCACCCCAAGCAATAAACCATGGACACAACACAAGACAAACAACGAACATCTACACGCCAGTTCAGACATTTTATCAAAGATTCTACATGTTCTTAGCTCCGAAACTGTACAACACACTCGGCACCAACTGGAAATCGTTCACTTCCGATAAGATTTACAACATACGGACCCAATATATGATCCAATTAGATAGAGATCAATCAGAAGCATGGCTATCCAACATTCTAATATAATCATTATACAGTGTCTACACTAGTAATTCACTAGTTCTACAACACTCCAACTACATTTTTTTCTCTCTTTTTTTTTATTTTAATTCCTGTCGAATCTTTCTCGAATTAAATAATATGCAGAGGTGGAGTCTACTCCACCCCACACAATAAACTAAGAGTATAAACTTAATTTCAATATAATTATATCTTATGTATATCTTGTTATATTATAATATATTCACGTATGTTACAAGAAAAACACGTATGTTAATAAAGTCTAAAGTCTAAGAGTATATTCGGAGCTGAAGAACAGAGTTTCTAGGCCTAATTTTTTTTATGCGATTTTTCCTTGTTTTACTTTCCTTTTCTCGGCGATTGTCTTGCCAAAACTGTTACCAACACAATAAAGTATTTTCGACACAGGACAATGGATTTAAATTAGTTAAGATACATATTCCGATCCCAATAATGACGTCGTACAATTTAAATGCCGACAAATTGGTACAATTTCCATCTCAAAGGCCGACAAATTGGTACAATTTCCGGTGCATATAAATTACAAACAATAAAGTACATGTATATGCGCAAAATTTATTGTGTTTCAGTGAAGCCAGAACTTGATTTTTTTCGTGATCTTGCCTTTCAGGCCACGGTATAGAAGTGAACACATTTATTATGGCCGTCTGCGACAGTTGAAACTAAAATATATTAAGTGTTCAAGATAAAAGGCAAATTTACACACCGCACTTTCAGACTTCAAAAGAATTCATTTTCACGGTATTATACGGCTCAGACAAAATGGTTGCCATTGCAGTACATTTACTTATCATCTTTATTACCTGAGGTAGTTAAGTTAATGTACAAATTATGTAAAATGATGCAATTATCATGAAAGCGACAAGGTGGAGCAGAGTGCTTCCCGTTCTCTCGGTGGTTTCCGTGAGAAGGAGCCGAAACCGCGTTTTAGCGAGACCTCGTTACTGAGTGCCGTCTCTCGAGCGATAATACTTTAACGTATTCAATTTTGAGGTTTGCTCAGCGATGCACTTACCATACATTAGGGCGACGGCTCATTCTTCCTCGCTCACCGCAGAGCACAGGATCAACGAAGTAAGAAGAGTAGTGTAATTTTCAAAGGCGCCATTACACGTAATGTATCTAACTTTGGAATGAAAATAAAATTTGCGAGAGCAAAAAGCACTTTTGAGAAATAAACAACGTCTTCTGTAGTCGAGACATACATCTGTACAGACTCATTGGAGAGCGAAAAGGACGCACCCCATCCCGGAACCGTTTTAAGAGTTGTGCATCTCGCGTATCGGTTCCATTCAGCGAATAAACCCACTACTTTAATAGTTTCAAAGGAGTTACTTTAAGATTTATGTTAAATATATAAAGTCTTATCAAATCTGTACTTTACTCTTTCTAAAACCTTTAGTTGCTTAGACTTTATTTAAAATCAATAAACAATAATAAAATAATTGGAGTAATGTCATACCCATCGAGGTCTGGATATTGAAACCTTTTAAATGCCATAATTTTGCATGTTACGCCAAGCCGCAAGCGTGATAACACGCACTTTTTGGCCGTGCATACACTAAAGTTAGCCAATAGAACTCCGCACAGCGCAGACAATCGGAACGATGCCTCGCGTTTATTTATTATTTACACGAATCATCGTTATCTAGGTTAGGTTAGGTTAGGTTGGATTAGGTTAGGTTAAGTTAAGTTTGGTTAGGTTATACTGCATGGTGTAGCAGGCGTGGGAGAGCGGACAGGCTGTAGGTTTGTTTAAATAATATTCAGCTTTAAGGCAGGCATTACAGATGTGTCTAGAATGATACTTTTTTTTTAAATGCGTGTTTGAATTCACAAATAACTACATTCTTTACAGAAAAATGGTTTGTCTCCCGTTATATTTGTTTTTTTTAACTTTTCTCAGTCAGTTTAAGTGCAATGTTTAATTTAAAAAATTCTGGTGATACATATAAGTGCATTTATTATTTTTTCTTCTTTTTCTGTCCCACCACTTTTTATGGTTTTCTAAAAGAATATAAGCGCAAATTCTGTTTTCATAAAATTTGTAGATTATTACTTTACCACATTATCGGCGTATTCTTTATTGAGAAAACCAAATTTTATGAATAATTTTTTTAATGGGTATAAATGGCTCGCGCGCCTACAATGGCAATCTACACAACACCGGCGTTGGTAATTTGTCTTCCACAGGTGTATTGCTTATAGTTTGAATTTAAAAAAGACCTATCCCGTGGACCCAGTATGATTTTCTCTGGAAATTGATAAAAGTGTATTGCGTCTTACGAGTATTCTTCATCGTATCCTCTTTGTCTACTTCACATGGAAAAACCGATTTTATTAATGATAATAAAATTGCGCCTACTACATTGGCAATTTACGAAACACTAGCGGCGGTGATTTGTCTTCCACAGGCGCATTGCTTGTAATTTGAATTAAAGAGCTTAAAGAATTAATTGCTTATATCTCTGACATGGTTGAGATTAGGCACGTATCCCTTGAAAATTTTCGACTCTCAATTTAGTCAGGTGTCCACCCATAAAGTATTGTGGACTAGGTCTGTTACACCCTGTATACGTCGTACACTATATAACATAAGAAATTGTATACATTACTCAGAGCACACACGTCATTATCGGTCGCCACCCTAATTGCCCTAATTAGTAAGCATTATACTTCAGAGGGGTTTGTCTACTGCTATTATATCGATCGGAATATATTTCTACCCTTATACATTAGTCAATAAGATTGTGTTACAGGTACGCATTTCAGAAATGAGAAAAATAAAATGCGTCCTTCAAATTATTTTGCAAAAAAAAAACCTCTGATTTGACTCGACATGGACTTCGTATAAAATCACACACATATAAATTGGATTTAGTATTTTCTCAGCTCTCAAGTAACATCTTTGAAATACTAATTAAATGTATTAATTAGAAAGATATACATATAAAATAAATTTTATCGAGAAATATTGTTGTTGCGCTACCGACATTCAAACCTGGATCTCTTTCCAAATCCAACTATGCTACAGCGACAATACTTTTGACGACAAATTTTCGAACCTATATGTTGCACTTTTCAAATTAATACATCTATCGTTCCATTATTTGAAAGATATCTACTTTGTTTTTACGGAATCCCGGTAGAGCAACAACAATATTTTTCAATAAAATTGATTTTATATGTATACCTTTCTAATTAATACATTAAATTTGTATTTAAAATATCACAGACCGTCTGTTCTGAATAATGACAACTTCACAATAATAATGTTTTCTCCTTAATAATATATATATATTTAAAAATGTATTACCCTAAAGGTGCGTATATATAGATTAAACTTTTTTCTCGAAATTCGCATAAATGACAGTACATAATTAGTACGGAGCATGCTGTCATTCATTGTGGAATATTAATGTATTTTACTGTCTATTCTCAGAGATACGATGGTTAAATTTCATTTTGACAACTCTATTATTCCGTCTCCAAGGAATGAGACAAATCTCAATATCATGTACCTACAGGTTTTGAGAGTTCGATCTGGAGACTAGCTCAGCTTGAAACTCGACAAGTTCGCATAAACGTCACATATAAACCACACAAATCTACAATTATTTATTTTGAAAGTTAGACAACCAAATGGTATTAAATCACAAACATTTTTTTCGTTTTTACTGCTGCTGGTGTGATGCTAAATCACCCAACTGATAAATGAAACATTAATGGTCAACGCACTTAAATTTGACGTTGGATGAACAGGGCAATCTCTCACAAAAATCTCATGGGAGCATAATCCATCTCTAGAGCAGAAAGTATTAGTGGCGAAAAAAAATGTTACTCTTGATTCACTGGTGTGATTGTGATTGGTATTCGATAATAACAGTGATTGAAAACTGTGACTGTGATCACAGTTTCTGATATCACAATACACGAAATAAATAAACAAAACATAATTTTGAGCGTATTTATTTATATTATTAAAACTAAATGTGCGTAAAAACATATTCTAACATAAATAATTAGTAGAAAATTATTGCACATGTTAAAAAAAAATAACAAAATAAGTTACCAGCAATTAATATAATTTTTTAACAAAAAAAAAATTGAATCATGATATTCCCAAATATTCAATCACTGATGGTGAGTGTGACTCAAAGATACCAGCGATTGACTAGCGGTTCGTGATTTTGAGCTCATCACTAGAGAGTGTCATAAAATCTCCACCCGTGATCAACAAAGCTGACGCTTCAACGTGAACAATTTCCATCAAAAGTGAACTGTAACATTCTTAGTGGCGTCTCTCTGTGTCAATTTTGCTAATAAAATTTTTCTGGATAATAAAAATATCTTTTAAGAAATATTATTTATGATCAGATAAAAACGTAAACAATTTTGTAAGGGGTTTCGGGCGAAAACTATCCCCTTATGATAAGATTCTGACATAAATGTAATAAAAGTGACAGGAATGGATTGATGGGATCTGACCAGCCGGGGTAAATATTTTTTTATGATCTAATCCAAGATTGAACGCTTTTTTACGGGTGAAAGCGAATTTAAAAAGAAAGCACTCGCGTTTGTCAGCTTTTTTAAACTGCTTACGCTTCATTTTCTATCGACACATTATTTATTCATTTATTATTATTATTATACGTGCCCTATGATGAGAGAAAATTACATCAGAAGTGTAATAAACAAAGAAATAAAAATTGTAATAAATTACAATTGAGTTGAGACACAAACAATTGTAATAATGTAGTCCTATAAAGAGTTAAATCAACAGCAAAAATAAATTCATTCTCTAAAGACTGCATTCTGGGGACTGTGGAGTTAGCTAATGCATGACTTCTGACATTACCACTGTAATAAAACAATGAATTGTGTCTCGATGACCTCAATGGTGCATGAAAGTCAAGCAGACCAACAATCTGGGGGCAGTCTATCATACCATTGATGATCCTGTATAGAGATGTAAGGTCGGTCATGGTACGTCTCACTGATAAGTTGAATAATTTAAGGCTATGGAGATGATAATAATTTATATCCTCAGAACGTATATTTAATTTAAAATTAATAAATCTTAGAAACTTTCTCTGGATTCTTTCAACTACCGTCAATTATCCAGATAGAAAAAAAATGGAATCCAAAAAATCACGACACGTGCATACTCAAATCAATGTGATCTTCGCGAACTACCGCCATCTTGGCTATGCTGCAGATCTTAGGGCTGTCACCAGAGAAGTGCCTGTTACCTTTTCCACTTGGTGGGTCCAACATCATCCTCTTTATCTTCGTCTCAGGCAAACTGCTGAGAGTCTGTCCTTGAGCTTTAGTTCATGCAGAATGGAGATATTCGAGCGTCTCACCGTCCAAGCTATGCGCAACATGTGTCTCCAGCACCATATCTCAAAGGCATTAATCCATCTTCTCTTCCTTGCCTTTAAGGTCCACGATTCCACACCGCGCTTTGTTGCTTTAATTGGCACCACTGGGTTCTCTGGTTCATAATAATGTACACGTGTGTGTGTGAGTATTGCCGCCCTTTTTTCGGAAGACTAAGAAGACGGTAACCGACAGGCGTACTTCTTATTACATCCCGTGCTTCGACCAGTCCAGCGGTCCAAATAAATAAACCACCAGTGCGCGTTTCGGTTGGTCGAAATCTAAAGAAGACAATCCAGCTAAAAGAACAACGACATCGGACCAGAAAGACAGCAAAATTAAAAAAGTTTAGTGCAGTTCATATATCATACGTGTGCTTATTGTTAATCGGAAACCTGGGAACCAGCTATCGAAGGCATTTACATAAACAATAACAATGAAGAATGCACAAACCTGATCTTCCTTGTTTTGGAAATACCGCAGTCTTTCCATGTTTTGTCATGTCTTGAACATTGAACTTTTCGTCATACCAATGTGTCGTTAAGTTTCTGACTCGTTTAATATCAACATTAAAATAGTTTTTACCGTTTGTACGTCGGTTACGCTTCTAATAATACCTAGCCACAGCACATTTCGAATAAAATAATTATACATTTGTCACTTGACTGGATATGAAAAAAGTGTTATTCTCTGGATGTTTCATTTTTTTAATTGAATCAATTGACGTATCCACCGCAGGTAGGCAGGTGCCAGTGGCGTGCAGTAGGCATGTATACTTGGGTTACGCTGTACATAGGATAATGAACTTATATTTAACTAACATCTTCAGGCAAAATGAAATCGTCGTTTATACTCGTACGATACTACCATGTATTTATTTTGTAATTTTTAATAATATTTGTAATGTGTTTAATACAATGAAATACACAAATGGTTCTTTAACTTTTTGAACACCCTTCATTTTTTATCTTTATAGTATTTTTCTATTTTTTAAATATCAGTCAATACGTAGTGGGATCGGAGCCGCCCCTGAACAGTAATCAAGTGAAGGCACTCTCAAGGGGCGGCAAATTTTAAATAAAACTAAACGAAAGAATATCAAACCTTTGTTAAAGCTCAATTTAATTGATCGAGAACTACAAAAGAAAGTAGAATATTAATATTCCAAAAACTTAATAACACACGTACATATGTACATGTAAAATGAGCTTAGAGTCATGTATTATTAATAAAAAATGCTCCGGAAAAACTAACGAGAACGAAAAGGGTTAATGGCCTTTTTAAACAACTATAAATGATTTTAAAAATGAATTAAACATATTGATTAGAAAGATATACATATAAAATCAATTTTATCGAAAAATATTGTTGTTGCGCCACCGGGATTTGAACCTTGATCTCTTTCCAAACCGGGGAGGGTGCATTATCCAACTATGCTACAGCGACGATATTTTTAGCGACAAATTTTCGAACCTATGTTACCTTTTTTTATATGAATACATTTAATCGTTTCATATTTTGAAAGAGCCATCTACCTTTATTTTTACGGAATCTCAAATACCTTTGAGTAATCTGATAGCAGACGACACATTGATACAACTTTATTATTAGGAGAACACATTCTTATTGTGAAGTTGTAATTATTCAGAACAGACGGTCTGTGATATTTTAAATATGAATTAAATATATTAATTGGAAAGATATACCGTGATTCGTTTCTTGAATGCACGAAACATGAAACCAGCTGTCATTCATCGCCAAGTGTGTCCTGCTATGTACTGATTTGGCGCCAAGTGATTTCCATATTTTCCTTCATCTGAAGCGGTTCCTCGGTGGCAAGAGTTTTGATGATGATGATGAACTCGAAGACGGAGTTCAGGCATGGTTTTCATCCCTGGCGGCGTCGTTCTATGACGAAGATATACAAAAATTGGTGCCCCGTTGTGACAGGTGCCTTAATAATGGTGATGACTACGTTGAGAAGTAGTTTAAGGTGTGTAGCATCTGAAGAAAATAAAAAAATTATGTTTGTTTAAAAAAAATCCGGTACTTATTACGGTATTACGAAAACACATGAAAATACGATCGATGTATCCTGCTAATATGAATTAATTTTAAATTAAATATACGCTCTGAGGATATCAATTATGATTATCTCCTTAGACGATTGAAATTGTTCAACTTATCAGTGAGACGTACCATGACCGACCTTATATCTCTATACAGGATCATCAATGGTATGATAGACTGCCCCCAGATTGTTGGTCTGCTTGACTTTCGCGCACCGTTGAGGTCGTCGAGACACAATTCATTGTTTTATTACAGTGGTAATGTCAGAAGTCATGCATTAGCTAACTCCACAGTCCCCAGAATGCAGTCTTTGGAGAATTAATTTATTTTTGCTGTTGATTTAACTCTTTATAGGACTATATTATTACAATTTTTTGTGTCTCAACTCAATGGTGATGGATAAATTTCTTTACTTCACATTTTATATTTATTTTTAATATTGATTATGAAAAAACATGCTAATATTATGCAATTTTTTTCTTTGTGTATTGCACCTCTGATAAAATTTTCTGTTATTTTACAAGTTATGTTAATGCCTGAATAGGGCCGTGTATAATAATAAATAAATAAATAAATACGAACGTCGGGTTAGGGACCAGACCAAAAAGTGCACAAACATGTAAAAAACACTAAAATTATTAGGTAATCAGTAAATAAACAATACAATAGGTCGTTATTTTTATAGTGAGCCAATTCATAGGAGGCCTTTTTTTCTATTTTACATTTGAGCCCAATTTTTGCAGTTACGCCACTGATGAAGTTTGAAGCATTTTTTTAAATTTATTTAGTAAACTGTGCTATATCTGTGGTTGGATGGATCGTTGCATATCGTTGGATATTGCCGTAGTATTATATTTTTTACATACTTTAATTTCGATGTGGCTATGTCTGAAATGTAGTATTTTTTTTATTTATTAATATTTTTTTGCTTTTCTTTTCATAACATAAATAATATTTCGTAACTTAAATGTACCATCTTTATGGCGAATCGGATCTTCTTAAAAAAAAAACAATTATTATTACAGGTGCATATTACAATGTCGTATAATCAAAAAAAGTCGATGTACATATTATAATGTCAAACAAATTCATTCGATTTGTCAATTAACATCAGCGCCTATTTTATGCAATATTTTATCACTTCATTAACATCACTAATATTTCCCGTGCACATATTTTCATTTACTTCAGTGTGTCGTTAATATTTATAAAATAAATATTAAAACTAAAAAATATGTAAATTTATGACAAACGCGTAATTTCTACGTTTTTAAACTTTAAAAATTGATATGTAAGACGAAAAAGTTGTTGGGTAGGTAATCTAATAATTTGGTGCGATGTGTGATCGTCCATCCCTAACGTTTATCATTGACGTTTCGCTAGCTTCGTTCAAAGCTTCGACTATTATTGTTGTTGACATATGACGATATTTGCGTGTTTGGTTTCGTTCGCCGGCTTGTTTTTCGTTATACGAAAGTTTTCTGAATAGACACAATCTTTTAAAATTGTGGTGAACTATAATCAAACATGGCGTGGTAATAAATGTAATGAAGCGAGAAAAAATTATCACCATTCTGTTTTGGTTCGATCATTTTCGAACGTAAATTAATAATAAAACCGTACGGCTTTAATTGAAAATTGTTTAAATATCATAAAGAACTAAAAAATCTTCAAAATAACTTTGGTATACACAGGTATTTTATATTTTTTGACAGTCTATTGACCAAATTTTATATTATTTTGTTTATTTTTTTGGGTGTCAGTTTCGACGAATTGTTTATTCACGCCTTTGATTGACATTTTTTGGAATTACTCCCACATTCTTTGCTTTCAGATGGAAAAAATATCAGTTGAATTCACCGCAATCGAGCAAGAAAATAATTCATCTGTGGAAATAAAGAAAGAAATGGACTACGATCATTGTCAAGGTGTTTCAAGAAAAGAACAACCATTAAAAAGAAAACGAAGTTTAAATAAAGAATGTCGCAAAAGATTACATGAAGAGCCAAATGAAAAGATGGCCAAAATTATTGAAAATATGGACAGTCAAGTGAATCTCAATTCGGCAGACGACGAAGAGAAGGTGTACCCTTGCGCATATTGTGAATATCTCTCCAAAACCGTTGAAGAAATGAAAGAACACAAAATACTCCACCAACAGGAACACAAACCGCATAAATGTGACAGATGCAACTTTTCTTGCCGAGAAGTGAGCACTTTAAAACTGCACCTGTTAGTCCACGTACCAGACAAACCATTCGTATGCGATGTCTGCGGCTTCAAAGCCAAACTGATGTACCTTCTGACGAAGCATAAAGTCGTACATTCGGAAAAAAAGCCGTACGCTTGCAATGAGTGCAGTTACACAGCAAAATGGCTAACAAATTTGCGGGCACACAAAAAATCGCATGAAAAAGAACCACTTTACAACTGTGACGCGTGCGAATTTACTTGTAGACATGTACAAGTTATGGAAGAACACAAACAGAGGCACAAAGTTAACTCTTAATTCTTCAAATAAATAGTTGATTATCTTTTTTCAATTAAGAATTGTTTACAATCAAAAGTGATATAATGGCATTATTTTTCTATATTAATAGATTCTACAACACTGCAGGAGTTCATTACCCGCATAAAACTTTTTGGTATGATGTCTAAAAGACAATATAGAGTTATGCATGGAGCGAGCTAAAACTTCTTGTCTATTGTATTTTGTACGCAGTATAGAATGACTCGTGCGTACCGATCTTTACCGACAAATGTCTGAGATCAAAGTTTCATCTGTATACAGTTGAATTAAATTGAATTTACTAAGTTTTTTAACTGTGTCAAAGTAATTATATGTTCCTATACTTAATTTTTAAGGTTTATTTCATTTATTTATAATAAATGTTAATTTCGATATAAATAAAATGTATGAGTTATGTATGTAAATATACATGCAACAATATAGTTATGCACCCCCAAATAAAAATGATCTCGAATTATGGGGGTTGCTATCGACATTTATATAAAAACAAGATATAATACTAACTAACTGTAATACAATGTGAAATTTAATAAAATAATATTTTATAAAAAATGTTGAGTAATTGATCAAATTAAACTTGGGAATAAGAAAGGTGTCCAATACATAATTATTTATTTATTTTGAAGACCTTTAAGCCATTTTAGGACCTCGTTTTTGTACACATTTATATTTGCTGCTAATTGAATTGATTTTGGCAGTTGGTTATAGTCTAGGGGCAGTGTGCAATGTGTGTTTGTCTTATTCCTCATTTGGAAATTTTTAGAATAATATGTTTATTGTACGCCGATGATGCAGTACTAATGGCGAATAATGAACAAGAATTACAGAGTCTAGTGAGTAGAATGTACGATGTATGCAAGGAAAGTGACCTCACGATGAATGTTAACAAGTCGAAAGAGATGGTGTTCGAGAAGAAAGAAAGCGAGACAACGTGCTAAATACTTGTAGGTAATAAATGTTTGGAACAAGTAGACGAGTTTGCGTATTTGGGTAGTATGTTTGATAGAAACGGAAAGGCTGAGAATGATATCGGAAAGAGGGTGACTGCAGGGAATAAAGTGAACGGCGCTTGAATGGAATTATATCTAACAAGAATTTGTCAACCGAGGCAAGACTAGCGGTGCACAATGGAGTCCTGGTACCGACACTGATGTATGGAAGTGAGGCCTGGAGCTGGCAGAAGAGAAACGAAAGTAGACTGATTGCAGTGGAAATGAGATGACTTAGCCATATATATGGCAAATCTGTTTATGACAATAAAGAATGAAGAAATAAGGAAAGTATGTAAAGCTGATGTTAGTAAGAAAGGATCACTTAGGTGGTTTGGCCATATGGAACAGATGAATGAGGAGAGAATGGTAAGAAAGATATAAGATTTCTGGTGCCATCAATAGGGGACGTTCACGGAAAACTTGGCACGACCAGATAATGGAGGATGGTTCTGTTAGAAGCCTCAACAATCGGCGAGCTTGTATGAGAAGATGTATGAATGTGGATGAGGCGAGAATTGTGGCGCTCCATCCTCTCTGCCTACCCATGCGGTGAAACAATGTGACGGTAAGTAAGTATATGCTCATTAGTTTTACTCCGAGTCTGATTCTACCTTTCCTTGCATATTTTCTTTACCTAACTCATAAGAATCTATTGCAAAATACAAGACACGTGACTAAAAAGATTGTTATAGAAATCTCACTTCTGGGAAGAATCAGAAGATTCATTAGTACCGAGTCTTGTAAAACAGTATACAACTCTGTTATTATTCCTCACATCGACTGCTGCAGCAGCATTTTGTTTTTGGCTAATGAAGAAATGTAACAATTGTCAGTGTTACAAAATAAAGCTTTGAGAATAATACTCAGAAACAATAGATATACTATATATATCAGTGCAATGCTGAAAGATCTGAATATGATGACCTTTAAGCAGAAAATATATTTTAATACAATAGTATTTATTTATAAAAAACTCAATAAGAAAATATCAGCAGAATTTATATGAAAAATTGATGCAAATCAACATGACCACGAGCATTGTACAAGAGAAAGGGATAGACTGAGACTGCCATTTAGGAAATGGACCAAATCTCAGAAATCGATGATGTACAGTGTGATGAAGATTTTTAATGAAATGCCAGAAAACATAAGGGGGAGAAATTGAATAGATTTAAAGTGAAACTGACCAGATATGTAGAAGAAAAGACCATAACCCAGATATACCCATCGTCCTACAATTAGGTTCATATTTTCATAAATTACAGGAATTTGCGAAGTTCTAATATATTTTTTGTTTTGCGTAATCGATGGTACTATTGCATCACCTGTCTATTGTCTTTTAGACATTTATTGAACAACATTTTAGACAGTATTATTGAAATTACATTATAAATTAATAAAATCTCTTGGGCATATCTGAGTTAATCTTGTTTATATTAGAGCATATATAGGAGTGCTCATGTATGCACTATGTTGAGAATTAAATAAATATAATAATAAAATAAGAGATGAGCAATCCAGCTACTAATATTAGAAAGCAGAGAGTTTGCCTTGTATGTTATTTTGGTAGCCAGTGATTTCACTCATTTTACACAATGGTAAGATGGAAGACCAAACTGCATTTGACCAACATCAACGATAAAAATAGGTCCTTCCATGAACAAGGAATTATGAAGCTCATCGAAAGATGGCAAAAGGTTATCGAACAAAACGGGCAACATATCATTGATTGACCTTTGTTCTTTATATAAATAAATGACTTTGAAAAACATAGAAAAAAATGTGTCACGACTACCACCCAATATTTTCAATATCACTGCAAACGATGTATTTGACAGTATGATGTCCAGTGCGATTTTACCACTGACAACTTCACCGATTGTAACATTATTTACCACTAAATCTCAACCACACTAGCAGCAACTTAATTGCAAATTTGAATTAAAGATAAAAAATATTTATTTTTTTAGATATTTTATTACGGTTCATCATTCATTGCAATAATTCAAAAACACAATTACAAATAAATTTTATTTGATTGTCAACAGCTAGATTTTTTAAATATAAAATATTATAAACTTATACAATAATCATATTTATAAAACAACAATGTAATATAAAACATAATTATTCATTTATAAAAAAATTATACATACTTGGTAATTCTAAATTAGGTGAATTATTAACAACATAAACACAAAATTTCAAACATTATTAAAACTGTAATCACTTCATAATAACATCCACACAAAGCCCGATATTGGACACAATTAAAAAATGACACTTTTTAACCTATATATAACAGATTCTTAATAAAATCACAAATATATTTAATTATATTTTTGAAATGAGCTGTTTGCCATAATATGGCTGCATGTTTTTTTTTTTTTAAACTTTATTAAAATAATGAATTAAATTTACTACCAAACATAAAATTTTACACGTACGTGTAAATTATTTCTCTGTTATAATTATTTCTGAAAACAGCTAAAGGATTTTATATATTAATTAAATAATATTTAAAAATATATTGTTTTCTTAATTTTTTGCGAAAAATGATATAATGTATAAATAAATGCAAGAAAAGAAAATGAAACAGTGATCGGTCTTTAATGGAGAAAAAATAAATAAAATTTTGAATAAAGGTAAACACTCTCACACTTGCGCGGTAGGTTGTCGCGTCAGGCCCGCGCACGCCGCTGAGAGATTCATTAGAATGTCATGAGATGCATTAGCAATCCTAGCGGTTGGCCATGCCAATAGTGGGTGGGTTTTTAACCAGCCGCTAAGATGGCGCTGCCGGTCTTAGGAGTTAATTTAGGCTCGTATAAATTAATAAATCCATGATGGGATACTGGTAAGAAAAATAGTTACAATTACTAGTGGATCAACTTTCTGCTAATCTTGTGATAAATCCTAATTTGCATTCATATCTTCTTTCCCCCTTGGGTGCGGGTAATTTTATTATGTTTTTATATTTGTAAATATGGAATAAATAAATCACAGAAGATAGCCCTACTCTTATAACCTACGGGATATCATGGGCAATCATGATAACAATCACTTTTTGTGAAATTGAATAAAAATGTAGCGCAAAGTGGAATCTGCTGGCTCAGGCACTGCGTCGGTAGCTTCCTTCATTCACCGCCAGGCGGCGGAGGTGCCGGGCCAGTCCCGTCTCGTGGGTAATAAATAGTGCACCGGCGGCCGAGGACAGTCACTTTCACCGTTGCGCTCCTCGTAAACACTAATCTGAGATATTTTCTGTGCCTCGCCTTCACCCTGCTGCTACCCCGGATTGTACTCATATTTCTTTTGACCACTGGCTGCTACAACTGGACTAAGATTTGGACTCTGTGGTCCGTCCCAAGAGTGAATAGGTGAACCACCCCTGCATAAAGTTCTTGTTACCTGTACGGAACAATTCTAGCAGCACATTTTTAAATAAGATACATCCTTGGTATGTGCAGCACATTGAACCAGGAACAGCAAACCTTTCCAATTTTGTACCACCATCATCCTGTTCATCGCCAGAAGAAATTTATGAAAAATTATGCATGTTATCCATGCTGATGTATTATGTGTATATGCGCCTGAAGGTTTTAACATTTGGTATTTCTCTCTTTTGAAACAGTACATCTTGTCAGGAAGCAAATTTAAAAAATACACTACACTCATCCGCATTGAAAATATCACCCATCTTATACAAAGCCAGTAGATTAGGGAGTATGGTTGACTTCCATGAGTCCACAATTTCACTATTCACACTATTTGACTCCTCACAGACATTTTTATATACGAGACCCGCACGTTTTCTGAATCTAGCAATCCATTCATTTGAAGCTTTGAAATCCATGTTAAGTTTCCTGGCGATTTCCTCAATTTTTTCCTTTAGGATTGGTCCACTCAAAGGAAGATTAAGAGCCCGTTTCCACCTGAACCATTCAAGCAGAATAACTTCCATCTCGTCATATCTACCAGTCTTCATTTTTTTTCCTATATAGTGGATTGGCTTTCAAAGATTGCTCAATGATTGTTGCCTGATTTAACATCACGCCATTTAAAGTAGAAAGCGACAGACCAAGATTTGCCGCAATTTTAATGTGAGTCATGTTGGGAGAAGCATCTTTTCTAACAATTTCAAGCTTTTCTAATAACGAGAGTGGTTTCCGCTTTATACCGTTTGCTTTCGAAGTTGAAGCCATTTTCAAAAGTGAGGGTATAAAATGCAACAAATTAACAATAACAAAGTAGATTAAATGAACAATAAGAAAATATAAGAATGTTAATAAAAAATCAAGATGAAAATGTTAAAAATAAAATATGAAAACAAATAGAATGGTATAAAAAAATGAAATTAAATAATTAAAAACAAACTTGCAAAATGTTGATGACTAACTAACAGAATACAACTAATCTCCTAATGTACCCTTAAAATATATTAAATACATACTACTTATAGGAAACAAAATATAATAAAAAATTATAAGTATCTAAATAATTACTACCTAAACTGCAAAAAAACTAGAAAAAGTGAACAAAAAACAAAATTAAACTCACATAAAATATCTAACTACCTAAATAAAATAAATCAACATATCAATGAGTAAAAATAAAACCACTAACAAGACCTAAACGCGAAATGCCTTCAAATTCAAATTACAGTAAAACCGCGATATAACGAAACCCGATATAGCGAAAAATGACGTATATCGAAAAAAAAATCGAAATTTAGTCCCTAAAACCAATTTTTCATACAAAAATGCATTTATATAACGAAATCCCGTTAATATTTATAACAAAATCATTTTTGTCCCGTACGAAAAAATGCCAATACATTTACGTAAATTTATAACGAAATAAAAAAATGTTAAAAAATGAAAATATTATTTCGCACTTACAAAGCCGCGCCACTACATCTGCCGTATGCGAACGGTTTTATGGCCTTTTCGGCGGTGCGCGGCGGTCTGCCGACAAGGTAGTAAAACAATTCAAACTTCTTCTTGGGTTCATAGTATCATATTTTGAAGTGGTTGCCGCCGTTACCGGTAAGTACCTTCGTAATTTATATACGACTCATTTTATAAAAATGCCGCGATTCAACTGTCAAATTTTTATTTTTGAATTATTCTTTATGTTTCATGCTCAAAACTATGTTTGAAGCGGCTCTACATTGAAACACAATTAAAATATTGTTTTGTGTTTGCAATATTCTGGAATTTACAAAAATATCTTCCAATTGGCGTTGAATAGGTTCTGTTCTTAATTTAATTCCTTTGATTATCCATTTGCTTATCTGTTTTAATAACAAAACTACTAAAAATATGTAGGTATTCAGTTCCCTATGGCCTTCTTCCTCCTTTGTTTGCAGAATTTGCGATCTTTTTTGAAGCCGCGCAACATTTTTTTGCGACGGCGCGTAACATATAGTAAGATTTTTTTTATTTATTTCGTTATATGTATTCGTTATTACGAATTTTTATTTTTTGGTCCCTTGGATTTCGTTATATCGCGGTTTTACTGTATTTGGTGTTTTCAAATGTATTGGTGATAAAATATGACAAAAGATGTCACCTGTAAGTCCGACGAACGTTTGTTCTTTTTACAAACAGTAAAATTTTTGCACAACAAGACATATTGTATCTCTTCCTGGCCAACTTGAAGGATGTACATTTTAAAACAGTACTGTTGGACTGCACACCTAAAATTTATCCCTTTTGATAAGTTTTACATAATTTATCTGTACTCTCAACATATCCTTGATCAATGTCATTGAGACATCACCCGCAATGTCAAGAAGGGCGATAGAATTACGTTTAAACATGGAATATTCACCCTTACTGAATCTCAGTTCGGGGAAATTATTGGCAGTATTGACATCGATGATGGCAGGCCCAAACTTACAAAAAAACACATTAATAGTGTTTCTGTCCTTAATTACGATTTAAATTTTTTAATCACAAATATGATGTTATTTTTGCATTGTTTATTTATTTTGAAGAAACAAAAAGGTCAACCGGTTATGTTAATTCAGCTGTCAGTACATATTCAAATGCTCTGCTTTGTTTATTTGTTAATAAATTTTCAAATACGTATCGGTCGCGAAAAGGAATTATTTTGTAATTTTATTTGTCAAGAAACGTTAATCAAAGCTGAACCAGAAGTAGTTCAAACGAAACAGCTCCCAATGAAAGCAGTTCCGTGGTTTCTCCGAAAACAGATGTTATCAGATTTTGAACATTATAATAAAAAAATATAAATTTTGATTTAAATTAATACACCAACCAGTTTCAAAAAATACATTTTCTTTCATGCAAAAAACCATGGTTTTAGTTAGTTTATTTGACATTATGATGACTAACTAACTTACCATCACGCCGTTTCCCCACGGGAGTAAGCAAAGAGGATAGAGTGACACATTCTTCTGTCCTGAAACACATCTTCTCAAACAAGCTTATCAATTATTGAGGCTTCTAACAGAACTATCTTCCAGTACCTGATTTACTTGGTCGTGCCAAGTTTTCCTCGGACGTATTCTATTTCTGGTGCTATCAATACTTGCTGTCGATCGAATAAAGCGACATGTTAAAATATCCTGGAGTTTTATTAAGAAACTAACACATAATTAACATGGTGTCAGAAGTGTCCCAAGTGAATTAATTTACAAAAGGTAAAATTTTTCCTTCTTTTGATGATACGTTCTACCTACACGGCTAAAAATGTCAGTGAAGAACGCGAAATTACATGTTGGCGAAATGGAATCCACAAATAAAAATAGAATATCTGCAACTATATGGGAGATGGAGAAAGATAACTGGAAAGGTTTTAAACAAAATATTTGAATTGATTGTTACGGAAACAGGGGATGAAAAAGAAATAAAGAAGATCGCTAAATTATTACATTACACAGGAGATGAGAGGTTACAAGTATTTAATTCCTTCAATATGGATATAAAAACACTACTGATCCGTGTTTACGTGATATATAATACAAATACAATAACAAATAATCAAACTCAGAAAAGGTTTCTTAATACGTCTACCAAAGCTGGAATACGTATTATTGAATGTGACTATGTCTGTCTGATGTTATTTTTCTTCCGAAGGAACTGGGGAGAATGAAGCTTCATTAGGAATTCCACGAGAAGTCGATGGTTGTTCCATGTTTGTTTTATCATTTGACAAAATACTTTTATAAGGATTAGAAGTTGGAATCCGTGATTTATTAAATCCAATATGTTTTCTATTCCTTCTATATTCTGTTCCCTTTGTAGATTTCATGAAATACGACCTAGAAAAGTTAATAACTCCAATTACCGTCATAAAATGAGACCTTATTCAAGAGTTAAGGGCGGGTTTCATTTTTCTGGTTTGAAATTTGATAAATTATACTCTTAATTAGATATGCTTTCAAGATGATGCTAATAGTTCAATTATTTCAAGTATCAGATAAATAATTAATGACGTTATTTGTTACGTAAATTATGCGAGAGAGGAAGGTTTGAATAGATGACAATAAAATTGTTGATTTCTCTTGAAATGTCAAATAAAAACTTGTGTCTAGAATATTAATATATGGATAGAAATTATTATATTATTCATATATGGATAGAAAAAAATATGTGTGTTGTCATTTGAATTAATTGATACAAAAATTAAATCATTTATTAAAGTACCTAATTAATATATATGAATATGTTTTGAAATCAGACACAGTACCTACATATATTTAGAAGATCGCTTAAATCAACGTTCTAAATTATGATTATTATGACAGCTTCAATTTATTATTTTGTTTAATATTATCGATTTAAAACGCCCCGTTGCCGTTCTGGTGACATGTCTGTTTCATAATTATATACTATTTATGAAACAGACAGCTTTGTTTAAAATGCAACAGTGTTATATACAAACAAAATATTTAATTCTGACATATATAAAAATTACGTACATAAAATGTTTATTTTGTTCAATAAAACGTTATTTTCCCTTAAAATCAGTAAAAAGACATCTAATTTATGAAATTTGCTGCTAATGTTGTGAATAAGTTCAATATTAATTCATACCCTGGATAAAATATGCATGAAAACATATATTTTCGGCATTTTAAATGATAATTATGACCTCGCGGATTCCATGACCATCACGACCGGATCGAGCGGCATATTGAAGTTCCGTTGGCGGTCAAGCGGCTAAGTTGGAAATCTTATTAATAAATCACATAGCCACACATATTATATACTCCCACGGACACACAGTGCTCTGATCACAGATTTATCACATGACAAACAGCATATTAATCACATGAAACGCGTGTTTCACTTTTTATGTTTTTTGTTGTCTTGTTTTTGATGGTTTTACAGTGCAAAATTCGTTTTTATCTTCTTTCTTTCTTATTGAACTTAATAAACTATTATATTTCTTATTAAAAATATACAATTTAAGTCACATTTATTTAAAAAATTGTAGTAATGCAAAGTTTTTGTTGTAATAGAAACCATCTTGTTCTTTTTACTTATGTATTTTTGTGTTATATTTTTTCAAGTTACAGGTTTTAAGGCATCTATTATTGAAACTTTTACATATTATGCTTTTTAACTTTTTTTGAAATTATATCATTTTATTTTTATTTAATTCAAGATGACTTCAGGAAATGACTTTTTTGTGACTGGTGATATAGCGACTTCTTGTTAACTACGGCAGAATCTGACGATGAATCTGGCAACTTCATTGAAGATAACATTGCAAACATTGGCGATACATTTGAAAATCAGCCATCTACACGTGGGGCAATGGACAATCCATGTTGCATTATGATGTGGATGCTTTCTATCCAAAAATGCATTTATTGCATTATCTGATATAGACTGAAAAGATGGGTTGACACCACAATTAATAAAATGTATATATTTTTGAACAATGTGATTGTGACCAGGACATGTTCTCGACTTTATAGACTGGAGAATCCACTGAAATGACAACCACTGAGCGCGTAGGAGAATCATTGTGATGTTAGTTCCGAATTCTTAGAATGTGGCAACACTTTATCTGTAGATAAACACCAGCCTAGACACTTAAGGCCGGTCGTGTGATCAGTAGTAACTTTTAATTTTAATTAAAAAAGTTACTAAAGTAAAATTTTCCGTAAACGGGTTGTTTGATCATAAAAATATTTACTTCTCGAAAGTACATCCCGTAGTAAAGTCATATATCCGAGAATTAATAGTTAAATATGACAGACTTTTCACAGCTGTTCCAAAAGTCATCTGACACATTGATATTTTGAAAGTTGCAGTATATGACAATTGATCATTCAATCAGGCCTATTCTCAAAATTGCAATATTGAAATGAAGGTGATTGTTACACCAACCCTCAAAAATAGACAGTATGTAAATTAACGTTCGTGTTATGTTTGAATGAGAGAGGGAGAGAGAGTGAGGGAGTGAGGGAGATAAACGTACCATAATCTGTCAAAACATAAAAATGGCAACAAGATTGGCCGTGATTCTTCACTACGACGCTGCGGATGAGGAAATCAATAGGTAATTTATGAACAAACCTTTTTCTGTGAACTTTGAATACTGTATTAGTACTTATTTTAACCAAAAACTTATATTTTTAGTCGAAACTCGAGAATGGAAAGACGTCGTTTGCGTGATTTGTGCGGTATAGTTGTAAAAATTGCCCATTTGGAATTTCCATCGGGTTGCACAAATCACGCAAACGACGTCTTTCCATTCTCGAGTTTCGACTAAAAATATAAGTTTTTGGTTAAAATAAGTACTAATACAGTATTCAAAGTTCACAGAAAAAGGTTTGATCATAAATTACCTATTGATTTCCTCATCCGAAGCGTCGTAGTGAAGAATCACGGCCAATCCTGTTGCAATTTTTATGTTTTGACAGATTATGGTACGTTTATCTCCCTCACTCTCTTTCCCTCTCTCTCATTCAAATATAACACGGACGTTAATTTAAATACTGTCTATTTTTGAGGGTTGGTGTAACAATCACCTTCATTTCAATATTGCAATTTTGAGAATAGGCCTGAATATCCCGCTATTTTAGTGATGAGAGTTCATCCGATAATGATCTCATTGTTTAATATACATTATTACGCATAATACAAAAAAATTTCACCACCAAAGTGACAGATATAGAACGCCTAGGCGAAAAAATCCACAGATAATGCATATTTCATGATTATTATTTGTCACGCCTATAGACATTTCCATCTATGCTTTGACAGTGGTAAATTTGATGTATCAACAACCCGCAAATGATTTTTACTACGGGCGTTAGTAAAAAGTTACTACTGATCACACAACCGGCCCTTAACAAGACAAATATTTGCGGTACAGTAAAAAACAAAAAGGTTGGTATCTCCAAATTCAGTCAAAAATTGAAGAAGGGTGAGACCTCCTCCATACTGATACCCCGGTGGCCCGAATGTGGAAGAATAAAAGACATGACAGTGCTTTCTTCAGCTCATACTTCTGAATTGAAGGATACTGGTAAAATCCATTACAAAATTAAAGAGTCAAAAAATCAGCGAGCATTATTGACTACAATAAATATATAGGGTTGAAGGACCGCAGCGATATAACCACAAATCTTGAAAAATGATCAAATGTTATCACAAGGTCTTTTTCCATATCGTCGACCTCTCTTTGATGAATGCATTCGGGTGAGAAGACGAAGAAACATACGCCGACTTCAATGCCGACAGTGTCAAAAAAAATAGAAAACTCTCCTTGAAAGACTGATGGATGCCCTATGTGCTTAAAATCCTGTATAAGAAAGCGACAAAATCCGATGCGCAAGTGCTATGTGTGTGCGAAAACTTTGAAAGAAAACGCGATACATGTGCGTGTGTTGTGCTGATGATGATAGGAATCATCAAAATGATTCAATGACGAAACAAACAGTGCAGAGTAGATAAAATGTCAACCCCAATAATAAATAATCTATAACAAATAAATTTTGTAAAATGTTGCAATTGAAAATACATTTTTTTTAAATAATTTTTTTTCTCTATATCACAGAATATCACTGTCTATCACATGATAAAGTAGTGAGTAAAGTTTTTTTATATGGTTATGTTATTATTTTTTATAATTTTTTTTAAAAAATTCGTCCTTTAGGGAGGTTTTGACTTCGATCTTTCGGCCTCTTAACAGATTAATGATACCGTATAGCGTATGTTTACACAAATAAAGAACTAAATAAACAGCAAAACCCAATAAACTTGGGTACACCCAACAAGAGGATACTAAAAATAGAAACAAAAGGAGTATAATCGAGATAGCCACCATCAGAGGATGCCATGCGAAGCTCGGCTCTTCATGTGAGGTGTGTCGAGCAGCACCTGCGCGAATGACTAGCTCCGAGTAGTGATTGATTGATTCCTTCGGGTTCATTGGACGGTCAAGGAAGATTTCTTGAATTTTGTTTGCTGATTGAGTATACCTGAAAACAATAGAATTTTATTACAATAAATCTCTGTGGATCTTGATATGAACATCTCAGCTAAGTTGACTTGGACATATCCTCCGTATGGGAAACGAAAGACTGATTAAACAAATTTTTTCATCAATCCAGAGGGAAGAGAAGAAAGGGTAAATTAAGAGATAACTATCAGTGCTCTAAGTAATCAACACAGCGCAGGACAGAGAGCGGTGAAAAAGTGTTGTCCAAGCGTTAGGATAAAAGGGATGAAAAGAAAAAGAACAAAATTAATAACTTGGAAATTTACAGTGGCAGGCCCAAGAAGATGGAACTCTTAGAAAATGTAAACGCACCTTTTCACAAAATCATATCAATAAATTCAAATAACAAATTTTAATTTTAAATACTATTGTAGAACTAAACAGTTTATGTATAAAGCGCCCTTGAGAAGAAATATTTTATGAAAATGGCGCAATAAAAAATCAAATGTTATGATTATTATTATCTTACATGCAGATTGTATCTTTCCAGATAGGTCACCCGTGCTTGTAATCCTGAAATTTCTTAAATATATGATGTTGAAACATTACCCTAATGAAGTTATAAATTTCAAAACCTTTACATAATTGTTAAAATGTGACACAAAAACAAATTAATAATTGATAATTAAATAGATGGCAACCGTAACCGCGTATGTATTTTTATACAGATTTAAGTTTTTATAATCTCTGTTAAATGTAATTAATTATCTTTCTGTTTATTTGTCTGCCGTCATCCTTTCCATAAATACCACCATTACTGACCACTAACCACAATTATTTTGACTAATTCTTTTGATAATGGTATATAAGTACATTATTAGCATAACCTACTTCGAATTATTCAGCACTTCTCCTAGCGCCCACGCCAAAGAATCCTTTGTGAAATTGCCAAAATCCAGGATAACTCCTTGGCCCTTCTCCTCAACAGCTGCTGCGTTATAGTGACGGTCTCCATATATAGGAATTACGACCAAAGGTACTCCCGTACTGGTGGCTTCAGTGATGCTCAAGAATCCTCCGTGGGTGACGAACGCCTTCAAGTTTGAATGATCTGCATAAAAATATAGTAAAAGTATATTTATTCTTGTATAATGATTTTATATGTCAGGATAAGGACAATCCTTTACTATTTCATTTGAAATTTGAGGTAGTCTTTGCATATTTATTAACAATAACTTTTTAATATTAAAGTTCATTACTTTTAATGTAAATATTGCTAGGGAGGATGGTTAAAAATAAAGAGGCAATGATAAAATTATTAATTTTCGCGTTTTTTACAAAAATGTGGGTTTTTATTATTTATTTATATCAGAAGTTATACACTAGATTTGACTTTTTTTTAAAACAATTACTTAGATAGGACCTTTATACTCATTTAAAACTAATAAACTGAACGTTATTTGCCATAATTAAGACAATATAAGTATTATAAGAAAGACCGCGACCATTAAATGCATTTTCCACGTGCTACAAAATTGTGTTAATTTTAGTAAATTACTGCATAAACAAAATATATTTTCTTATAATCTTGAACCCAAGATTACGGAGACAAATCTCAATCGAGACAAATTAACAAAATGTTAAAAATTAATAGTGTTATAAACCATTCAATTTGCAGGACATATTACCAATTTTCGACATTTTAAAAATACTTTATTTTAGTGAAAACATATGTTTTTAAATAATATATTATATTTACTCACATGCTTTGAGGCTTCAGCTATTATTTAAAACTAAGTTTTATATCAAAAACACAATAATCAGTTTTTGAATAATATATTTTCAGTCTTATAAAATACAAAAATTTTAATTGTCCAAAGGAATTTCAATACGCTGCTCGATCTAGCCATGACGGTCGTGGAATCCGCGCGGTCATAATTTTCATTTAAAAATGCCGAAAATATATGTTTTCACGCATATTTTACCTAGGGTATGAATTAATATTGAACTTATTCACAACATCAGTAGAAAAGTTTATAAATTAGATGTCTTTTTACTGATTTTAAGGGAAAACAACGTTTTCTTAAACAAAGTAAACATTTTATGTATGTTATTTTTACGTAAGTCGGAATAAAATATTTTGTTTATATAGGTATAACACTGTTGCATTTTAAACAAAGCTATCTGTTTCATAAATAATATATAATTATGAAACGGACATATCACCAAAATGGCAACGTGACGTTGTAAATCGATAATATTAAACAAAATAATAAATTGAAGCTGTCATAATAATCATAATTTAGAACATTGATTTAAGCGATCATCTAAATATATGTAGGTACTTTGTCTGATATATGAGTTAGGTACACCAATAAATGTTTTAATTTTTCATTGATTAATTCAAATGCCAACACATTTCTATATCATTCTATATATTAATATGAAAAACTTGGATAAAACCATGATAAGGCTGTAAACATGAGTTATGTTTGACATTTGTATTGAATGCGAGAAAATCAACAATTTTTATTGTCGCCTCTTTGTATTCAAACCTTCCTCTCTCGTGTGATTTACGTAGCATATAACATCATTAATTATTTCTCTGGAACGAATTTAACTATTAACCTCGTTCAATTCAAACTGGAAAAATGAAAGTTTGCCCTTAACAATAAACATGACAAACTGAATGGTGCTGACGCTATTATATCATTATTGTTATTTTGTATTATCAAAACAACATAAATTCACACAGAAGTACTATTACACTTTTGACATGTTAAAATAACATTATAAATAAGTTGTTAAAATAACATCAAACAATCAAAGTAATATCAATCATCAAAGTAATATTAAAAAAAATATCAACTTTTTCAACAAACACTTTTTGCAAAATTCCCAGTTCTCAAAATAGAAAACATTTACAAAAAAATCTCAATTAATCGATTAAAGAAAATAACACTAAAATTTGAAACAAGCACATCATTAAGGTTAAAAATAACTTTAAAATCCCTAAAAAAAATTTATATATTTAGGGATAAAAAATTTCAATAACCTCCCTACACAAATTAAAGAAATAAAGGATATAAAAGAGTTTATAAAGAAACTAAACGAACATTTCAAAAACACATAATTGGAAAATAAACAATATTACAGAACACTTCAGGAGCACACAAATGGATAATGAATAGAATATGTATATAAAATTATTGTAGTGTAACTCCCTCTCCAAGCACAAAAGCTGGTCTCTTTTTTGGAGAGGTAAGCGAAAAAACAACCATGTAATTTTAAAAAATGTAAAATATTTATTCATGCTATAAAAAATTGTAAAAATGTCAAATAAATAAAAAAAACATTATAGTAATTTAAAAGCCCATAAACATGCAATGATAGTGCTGTATTGTTACCTAAAACGCTGGATTGCGGTAGCCAATTTGAAATTATGACATTATCCGGTTTCTTCGGAATGTCCTCTTCTAAGTCCTGCTTTAACGGTACAATCACAATCAACAGGATCTTGTAACCAAAAACATGGCTGATGCATGTGAGCAAAACAACAAACTGCAGAATATTGTTCATTGTTATTTTTTGTATAAGGTAATTTGCTCAACTACATAGCAACTTTTACCAACACTTTCTCCCTTTTACACGCTTTGACCTGCGAAAATATAAATATTACACTCACGATGCACAACCAGATAGGCAAATATTTCATGCCCTTAGACAATAAAGTGTCATCCAAAATTTATATCTGAAAAATTGAGCTTCAATGTTTTTAATATTAATTCATTTATTCGGCAGAGCTTTGTTCAAATCAATACATAAAAAACACAAAAGCAGTTTCATATAATGCTATTGTCAGTTTTCCACAGCGTTATTAGATCAGAAATTATAAATATTTTGTGTCTATACTAATGATCGGCGAACTCATTAGTCAAAAGAGCCAAATATCAGCAGTACAGCGATTTTGATTTCTTTTGAGAGCCAAGTTTCTTTACAAAAATCCTGTTTTTAGAAGTCTATTATAACTAGGTATACTGAATAAAACTATATATCATATTTTAAAATAATCATATTATTGATAAAAATTACATTTTTATTATAAAAATTAAAATATTGTCATGTTTAATGTGAACCTTGCATTTCCTTGAAAAGCTTGGATAAGTCAGGTTTGTATATTGTTATTTTTAATTTCAGGCACGATTCCAGGTTCTCATTAATAAGACGATTTCTTAATTTATTTTTGATAAAGTTCACGCTTGAAAAAGATTGTTCGCATGAATATGTAGAGCCGAATAGTGAAAGAACAGCAAATGCTAGTTTTTTGAAAATTGTATTAAATAAAAGTATTTTAAACGTGTCATTCGTCAAAGAACCGCACTCAAGTTGCCAAAGAGCTGCATGTGGCTCGCGAACCGCAGTTTGCGACCACCGGTCTAGAATAACAGATTAAAGTTCAATAGGAATAGTAACAATTTTTATTTATTTATTTATTTACGCCCTTGTGGGCTTTTACAAAATTAGTTAGGTATAAAAAAAACATGAGCAGCTACACAAGTAGCGTGGAATATACATATAAAAATATAAATTGATAGAATATACATATGCAGCTTCAAAAAATTATAAAAAACTGAAAAATAAGTAAAACAAACTATAAAAATTAAGGTTCAAGACAGAAAAATAATAAAATTTTAGGTTTAACACAGAATGGCTGAGTATCAAAATCAATTGTTTCTTTGACTCAGAACAGCATCAAAAACATCACTTTTATATTTAAACATTAAATATCGGAATATATCTATAAAAGACCAAAATCGTTCCCATGCCTGTGAAGTCTCTGTGTGGGTGCATTCCTATAAAAATTTGTATAGATGCATTTACATGGAACAGCGCCGACGACCTGGTACTCCGAGCAGGAACGTGGCATACAATCAGTTTGGTTAAATTAGAGGCATCCAGTATGCCATTTACAATTTTAAATAATAATAAATCACTTCTGCATGATAAGTTAATTAAAATGATTAGAAAATCATAATTCAAATGTTTAACGGGTATACAGTTTGAAGATAATAAACCTTAAAAATTTATATTAAACCCTTTCTAATTTAATTCATGCACTTTATAGAATGGAGACCAAATAGATGAGTTGAATTCTAAATTGCTACGAACCATAGAATGAATTGATATCTTTCACCATTCTTAATACAAAACCAAGACATTTCACAACTTTATTCGTGATTTCATTAATGTGTGGAATAAATGCCAGTTTTTCATCAAATAATACGCCAAGATCTTTATTTTAGAACTATATATGAAGAAATCGTTAAAAATATCCCAGTTTTTTAATCAGGGTGAAAAGAAACAAAATAATGGAATTAAAGAAAATTCCTTAATATGCAGAAAGGTATTTGTGGATTCCACACTGACTTCCTGAACTGTTATTACAATATCACACTGTTATATCAATTTCCGTTCTCTTTAGTACTTAACACCATCTTCGTGCCTCAAGCTCCTCAAAATATCTGACTTGCAGCATCAGTTGTTTTCATTGTCAGGAAAACCAAAAATGTGATATAAAACTTTTGTGATCTAGGAGACATATCCCGATCTTACTAAATCCTAGTAACAAAATAGTTTCAGCTGTTGGGAGATTATGTCTACAAGCTTTTTTAAAAGTCGAGGAAGCATATATTTAGTGATAAGGTGAGTCGGGGTAAGTACATATACGGGTGAAGTGAATCTACGTCTCTTAATTACATTTGAAATTGGATTTCAGTGCCGCAATCTATTAAGACATGTTATAAATGAATGTTTGAAGAGACGGTCCAGAGATGGTGCAAATCCAAACATTAGTTTGCTTGGAATACCATTTCAAATTATGACAGTTGTTTGATGTCAACTTACGAGTTGTGTATGACTTTTCAATCATTCGTATATCTCGAAAATCTTTTGTGCCAGGATGCTGATATTACGTAAGTACCTTTATTTTGAGTTGTAGTTTGTGATGTATGTATTAGTTTTGTGATTATTTCCGCGGATTATGATTGATAAGACCAGATACATTTACCCCATAAATTTTACACCGTGGGGAAAGTGTATCTACTCGGTGGTTGGTATGGTACCCCATATATTCATGAATGGAAACATTCTCAATTAGTGATGTGTAGACAATTCCATTATTTAAAAAAATAATTAATCAATTTTAAAATCAATCACTGTGTATATGTCGCACTTCTCCCATATAAGCAATATTTTTGGAACTTTGAAACGTTAAAGACCAAAATAACTAATTCATATTGTCATTAAGCAAATCAGTAAAGACATTTTTATTATTTTAACAATTTTTCAGAAATAATACAACTAGATGCCCTTATCCCAAATTTGGGGTAAGTGCATCTACTCATTCAATTTTCATAAAATGCTTTCTATATCAGTTATCCTAAAGGGTTACATTCCAATTTTTAAAGACTTAAATTAAGAAAAGGTTAATGATCCTTGTATCAAAGTTTCAAAGTCATAACATAATCTTATGAAGTTTGAGAACAGTTCAAAGTTTATGTTGATTTATATGTCGCATTTACCCCGATTCACCTTACTAGGTTATTTGTTCATCAGTTGTTTTCTTCCGCATGGTTAATTTAATATTTCTCTACATACCATTATTAAAAGATGACAAAATGCTAAAATCTAGCGGTTAACTCATAAATGAGTTGAGTTTGCGAGTAAAAATATGAAGTATAAATATGTCACTCTTCTTGCATTTCTCGATCAAATCTAAAGAAAGATGTGAAGACTGATTATCACCAATCACTATTTTTTTGCCTGGCTTATCACTGAAATAAGGAAATATTATCTTATCAACTCAATCCTCAAAACAAATGATGTCAAACATCTCAGAGCTTGTTCGAGTATACCTGCAACCTTTAGGATATGTGTCATATAAATTTAATGCTTTGTATAGACCACAAAAGGTGTCTTGATGCAATCCCGGCAAACATAATTGAAGTATGTACTAATATTGCTATGATTTCATTACACGTTCTGGGTATTTACATATTTATTTTGCCTTGAATCATCAGTTAAATTTGTTTCTGTCAACAGTTGACTAAATTAATCAAAGGTATGATTGTTTGAAAATTCCCAGTCCTCGTCTATTGAATATTTTGACAAAAGCATTGAGAAATTTGTGTTTTATGTATGAGATCCATAGTGGATAATTCCTGTGTAATCCTAATAGTGAAATTTTTTCAGGTGAATTGTTTATTTTTATGTGGATTACAGTAAATAATCCACATTTCATATCCGGTTATAATTTGTTGAAGACATGCATTCTTTTCTAACCAGAAAAATTATAGGCCAAATTTTGTTTGAAACTGAAAGCTAATCTTATTCCCAGATATCTGCGGATCCATATTCCTTCTCTCTATGCACCTTATTCAGTTGCTTCAAACACTGTTGAACTATGTAACATAACGTAACATGTGGATTATATAGTTGATTAACCTGTATTAATTGTTAAACTTTTTTTATATAACCTCAAAAAAAAACGACATTATATACCCCTAATATAAAACGGACTAATTAATATTATGCTTTTAAGTGCTTTACGATAGCATTTGTATTTATATCTTCAATTGCCTTTTTAAAAGTTTATTTGTCCGGTTTCTTATTTGATTTGCTCCGCCTTAGAACATGTTTATAATTTCTTGGTATTTAAAAAAAAAACACAATACCTTATCTAAACAATAAAATCTTAACATGAATACAGATGTCTATTAAAAGAAAAAAACAATAATTTAATAAATAATTAACTGTTTCTTTCCCCGGCTGCATGTTTCTCGTAATCCTATTCACCCTTTCCCGTTTATATTCACCCGGTATGTCGTGTTTATTAACCCCGAAAAAATTCGTAACCAATAAGCATTAAGAAAAAGCTAACTAACCCAATATTCCAAAAGAATTTCAACTTACGTATATTCACAACAAAGGTTATTCTTTTTTTACAATCGGAACACAATTTATATAAGTTTGAATCACTTCACTTTTGTTTTCAATGAAATTTTATCGAGATAACGAACACAAAACCAAACATTCGCATTACTGCTGTTTTGGCGGGCTTTCTTTGACACTTCGAATTTGAATGCGATTTCATCATAGATAAGAGAAAGAAAGGTTTCATCATTTTTTAGTAATGCCAATAGAAAAAAAGTTATATACAAAAAATTATATTAAACAGAGTAGGTACGTATGTACAATTCAAATTGATACTTTTATAACGAGATTTGTTTGTATTCACCCATTAATGTCTAATCTCATTTTACAATACCGAAATAAATATTTATTTAATAAATAGACGTGACCGGCGACTGTTACGTTTTACATTAGAGACGTGACTAAAATAAATATATGATTTTTGTTTATCTTCCCGTTAGCTAAATCGATTGCATATCTCTATTTACTAAATTGAGTGAGGTCTCCATTATTTTAGGCAGACTTGAGTAGAGAACAAAAGTATTTTAATTTTATTATTTTAATACTAATTGTCAGTGCTCGACTTTGTCCGAGATTCAATAAGGGGTGGGGTGTGCCATTGCATTGTGGAGGCTCTAAATAATACCGATGTAAACAAAATTTGGTTCAGGCGGGGAGAGATGGAGATTTCTGGGGAGTGGAGATAACTATATTTTCGTTAGGGTCTTAGTGCGCATTTATAAATGTTCTGTGGCGATCGAAATTCAAATCTAACGCCATCTCAGTCGGCATCGACGCTAGCGACAGCGCTGCCGGCTGCTGCTATAAGTCGGGCTCAATCATTCACCGCCAAACAGTCTCTCCAGTTGTATCGTTTCACGACGGCGGTCTTGCCGGCTCGCGTTCGCCGAGCAAGACCGCTAATTCGCTTCATTTAATTTCATAAGACACGTGCACCTTTTACATCTTCATTCATTCATTTATTCATTTTATCTGTCTTCATTGTTTTTGTCATACCGACAATAAACACCTTCAACACGGCAAACATTTATTTCATTTAACCACCGTCCTAACCCCCAAAGTTCAATATGGCCCTCTTTGGTTGCATGGCAAACATTTATCGGCAGCTGAACTCATTCCACAACCGATGAAGCATGTCTTGTGTTACTGAGTTCACTGTAGCTGGTAAAGGTAATATATAAACTGCTTCTTTTACGAACTCCCACAAGAAAATGTCACAGGGTGTGAGGTCAGGTTTTCATTCCCAATGTGACCTATCCATAGTTAAGGTAGAGATTCATTGATTGATTCAACCTTGAACATCTTGGCGCCAATGAGGTGGAGCTTCGTTCTGTTGAAAGATGAAGTCTTCTGAATCTTCATTTAATTGCAGAAGAAGTCAGTTTTTCAGCATGCCGAGATACGTTACCTCAGAAACCGTGTTTTCCGAAAAAAATAATGGTCCATAAACCTTTGTTTGCAATACGGCACAAAACACATAAACATGAAACATATAATTTAGGAAATATACCAGTATGAAATTGAGTTCATCATTTGCCCTGTACATTTAATTATATAGTAGTGTAAAGTGATCACTTAAGCCAACCGAAGACAGGTCGTAAGCTCTGTAACACCCATACTTCCATATTTTCCCATATAATATAATATAAATAGCTTCGTCTCTATCAGATATCTATCTGTAGCGATCATAATTCGAATCCACCGGCATCTCAGTCGGCATCGACGCTAGCGACACCGTTGCCGGCTGCTGCTACAAGCCTGGCTTGAGAATTCACCACCAGGCAGTCTCTCGAGTATCAGCGTTTCACAATGGCGGTCTTGCCGGCTCGCCTTCGCCGAGCAAGACCGCCAATTCATTTCATTTCATCATTTCCTACATCTTCATTCACTGTATTCATTTCTATCTGTCTTCATTGTTTGTATCATTTGTCATAATAAACCTCAATACACGCCTATCACATTAATTTCATTTAACCACCGTCCTAACCCCCAAATATCTATAATTTGTTTAATAACAATGCCTTTGGAGGTAAAAATCCAGTAATTGTGTTTTCTTACTAAAATTTAAACAACTCAAATATTGTTAATAAGTATTTTTTTGGTCAACGTTAGATTTATTGTTGAACATAATCTCTTAAGTCTGTGGCGGCTCGTGCGCATCGTCCAGATGTTTTGTCATTTCTCGGTATTGTGCCATTCCGCAACAAAAAGAGACCATTCGAGGAAGGCCGGGCTGCACCGCCCGGCGGGCATGACACACATGCACCACAGATGTGCAGCACCAATACATGCACCAGAGGAGGCGGTTTGTGAAACAATCTGCGACCAGTACCCGAACCGATCGGACCACGGATACACATCCCGACTCTCACCTTCCACTAACCGTGCATCGTTTTTCCATTGTTTTTCATGTATTCTGTGTTGTTTCTTGCTCTTGGTGGCTTCTCCCCGGTGAGAATAAACAAGTTTGGATAAGAATAGTTCTCACTTGAACACAACCAACCTTCCCACAAGTCAATAGTATTTGGCATCTACGGACGCTATGACCTATGACCGGAAATAGAAAACAGTTGCCGGGTGTCAGATTTTGTGAGTACAATGGGTGGGCTATCAGTTCGAACCGCAATTCATGAATTTTGGCCATGGCGACCACCAAAGTGTGAGACAGTGCATCATCTTGAAGCAGCAGCACTATCTTCTTCAAATGCGGCTGTCGTTTTGCAATTTTTGCTATCAGCTTGTCAAGTAGTGATGTGTAGCATTTGCCCTTTATTGTTTTGCCTTTTTCAACATAGTCGATGGACAAAATTCCATTACAATCCCAAAAAATAGTCACCATTACCTTCCTGGTCGATAAAATCATCTTGAATTTCTTCAAAGCAGGTTCACCTTTTGCAATCCACTGTTTTGACTTTTCCTTTGTCTCATAAGTATAGTGGTTGATTCAAGTTTCATCGACAATTATGAATCAATCCAAAAATCTGACTTGTATCATGTTTTGGTCCAAAGTGAGCAAGCACAGCATCCAATTCGCAGACAGCTTTCTCAAGCTCAACTCTTCAAGTTAAATATGATGAATGCGTTCCTTTGATATGCCTACAGACTCTGCCATCTCTCTAACCTTGATTCGACAGCTATCCAATATCATTTGGTGAACTAATTTGATGTTTTTGGTGATGGTTGCAGTTGTTCGTTGTCCCAAATATTCATCATCAACCATGCTGGTATGACATATTTAGGTTAATATAAACAAGCTTAGATTGAGTCATCCATTTAATTTTTGTATTTTATAAGTAAGTTTGTAAGGAAAGAATACTGAACAAACTGATTGTAAAAACTGAAACTTGCGGTTAGAGGTTAGTATTCCTCCAGTAAACATGATGACAGCGTATCAGCGGGTTCGCCCACACATGCTGTCCACTGTCCATGGGATACGTAACATTCTTCTCCAGCAATACATTTCGAAGACATCTATTTTACGTTTATCACTATTGTGGACTGTCCAAGTCTCCACTGCACACATGAAAATTGGAAAGACAAGAATGTGAACCGACAAAATTTTTGTTGCTCGCTTGTCTTTCCCTCCCTCTCGATTTAGATGACCAAAGATGGTCTTACTAGATTATTAAACTCCTGCTCTATAGTTAACACAAACTTTTTTCTCTTCCCTCCTTTGTTGTAACACCACCTCTCTACACAGCATCGGTTGCTACAATAGATGATGGAGCAAAAGGTCTTAATACCCGGGACTCTATTTGACATGCGATCTGTCTTTCCACATTCTTGTAAGGTAGTTCATAGCAATTTTACCTAGATGTTGCTGACTAATTTGGGAACTACATAATGTCTCCGTTGATGAGGATGGTAGAAGCAAGAGGGGTGAAATGAGTGGGATGTGCAGCGAGAGTAGATGACCCCATATCACCCAAAAAGTAATTATTAAAATAATTAAATCAAAAGATAGTGATAAAACAAAATATGTAATAATTCAGCATATAACTTAGAAAATTATCCATAATGCATACAATCACTGACTTTGAACAAGGAAAAATAATTAATTTGCGAATACATTATTTTGACCACTGAAAGTTGTTGTGGAACATTTACGAATAAGCGGGTGATAGGTTATTTATTAAAGTTTTTATTTCAATTTTATTATGTAGGTATTATTTTTTTTCCAAATAAAATAAATAATATTTAGAAATAACTCGTCAATAATGATGTTAAACTAATCATTTTGTCCAAATACTTGGATATCATGAATTTTTTGCCTTAACCTCGCACACTTTATTTATTGTATTGTTTTTGTATTTTATTTGTATCGTACGCATAGAGGGGCTTGTGAGCTATTGCTTAGCACTTATTTTGTCCTGATCAAACTTACGGTTCCCAAGCCTCAGCATCCCAAAGTTGTGTAAGCGCATAAATTTGTGCCGCTTAGGTAACTCTCTCGCACGGGACGCAGAAAGGGAATGGTCTCTACAGATGCAATCTAAATAAATATTACATAAGTCCTCAATCCATTGACACCATTAACTTCCACCTGCGTTGTATAGCGTTTATAGTCTGACCTTTATTCTTGACGGTTAGTTTTTTGATTACCTACGATTAAAACCTTATATCTCGAATTGATTTTATGGATGTCAAAAAACATAGTTCTTACAGGGTCACCAATTTTGGGTGGTTGATTCGTGCAATTCACATGCTGTTAAAAAGCGTCATAAAACAATTGGGGTCAATTTGTAAATATTGGAATATGTGTTTGAATCAGAAAGATTTGATATTTTGTCGACCTTAAACTTTTCCCAAATTAGCATATATAATAACAATAATCTTTTTTATTATTAACAGTTTACTTAATTAACCTACGCAAGAGGCCCACCCTACATCAAGATGGATTCCGTGTCACCCACAAGACAGGGTTGCTTTAATATTCTTAATTTTTCTTCACTTTCTTACTCTTGTCACATTTCTTAAGGCACTTCCGGCAAGAGGATACTAGCACTAACAAAAATAGCAACGGAAGTGTGGCCAAGATGGCCACAACCAGGAGATGCGACGCAAAGCTCGGCGCTTCGTGGGAGAGGTGTCGAGCCCCACCCGTGCGAATGACTAGCTCTGAATAGTAATTGATTGATTCCCTCGGGGGCATTGGACGGTCGAGAAAGATTTCTTGGATTTTCTTTGCCGATTGGGTGTATCTGAAAACGTAATAGAATTTTGAGTAATTATTAAAAAATCACTGTAATTTTATAAATTTGTAGCTAGATATAAATTACAACATTAGATTGCTCTCAATTTGCAATATAAATTTGGCATATTCTTTTTTCTGTATTATATTGCTGGCTCTATTGTCGGTCTAAATTAATAACTTAGAAATCATTCTTTGTTTTGACTCAACTCAACAGTTGTAGAGGTTGGCATACATATTTGAATGTATTTTTGCCAGCAAATGCCTAATATTGCATATGCATATTAAATTAGACGTACCTAAGTTTGAAATTTATCTATCTACTATTTTGAACCTTTAATATCTTCGACCAAGTACATATTTAATTCTTGTATTTATTCAGAAAGTAATTGTGACACACTTTAAGTGATTGATTTAAATAATAACCTTTGAAATGATAAGATTTCTTTGACTAAGTGATTACTTTTAGTAAAATAAATTATATACTCATCTCTTAAAATGTAATGTAATGTATATTGAAATATACATAATGATTTTATGCTGAACCATTTTCCACTAGTGGATCATTGCATTTATCTCCATTCTTCCTAACAATCACCCACTTCTCCTTGGTTCTATACAACAGTTTTAATTTTGTATTCACAGATATTTTGATAAGGCTGTTGCGGACGCTGTCAGTGCAAGCCACTGACATAATAGGAAAGTGCAATGAAACTTCCTGTATTGCATCACTAGCCAAAATTTGTTGCACCACACTTAAATGTTTCCATATGATACAGTTAATAATTAATTTCTGTCATGTTCACAGCGACAGCAGGCAACTAGAGGTCCACAACATTCCGTGAACAGAACAACGATAAGTGAGATGTTATTCATATTTAATTTTTATTCAAAAAAATTCATAGTTGAGTATTAGTTCCACTACATTTTGCAAATAAAATCCAACATTGCCTGTAATAGATTTGCTATCTCTGACCTAGGCAAAGTTATGGATTTCAAGATCTGCAAGATATGTTAGTATATAATATATTCTAAGCGATACGCACTGTCAAATTGCATATTTCAATAACTGCTCATACATTTACATGCATAACTCTGTTTAGCCTCTACAAATACATACTGACTTAAATAAATTAACATTTCGTAATATAATTAGTACTAAATATTTTCTTCCTATTTATTGGTCTTCTGACGCCGTTTCCGAATGTATCTTATGCTGAGCCATCATCACTGATCTCTAATCACAATTATCTTGAAAAGTTCATTTATACAAGAATCATCCTTTTAGCATAACCTACCTCGGATTACTCAGCACTTCTCCTAGCGCCCACGCCAAAGACTCCCCTGTGAAGTTGCTGAAATCCAGCAGAACTCCTTGGCCCCTCTCCTCAACAGCTGCCGCATTATGGCGCTGGTCCCCGAAGATGGGAATTACGACCATAGGTACTCCGGCACTGGTAGCTTCAGTGATACTCAGGAGGCCTCCGTGGGAGACAAACGCTTTCAAATTTGGATGGTCTGTGTAAAAATAATGTATTATATATATTTTATTGAATGAATGAGAACACATTCAATGATTTTAATCTTAGGTTAATAGGTTAAAAATAAACTTTAGCTGGAACTGTTTTAAAAGTGGTTACTTCTTTGTCAGTTCCTTTCGAAAAAGAAAAACGCGGGTCAAATATAACCATAATATGAATGTGGTCTAATTAAATTATTTTGTTTAATATTTATCACTTATTTACACATATATACAAGCTTTCAGCGGCTTTTTTAGTACTATTTATTAGAATAATGTTATATGTATATATATACATTTTATTTCGACATATTTTCCAGTCGCCATCTTTGATTATTAATTTTCCCATTGTTTACATTTGATTTTTTCATGCCATAGAGTTAGCAAAATAGACATAGACACTCCCTGATTGGGAGGTTTGGACAAAATATAAATAGAATTTGAGTTTCACACACATGAGTCATGACCTAAAAGAAAAGAAAAGTACTATTTGTCCAGAATATGCATATATAGGAAAAGGGGGACAGCAATATGTATTGCTGTCTCCATTTATTGTGTAAAGCTTCTGAAAAGAGTCAGATTTCTCTTGTATTGTATTAAATCGTCATTCTTAGTTGGGCGATTTCCTGCTAAAAGTAGACAATTCAGCATACTTTCACATGCGTCACTAAAAATCGAATACCTCCAGAGTATGTGCTCCGACGTATGTTCCACACGCTCGCTGACACACTGAGATTCAAGATTAAAGTCAGAAAGTTTATAATATAAGATATACATGTAGCGATCGGAATTCAAATCCACCGCCATCTCAGTCGGCATCGACGCTAGCGACAGCGCTGCCAGCTGCTGCTACAAGCCTGGCTAGATCATTCACCACCAAGCAGTCTCTCCAGTTTCATCGTTTCATAACGGCGGTCTTGCCGGCCCGCGCGTGCCGAGCGAGACCACCAGCTCACTTCACTTCGAACTTCACATCTTCACTCATTCATTCCTTTCATTATTATCTGTCATTGTTTTTATCATACTGTCATAATAAACCTTCAACACGCCAAACAATATTTATTTCATTTAACCACCGTCCTAATCCCCAAATACATATTCAATAACAAGTAATGAAAAAAGTCAATAAACATACAGTGATAATGTATTGTTACCTAAAATACTGGATTGCGGTAACCATTGACTGATTATGACATTATCTGGTTTCTCTGGCATGTCCTCCTCAAATTTCCAGAGAACTGTCTGCTTTAATTTACCAAAGAAGTTGATCAAACCCTGTTTAAGCTCTTGAGAGAAATCGGCACTCTTGAGATTGGTGCCCATACTGAAGAATATTGCACCATGTTTGTTACTATCCAGCAGTGTTTGAAGATCCTGAAAATTATGTATATATTTATTTTATTTATGTACTAAATATTCTGCCATATTTATGAATAGCGGTCACAGCCGTGGATCCCAAAATGTAAAGGATTAAAGTAAAATAAAAAGAAGTTACATAACAATTATGGCTACTATTTATGTTATGGCTGCGTCATAAAGAGCCAACTTGTATGGTGGTTAGTATGATTTGGTTGAGTTGATAATTTATCAATTACATACTTCAGGCAGAGGTTTAGCTTTCTGTATGTGGTAGCCGGCGACTTCTACAGTGTTGGGCAGCAGAGGTCTGGCTACCCCGATGGAGGGATGACTGTTGAGAAACGCCAAGGCAACTTTGTCAGACAGCTCGGAGTATGGAACCCTCTTTTCTTCCTCGGGAAAGTACGTCTTGTACATCTTCTCTTGTGTTGGGTGCACAACAAACCTGTTAACATTTAATAAATATAGAAATGTATCAAAGATAATTCAAAAATTGCCTTCACGGATGTGCTGGTGCAAGATAATTATTAATTTATTAAACAAATTATAGATATCTCATAGAGACAAAGCTATTTATAATATATATTAAATATGAAAATATGGAAGTATGGGTAACAGGTCTTAACACCAGTCTTCGGCTGGCTTAAGTGATCACATTACACAATGTAACGTTCACCATGCCACCCATTAATCAACCTCCATATCTATCTAATTTTGAAGAATATTCCTTTCATATTTCTAATAAAAATTAGATTCTCATTAGTGACATCTATGCTGTTTAAGAAAATGAATATCAAATTTCAGACCATAGATGGTGACAGTAAAGTTGTAGCTAATACTCAAAGTGTTTCTACATGGTAACATATATACATCATCTAAAAATTAGATAGATATGGAGGTTGATTAATGGGTGGAATGATGAACGTTACTTTGTGTAAAGTGATCACTTAAGCTAGCCGAAGACCGGTCGTAAGCCCTGTTATTACCCATACTTCCATATTTTCCCATTTAATATATTATATAAGTAGCTTCGTTTATGCCAAATCCAATAATTGTGTGTTTTTGAACATACTCAAATATTTTTATTAATTTATTTTTAATAATTTTATCTCCAAAGATGATTAAATTTAATAGTTTAACAATATTAAAGTTTTTCTGTTAATACACTACAAAATTTCAAAAATTCTCACCAGTCGAAGACCTCATCAACTACGGACATAGCAGTATTGATCACCCTCTGCCATAGATTCATGTGGGAAGTGAAGGGTAGCAGCAGGTGGGGTATGACGTCTGGATTATCCGGATTTCCGGTGCGGTGAGCTATCCAGTGAGCCAGGCCCACGGAGGAGCTGAGGATCACAGGGCAGTCGAATCTCACTCCAAATCTAAAATATTAAAATATATAATAATGTTAACGTTACAATGTCCTTATAAAAAGAGAGAGTTATTGAAACTGATAGATACCAAATTATTAAATGTGGTTTATATATTGTACATATTTTATATGTAGCAGGTATGTAAATATGAAACCGGAATTTTTGTATAGAAAATACACGATTATTGTATGAAAATGAAACAAAATATTTTATTCAAAGTATTGCCCATTGCTAGCTATACATTTTCCCATCTCTCTGACAATTTGTGGATGCCACGCCAAAAAAACTGTTGCTCTTTTGAGGCAAACCAATCATCGAGCCATTTTCGTAAGAAGTGAAGCGCTGCTCAGCAAGTGCGTGTCCCATCGATGCAAATAAGTAGTAATCGGACGGAGCCAAGTCTGGTGAGTAAGCTGCATGCGAAAGTATTTCCTAACTAAACGCCTCAATCGTTTTCTTGACCAGTTTTGCTGTGTGTGATGGTGCATTATCATGAAGCAAAATCACTTTGTGTTGCCTTTTTTGATATTCTGGTCGTTTTTCACACAAAGCTTGATTTAAATCAATCATGTCGGTAGCGTTCAGTATTAACGGTTTCGCTAGGTTTTGATTAAAATATTTCACAGAGCATTGTCAAAATGTCAAAATTGCCACTTTTGAATTTTTTAAACCACTCAAAGCACTGTGTATTACCAAGTGCATACTTACCGTAAGCTTTTACAAGCATTCGATGCGATTCTGCGGCAGTTTTCTTCAAATGGTGACAGAAAATCAATGCTATCCGCAAATCATAGTTTCCAGGCACAAAATTCGACATGTTCAAAGCTATTAAAAACTATACTATGCTGTTGTATGAAACTTGTATTATTATGAGTTGAAAATCTTTGTCAGATGTCAATGACGCGGTTTGACGGTAACTACTTTGACAGTTAATGCCATCTATGAGCTAATTCCGGTTTCATACCTGGTATGTAGTCAATAATTGTTGAATATTGGTGAGAATCATGATTTTTCAATATATTGTGTAGGCACGAGGTTGCCAAACAGTTGACCTCTCTTTGTTTGCACTTTAAATATTTATTTATTCTTCAGGGTCAGGGATCTTGTATTAAGATAATATTTTTTAATAGCTTTTTCGTATTTTAGATAAGTTGGTTGAAATTTTTTATTTTTGTTGGTATAATGGTGCCATTTGTAAACTATATTTTAATTTTATTTTATTTGAAAACATACATAGTACTTAAAGTAGTAATAAAATTATGTATGTATAACAATAATTTCAACTAATTAGTATGTATTTATGGACTTATGATATAGTGTGCGGACCACCAAATATATAGACATGAACCTACCCAATTTCCTTGTCCCAATATTTTCATTTTGGTGTCACCCATGTGATCACTTTGGTACCACTTATACAATCAAATAGCTCGGCGATTTAAAAAAAAAAAAGGCTATCGTAACAAAAAATTTAACGCTGACTATATAAATATGCGTTAATGTTAAAAATATGTCTTGTTTACACAAATATTTAATTTTTGTATTTATGTTTCCACCAGGAATGTGTGTAAAATGCCTCTCGCTCCGCAATTAATGTTCCAAACATCACACTTTATATCATGTCTATTTATTTACTGGTCTGTGATACAGTGTAAGTTTGATAATGAAAATTAATGGAGATTAAAATCTTGTAATGACTCTCTTTTGCAATAACTATAGTTTATTTGATTTATTTTCTACTTTAATTTGGCTTTGTCCAACATGGCTATTTCAATAATTAACTTTTGAATAGCATCTGACCGATTTCAATTATTTTTCCAAAGCCAAAGCAAAACAATTATTTTTTCTTTAAAATGATGAGTACATGCAATATGCTTCATTAATATTGTTCTTGGTTATCTATTGATCTTGCGGGCGGAAGATATCTTGGGCCACTCGGTCTTACCGTTAGATTTTGGATCTTTAATTATTGAGAGTAGATGGTGCCTCACTATTAGAGAGTGTACTAGAATTAAACATTTCTAAAAAATATAACATTCACATGTGTTATCCAGGGGGTACATTATTATTCCTGGTCTGATAACGAGTGTGATAATAAATTTGTTAACCCTCACCCGATAAGCATGTCACTAATGAAATGTTCTGTAATCACCAGATCAAACGTCTCTGTCTTATCGTCCAGCAGTTTCCTGACACCTTCATTCTTGAACATGACTTCTGCGGAACTCTTTACCATGTTGAGTATTCCAACTGCAGCCATAACATTGCTGAACTTAGTTACTGCGAGACCAGCAACAGAGGCATCTGAAAAATAGCATTTTTTATATATTTACTTATTTATATATATTGAATGAGGTATGCATTTACAATATGTATATGTCAATTTTTATAATACGCCAACTGGTTTCGGAAAATACTATTTCCAAATATTACATTATTAAATAAATTTTATGTTTAGAGATACGTACAATATTTTAACAAAGCTAAGTGCTTGTGGTTTGAAAAATCTCACTAATATGGTAATCACCCCAGTCAAAGATTGAGCCCACATCCATTCATTACGAGGCGAGTTGCTTGACCAAAACCAAGTAAATACAATAAAAAATTTTATACAGTTCTTCTCAATATGAATATTTACATCTTATGCACTACATAACACTCTTCATCTTGGAGACGAGTAAACATCATGTATTCCACCAAAGCAAGGTACAGTAGTGATGGTAAACCGTTACATGACTGTGATTGTGTCAATAATTGGTAACTAAGATTTAACAATGACTGATAATTAAAATATAACTGTCGGAGGTTTACTTTTTAGTGTATCAGTCATTTTTTGAAGAATTACATTATTCAATTATCAATCATTGTTACAATCACATTCACAATAATGGTTTAAATAACGATTTTACCATCACAACAGTACAGGGTTCAGTGCTCATTCTCACAATGACACTATCCATCACAATTAAATATCTGCAGTCAAAAACCTAATTCTCAAACCTCATTTTCCTTTATTCCTGAGATTCTCACGCGTACAAAAATTGTTAGTTGATTTTTTGACAGTAAATTTGATTTGTGATTAAAAAAAGAATACTCTCACCCAGTTTCATCGTAAGTAATAATTCTGGGATGTCAATTTCCCTGTAAAGCGGCTTCTCGGATTTGTAACTACTTATCAGAGTTACCTGTAAAACAATAAATATTAGCATCAAGTCAATTTTAAAATTATGTTACAATATTATTGATCAGACTTCCAATATTTTTAATGGAATGAATGGTAGAAGATTTGATATTTTACATCATTGGAATAATAATAATAATTTATTTATTTATTTGATTCTTAGTACAGTACTGTGTGTTATATATTTGGGTACCCTACCTGCTACACTAGTATTTGACTGTATTATAGCAGACAGTGTTCTTCCGGTATAGTAGTAAACAAAGTAGATCAATGTACACAATTATATATATAAAGAGTCAAACAATATGTCATTATATTAGGTAAATACTTTGTAAAACTTAATGTAAATGAATTGTTCAATGTATAAGATATAATATATGGTATATGTAAAGAGTAACGCAAGATGCAATTAAATAATATATTATTAAAACGTAAAACTTAAAGTAAGTCCAATGTTCAATGTATAAAAAAATAAATTATATATATATATAAAGGGTAGAACAAGATACAATTAGATAGCATGTAAAAAAGATATATAAAGAATAAAACAACATGCAATTAGGTAATTCAATATACTTTAGTAGTTTTTATCTCAAGTTTGGACCTTTAAAAGTTCTTGGGTGTAATTTCTCCCCATTTCGTGGAGCACTTTTTGTGAAAAATATCCAAGACCATGGTTGCAATTTTTCACGTTTGCATTTAGACTGTTGTACATTTTTAATGCTAGAAACAAATGGAATCTTTGTGCAAAAGTTTTGTTTAAGTAAATGAAATGTATGTAAGATTTGAAGGGTCCATTTTCTGTATCTAAAATATCCTATCATTATGGAAATTCAGCTAGCACAGATGCAAAGCGTACAGTCGCACTTAGCTCTACGCTCAGCGAGGTCCCGCACTCATTACTGATAAATAAAAAATATATGAATAAGTAGTTTTATTTTAAATTAATTCGGTCCCAGCCCAATCAATCTTGTTTATTTATGTATTTTGAAATGCTTTTTGGGTTTATTAAATTAAGTTGGTACATTGGTGTGATGCACTTGGAAATTGATAGATCTCATTCATTATATGATTTATCTATTGCGTGCATCCAATCATGACAACATTTTTGTGAAATATATCATATAATTGAATTTTAAATTGGACTTTTAAGCCTGTTTTTAATGCTTATGTGTAGGTATAATTAAAAAATTAGAACGCCATGTACCCAAACATTGCACCTAGCCCCGCAATGTTCCAGGCAGATCTTGATTATGGAGTTATTGGATTTTATATCTTTTCTGATGGAATTTCAATAAATGAAAACTAACGCTCATTGCTCAAAAATGTCGCCTGTGTCACATAGCCTTTTTATGTCATTACTAACAATATTTAACATAGAAAACACCATGTGGGCTTTAAAATGTTAACTTAAAATGAATTTTTCTATCATAATTGTTTCTATTTATCTAAAGGTGTTCCGGGAACATTTTTATTTCTTTTTTAGAAGAACACATTCTTATTGTGAAGTTGTAAGTTGTTGTTATTGTCAGGTTCAAATCCCGGTGGCACAACAACAATGTTTTTCAATAAAATTGATTTTATATGTATATCTTTCTAATTAATATATTTAATTCTTATTTAAAATATCACAGACCGTCTGTTCTGAATAATTACAACTTCACAATAAGAATGTGTTCTCCTAAATAATAAAGTTGTATCAATGTGTCCAAAATTTAATAAAAATGAATTAATAAGGTAGATGGCTCTGTCAAATAATGGAACAATTAAATGTATTAATATCAAAGAGGTAACATACAGGTTCGAAAATTATCGCTGTAGCATAGTTGGATAATGCACCTTCCCCGGTTAGGAAAGATATCCAAGTTCGAATCCCGGTGGCGCATCAACAATGTTTTTCGATAAAATTGATTTTATATGTATATCTTTCTAATTAATATATTTAATTCATATTTTTATTTCCTCTTAGGTTAGGTTAGGTTATATAAATTCATTAGAATTTCGATTTATTAATATGTGTTTTATTCATATACTTACAACACTGATGTGCTGCCTTTTTTTGGCATGTTTTACGTTACTCACTTGTATCATTGAAAATACTAAATATGACATTATTTTTTCCAAATCAAATTAAATTTTATATTTATTATTCATTACTATAGAAACTTAGCCAACCATTTTTTACTAATTATATTAGCAAAAAAGTTTATTGCACCTTTCGAAATCATGTTTTAAGATGAATTAAATGCAGGACAGTGGTTGGCAAAAGTAGGTAGGTTAGGTTAGGTTCAACCTTCGCTCCACATTAAACGCAAAGATAAATTTAAAATTAACGACTCGTCGGATTGAGCGTTAATTTTAAAGTTGGGAGGACACTTAGAATGAGAAATTCGGAGAGGGGGGGAATCTTAAACTCGGTCAAAACTAGTCGCTGAAACGCTTACCTCGTGTCCGTGCTCGTGCAGTACGTCGCCAAGAGCTTTCACAACGATGTGATGACTGCGAACCGGCGGGGGCACTATCACCAGAATCTTGTAACTGATAACACGCGTAAAGCACGCCAGCAAAACCACCAAATGCAGAAGACTCTTCATTATAATCGAGATATGATTTTACAATTTTTGTCCAAAAATATTGCCACGATCGGTGGTCCCTTTCGATCTACGTTTGGTACTTGACTGAACAAATCTATAATTTTCGTTTATCTCGCCGATGGTTATCGGTTGTATAACCGCTGTACACAAAGTTCAGCATGGTCACCATCGTTTCAGGCGAGCTGACCGGGCAGCGTGACGTCACAATTGAGTTGACAAATTTTTATTTTATTTTAATAAGATATTTATGTCGTCAAATATTTCAACAAGGTGGGTCGTCCACGATAAGCGAAAATAATAAGACGCGCCGGATCACAAGACGCACTTCAACTCCAATAAATGACTTTGTAATAATAAAAAACAATATTCTTAAGTTTAGTAGTAATTTATTTTAGTTTACCTATAAGTATTATGTTAGAATAAGGCGGCACTGTACATAAAGTGTCGCGCCTAATTAATTTGAAATACTTAATTTCCAGTAAATTGTTTAGAGGGTTTTTATCAGAATTTTTTATCCTTCCAATTCATGTATTAATATAAAACACTTATGATGTTTATTACAATAAGGTAGTTAGTAAAAGTGTCAAAGCGATCAGCGCTGATGCACTTGTAGTAGTAGATTAGGCGGTCTAGCCGCATGTAGAGTACTCAGAGTATCGTAGACTCTTAGGAATTGGAAAAAAAAAATTGACGCACTTCAAATTTGGGATAATTTAAAAAAACAACATATACGTTTCATTCACGAGCGAGCCAACGAGCATCAGTTTACGCCGATTTATCGGTGGTGTCGGAAGTCATATTTATTTTACACACTAAATGAGCAGTTATAATAAGCAGAAATTTAACAGGTATAGAAAAAAATATTAAATATATTTAGTGTGTAACTGAAATGAGGGAATAAAAAATATATTAATATTAAATTCATGTTATCCGAGAATACATATACGTGCATCTATCTACCTACAAACTAACAAATACATAAAGTTTCATGTACGACGTTTCCTATGTGCTGCACGACAAGAAAGGATACATGCGATTATTTCCCACGTAATGTCGTATGTAAAAACAGGTATCCTTATATATAATATAAGAGCCTATATATGTCACGTACGCTATACACTAGTAAATAGCACGTAGACAGGAATTCTGCCTATAAATATTTTTAACCAGTTCTCTTGAATAAATCCAACGTAAAACAACTTATGTTTTTATTGATGGAGTTTTTATTAATTCATAACCTTCACGCATCTCTCGATAAATCATTCTCAAATTATTAATATATTAAAATATCCAGAAGATTGAAAAAATCAGCACATGGGAAAATACAAAAAGGACGAAACATAGTTTTTATTCTGTGTATGATAGCTTGTATAATATTCTTGTAGGGGGCAGAATTTTAAATTCATCGCCGTCTCAGTCGGCATCGATGCTAGCGACACAGCGCTGCCAGTTGCCGCTACAAATCTGTTCCGATCCCGCACTGACGATCTTTCTTCTGTTTCGCAACGGCGGTCTCGCCCGGCCCACGCGCGCCGAGTGAGACCGCCGACTCACTTCACTTTCATAGTTCACGCGCACCTTCATTTCTTTCATTCTGTCTGTCTTCCTTGTTCTATCCAACTCAATGAACATCAAAACGCCAATCATCACTCTTTAATTTAACCACCGACCTAACCCCCAAATTCTTTTTGGTACATATTTGAAATTGCTGGTTTCGGACTATAAGATGCACTCCAATTTTAAGTCGAAAAATACGGTACATATTAGGTTGATCCTTTTATTTAAACACTGCACATTGTATGGAGAGTGTACTGAACTAATCGATAGATATCGATCGATCTGTGTAGCGATGGGTCCACACTGTACGAAGCACTTCAATGAACTAGTTCTTTATACTCACGCTTCGCAGTTCGCATGTTTTAAATCATGCTGGCACTTCAATAGTTCAATACTTCATACCATATTCACACACACTAACAAATAACTTAGTCGCTTGCAACGAAGCTAAATAACTTAGTTGCCTGCAACGAAGCTAAATAACTTAGTTGCCTGCAACATAGCTCTCACTCAGCAACGCACACAATTAACCACGAACTGTGTATGTACAGAGACGATAGAGTTTGCCGCTCACTTCATGTAGTTCATTGAAGTATACTTCGCTCTTCGCTTCGCACTTCAGACCCTTCATTGAAGTATAGTCCAATAATGGTTTAAATAACGACTCAACCACACTCCATTGTACTATATGAAGTGCGAAGCGAATGCGGCCTGCATCGGGAGTGGGCCAATCAGTGGTACCAACATATTTCAATCATTTTGAATGTGCATTTCGTGAAGCGTTCATTGCGAAATGAAGTTTTGTCCTTCGCTAATCTGTCAGCAACACCGCTGGCCCGCACACGTGTCACTGTGTGCACTCGTCCCGACCGACTTGGACGGACTTCGTTAGCTAACTCGAGCGCCCATTGCGCAATGCATTTTAAAATGTAACCTTTCAGTCGAGTAGTCTTGATTAATATTCTTTTGGCAATGTAATTAATTAACTAATTAAATTCGAATTAAAATGAATATTCCTGAATAATGGACAGTGTATGCCCATCAGGATTCCGATCCATCGCCATAATTGCTATCTTGCTTTATATTATTATCTATCTATTTATTCTTATCTATGCATTTAATCTAGTATACATTATATTTATCATAATATTATTAACAACTGATTGTACAACCGATGATGGCGCACGATAGCAGGTTGCAGATATTCGAAAATAAAGCCATGCGCAATACACAATAACCTAACTGGGGAACGGAGGGAAGAACTTGGATGTACTGAAACGATAATTAGATTACCAGAACAGACGGTCTGTGATATTTTGTATAAAGTTGTATCAATGTGTCCAAAATATAATAAAAATGAATTGATAATTCTGGCGTCTTTTTGATCAGAATACTGTCCTCTGCTGTGATTTTTGTCATTCTGGGCAACAATTTGAAAAAAACAAATATAAACAATGTAAAAATTAATAATCAAAGATGGCGACCGGAAATTGTCGAAATAAAACTTAATATAGATAAATAGGTAAGTGAGTAAATTAGTAAACTATTTAAGCTACTGTTGATATAGTTAAACTAATTTTGATCTTATTACATCACATTTTACGAAATGTTCTCACTTTTTTTGGGCCATCCTTTATGTGAAGTGTGAATTTGACTTGCTTTCGGGAGTTGTTGGACATTTTGACCGCTTCAAATTGGTGAACAAACTCTAAATGAGATTTTTTATTAAAAAAATAAGATTTAATTTAGCGAGGATTCTAGACGATGGTTGATTTTGTTAACCTTCCCAAACCATGCTGTAAAACAGATCTACCGCTCGAATTAAACTTGTAATATTTCGGTAAATACACGCAATGTGCAACTCATATATCAGTTAAATTGCAGGAAAGTATTTACGCTTAGAAATGACAAGTGAAAAATCAAGTATGTAAGGCGAATCCTACAAAAATAATTATCTTTGTAAAATTAATTCGTTGACAAAAATACCATTTGCGTCAAGACAGAAAGAAATCACATATTAATTTCACAATGAAAAGAATAACAAATTAAAATTAATGAACGATAGATAAAAAGGAAGGTTGTATTATATAATGCAACCTCCTACACAGGACTTGATGAATGCTCTGAATTATAATATTATGTACATTTTTTATATTTAATGCTTAATATTTATGGCATTAACAATTTTTTCACATTTCAAAGGCTAATAGAACTCTAATCTCTTACGGTAACACGAGTTGACAGCATGGCTGCGCACGAGTATTTTATATCACGGTATGGTAAAGGTTAATAGAAATCCGGCTCTGGACCGCTAAGTGGTGACAGTCGGGTTCATTTAAAGTTAAAAAGATATCATCTCAAAGGTCAAAGGTGCGAAGACATTCCTAGTGTAGGGGGGTATTTGTAATCATTCTCTCTATATACTTTAAATATGTTACGTCGTGAAGAAAGTGTACATCTCTAGACTGCCCTCATGTAAGTATCGATATAATTTGAAATGACGCCATTTCAGGTTATAGTTTTACGATTATCTTTGTTGATTTATAATGGTGCTATTTTTAGTGTTACTCAATTAAGTATCGAGTCTTCAGTGTTGTGCTGTGCATCTCCCGCAGCTTAGTGCCGGCACCTTTTGAACAAGCTGATCAGCTGACGCTGATGTCCGTCTGCCAATGTAGTCTGAGCATTCAATTCAATCAAATCGTCATAAAAAAATCTGTCTAGTAATAGAACAATTTTAAAACACCAGAAAGCAAAATTTGCACTGGACTCTTTCAGGAAAGCGATACAAGTGTAACTGCCTTAACCTTTACCATACCGTGATATAAAATACCCGAATGCAGCCATGCTGTCAACTCGTGTTACCGTAAATAACAATTAGAAAAAATATTTTTATTAGCTTAAATGACTTTAATGGCACGAATTTATTCTAAATACTGAGCATTCAAATTTGAAAAAATGATTAATATCATAATTAAAAGTATTTATTAAGTTCTATACAATGTGTCCTTCCTTCTTATCTCACTTCATTTAATTAGTATGAAAGAGACAATTACATTTGTATGTTTGTTGTTCTTTTCACTGTGAAAATAGTGTGTGATCTCTGTCTTTCATATCACAAATTGTATTTTTACCAACGTATTAATTTTACAACAGTTTGAATGGAAAAAATAATTGTTTTTGTACGATTCCCTTTTTACAATTGGTTTTTCACTAGTCATTCATTACTAAGCGCTAATATTTTCTTTAAGATTATCTAAAATAAGAATTTTATGTTGCATGTATTTACCGAAATATTACAGGTTTAATGATGATGGTAGACCTGTGTTACTGCATGGTTTCGGAACGGTTAACGAGGAAACAAATTCAAAATCGTAAATCTAAAAATGTTATATAATCGTCAAATCGAAATTGTCTAATCCAATATTTAAAATATTGACGTCTACCTTTTTGCAGAATTGGAGTGTCAAATTTCAAAATGGCTAAACTCCACGCCGCCGGAGGACTTTTAGCTGCGCTGACGCTTTTAGTTTGCTCCGATGGAGTGCGGTGCTACAGGATCCTGGTGGCTGTCACCATGCCGGCGAGGAGCCACAATAATTTGGCTAAATCGGTAGCGGATATTCTTCATGAACGCGGTCATGAGGTAAAACGCTATTACATCTTGAGTGCCTTCATAAACAGCTAGTCTCGTATGCAGTAGCGAAACTAAAAAAAATTGAGCCCAAAGTAAGATAAAAGGTGTCCAGCGGAAAATTTTCAAGTTTAATATTAAATTAAAAAAACTACATCATATAACATAAATCCATAGAACATAGTTTTATTATACATACAGGTGGAAAATTAAGGTGCAGTAGCTCAAGGCAGACACTTAGGGGTCCATTCATCAGAAACACCCCCAAAAGAGGGACAGTGGACTAGATACAAAATGGATTGAGTCACAATTACACTTGACTAACAGAGTTGCAAAATACGAGGTATGATGAGTGAGAGGTAGGCGCGTAGGTGGAGTCCCACCCACGCAGGCCGGCCTAACTACCCACCTAAGGAGCTCCAACGAGTCACCCATACCCGAATAAATACCTTTCATAAAATAAGATTCGTCCCGTGGGCCCCGATGCACCACAACTACATTGCTCGTGTGTGACAAGCCACAATGTAACTTGTTTTTCATAAAATTGTATTTACTGACTCAGTTTTCATTAATACTTTTCACTGGAGTTGTTTAGGGCCTTTGTTCGAGTGAAGGTCTCCAGATGGGAGATCCTCCGGAGAACTGCTGCTGCTGAGTAGCTTTATCATTATTATTCTTCTCTTTTCTCTTCTTCTGGCTATTAGTGCTTACTTTGATAACTCTGCTTTTGTTTCTCTTTGATAATCTTCGATTTCCAACTATTGTGCAATATCATTGTTACTTATCTCTCGTTCGCTTTGTTATTTTCTACCTTCTGTTCAAATATAATCAGCGATATACTGTTCTTGTGGGTTAAATCTGCCGGCAGTGTTGCGTGGAGGGTGAGTCTCCTATATGTAATGTCAAAATAATAATATTTTGTAACATGTTTCTAGATAACTTTCGTCACAAGCTTCACCTCGGCGAATCCGCGGTACAGAGAAATTGGACTTCCCGAGTTGGTGAAACTTAAAAGTTGGTACCTAAATTATTAATTAAAATTTTATCTATCTTATATTACTTCTGACGGCTCTTTTCTGTTTCTGCCGTATCTATTTTATTTTTTCATCTGATATTACCTTCTCCTGAACACGGTCCTATATTTTTCGGTGGCCATCTAACGCGGTCTGATCTACAGTGGTCAATTTTGACTGCATTGAATTAATATTTTTACACAATAAGATGTACAATAATGTATTGTTTTAGACTGCAAAATAGCATTACAAAATATTCAGTTCTTCTTTTGCAAGGTCGGGAGTCAAAATTTAATATTATGTCCACTGGTTTGAGTTAGGGCCATGGAGGGTGAATTATAGAGGGTTAAATGAAGTCCACAACTTTGAAGGCACGATAATCCAACGGTGACATATACGCATCCTTTTTTACATTTTTTCTTTCTGCACGCTTTTGCCCTTTATTTATTTATTTTTTTTATTCTACCATCGCGTCATAGGTCGGATAAAATACTAGTTTTATAATTGTTACGTAGTATTACGAACCTGTTGTAAAAGGTCTGAGTAAAGCTCGTGTTGACATATAACGAGACAACGGTAGCGTAGCAAAAGAGGGCGCGCCCTGTATGTGACCGCTATTTATACCCGCACGTACATACGCATTCACACACACGTGAGAATCACACACACACACACACACATCGGTATAATCCAAGGACATCACAATAATATTTATCAATTACAATTCAAAAACTATGGTCATATCCTTCGATTGAAAGTTACTTTTGCTTTAGTGTATCTTCAACATTGTTGTTACATTTTATTTGAAGAGAAACCTTATACAGAGTGTGACAGACCTAGTCCACAATATTTTATAGGTGGATATATGACTGAATTATGAGTCGAAAATGTTTAAGGATTATGTGCAAATTCTGCACTGTTAATTTATATATTTTTATTATAAATAACATTTAAACTATATATTTGCTTCGGGGCCTAAATCATGCGACAAAAAAAAGTCTAGTAGCTCGAAATTCGATAACCTTCAATTTTTTGTATTCGATATATATATTAGAATCAATAAAATATTTCGATTAATCGAAATAATTGCATTTTTTTGAAATGCTTATATCTCAGACATGGTTGAGATTAGGCACGTATCGCTTGAATATTTTCGACTCGTAATTTAGTCAGGTATCCACCCACAAAATATTGTGGACTAGGTTTGTTAAACTCTGTATAAATCTATTTAAAAAGAAGCCAAAATTTTGATTCCGCCAGGATTTCATTTCATTAATTAATTTTCTTGAATTTTCAAAATGCATGAAATTCTTTTCAGGCACAATAATGGATGAGAAAATGTCTATGGATAAAAGTCCTAATTTATCAATGCTGCTCATGATGAAGGACTGGATGGCCACGTCGACGGACTTCGTATTCAACAACAGCGACGTCGCCAGCCTGCTGGCGTCCAAAAGTGAAAAATTCGACCTGGTCATCATTCATTATTTTTTTAATGAAGAACTAATAGGGTTGGTTTACAAAATAGAGCAAATTTAATTTTGCTATCGAAATGAAGTACGAAGTTTCATTGGCTATTGCAGTTTAGGTTGTATGCATCAGACATACATTATGACGTATTTTATCATTTAAAATTATGACACTCTTAATTAATATATCTTTTTGGTTCAGCGATGAGCTTTGATAATACAATCTATATAATATGTATTACGTTTCTTCGCTATTAATATACTCGTACATTGTATTTTATTAAGAAATCCGCTAGATGACTGTACAGATTAGCAAAAATAATAATGAATATTAATATTCGTTTACAATATCTCCGTATTGTGGAAAAAATGTCTAATATATCACTATATCTATCAATTTACGCATTGTGCAATAGATGTCATTGTTTCACATTTTGCCACTATCGGACGCGAAGCGGCCACAATAGCCGTCCGCAGGACCTAGCAGCAAGCAATCGGCGATATCCGATTACTTTTCTGCTAGTAAAGTTTTTAATACCCGAGGATATGAACACAATCCAACTTCGGCCTTCCAATACTGCTCCAACAAATGATTATTTTTCACCTAATGGAGTTGTTTTTGTTAATAACATATTATAGTTGACTCTTCAAATAATTTGTCTCGCGATTGTATCTTTTCATACGCCATTTTATTAGATATCTGGATAGGAAGAATAATCCCCTCGAAAATACCTAATATCCTATCATAATGTCAGCTCTCTGAGTCACAGGTGACAACTAGTCTAATGACTTGGTCTAGATTTAATATATTCGTGTAATTTAAACAAAATAGTTACAAAAATAATATAACAAAACACTATTTATTGATAAATCAACATGTTTCAGGAAACAATGTATATTAAAATTAAAAATACAAGCATAGATAAAAACAAAACTGTAAAGTATCAGTAGTGGTATAAACAAAAGTGTCTTATTATTTATATAATTTGTGGCCACAAAGTAATTTTGCTAATATTGAAGAAGAGAATAGTTACAATCTATCAAGATGGATGTGGCACTTCTTCATTTTCTCCGATTCATATAACATTGTTTTATTTATTTATTTATTTACACCCAATCCCGAATCGTTTTGAGAGTTGTTTACCCTCGTTTCGATTCGTCATAATTACATATATTTATTTATTTATTTTATTACATTCAGTCATATCATCATAACACCATCACAGGTTGGCTCCGGTATCGTCGTACCAGAGCCATACCTGTACAATATGAGAGATTTGATTTGTCACAGTAATTTCAAAAGGCAGCCGGAAAGAAGCTATGGAAATCACACACCCCCAAAAGGGGAGGGTAGACGTCACGTTTATGTGTGTCAGTCGCAGAACTCGGTCACAGTCCGGCAGAAATTCACCCTGTCCGGGTCGCAAGAGTGCGAGGGAGAGACAATTGAATGCTCCGTTAGGTCTCTCTAGCCACTGCTCTTGCAGGCATCGCCCATCCCAGCAACCCCCAGCGGGAGACCCACTCCCGAAAATGTCCGAGATTCCTTTCATTTCTTAATAGGTCATCGTTCCGGGGAATCTGATCACCTATTCCTTCTAATCCGGCAATCATGATCTCACGTGCATCATTCATAGCCACACAGTCCCAGAGGATGTGCTCCATGAGGATGCCTGCCTCACCTGAGCGCAAACACACCACGGTTCACGGACAAGTCCTAAGTCGAAGAGTTTACTCGTGAAATGCCCATGACCCGAGATCATCTGCGTCTCGTAGTGGTCCACCGCCGGAGGGAAGAAAGGCATGAGTCCATCTGCCCTGCGCGGCAGCGTCCCACCTCTCCTGCCACTTTCTCAATGTGACTATTCGCATTCATTATAAATATTCAAATAACATTGTTTGTAAAGTTAAACGATATGAATTGCCTTTCAGCCTCGGCGTCAGGTTTGACTGTCCCGTAATTCTAGTTTCGCCAATATCTCTTATGCCGTCCCTGGCGATCATGACCGGGAACCCGCTGGCTCCCGCCACGGTGCCCAATGCTTTCACATCCTTCACCACCAATATGGACCTCTGGCAGAGGACTATCAACACAGCGGTAGTGATAGCTCACGACGTACTCGGGCGGTAAGTACTATTGCGGTAGATATCTATAAATATATCATACAGTATTAGTGAAAGAGTTGAGAGATGCCTGTATTATGTATAGTAGACTGCCCGACAGAGATAAAGATTATAATATTAATGTATGCATTGAGTATTTACACAAGTATCTGGAAAACTTACATATTAACCCTTCCCAAACCATGCAGTAACACAGGTCTACCATTGTAATTAAACCTGTAATACTTCGGTAAATAGTTGCAACATAAAATTCATATTTTAGATAATCCTAAAGAAAATATTAGCGCTTTGAAATGACTAGTGAAAAACCAATTATGAAAAGGGAATCGTACAAAAACAATTATTTTTTCCATTCAATCCGTTGGTAAAAATATAATTTGTGATATGAAAGACAGAGGTCACACACTATTTTCACAGTGAAAAGAACAACAAACATACAAATATAATTGTTTCTTTCTCACTAATTAAATGAAGAGACATAAGATGGAAGGACACATTGTATAGGACTTAATGAGTGCTCTAAATTATGTTATTAATCATATTTTCAAAATTGAATGCTCTATTGAATGCGCTATTAAACATTTTTTATAACTGTTATTTACGGTAACACGAGTTGACAGTATGGCTGCGTTCGGATATTTTATATCATGGTATGGTAAAGGTTAACATTAAACACAAGTTTATCACAAACACAAAGTGATTATTATATTCTAGGTCATTTTGGTTTAGTCACCATTTTGGATTGCAAGCTCGTAGAGATTAGTTGATTACAATTTATTATGGAGTACATGCCTATTTCTCTCAGAATGCAAGAGGCAATGCTGTAACCATTAATGGTGAAAGATGATATTTACGAAGGTTTCAATAATAAGATTTTTTTTTTCTGTAACTACAAGTGAATATTATATACCAGGCCGATTTTATTAGGCCGCCATTTTGGTTTGGCAGACATTTGTCAGTTCATATTTGGTAGTCATTGAGAGTTACAATATATTTTAGAGTACCTAACGTCTCAACAATGTGTGGAAGTTATTAAAACATTATATCCAAATAATAATGGAAATGCTGTAACCATTAATGGTGATCGCTATCGTCGCACGTTGTGAAACTTATTGGTTGCCGAATTGGGTCTTTTGGGCCTGCAATTCGTGTGGTTTCAACAGGATGGGGCCAATGAAATTTTTCCCGGCCGCATAATATCAAAAAGTTGGGATATCGACTGGCCTCCTCGATCAGCTGATTTGACGGCTCCCGACTATTTTTTGCAGAGATACTTGGAAGGAAAGGTCTACGTCAATAAGCCAACAACAATTCCGACGCCACAAGACAATATTCGAAATGAAATTGCTGAAATAACACGCCAAGTGTGCGAGAATGTTATGAAAAATATGGTTTAAAGGAGCGCGCATTTGATCCGCTGCCAGAGGCGGCCACTTGGCCGATGTGTATTTCATACATAATTGTAATGAACCAAGTAATCGATAAATAAAAAACAAATTAAAATATTATGTTTAATTTCATAGTTATTTAAAAATAACATCAGCCTGGAACATAATATTCACTGAGTACGTATATTGGTGATTCATTGCACTGACGAAAACGATGTAAAAATAATGAATGCTAAAAATACACAATTTTTAAAAACTGTAATGATTCAGGTCTATTACTTTTGGATACATGTTATCATGCCTCTTTTCAGAGTGTTATATCGACCAGAACAAGCAGAACGATATTCCAGATATCTCCCTAAAGAGGCTGCCAAGGTTCCGTTTTGGGAATTATATCGGAAGGTTGCGTTAGTATTCAGCAACTCGCACGCGTCTTTGAACGGAGCAAAGCCTCTGCTGCCCAACGCCATAGAAATCGGCGGATTTCATATCGGCGATGTACAACCACTCCCTGAAGTACGAAATAATTGCACCAGTTTTAAATACTCTATTAGTTCAATTTCAATACTAATTTAAATTGTAGTATTTTTTCAGATATTAAACTAGATACAATATTCAAATATTGTATTTTAAAATCTAGTGCTTAGATTTAACATTTTTTTTTGATATCATATCGTGATATATTCTTTACATGTCACGAAACAAGATATGTTTAATTAATTAATTAAATTAATAATTTTCAGGACATACAAAACCTTCTAGATAATGCCACAAATGGAGCCATATTCTTCAGTCTAGGAAGTAATTTCAAAAGCTCTTCCATGCCCCCGGCAATGAAGGCCGCGGTGCTGAAAGCTCTTGGAAAACTAAAGCAAACTGTAATATGGAAATTTGAAGAAGATTTGCCTGAAAAACCTACAAATGTATTCATTAAGAAATGGCTTCCACAAACGAGCATTTTGGGTGAGGCAAAATAGATAATTGTCTTACACACGTCCTAGTTGAATAAGCTAACCTTGTCTTCAGTTACGTATATAGATTTAGGTTATGCTGTTACAAATACATATATAATATATGTACTTTCGTTTAACCAACGTCTTTAGACAAAAAATATCCGTCGTTTATACGACCCTACTATGTATTTATTTATAATTTTAGAGTACTATTAATAGTGTTTTTAAAGTTTAAATATGAACATAAAATAATACCTTCTTACTCCCATAAAAATGTATGAACGTTTTCAAAAACACTTTCTATGACTGAACATGATTCATTTATTGTTTGAAAACCCTTCACGTAATAACTAAAGAAAATAATTATTTTTGTTAAAGGTTAACGTAGGAAATAGTTCTGCCAATTGCTTTTTGTTTTTCCCAAATCAAAAACCAATCCACGCACCAAATTTGAAGAACAATCGTGAAATCAACACGTTAAAAATTAGTAAAAGAGGAAGTAGACACTTCAATGATTTGCACGCAGTTTTAACCTTTCCTAACGTTATTTTGTTAAAAAACAGCATAGGTAACGACTCCATAATAGTAAATAGCCGTTTATATGACTTAAATAATTCACTAGCTTAAAGACAGAACAGAGTAATGTGAATAGCTCGATGCGGCGAATACAAAAGAGCGCCATGGGTACCGCGGTGAGTTTTCGTGGTAGTTTTTATAACTAAGCGATTAAAGTCTCTACTGGTACACAGATGGTGCTAATTGTATTGCTGCTTGTCTTTAAACCTTTCAATGTCACGCTTTGAGCTAAACTCGATTTTACTACATTGTCATTGGTATTCATATCGTATTGAATGATTTATTTGAATTCTTTCAGCTCACAAAAACATAAAATTCTTCATCTCTCACGGCGGCCTGTTAAGTCGCACCGAGGCCATCAAGGCTGGAGTTCCTCTCCTCGTCCTGCCGATCGCCGGAGATCAGCACCACAACGCTAAAGTCACGGAAGAGATGGGACACGGAATTATGGTGAATACCGCCAACGTCACGGAGGAGACCCTCTCGACGGCTTTCGAGGAGTTGCTGACAAACCCAATGTAGGCGATTGTTTATAACTTGTTAATGGAACATAATTATTACACCTAAAATAAACAAATAGCCGAACTTTAACACGATGTCAAGGAAAATAATTAAGTTGTATCAAAGCATATCGAAATTTAATTAAATGGATTGACTACGGATTGGATCTGGATACGTTAGTGTACGAAAAAATACCAAAATAGTCTTTAGAAAATCCGTTAGATGGCAGTACAGATTAAAAAAATATTATAAAATTTTGATAATCACATAAGAATCGTCATTTTTGTAAAACTGTTACGCAGAACGCGCGTCGTTCCCCCCCCCCGTGAAGCGATCCATTGCTACTAAATTTGCAAGGGCTAAACTCCTGGGCGTTGTCACTCGCGTATCCCTCCCTCGCCCGCATTAGTCCGCTATATCGAGACTCTACAGTACATAGGTACTTTGAAATAAGCTGAACATAACATAACTTAATATCTGCGAAATGAAACGAAGTAAATTATATATCTTGTAATATTCCTATCACAATTATTATCGCATTATTCATTATTTAATATTCTGTCAGATGAATAGTTAATTTTGCTTTATTTAACAAAATTTATAAATACCAGTGGCGTGCAGAGCATACAAGCAAAAAAGCTGTGCATAACTAAAAAAATTGGGAAATAAATATAAATATGTATTAAATATATTAATTCATATTTAAAATATCACAGACCTATGTTCTCAGTAATTACAACTTCACAATAAGAATGTGTTCTCCTAAATAATAAATAAAATTATTAGATTAACATAAACGAAAATATTATTTTATAATTAGCGCCATCTGTGTACCAGAAAAGACTTTGATTGCTTAGTTTTTAAAACTACCACGACAACTCACCGCTGTACCCATGACGCTTTTTGGTATTTGCCGCATCGAGCTATTCACGTTATTCTGTTCTGTCTTTAAGCTAATGAATTAATTACTCAAGTCATATAAATGGCTATTCACTGAACTGAAAATTCCTTTCGGTTGATCCGTTTAGTATGGAGTTATTACCTATGCTGTTTATTAACAGAATAACATAAAGGCTTACAACTGCGTACAAATCATTGAAGTGTCTACTTTATCTTTTATTAATTCACGAATTTAAATATCTTACTGTTTTTACGGTGTAGATTTCATGATTGTTCTTTAAATTTGGTGCATGGATTGGTTATTGTTTGGGAAAAACAAAAAGCAATTGGCAGAACTATTTCCTACGTTAACCTTTAATAAAAATAATTATTTCCATTAGTTATTACGTGAAGGATTTTCAAACAATAAATGAAAGTGTTCTTATAAACGTCCATACATTTTTTTATATGTGTACGAAGGTATTATTTTAAAACTTAAACTTTAAAAACACTATTAATACTACTCTAAAATTATAAATAAATACATGGTAGGGTCGTATAAACGATGGATTTATTTTATCTAAAGACATTGGCTAAACGGAAGTACATATATTGTATTACATATATTATATATGATTGTATTGGTAACAACATAACCTTAATCTGTACCTACTGTACGCCACTGATAAATACGTAGCTTATTTCAATGTCCTAGATGGTCCCAAATGATTTTAAATTCCATAATTTTTTCAAATTATATTTTTTTCCAGATACGAAGAAAAAGCAAACAAATTGGCAAACATATTCCTAGACCGGCCCCTGAATCCTAGGGACCTGGTTCTTTTCTACTGCGAACACGTCATCAGGACAAACGGCGCTGTCCACCTGTCCCCGCCAGACTACGCGGGTCTTCAACTGATGCTGGTGGATGTGATCCTGGTGATGCTGATGCCTTTCGCCGTGCTGTGGATCATCATCTTCTTACTCTGTAAGAAATGTAGCAACGCGAAAGAACAAACGGCGATAAAAGAAGAAGAAAAGCAGAAAAAATATTAATCTGGACAACAGTTTAACTTTAGTTTCATAATCATTTTTGATATTTAATAGCGAACTTTGTATCATGTGGGGTGCACATTCAGACATTTTTTAAGAACCTTTAAACCTTAAACAAACACACTTAATTCAGATCAGCGCTGATATGATCTAAGTAAAATACAAAATATAGAAGAAAGAAAGAAGTGTGTAAAACTGTGTTTTTTATTTTTTTGTCTAGGCGCAATATTAACGGAGTTATGATTTTTTTTTTAACTATACTATACTCAACTTGAAGCAATAAACCATGGACACAACACAAGACAAACAGCGAACATCTACACGCCAGTTGAGACATTTAATCAAAGATTCTACATGTTCTTAGCTCCGAAACTGTACAACACACTCAACACCAACTGGAAATCGTTCAACTCCAATAAGATTACACAAATATGGACCCGATATATGATCCAAATGGGTAGAGATCAATCTGAAGCATGGCTATCCAACATTCTAACATAATCATTATACAGTACCTACACTAATAATTCACTACTTCTACAACACTCCCACTATTTTATTTATTTATTCCTATCAAATCTTTATCTTTCTTGAATTAAATAACACCACAACAGCGCGAAAAAAACTGGCTACTTTAACACAGACGGCAGTCTAGCAAAGTAACCAGGACAATTCTGTATACATATCAAAAGTGGAGTCTACTCCATCCCACACAATAAGCTACAAGTATATATTTAATTGCGACATAATTGTATCTTATATTCATCATGTTGATAAAGTGTAAATAAATAAATATGATTAAACCAGAAAATTTTTATGTTTCGATCTCTCCTAGTTATGATCGAAGAAAGTGCATTGAATATTTTTGGCAGTTGCGTCACGAGAGTCTCTACAGTTTTCTCTGATGTAGTTTTTCTACCTAAATCTACATCATATAACACTTGAATAGAGAGTTTATCGTTGTTATGTATTGAAAATATATTTTGTAGAAAATATCTACATGCATCTATACTTAACGGCTTGCATTATTACAAGGTACATGTATCTACGCAGTTCTACAAAACTCCCACATCAAACAATTATTTTATCTAAAATAATATTAGTACAACCTTCAGTGAAACACTTCGTACCATCATACACCAAGGTCAAGTGTGATGATTCGTAGCTCGGTTGTATAAACCGGATAATATATAATAATGACCTGCATACATATCGATTCCTCCTGCGTAAAGATCGTAAGCGAAAAATATCATTTTTAAATACTAATTTAATGTATTAATTATAAATATATACATATAAAATCAATTTTGTCGAAAAATATTGTTTTTGCGCTACCGGAATTCGAACCTGGATCTCTGTTTCCAATCCGGGGAAGTACACTACCAATTGTGTTATAACGCCGGTATTTTTCATGACAAATTTTCGAACCTATATTGTTACACTTTTTTCAAATTAATACATCTGTCGTTCCATTATTTTTACGGAATCACAAATACCTTTGAGTAAACTGATTGCAGACGCCAGAATTGTCAATTCATTTTTATTAAATTTTGGACACATTGATACAACTTATATATGCTTATTTACGTGACAGATTTAAAAAATATATATTTATTGTATTCTATGATGTAGGTACTGATAAATATAATATTTAAATAATTACAGCCATTAAAAATGTATCAAATGCATGCAAAATACTAGAACCATTAATAATGACATTTTTTACTTACGATACTTTATGTAGGTGGGGTCGATATTAGTTATGAGCTGTGAGTCAATCACTGATATCTTTGAGTCACACTCACTATCAGTGATTGAATATCTGAGAATATCATGATTCGTGATACATTTTTTTATTTTATTTATATGTGGTTGTTCAGCACATGTGCATGTGTAACGAAAATATTCATGAAGGAATGACGTTGCAATTCGTGATAAGCGGCATCTAGTGGATTCTACCAAAACGTTTTACGCTTTTGAACCGAAATGCTGAGAATTTGACCCGAAAAATAACATTATATTTGTGATGTTTGTTCATTAATTTCGTGTATTGTTATATCATGCGGTGCATGCGTATCAATAATGAAACTGTGATCGCAGTCACAGCTTCCAATCACTGATATTATCAAATATCAATCACAATCACAATCACACCTGTGAGCATATTTTCGTAACATAAGAAGGTATTATTTCACGATAAAACTTAAACTTTAAAAACACTATTAATAGTACTCTAAAATTATAAATGGTAGGATCGTATAAACGACGGATTTATTTTGTCTAAAGACGTTGGTTAAACGAAAGTACATATATTATATATGATTGTGTAATATCATTGGTAACAGCATAACCTAAATCTATACCTACTGCACGCCACTGATTAATAATAAGTACATCTATCATGAAAACATTCATAGCATGTATGTTAAATGTGTGAATTAAAAGTACTGAACATAATAATAAAACATCGATTAAAAGTATAAATACTCTCTTTATGTGAATAACCTTACCGGGGTGTGCAGTGTATAGTCAGTTACAGGTGACAAACATACGTTTAACCATCCCCTGCAGGATTAGCGACGATGATGAACTCCACTCCATGGCAAACGGACTTTTGCCGCATATAGCCTGAATTATGGACCAAGTTCACTCCGTTCAGTTGCCGCTGGAGTTCCAAAAGAGAATTAACGAATTAGGCAAAATATTTCATCAGATTGTCGCCAGTCACGCTGGAACACTTCATATTAGCTGATCATGGCGAACGTCTAATGTAATATTTATTTTACGCCGTCGCATAATCGGTACACGAATGGCTTGACAAGAAGAACATAATTCACCTATTTGCATTTCTTACGAAAATATTGGTTTTAATTATTAATTTATACCACCAACTGTATACTAATATATATTTTATTTTTAACTATAACGTAGATAAAACCTTTTCACTAATTAACAATATTATTTGTAATAATTAAAACAATTTAAGTGTTTATGTAAATACCTTCGATAGCTGGTTCCCAGGTTTCCGATTAATGCACACACATGATGTATGAACTGCATTAACATTTTTAATTTTGGTGTCTTTTTGGTCCGATGTTGTCGTTCTGTTAGCTGGGCTGTCTTCTTTAGATTTCGACCTACTGATGGTTTACTACGCACTGGTGGTTTATTTGGACCGCTGGACTATCGGTTACCGCCTTCTTTGCTTTCCGAAAAAAGGGCGACAATACTAACACACACACATGTACATTATTATAAACCAGGAAACCCAGTGGTGTCAATCGAAGTAACAGGGCGCGTAAACAATTGATAACAAACAATAAAGATTTCTATACTATACAGGTTGTCCCAAAAAAAGTAAGAACATTCCGTAACATAATTAATTATAATTCTCAACGTAATTTTTTTTTGCATAATATTTAGCTAATCAAAAATCATCAAAACACCCCATATTGAATAATCTACTGGGTTTAAATCTGGGCTGTTCGGTGGCCGCATGCCTGGCTCGACGAAATTAACATTCTCACGACGAAAAAAGTTGATTGTATTTCTGGCTGTGCGAGATGGAGCCCCGTCCTGCTGCAATGTCCAGTTGTACTGTAAATGTCTAGCTATACTCCAGGCATTATTTTGAAACTCTTTGATAATTTTCCTAGCACCCCAACGTTTAAACAATTCGCAAATTTTTCATCAGAATACGATGTTATGCTGTGATTTTAGCCATTCTGGATAACAATTAAAAAAAAAAACAAATATAAACAATGGGAAAATTAATAATCAAAGATGGCGACCGTAAATTGTCGAAATAAAACGTAATATAGGTAAGTAAGTAAATTAGTAAACTATTTAAGCTATTTTTGATATAGTTAAACTAATTATGTAAACCTGTACATACGAGTATGTACTTGCAATTGAAACGCAATGAAATTTGACATTATTGTTTCGGAATATTGCATACATATTGCATATTGCATACATAATATTGTGAAATATAAATTCACACACACACACAATCGGAAAGTTCTCAAGATATTTTTAAAAACATTTAAATTCTAGTCAAGTCATTGAAATTAATGTTTCACATTCCCGACTGCGCGGTGAGAAGTATAATTGCCGGCCGGCTGATAAACAAGTCGATTTATAAAATGATGATTTGCATTAAAAAGCGATAACTAGAATATTTCTAAATTTATTTAAGATGAGAAGTGTTGATTTCTACAATTTATAATGCAAGTTAAAAAAGACCTTGATCTCTGAGAGAATTTTTCGGGAATATTTAAACACCCTATGTTGTTTATGGAGATTGAAATAAAAATACACATGTCAATCAGCCTAGTAAACACCTAAATACGATAATTAAATAACATCCGTCGCTGCTGCCTAAAAATAACAACTTCTCGGAATTTTCTAATCACACAAATGATCAATATCAAAGATCATAGCATCAAAAACGGTCAGGCCTGTCTCAAGTTTTACTGTAACAGACAGACAGGCGTTGTTTTTTTATGGTGTCCGGTTCAGTACAGGTTCTGCGCGAAGTGAACTGTGACGCAACCAGTACACGGATACCTTTACCGACTCTCAAATATCAAAGTTTTATTGAGAGATCGTCGTGACCACGGGCAATTATGTATATTTGTTTTACAGAGAAACTTTGAAATTGCAAAATAATAAATTCATTTTTATTAAGAGAACACATTCTTATTGTGAAGTTGTAATTATTCAGAACAGACGGTCTGTGATATTTTAAATATGAATTAAATATATTAATTAGAAAGATATACATATAAAATCAATTTTATCGAAAAATATTGTTATTGCCACCGGGATTCGAACCTGGATCATTTCCAATCCGGGGAAGGTGCATTATCCAACTATGAAACGATTAAATGTATTAATATCAAAAAGGTGACATATAGGTTCGAAAATTTGTCACTAAAAATATTTAAAATTATGCACCTTCCCCGGTTAGGAAAGAGATCCAGGTTCGAATCCCGGTGGCGCAACAACAATATTTTTCGATAAAAATTGATTTTACATATCTTTCTAATTAATATTTTTAATGTTGCTCATTTATTCTCACCTACTCTGTACAATATAAAAATAAAATAAAAAATGTACCTACACAAAGAAAGACTTGAATAAAATATTGAAAACAATAATACAGGGTGCACTTTGAATGTACGGATACCAAAATTCGTCTAGCGAATCGGTTGTTGAACCTGCCTGAATCTATGGTGACCTCACTCAGAGCTGCGAATTCCGGCAATCACGTGATGCAACCATTAGTGAGATAAATAAATTATACATTAATTTCATTAAAAACATGAACAGGGCGTCCTTCGGCCGATTTGGAAAAATCACTACTCGCAGTCCGCTAGTTTTTTTTATTTTTTATTGATACTGGTCTAGCTGGCTGCACACGATGTGTGTAATATATTTTCGCTATTTTGTAATACTGATCGCCAGTCAGTTGAACGTAAAGCAATGAAGAATATTCTGCATTTTGTGGTGTTGTTCGCGTGCATCAGTTATGTGTTCTGTTACAAGATCCTTCTGGTGGTGCCCCCGCCAGTACGCAGCCACTATATCCTTGTGAAAGCTCAAGCCGACATCCTGCACGAACATGGACACGAGGTGAGTGTTTCGGCGATTAGTTTTGACTGTTTTTTTTTTTAGCAATATTTTAATATGTCCAAAAACACACAATTACTGGATTTTCAGCAACAAAGGCACTGTAATTATACAAATTATAGATACCTCACAGAGACGAAGCTAATTTTTATTATATTTAATGAAAAGATATGGAAGTATGGGTAATTACAGGGCTTGCGGCCTGTCTTCGGCTGGCTTAAGTGATCACTTTATATAAATATAACGTTCACCATTCTCACCCATTAATCAGTCTCCATGTTGACGCAAGTCGAATACTCATTCCCTGTCCTCTTTCGTCCATCCAATCATTTTATACTTGTCCCGCTCTGGTCGATTACCTTACATTTCGCCGCCCGGGACCAATCTCCGATTGTGCTTCGACCACGAAACATTAAGGTTTTTTTGTGATTCTTCTGCCGCCCTACACTCACGCCGTGCGTATCGCTTGGACCGCGCAGAGGAAGTGAACGTTTTCGGAAGTGCCGTTAAAGAAATCTCGGTTTGGCATAATATACGCGCTCGTCAACCGGTAGTGCAATCGACGCCCAACCCAGGAATTCAAAGCATGGTAGGCCATATCCATTTGCCCTTAGTTTCCTTCAGACTTCCATTTCGGGTTGCGTCAACTATTTAAAACCATTCTAGATACAGTCCACGGAATCTTATCCCACCACTCCATATCTATCAAATTTTTAGAAGTTGTATATATGTTACTAAAGTACGACTTCAAAAATTATAAGCAATTTTCAATTGGCCGTTTCTCATCCCTTGCATACGCATTTATATGGAAACACTTCGAGTACAACTACAATATCGCCATCTATGGACTAAATTTGATATTAATTTCCCTGAAGCAGCATAGATGTCACTAATGAGAAAAATACAATATTCTTTATCTGTAAGTTTTTTTTAACACATTATACAAGAATACGCCTAAAAATCAAATTTTATGTATATATTTTTTTTAATTAGATTTTTCTCTCCAATTTTGTATGACTTCTCTACGTTAAGGACCGTGTCCATGGAAGGAGATGCGGTGAGACAATCTCAGAGATTTAGTTGAGAATCATCTCAGTACCGTGGACACGATTTTGATCTGAACCGGAGATCAGCTTGAGATTGTTAAAAAAAAACACAAACCAGCGCGCACCACGTTCGATCTGATCTAATCACTTTAATCATCAATTTATTTACACAGACTTTACGGAAACCGAGCTCGTCGTGGATGATTCTATGGACAGAACCATGGCTGATATTTAAAGAAGACGCTACCTCACTCGTGGTAACCATCTCTCGAGCTTTCTGGTTCTTGTCGTCCGTGGTGGAGCTTGACGGGCGTCCTACTCTCTCTTCGTGCGTCACACTCTTCCGGCCACTTTTAAACTTCTTCATCCACAAAAAACTTTTCTATGTGATGAAACACTATCCCCGTATTGTGATAAAAGTCTTCGATGAATTTCAGCCCCTTTCTTCACACCCTCCGACCAAAGAAATCGGATCACTGCTCGTTGTTCCTCCTCGGCGCAAACTGCTAGCGGAGCGGACACGTTTGAAAAAGAGATTCGAGTTTTAGAGAAAATTTCGAAGCGTAGAATAACGTAAATTTGGAATTTTTGAAGACACTGACGAGAAAGAAATAAATAGAAGAAGAACTATCTGTGCAGAGACGGTACAATCAAATATCTTATTATTGATTGACTTTCTTACTTTATAACCCGACTATTCTGTCTACACTGAGCCATTGATTGTATTTTCATTTAACACGAAAAGAAGATTGAACCAACCGATATGGGTCGACCGTTACAGCACGAAGATCGTGACACACTTTTACCTAACTGACAAATGATACTTTCATAAATTAATTTATATTTAATATACATTGCAAAGGGCAATCCGCAAGAAATTATATTAATGTTTTACTAAGGTTATGTACGTATGATAAGAATAAATTATTTTTTAATAGATTCGGAAAAAAATTCTTCGTACTTACGTGACCTTTGATATTTTGTCAAAAAAGATATGAAACCAAAACAAATTATCTCCATTAGTGATGGTTAAATCGTTATTTAAACCGTTTTTGTGACTGATTATGTTCAATTGTAACAAAAACTGGTACCTGATTATTCGTAATTCTCAAGCAATAACTGGTTCACTAGTAAACCACCAACAGTTAAATTTTAGTTACCAATCATCGTTAGAATCACAGTCACATAACAACACTCATCTCCATGATTTCGAACTGTAAATCCGGATCGATAGGATCAAAATGAACGAAATGCACAATCTTCGAGTCACGCGTCCCGCGGAATGATATACAACCATTCCGATCGTAAATCGTAATCACCGCAAGGTATGGGACGGAAGTAGGGAAACCTTGATACAGGATGAGGTCGGTGAGGTGATAGGAGTTCTAGTCGAAGAATCAGTGAATTTCGGGGAACCGGGATTCGGTAGGACTGCTCGCCTTACCTTGTATATGACGCCTTTGTAATTCGTGCAGTCGCCGCCGAGATCACACAATGGCACGCGGATGAGCCGATTTCCGATCCCAATTGAATACGGCGATGACACAAATTCACCCAAGGCACACAAACAACAAACAAAACACAATATCACAAAATAAAGTGCTGGTGCACTGGAGCTGAAAGGTCCACGAGACCGAACAAATATCGGTCAAGTTGACATCTGCTGGCGTCAAGGTCACATCACAAGGAAATATACTGATGGGAATTCGGATGCGGAATGTGTCAATAACAGTGGTCGCGGCTGAATCGAAAGACGCGCCAAAAGTGTATTTTACGAATTCGAAACACTTCATAATGACAGCACATTGTACATTTTAGATACAGAATTTGGACCCGTTCAATTTAAAAACATCAAATCTTCTTCCACCGGAAGTCAAATCAACTATGTCGTAACCAAATTTTAAAATATCATAACAGATGTAATACAAATATATACTTTTACAGGTAACTTTGATTAGCCCTTACAAATCTGAGAAGCCGCTTTACAGGGAAATTGGTATCCCAGAATTACTTGCAGTTAAACCGGGTGAGTACTCTTTACTGTGTGCCATGCAGTAGGTATCCACCTCTGATATATAACGCATTATTTTGACAACTTTGCTAGACTACCGTCTGTGTTAAAGTGGACTGTTCCGTGATGTTGTAGTGTTATTTAATTAAAATTTTAAAAAAGGAGTAAGATTCAACAGAGATATGTGAAAAAAATAGAGGAAATAAAGAAACTGTAGTGAATATGTTGTAAATCTAGAGTGAAGTATTAGCGTAGCGTTTCTGTAACTTTTTTTGTAAGTGAACGATTTCCAGTCAGTGTTAAGTGTGTTGTACAGTTTCGAGGCTAAAAATATATAGAAACGTTAAAATAATGTCGTTGTTGCTCTCGGAACAGGTGTGTATATGTTTATTCGTTGTCTTGTGTTGTAACCATGATTTATTGCTATGGGTTATTGTTTGAATAACGTCAAAAATACTGTACTCTGGATACCGTACTGGCAGGGGCGTGCAGTGCACATAAGCAAAAAAACTACTAAAAACTCTGCGAAACAATTATAAATTAAATAATTGGATTAACATAAACGGAAACATTATTTTAGTAGCGACTTTAATTGCTCAGTTCTAAAAACTACCGCGACAACTCGTCGCTATACCCATGGCGCTCTTGTGCATTCGCCGCATCGAGCTATTCACATTACTCTGTTCTGTCTTTTTATACTAGTGAATTACTCAAGTCATATAATTGGCTATTTACTGAATTGAAAATTCCTTTAGGTTGATTTTTAACAGAATGACTGCGTGCAAATCATTGAAGTGTCTACTCACTATTTTACTAATTCGCGAATTTTACTATCTTACAGTTTTTAACGTGTTAATTTCATGATTGTTCTTTAAATTTGGATTGGCAATTGGCAGAACTATTTCTTACGTTAACCTTAAATAGAAATAATTATTTCCTTTAGTTATTACGTGAAGGGTTTTCAAACAATCAAATGAATCATGTTCAGTCATAGAAAGTGATCTTAAAAACGTCCATACATTTTTTACATGGGTAAGAAGGTATTATTTTACATTAATAGTAGATACTCTAAAATTATAAATAAATACATGGTAGTGTTGTATAAACGGCGGATTAATTTTGTTTACAGACGTTGGTACGTATATTATATATGATTGTGTAATATCATTGGTAACAACATAACGTAAATCTATACCCACTGCACGCCACTGTGTACTGGATATCTAAAAGGATGTCCATTTATTACCCTGAGAATATATATATATATCTATACACGAGTCTTACTCTCATAGAGAAGAAACAAATGTTAATATATATATATATCCACTGATTATTGAAATTGTATTATAAAAAATAAAAAAATTACTGTTCAAAAATCAAATAATAAATTTACTCAAAATCAAGTAGGTATAGTTGGTATAGGTGCGAGTCTCATGTCCTACCGCAACAGATAGAATATTATCGATATTTTCTTAAATTATCTAATGTAATTAATGCTCTGTTTATATTTCAGATGTTTCCATTGTTAGTTTCTCAGTAACCAAGTTCACCAACACTATGGCCGTGTTGGGAATACTCGAGCTGGTAAAGGGTTTCGCAGCAGTCATGTACAAGAGTGAGGATGTCAGAAAACTGATGGACGATAAGACAGAGACGTTCGACCTTGTGATAATAGAACACTTCGTCAGCGACGCGCTTATCGGGTGAGGGTTGACAACTTTATTATGATAATGTACTAAACCCCTCCGGATAGCACATATAAAAATTACAGATTTCAAATACGTTAAACCCCGATGTGCTCTATAAAGGCTTGTGTCTACAGAAAGAGACACATTGAGATAAATCTCAGTACATGTACATATGCTGAAATTCTGATCCCGAAATAGACTCAGAGATCACCGTTTGAGATTAGTTCTTGCAGCGTTAATGTAAGATTATTCAGTTCCAAACGAATATCTGTTACTTTTTAAGCGGTTCCAATGAACGGGAACTGGAACTAGTGTTCGAGCAAATCGTCGCTAGAACAGAATTGTTTTCTACGGCCCGCCTTAGATTGAGCTTCGGCGCTTCGCCGCCGAGCGCGGGGATAGCGACATGATATTTAAAATATAACTTTAATATTTCAGGTTCGGAGTGAGATTCAACTGCCCCGTGATCCTCAGCTCCACCATCGGCCTGACCCACTGGGTGGCTCGCCGCACCGGGAACCTAGACAACCCAGACGCCGTGCCCCACTTCCTGCTCCCCTTCGCACCCCGCATGGATCTATGGCAGAGGGTGGTCAACACTGCCATGGCCGTGGCTGACGAAGTCATCGATTGGTGAGGCTCGACTCGATGACCGGTGGTCCAATGTAATATAATAATCTCATGATGAACGAATCCCGATGACGGCGATATGCATCACTATATATCGTCTCCATGGAACAACACATGCTGCCATCTAACGGCGTGCAGGCCGAACAGACAAATTTTTCCGCTGGACACCCTTTACATTACTCAATGTGGCTTGTGACTTGTGGCTTTGTGGCTTGTGGCTCAATGTAATGGGACATAATAAATTAGGTATTTATATTCCCTAGGAGGAAAGCAATCTGCTGTCGCCGATTGCTTGTTGCTACGCCCTGTGGGCGGCAATTATGGCCACGACCATAGATAAGAAAAGAAAGTCTGCGACACAAGATGACAGATGCTCAAAACACTTACCAGTCGTAAAAATTCGTACTATTTCGCTACGTATGTACGATTTTACTTACTCGTAATAAAGACAATGTATACTTCATTTCAAATTGAATTGTTTACGTACTGTTGAATATATATAAAAAAACCTTTAAGTAATCTTAACTTAGCGATATTAAAAACACTTTCGACATATTCGCTATTTTGGCGAATATATCGAATTTTTTCTCCAAATCCAATAACATATCCGGATAAAAGTCATAGATAAAAGACGGGGAAGCGAAATACTATTGCGAATGCTGTCAAAAAAATATTCAGCGTACTTGAAGAGTGTCATGTTTCACGTGATCTATTACATACTTACGGACGCGCTTTCAAAAATAATTCACATGTTCGCGTTTTTTTACGAAAATTCTTGTTTTTATTATTCATTTATATCAGAAATTATATAATAGATTTTACTTTTTTATATAAATAAAAAAACACACATTAATAGGATCGATATAGATATTATTTAGTAAGAAATTAATGTGTTCTTGATATAAAAAATTATTTTAAATAGTATCTGAAGCCTCAAAGCATGTGAGTGAATATAATATATTATTTTTAAATAATTTGAATTCACTAACATAAAGTGTATTAATAACTATTAATATTTAATATTTTGCTGATTTGGTTCAATGCAGATTTGTCTTCGTAATCTTGGCTTTAATTATTTAGTATATGAAAGAACTTTCTATATTAAGGCAATTTTGTGGCACGCGGAAAATAAATTTAATGATCGCGGTCTTTCTTATGATGCTTGTATTTTCTTAATTATGGCAAATTATATTCAATTTATTAGTTTTACGTTAGTGTAAAGATTCTATCTAAGTGATAATTTAAAAAAAAGTTTAATTTATTGTATAACTTCTGATATAAATGAATAATAAAAACCTATTATGAATTATTTTTGAAAGGTAAGCCTTAACAATTTCTGAAGGAATCAAATTAACATCTATGGTTGGACATGAAATTATTACTTAATAATACTCAAAGTATTATATTTAACTATAGGTTTGTGTTGCATCCAGCACATGAAAAGATGTACAAGACGTACTTTCCCGAGGAGGCGAAGAGGGTCCCCTACTCTCAGCTGTCCAGCAAAGTTGCTTTGGCGTTTCTCAACAGCCATCCATCCATCGGGATAGCCAGACCCCTGCTGCCCAACTCTGTGGAAGTCGGCGGCTACCACATACAGAAAGCTAAACCCCTGCCCGAGGTACGCAATTATCAACCCTAACAAATAATGAGATTTACTTGTCTCACCACAGGCTCAAACCTTGTCTCAAACCAGGCTCGTATCAACCTTAAAGGTATACCTCCAGACAACAATACATCGCAGCGCAGCCACTCCGTAAGCCAGCCTTTCTCGGCCGGCTTCCAGAACACACCTTCAGTAAACGCTTCTCGCCATCTTTGTTTTCACCTCAACTTGTGTGCTGTAAATTGTGTATCATACCTTAATAAACGCTATCATACATAAAATATACATGGCCGTATAAGGGCTTACTTATCAACCATTAGGGCCCGAACCAGAGCGACCAATAAGCAGACGAAAATAAATCATTAGCACCGGAGACGGATACTGCTCAAACAATTAAATTCACTTCTCCGCAGACCATCCTAGCACCAACATCGCCATTCAACCGCACCTCCTGCGCGCCACTTCAGAGATCAAACCGCGCGACTAAATTGCATTAATTCATCATCTCAATAAACGAAACCTTGCAGGTGCTCTTTCATTTATATACCCTGCTCTAGCTGCAACAGACACCCTACACTGCAACATACAACCAACACGCGTGAGACAAAAAGAGGTTAAGAGCTTCTGTCTCACAGCATCTTAACCTTCTGACACAATCTCAAGTCAATCATAGTTTGAATAACTTTTACACACAATCTCAACTCCTACAACGCCATCAACTATAAGTTATTATCTTATTTCATTTACCTGTTCCAGTCAACACACATTTCGTGATATCATATTGAACGAACACAGTGAGCGCTGGGGGAAATTGGGGCCCCAGCCTCACATTTAAACAGATCCTTCCAATTCATTTAATGATAATCAATTTTATGAAATTAAAATAAATAATAAAATAAAAGCTTATTTTTGAGTTTTTGTATACGCAAGTTAATCTTCGCTATATTGGAGTTATTGGGAGTGCATTTGAAAAATATTTCAAGAGTTCGACATCTAATAAAGTCTATTGTTTATATACATTATGAATTGAAAAACAAAAAAAAAATTACGGATCATTTTATGGCCCGCGTCCACACTGATATTTTTAACTCAGAGATTTGCTTTGTACTAGATGCGCGTGGGCTGACGATTCATAAATCGAATCGCGCTGAACTCTGCATCGGCCTTAATCGGGCCTCGAGCCAAAGCTCCGAGAGAAATCTTATACGTGAACACGTGCCATTAGACTATCGAAAAAAGCAGTTAAAATATTCAACCAGTATAAAAATTAAAAGCAGCTGCGAAACCAGCTATCCACAAATATGGCAGAATATTTACTATATAAATAAAATAAATATATAATGTATCATATTATCTTATCGCTTTCAGGATCTTCAAACACTGCTGGACAGCAGCAAGCATGGCGCAATATTCTTCAGTATGGGCAGCAATCTCAATAGTGCTGATTTCTCTCAAGAGCTTAAACGGGATTTGATCAACTTCTTTGGCAAGCTGAAGCAGACGGTTCTCTGGAAATTTGAGGAGGACCTGCCGGGGAAGCCGGACAACGTCATAATTTCTAAATGGCTACCGCAATCCAGCATTTTAGGTAATAGCACATTTACTATATTTACTGAGAATGCAACAGCGACATACGAATCCGAAACGTATGTCAGATATGTCATAGACATGACCGAATAGTCCAGAAAACTTTACACAGAAGAATGCTCAGCTTATATACAGGTGAATATTATGTTCCAGGCCGATGTTGTTTTGAAATAACTAAGTAATAAAACATATTTTTTTAAATTTTAATTTTATCTATTGATTATATGGTTTATTACAATTGTGTATAGAATACACATCGGCCAAGTTTCCGCCTCTGGCAGCAGCATAAACGCGTGCTCTTTTAACCATATATCGCGTGTTATTTCAGCAATTTCATTTCGAATATTGTCCCGCAGCATCGGAATTGTTGTTGGATTATTGGCGTAGACCTTTCCTTTTAAGTACCCCCGCAGAAAATAGTCGAGAGCCGTCACATCAGCTGATCGAGGAGGTCAGTCGATATCACAACTTTTTGATATTATGCGGCCGGGAAAAATTTCATTGGCATTGTCCTGTTGAAACCACACGAGTTGCAGGCCCAATCGACCCAATTCGGCCACCGAGAAGTTTTCCAACGTGTGACGTTAATGGTTATAGCATTCCTTCATGTATCCTGAAATAAATAGGCATATACTCCATATATGGCTCCAGGCCTGGAATACAATATCCACCTGTAGTTACAGAAAAATGATTAAAACATTTGTAAATATCATCTTTGTCTTACGCAGAACATCCTAACATGAAGGCGTTTATATCCCACGGCGGTCTGCTGAGTATCACCGAAGCCGCGAGCGCCGGAGTACCGATGGTCGTGATTCCCGTCTTCGGGGACCAGCTCCACAACGCGGCAGCTGTCGAGGAGAGGGGCCAAGGAGTCGCGCTGGAGTTCGGCAACTTCACACGTGACTCCCTGGCGTGGGCGCTGGGAGACGTGCTGAGCAATCCGAGGTGGGTTGTGCTAATAATTGTGATCAATTATATTCAGTATAATGTATTTGCATAAGAAACAACACACGAATGTGCTGGGAAATGATATTATCGCACACCCAGATCAAAACTGAGACAACTCAAAAAATATTATTTTTCAGCAGACAAAAAAAAACATAATTTTTCTCCATTTTTTGTTACTAAAGTTATGACACTATTAAAAAACTGGAATACAATAATAACTCAAAATTCTTGTTTTTTAAGTTGTCTTAGTCTTGATCTACTTACTTACTTTCTTTATCATCACGCCGTTGCCCCGCTGGGGTAGGCATGGAAGATAGAGCGCCACACTCGCCTCATCCACATTCATACATCTTCTCATACAAGCTCGCTGATTGTTGAAGCTTCCAACAGAGCCATCCTCCAGTGTCTGGTTTACCTGGTCATTACCTCTATTTCTGGCGCCACCAACACTTGCGTCATATATCTTTCTTACCATTCTCTCCTCGTTCATCCGTTCCATATGACCAAACCACCTATCTTACTCATTATACTAAATCAGTTTTTTTTTAAATAGAGATGCGTACACAGAATACATGCCACATCAATATTCTTACTATTTTCAAACTAAACTAGACTAGTTGGTGTCCTGGAACGAGACGCGAACCTCCGACCACCAGATCACTAGGCCAACATCTTGACCACTACACCAACAAGCTACATTAGGTGTACGTTATATGAAATGAAAAAAAAGTGTATTATATTAAATACCATTTTTAATTGCTCAGTTGCACTCCAGGATCCTGAGGAAAACATAAAACAAAGACACCCCGCTCTCCACTCTTTTTAAAACATAATTAATAGAATATGTAAATCTTATTTTGTTTTTTGTCTTCAGATATACCAAATCGGCAAAGAAAATCCAAAAACTGTTCCTTGACCGTCCCATGAACCCGAGGGAATCAATCAATTACTATTCAGAGCTGGTCATCCGCTCGGGCGGAGCTCCGCACTTGTCTGGCGACGATCCGAGCTTCGCGTCGCATCTCCTGGTGGTGGCCGTCTTGGTCGCGCTGCCGTCGCTGTTTTTGCTGGCATTAGTATCCTCGTGCCGGAAATGCCTGAAGAAAAGTGAAAAAACCAAGAAAGTGAAGAGAAATTAAACAAGTCCAGCAGCGGGTAACACCGAATCCATCCTGAGGGGGTGGGTTTCTTGTGTAGGTTAATTTTTTTAATACAGCAACATATTTTGATTTATAAAAAAGATTTTTGCAATTCTATGACTAATATACGACAAAATAAAGTTTTAAATAACTTAAAAAAGGTATGTTTCGCTATTGCTCACTCACTACTCCTGTATGGAATAATTGGGTGGGGAGGAGCACACAATAACATAATGAATTCGGTAAAAATAATACACAGAACAATCATTAGAGTAATATTTTTAAAAAATCATCAACTATTTCAACACAAACAATTTTGGCACAAAATTCCCAGTTCCTAAAATAGAAGATATTTACAAAAAAATCTCAATTTATCAATTACTCAAAGAAATTTGAAACAAGCACAAGCAAAAATAATTTTAAAATCCCTAAATCTAACACTATCAACAATATTTTAAATATGAATTAAATATATTAATTAGAAAGATATACATATAAAATCAATTTTATCGAAAAATATTGCTGTTGCGCCGCCGGGATTCGAACCTGGATCTCTTTCCTAACCGGTAAAGGTGCATTATCCAACTATGCTACAGCGACAATATTTTTAGCGACAATATTCGAACCTATATGTTACCTTTTTGATATTAATACATTTAATCGTTCCATTATTTGAAAGAGCCAAAATATTAAATATTAAAATATCACAAACCTATGATCTGAATAATTACAACTTCATAATAAGAATGTGTTCTCCTAATAATGTTTTATATACTTACAGATAAAAAAACTTCAATAGCCTCCCTACACAAATTAAAGAGATACAGGATATAAAAGAACTAAAAAAGATTGCACACAATTAGATAATAAATACAAATGTATAACTTCTAACTGTATATAAATTATTACAGTGTAACTCCCTCTCCGAGCACAAGAGCTAGTCTCTTTTTTGGAAAGGTGAGCGATAAAAAATATATAATTTTAGTTACGTAAAATACCCTGTGTGACAGACGCAAGTCGCCGGTCACCAAAAGGTGGTGGATGGATGACGACAGAATCGCAAGGGTGGGTTAGCGATGAGGGGGAGGGGGGATGGGAGGATGGACAAGGGGTACCTTCGGTAGCGGATCAGGACTGACTCACGGGACCAGAGGACAACACGCACGACTCACCTTGTTGATGACAAAAACTCTGATAAGTGTCACGTTCAAAATATAACAAAAATTCACAGCGCGGCGTGTGCGAGTAGTGATTCAACACGAATAATCTCCGAAAGGACAACCAGTCGAACCAAATGAACAATGCTGGGGAGAATAGGCTAAGGGGGTATGAATAAACTATCAATTTAATTCATTACGAATGCGGAACAACATGATTAAATTTATTAGCTAAAAATAAAACTAAATCAACGCAGATTTTTTTTCGTGTGGCGGGCACAATCCAAACATAATATGTATTATATAGATATTAAAATCAAACAATGATATGAAATACGAATAACGAAATTGATAATTTGATATTTATTATTAGATTCATCTGTGTACTGTGCTTGTAAGTCAGTATAAGATCATTTTGATATATCTTAACTGTCTGCCCCACTAATCACGTTATCCTTTTTTATTTATGACACCTCCTACGCCTTTCCCGCATACCCCTTTCTGAGTACTTAATTATCTTTCTATTTTTTTCTACAACATAAAGTTGAGCTAATAAACTATTACATTTTTATAAAACATAAAATTGTTTTATTTTTGCTGTTATCTTATACGCTGATTCCTCCAAATATATATTTTTTTTATGTTCGTCCATCTGTCTGTGTTGCATAGCAACATAAAACAATCAAGACCTGTTATCAATTCTGTAATCTAAAGCAGGGGCGTGGCTAGTTCTAAATTGGCGGAGAATTATAAATATTATAATTGTGAGGTATGGAATCAAAATCAGACGCGTCCAATTTTTATGGATAGGTATGTACAAATATAAAACAAATTAATGTCTACAAGATTAGCCTATTGAAATTAGACAAATATTGCAAGAATTTTGTATAAAAATGCATTTAAAAGTTACTTGTTACTTCAATCGCAGACATATCTGATAAATGTTTAATTCAAACCCAGACAAATATGTTTTTAGCCAATAAGATGACAGTATTTGGTCATGTGACCTGCGGTTACTGGTCATGTCCAAATGTGACAGCTGTGGTACAGTGGTTGTTTGCATTTTACTCGAAAACAGGTAAAGTGGACATGTCTACGTTTGATTCTGGACTTCACAATTATCGCCTCGCATGTAAAAAAGCAGAAATCAAATATGCCTCAATATTAAGGGATGTAATATATTTACTCAAAATTGTGTAAAAATAATCTGACAAAAAATACGTAGGAAAAATTGGCAAGGCACTTAAGTATCAATCAATACTCAATTTGTGTTTTATTTATCCCAGACTAGTCTTGTCATCTTTGTAGTAGTTCCTCTGGCATTCGAAAGACGTGTCCAAGATACCTTAAGCGGCATTGATCAGTTTAACAAAATCCAAGTTAAACTAAGCAAAAAGAATGTTATAATAATAATAATAATAATAATACGTTTAATAATTCGCCATAATGATAATACATATTATATAATACATTAAAGTAACGAAATATTATTTATGTTATGAAAAGAAAACAAAGGAAAATATAAATAAATAAACAGTTCTCAAATATATGTAAATATAAACAAAATATAAATACTTCAGTCATAGCCATTATTGTATCTGTAACTATTCTGTAGCCCTTGTCATTCTCTGGTCAGGGAACCAGCTTTCCATGAGGGCGCCGCATGCACCAGAAAGTTGGTGCTGAGCTCCAGCCGCAGCTTTAAGCCCGCAACTCGATGTCTCAAGCGGAACGAATCCACGTATATGACCTTCGGCAAACATTGTAGATGCGCTGCAATAACGCGCCAATCCGAACAATATTCTGTATGAGTTGTTGTACTGAATTCGATGACGGTTGTACTTCGAGTAGTCCAGAGCTCCCAGGTATACATGCTGGTAAAGAAAGATTTAAACAGGATCCTCTCCACCTCCTTACTGCATCGGTATTTGCACGAACGCTCACTGTCTCCTCTGCCGTTCTATGTCATCATCGTCTTGTCCATCTTCATTGAATATATGGCCAAGATATACCTATTCAGATGGAGTACTTTGTGCAGATGATGCAGTGTTATTATCCAATATATATTATGTTTTTCACATGGTAACACAGCGGCGTAATGGCCTTACTAGGTAATCCTAGAATGAGCAATTGACGGAGCCGACTTGCTTTCTGTTTGTGTTTCTGTGTTCTGGCACTTCTATGAAGGTTCTAGAATCTTCATTTCACCCTGTCAATTTATTTATTAAATCCTTACTAAGAAAACACGAACATCATACAAGAAGAAGAGATAGACTGACACGGCCATTCAGGAAGAAGGCTAAATCTCAAAAATGTACAGTGCGATGAAGGTTTTTAATGAAATTTCAGAAAACATAAGAAAGAATAAAACACTACATAGATTCAAAATCAAACTAAGTAAATATGTCCAAGATAAGTTATAGTAAAATTTTGATATTGTCTATATTAGAGCATATATAAATATACCTATGCACTATATTAACAATACATAAATAAGAATCCAAATTTATTGACCATGTATTAAAAAAATATTATATAATTATATTCCCTTATGACGCGCGTTCAAGGTTCATCTGTATAAATTCAAATTTATATAAGATATAATTATCAGTGGCGTAACTATGCCAATGCAGCCAATGCGGTGCATCGGGGCCCAAAATGTTCGCCCCCTTATAATGCATTTGATATTGATATTTTTGCGATAATACTCGTACGTTAACAAGGGGCTCGCTTAATCTCAGAGCTATTCGCGGTGTTCCGGGGAAGGGGCGGAATGAATAATGTTACTCAGTGTACTTTTATTTTCTGACAATACGCAATATGTCGTAAAATATCTCTCTCTATATATATATATATATATATCTATAGCTGAAAAATATACTTGTCTACTTTAGATTGCAAGAGTGAAGAGATCCAAGATTGAAGCAGAAATAGGTCCATGTTTCAAACCAGAACACTGGATTGAAACTGAAGTTCTCCTTGGAAAATGATGGCACAAAGTAATAAATATTAGAAACTGTCCTTCTCAAAACTGTGCAAAATTACGGTAAAGAAATGTGCACTGCGAAGTATGAAGGATAATCGTTCAAAGCATCGTTCACAAAAATGTTGCGTTGAACATCTGGAAGTATCAAACATCGACACTTTTAATTATTTAACTATTTTTATGTAAACACCTTCGATAGCTGGTTCCTAGGTATCCGATTAACAATAATCCCGCATATGATATATGAACTGCAGTAACCTTTTTAATTTTGCTGTTCTTCTGGTCCGATGTTGTTATTCTTTTAGCTGGGTTGTCTTCTTTAGATTTCGACCGACCGAAGCGCGCACTGGTGGTTTATTTGGACCGCTGGACTGGCCGAAGCACGGGATGTAATTAAATGACGCCCGTCGGTTACCGTCTTCTTAACTTTCCGAAAAAAGGGCGGCAATACTCACACCATTATAAACCAAGAAACCCAATGGTGCCAATTAAAGTACAAAGGCGAGTAAACGAGAAATTTCAAAAGCAACAAAGTGTTATGTTTTATAAATCTACTGAAATTGCAGTCAGGTAGGTACTGATTTGAAATGAGAATATTGTTTTTTTTTAACTTAAAATATTTTAAATCCACCACAGCAATAAATGGAATTATAAAATATTAAAAATTGTTTACCATGTAGGTATATTACGAAAATACGTGAAATCATTATCAATGTGCCCCGGTAATGTGTTGAGTTAGGGACCAGACCATTGCTGTAAAGCGAAAATTGCATTAAAGCGAAGCAAAGTCAATTTTAAATTACAAGTGCATATAAAAGCCTAAAAATAATTGTTTTTTTTTTTAATATAAAAATGTGAATATTAAAGATGGACACGGATTAGTTCTAATATTCGTGCATACTTATTTAGTGGACCCTTTTTCCATTCTGCATTGGGGCCCAATTTTTGTAGTTACGCCACTGTACCTATATCTTATCTACTATATTACGTCTTCATTCGACAATAACGGCTGACCTCGAGAGTTACTTTTAACGCGCCTACTTTGTAATTGTAATTAATCATGGCTTAAAACAGTATTTTAATATATTGGCCAGACACGAAATTCTCTAGAATACGATACAATTCAACTCAAAACACAAATATCATATTCAGTTTATCGAATAATTTCTGAGAAGCCCACCACACCAGCAGCTGTTAATATTAACATCACACAACCTAACCTAACCTAGCCTAAACCAGCGGGACCTTGGGAGGTCAGGTAGTCACCAACCTGCTTTGAAGGCTAAAATAGGGTGACCAAAACTCGTCACATGCGCTTTTTATAATGTGCCAGAAATATTTTTATGTTGTGTTTCTTAATATGTAATTGATCATTATTTTATGTGTACGGAATGAGAGATGACAATGAGATAAATCTCAGAGATTAAGTTGAGATATATCTCAGCACCGCGCACACTTATTGAGATTTTTATCTGAGATCAAATTGAGGTTGTTGCGCGCGCACGTCACCTGAAAAAGTAGACAAACATAAGATATTCACAAACGCTTGAACCATTTTAACTGCTGCTGAGGAGATTCACCTGACGAACGGAACATCGACGGTCAATAGACTGATATTTGAAATTTGACGTGCAATAAGCGAGACGACGAATCTTGACGGGCAAGTCGAGCATGGAGTGATCAGTAGTAACTTTTTACTATAGTACAAAATGTTACTAAAGTAAAAAATAGTGCGATAACGCGTTGTTTGATCGTTCGCAAAATACAAAGACACGTGACTAAAAAGGTTGCTAAAAAATCCCAAGGATCAGAAGATTCATTAGTACCGAGTCTTGTTAAATAGTCTACAGCTCTGTTATCATTCCTCACATCAACTACTGCAGCAGCTATTTGGTTTTTGGCTAACGAAGAAAAAATGCAACAATTGTCAGTGCTGCAAAAAAAAAGCTTTGAGAATAATACTCAGAAAAAATAGATGTACTCGGATCAGTGCAATGCTGAAAGATTTGATACAATGGTAGTTATTTATAAAATCCTCAATAAGAAAATACCAGCGGAATTTGCACGAAAAATGGATGCAAATCAACATGAGCACGAGCATCGTACAAGAGGAAGGGATAGACTGAGACTGCCATTCAGGAAGAAGGCCAAATCTCAGAAATCGATGATGCAAGGGATTTTTTAATGAAATGCCAGAAAACATAAGAAAGGAGGAGAAATTGAATAGATTTAAAATGAAATTAACTAAATATGTAAAGAAAATACGTTAAGAATTAAATAAATATTGTAAATTTGCCGTTACTTTTCAAAACGTTCTCGTATGTACAAATTCAGATGGATAAACTTTTCAACGGGGGTTGGTTTCGAGACCTCTTGGTCGAGATCGCGGTGAAATTTATCGGGCCACCAATAATTGTCTTTAAAAATGCGTATAGTATTTTTTTTTTAAATATCCCCGCATATTAGCAACGTGTTGTCACGGTACAAACAAATCTTGATAATTTATTCGTGAGTAATGTGTGATGTGTATATATATATATACACATCACACATTACTGCCGACACTCGGTCAGTTTGGTGCCAGAGCCGGTTGCCGGTGGTCGTGTTTGGGATTATTCCCTGTTGACTGTTAATCACCTCCGGAGTTCAATAACGTAACGGTAATAATAATAGCGTTTTTCTGTATTGGATTATGTAATTCCCGGCTCGTAACAAGGCGCGTCCGTGCATGCGGGCGATATTCTGTGAACTGTGAAACATTCTAAACGATGAAGATAATTTAAAACATGTTTATTTTGTAAATGGATCCATTTTGAACCAAAATATCGTAAATACAAGTCGTAAAAAAACATTTTTCATTTATATTTTTGGTATAGGTGTTGGATAAATAATGGTAATTACAAGTCGCGTACGGTCAAATATAATATTTCCTACTTTGTTTTTATTCTGTAAAATGTCATTGTGTTATCATCGTTGACATATATTACCAATTTCCCTTCTGTATCCCTTGATTAGGTTTTAATTTACGATTCCCCCTCCCCTTTACACCCAGTGCCGCGCCCAGCACCCCCCCCCCCTAACCACCATTCAGGCATCAACGCAACCACGATGTTAGTATTAATAATAATAGGTTAGGTTAGAAATAGTGTTACATATAGATTCGAAAATTTGTATTAAAAAATACTGGCGCTGTAGCATAGTTAGTAATGCACCTTCTCCGGATTGGAAAAAGAGATCCAAGTTTGAATCCCGGCAATACTTTTCGATAAAATTGATTTTATAATTAATATAATATTTATAATGAATACATTTAATTAGTATTTCAATACAACATTTCCTACTTTGCTTTTGTTACCCCCCTCTTTACATTAGACCCTCCCAGTGCCGCGCCGTGGTCAGGAAGCGCTCTTGGCAATATTTTTTCAACTCCCCACGGTGCTAGGGTTTTTTGAAGAACCACCTCGAGTATTAATAATAATACGTTAGCTAAATAATCTGACGAATCTAATTAACTTAATGACAGGGCTTTTATTTTAGATTTTGTTTTTTAATGTTTGACGGTGCGTGTGCACACATGAAGCTTGTCTCGAAACTCGCTTCAAGGACGGTACAGAGGTGAGCGCGGAAGCTGTCATTCTATTGTATTTTATAATTACCTAATTAATTTAATGCGCAATCAACTGACGCGTATCGAAAGAGGCGGAACTATATAGGTACTACAACGCTAGGAGGCGAAAAACAATTCGCTCCTTTCGTACAAAATTGCCATCTTTCATAGTGATTTTTTTTCATTTAACATTGTAAACCAGTGGTTCCCAACATGTGAATATTGGTCATTTTATTTTTTACACATTTTTCTTCTTCTTCTTGTGCCTTATTCATTCATCACTCTGTTTACTGCGGCCCGGAAAAACTCTATAGTAGACTTCGGTTCTTCAGCTTCTTCTTCATTCTTTAAATGTGATGCATGAGTTGGTATTTGATTTGAGAAAAACAAAAAGCAATTGGCAGAACTATTTCCTATAGTTATTACGTTAAGGATTTTCAAACAATAAATTAATCATGTTCAGTCATAGAAAGTGTTCTTAAAAACTTCCATATATTTTTTATATGGATAAGAAAGTATTATTTCACGATAAAACTTAAACTTTAAAAACACTATTAATAGTACTCTAAAATTATAAATAAATACATGGTAGGATCGTATAAACGACGGATTTATTTTGTCCAAAGACGTTGGTTAAACGAAAGTACATATATTATATATGGTTGTATAATATCATTGGTAACAGCATAACCTAAATCTATACCTACTGCACGCTACCGGATGCTACGTACCTCATTGCGCCGTCTGTCTTGTTCCAGTTAAATAAAACAACGCAAATCAAGATGGCGTTCGCGCGGGAATTACTTTTCTGCTTCCTGGTGTTAGCCTGCACGAGCTGTGTCATGTCCTACAAGATCTTGCTCATGGTGCAGATGCCGTCCAAGAGTCACCACAGCCTCGGCAAAGGTATCGCCGATACACTTCACAAAAGCGGACACGAGGTAAGATGATTCCTGTAATCTAAACTTTTATTTCAAGAATTTTAAAAAATCATCGAATATGCAATCTCACTAGAGTAATCTGTTTCGCAACTGCAATGAATTATTGTCATATATATTGTTCATTTCAAATGTACATGTAATATTTAAACATGTTTTTATTTCGTCTTTTCTTGGGGTCCACCAGAAACCAGGCCGTTCACGTAATCAAATGCATCTAAATGTTTCAAAATCTATATGGGCAGATTTTTAACCAATTTCTGATTAAGATATTATTGGGGTAACTTCATTAAGCACATTCCCTTCATTTTTTAATTGACTTCATTATACTTAAAAGTATTATTTTACAACTATTGTTTTTTATAGCTTATCCGGATTTTGGACTCAGTGGGCCTGACTGTAAAATTTCGGTCTCAATGCCAAATTTAAATGGAAGGGCTACATGTGTCGGCCGTAAGAATAGAATTTTAAACTCTTCGCGGTTTTACATAGTAAATCGAAAAAACAATATCAGTTTCATAAAATTCATTTATATTCATCAAGTTTATTTGTAAAAAAAAACGTTTTAAGCATCCATCATACATCGTATCCATTGTTAGTGTCATTGCCAGTAAGTTAACACAGATAAGCAAAAAATGATAATTAATTTACAATCTCTTTGCATTGTGCAATAGATGTCACTGATTAAAATCTCCAATTGATGTCGCTGTACTGATAAATAAATTACATTGCGACTGCTTAATACGTCGCTGGGCGGTAGATGGGTTTTTTCATTTTTTTATATATTCATTGCATTTACATTACACTATGATTTGATATGATGTTATCCTCAGAAAATAATTTTACGTTTATGGAAATACCAATTAATTTTGTTTCACCATTTGAAGATATAAAAAATCCATTTAAATTATTCACAAATGTTACAATGGCATAACCGACATAAATTTTTCAAACGAAAGTAGTCTTTCTGTAAAACATTTTAAAATGTATTTTTGATTGTCAAAAACGATATAATTTTCATTTCAAATTATGTGATTCTATTTCTACAAAAACATTGTATTTTAACATATTTGTGGGCTTATATATCGGTGACATTAAAGACCTGTTCATAACCTATCTATTAAACATAAATATATTCAATTCTATTGATAGATTTTAATTTCTGGGGTTAGAGCCTTATTTTTGACATTTTACTACTGTGTTTAATGTTTCCAGATTACATTTATTAATTGCTTCCCTTCGGAGAAACCGCAGTACAGGGAAATTCAGGTGCCTGCTTTCATAGGTAAAATTGAGCTATTTATGTTATAATAAAATTATTTCAAGTAGAACATAATGTAACAGTTGTAATAGATTAAGTTAAAACTATGTATTTTACAAAAGCACTCAACCAAGAAAAAGAAAAAGAAATTTCAAAAGTTGTAAATTTTTTGTAATTATATACTCAAGAAAAGAAAGGAAGTGTAACCCTGATGTATGATATGATATTATATTATATATTTTATTATTTTTAATGTTAGTGTTTACACAAGGGGTTGGAAAACTGGATGTAGAAAGGGTGATAGGAATTTGGTACAGGGACAGGACAGTGCTCAAAAGGACTCTCCTGTAGTCACAGCTCCTGAACTTCAGGAACCATTTTCGGTGATCATCGCGAAGCACTGTGATCCACAATAGCGGTATTGGCACGCACGCGCGAGGAGCCGAATACACTAGCAACAATTAAACTTTACAACAGCTTCAAGTTAGTGACGAGCACATAGCAGCATCCAATCTCCTTGATAGTTAAAAGGTCATAAAAATTACACAGAAAAGGTCGTGCTTTGTGGTAAGGATAAGGAAAGGGGGACAGTTAGATAGATAAACATACCTACGACGATCTGTGAATCTGTCATAAATATCTACCGAACAGTTTGAAAAATCTACTATTCGGTTAAAATTCATTGTCATCCTGAAGAAGGGAATGGAATTTTCTGTAATCCGTTGACGTATTTAATATAATTAAGTGGTTAAATATAATTAAGTGATAAGAAAACAAAGTTAAATTATCTAAATATATATTTTAAGTAAGCCAAAAATTAAATTTGAAGATGTATTTCGAGTCCCGCAAACTGTTTCGAGGATTAAATTATTTTTTTTCGCCAATTTTTTCAGATGATTCAAAAATGAATTTCGACTTAAGCGAGTTGTCGCAGCTCTCCATGATCATCAATTTGAATACTTGGATTCCTCAGATGGTCGAAGGGGCTCTGAAAAGTGAAAACGTCCAGAAATTGTTAAATGACAAATCTGAGAAGTTTGATCTAGTCATTGTAGAATACTTTTTGAACGAAGCTTTAATTGGGTAAGTTCGTTTTTATCCATAATACTCCTTGCTACTAATTGATTTAAAGCCTCAGAATTAGGAAAAAAAATACCTTCAATTACCCTCCGAATGACCTGACGAACGCTTGACTAAAAATTAAGTTTAATTTTAAATACGCTGACAAGAATTTGATTAACCCTTCCCAAACCATGCGGTAATATATGCGACATAAAATTCATATTTTAGATAATCCTGAAGAAAATATTAGCGCTTCGGAATGACTAGTGAAAAACCAATTATGAAAAGGGTATCGTACAAAAACGATTATTTTTTCCATTCAATCCGTTGTAAAATTAATACGTTGGTAAAAATACAATTTGTGATACGAAAGACAGAGATTACACAATATTTTCACAGTGATAAGAACAACAAATATACACATATAATTGTCTCTTTCTCACTAATTAAATGAAGAGAGATAAGAAGGAAGGACACATTGTATACGACTTAATGAATGCTCTAAATTATGATATATTTTTTTTTTTTTAAATTGAATGCTCAATATTTAGAGTAAATTCGTGCTATCAAAGCCATTTAACCTAATAAAAACATTTTTTCTAACAGTTATATACGGTAACACGAGTTGACAGCATGGCTGCGTTCGGGTATTTTATGTCACGGTATGGTAAAGGTTAAAATATTGTGACCATCTTATATTGCCTGTGTATATTTCAGTTTTGGAGTAAAGTACAACTGTCCAGTTATTCTAATATCGTCCATGTCCATGATGCATTGGGTGGCCGGGATGACGGGCAACCCCGTCTCGCCAGCCACCGTTCCCAACGTCTTCACCAGCTTCACGGGTAACATGAACCTGCTGGAGAGGGTGGCCAATACCGGCATGGCGGTCATACAGGAGTTGGTAGGAAGGTGAGCTCAAAAAATGATCTGATATTAACAAAGAGTTAGGTTAGTTAGTTCATTTTATTGATGGCTGTTTTATTTCATATACCATATTGTTAGGTATAGTGTCGGTTTTTTTAATAAATTTATATGTATAAGTGCTTAAATATGTATAAGTGCTTAAATATGTATAAGTGCTTAAATATGTATAAGTGCTTAAATATGTATAAGTGCTTAAATATGTATAAGTGCTTAAATATGTATAAGTGCTTAAATATGTATAAGTGCTTATATATGTCGAAGCCGATGGAACAAAACTTATTGTGATCAAATAACACTACGTTTGTTCGAATCATCGTTATCGAACAATTGTTCGAATCATCGTTATCCAACAATTTTTTGGCTTCAGTTATTCTTCGCCTGGAAAATTGTTCGCCGTTGAAAAAATATACTTTTAATAAGTATGTTTTTGTTTTGTGTGTTAGGTTAATTCATTTTTATTAGAACACATTCTTATTGTGAAGTTGTAATTATTCAGAACATAGGTCTGTGATATGGCTCTTTCAAATAATAGAACGATTAAATGTATTGATATAAAAAAAAGGTAACATATAGGTTCTAAAATTTGTCGCTAAAATATTGTCGCTGTAGCATAGTTGGATAATGCACCTTCCAAGGTTAGGAAAGAGATCCAGGTTGGAATCCCAGTGGTGCAACAACAATATTTCTTGATAAAATTGATTTTATATTATATCTTTCTAATTAATTCATTTTTACTTTGTTTTATTATTAGGCGGTTTCGTGCACCATTTTGTTGTAGGTACTATCGTTTCATTAACAAATTAATTTGTAAATATATAGATATTTAAGTATTTAATTATATTGTAAAATATGCATATTTCAATATACGTGGCGAATAATTTTCTACAACTGATTGTGGCTGGGAAGAATCGCTGGCACACAATGCTTCTGAACACAAATGACACAACGTACGATTTAGGCCAATTTTAGTACTAGCCTTAGAAATTGTGGTAAGCCGTAAATGCAAACGATGATTACGAGATTAACTTTGTGGTTGAGTTTTAAAGGGTGATTATTTTTTACGCTGAAATAAGTATTATTAAATAAATATTAACAGTGTTATAACTATGACTTCAATTCCTCTCTGCTAATATGAAAGTTTGGCCAGACAATGAGATAATCTGTTCCGTCAGAAGATGCCTATTTGATTTGTACAGCAACAATAAACGGGTCTCATTCGTTTGGATCCCTGCACATAAGGGAATTCAGGGAAATGAATGTGCTGATAAACTGGCCAAGAAGGCTGCTCTTTCCGGAGTTCTTCCCCATCAATTCCATATCCCGATGTATGACAGACTTAATATTGTAAAAAAACACACGAATTCTATCTGGTCTGTACAATGGATGGATCCAAACAATCACAAGGGTAATCGTCTTAAAATAATCCAAAGATATATTCCCCGCTCCCCTTGGTTCTCCAACAGGGAAGTCTCAAAAAGAACAGTAGCAAATATCTCTAGAATGAGAATTGGGCATTGCCAGGTGGCCTCACATTTGTTCAGAATGAACATAATAGACTCCCCAATGTGTGAATGCGGTGCCGAGGAGGAAATCCTTGACCATGTCTTTTTTGCCTGTCCATTGCGGATCACAGGTTTTTTTTACAGTAATCTCGTCAATGGTAATTTTCAACTCCCGGTTAACTTGTGTCATCTTCTTTCCCTCAACTCGCCACATTTAAGCTATATAATAGCAAATTTCTTGAATGTCAATGGTATTAATTCACTTTTCAAAGATAATTATTATATCACTTCTAGTTAATATTTAAAATCCATTAAAATTGCTCTGGTAATTGATTTAACAACAGCATAACAGATACACATCCCAGGAAATGTGTTCAGAAAACAGTCTAAAATTGGATGCTAAAATCATTCATTACATTCCCAGGTTCCTTTACACTCCGACTCAGTCAGGCTTCTACAAGACATACTTCCCTGACGAAGCAGCCAGGGTAGACTATGAAACCATGAAGAAAAAGGTAGCGCTGGTCTTCATCAACAGTCATCCGTCCATCGGAGTAGCCAGGCCGCTGCTGCCTAACGCTATTGAAATTGGAGGATACCACATTGGTGATGTCAAGCCACTGCCGCAGGTAACTAACAATTCATGCTTCAAATTACACGTCTCTTGAAAGTCTACTGTCAAGTCAGCCGGTGGTATAAATAAAAATAATTAATCTGTATATGTAAATATTCAATAATAATAATAATTTGGTTTTTTACCATCTATAACATTTTATAAAGTGTGTTTTAGACATTTTATTTATTTATACTGTACGGTGTTGGTGTACCAATACCAAAAATGTTATAAAACAAGTGTAGCGAAGGTTATTTATAGAAAATTACATAAAAAATTACACATAAAAAAAAATATAAACAAGTAGAAAACAGCTTATTTTTTACATAAGAGGTAAAAGTAAATTTTGTGGTTATTTTTGATGAATTGTAAATAGAAAATACATATCCAAAAATAAACAATTCAAAGATATAAAAATATGTAGACATTGTACTTCTAAAAAGTAAAGTATATATGTATGTATTACCATTTACCTATTAAAAAAAAAAAAGATTATTTATTTTTCATTGAAAAAAATCAAACAATTTTTTTTTTATTTGCATGTTTTTTTGGTGTTTTTAAATGGTTATTTCAATATTATAAATTAAATTAAAGGTTTATAGTAGTACATTACTAATACTAGTAAAATATGCTTTGAGGCCTTCACGATGCCTCGTGGCATCGTCCTTTGTGGAATCTTGGTTTATAGGTCTTTGTAGGGAGATTCTTCTTCAGTCAACTATTCGTTTATGCGACTGTCCACTATTTCATCAATGTCCATGTATCACGTTGGCGTCAATGTCTAAGTAAATCTGCAAGGGTTATTTATCAATTCTTTCCCAGTCATCAATGTTGTCTATACTATCTTCTACGAAAGTTTCTTACAGATTCCAGCTTGTAAAAAACAACTAAACAATTACGTAGGTATGAGAATGAAAAATATATATGACAATCAAATGCCCAAAACACACTCTTGGCTCTATGGTGAATAACGGACTGACTGAATGAATTTCAATAAATTTTAGACGTAAATTGCGGGAAAAACAAACGTAAAACGGGGTTTGTAATGTACTTAAATGATACGGGACTGCAGAAGTAACACGCAAATGGAGGGATAACGTGAATTCCGGGCATGTAAAATCGGGGTTCCACTGTATATATATATTTACATATAAATTTAACTTAAATATTCTTATTTACCGATTCCGAAGTAACTTTGTAGAACTCCATAATCACATATTTGCCCTTTTAATCTCATGCAAATAAAATTATATAGTTGTCCTCCACTATAGATATAAATACAAGTTGTTGTTGTTAGATCGATAATTGTTTTACAAAGCAGAATGCGTCTCAAGTAAATTAAACGAGTAGAATAAAAAAAACAAGTGTTTTATTTTCAAGTATGTTAATTTTTTTTTTTATCCAACAACTTGCCTGACAATCACATCTTAAGACGGGTAGTACACTAGTGGTCCATAATAAAATACATTTTTAGAATAATCAATAGTATATATATATATTTTTTTTTTCATTTATTTCTTCTCTTTGTGAGTAATACTCGTATATAGAGAAGGAGTATATATGAGAATTTATGTTTCAGTCTATGTACATATTTTTTTTACTTCAGATACAAATTTATTGTAGTCTGTAATTTTTCTAATTGTGATGGAGAGATTGTTAAAAAATTTTATGCCTTGATAAATATAGTGATTTTGGGTTGCGGTATATTTTAGTTTTGGAATATCAATTAGGTCTCTAAATCTTGTAAAATTTAATTGATTTTTAATTTTGAAAATATGGATTAGAATTTTTTTTGTATATGTCTATTATTTTTGGAACTTTGAAATCGGTGAAGATATACTTGGATAGCCTTTTTTTAGAATAATTTTTATTATCATTTTTTGAGTGATTTCTAATTGTTATATTAAAGTTTTATATGCTCCTCCCCATCCAATAATACAAACGCGTAAAATATTATTTTCAGATTTGTAAGTGATAAGATTTTCCGAGTCTTAAATATATGTAGGCAGTTTTTGATTCCTAGGTACTTGATATAGTATTTTTCTTCAATTGATGAACATTGGTCACAAGAGTCTTCTTGAGTACAGGCTTTGGTGTGAATTTTAATATTAATTTGAGTGTTATCTTTCTGTTGAATAGTAAATCGTAAAAAGTATGTTTTATCAGTATTAATTCAAGAAACTATTTTTTTTTTACAGGACCTACAAAAGATTTTAGACAACGCAAAGAATGGCGTCGTATTCTTCAGCATGGGCAGCAACCTCAAGAGTGCCACCCTTCCAGATTCGATTCGAAATGACATCATGAAGTCCCTGGCTAAGCTGAAACAGACGGTCCTCTGGAAATTTGAAAAGGATCTGCCGGGAAAACCAGCCAATGTCATCATCAAGAGCTGGATGCCACAAACTGCCATTCTGGGTAAGGAATTTTAAAAATGTATTATTAAATAGTTTAAAACCCCACATTATTAATTTTTTTCTACGACTCCTGAGTTTCATTTGACAATTTATTTTTAATTATAATTTGTGCTTGATCCGAATTACACAATAGTTACATACGTACGTTAACCCATTATGTACCGCTTGCAGCTCACCCGAACGTGAAACTGTTCATCTCCCACGGCGGCCTGCTGAGCTGCACGGAGGCCGCCGGAGCCGGAGTACCGATCCTCGCCATCCCCATCTTCGGTGACCAGTACCTCAACGCTAAGACCACCCAAGAGAGGGGCAACGGCCTGCTGCTGGCCTACAAAAACGTCACGGAGACATCTCTCACTTGGGCACTCGGTGAAATGCTCAACAATCCCAAGTAAGTGTGAAGATGAGGGAAGCGGTGATGAGCTGAACCGTCACTTTGACTGTAATCGTGAATGTGATTATAATATTTGTGTTCAATTTTAATGATGATTGGTAATTGGTAATTCATAATTCGGCGCACTAGAAAATAAACTCTGTTAAATATCATTGACCAATCATTGTATCAATCAAATACCAATCACACAATCACAGTAACAGTAGCTCATTGTGATAAACATTAGTGATAAATAGATAAAGATGTCTCACAGAGACGAAGCTATTATTTTTATATGAGAAGTATGGAAGTCTTGAGCATTACAGGGCTTACGACCTGTCATCGACTGGCTTACGTGATCACTTTACATAATGTAACGTTCACCTATTTACTCAAGTTACCACGTCTGAAAGTAAAAAACATACAGCATTCCTTACATTCAGGCCTATTCTCAAAATTGCAATATTGAAATGAAGGTGATTGTTACACCAACCCTCAAAAATAGTGTTATATTTGAATGAGAGAGAGGGAGAGAGAGTGAGGGAGTGAGGAAGATAAACGTACCATAATCTGTCAAAACTATCTGTCTATTTTTGAGGGTTGGTGTAACAATCACCTTCATTTTAATATTGCAATTTTGAGAATAGGCCTGATTATGTCCGCATTAATGGAGTGCGTATAGAAGAACTATTATTTTTGAAACACAAACATATACAGGATGTGACAGACCTAGTCCACAATACTTTACGGGTGGATACCTGACTATGTTACGAGTAGTAAATGTTTAAGGGATATGTGCCTAATTTCAACCATGTCAGAGGTATAAGCATTACAAAAAGAAAAAAAATTGCAATTATCTCGATTAATTGAAATATTTTATTGATTCCAAATTATATATTGAATACAAAAAATTAAAGGTCATCAAATTTCGAGCGGCTAGACTATTTTTTCTTAGATGATTTACGGCTTGAAGCAAAGATATAGATTAATAAGGGAACAATTTCGCAAATATTAATTTCGAAGTACGTAGATTTCAAGTTTAACACGATTTTGTAAAAATTTCAAATAATAATTGTTTCGACAACCGTGTATGGCGTGACTCGTACATCATTCAAGTCCCTTCATCGGAGAGGACTTGATAGTTAGCCCTTTAATGGCTATCTTGTACCCACTGATTTGTGCCCTTACGTACATAACATTTGATTATCTATTTGTTTGTAATGTTATTATGTACTTGCATTTAAAAAATATATATATATATACCACTTGAAAGGGCGCAAGAAGGTTTAAATTAAAATATCTGTTCGTTTTTGCAATCTCTTCCGTTAGCTTTTATTTTTTACCTCCTTTATTTTGTGTTGATTAATTGTAGATTTCGCATTGCTGTAGTAGTGTGTGTGGAACTGATAAAAAAAGTTGAAACTTTTACAACGGTTCCGGGAAAGGGTGGGTTCCCCCCTTCTAGCGCCCTTTTATAAAAAAAAGTCAGAATTAGGACATATCCCTTGAATATTTTCGACTCATAATTTAGTCAGGTATCCACCCATAATATATTGTGAACTTGGTCTGTTACACCCTGTATAACTCATAAAGCCTATTAAAAAAAAATATATGCTAACCAATTTGGATCATGGATACCAAGGCTATGAAAATTGAGAATAACATTAATAAAGAAGATAACATAGAAATGAGAATAAAAGTATTTTCTTTATATGCAATAATTAAACCCATTGCCCTAAAATTTTACTTTTCAAAATTTATTATACATATTACATATTAAGTTAAATATCTTAGAAATAACAGTGCAAAGTATTGGCAATGTTTTAATCATATGATGTCTAAATAAGTATACCATGAATCATATTATAGAATCTAGATATCAATCAGGTTGGAGGAGTAACCTTATTTTGGAGACACGCTCGATCATAGTTTATTTTTATCGTGTACTTGAAATGACTGGGCTTCTCAATATTTTTTATATATTGAAGAAGTGCATAATATATTATTTAGGAGAACACATTCTTATTGTGAAGTTGTAATTATTCAGAACATAGGTTTGTGACTAATACTAATTAAATGTGTTAATTATAAAGATATACATATAAAATCAATTTTATCATCACAGACCTGTGTTCTGAATAATTACAACTTTACAATACCTTAATAATATCAATGTGTCCAAAATTTAATAAAAAATTAATTGTTAATTCTGGCGTCTGCTATCGGTTTACTCTAAGGTATTTGAGATTCCGTAAAAATAATGTAGATGGCTTTCAAACAATGGAACGATAGATGTATTCATTTAAAAAAAGTGTAACATATAGGTTCGAAAATTTGTCGTCAAAAATACTGTCGCTGTAGCATAGTTGGTAATGCACCTTCCCCGGATTGGAAAGAAAAGAGATCCCAGTAGTGCAACAATATTATTTTTCGATAAAAACTAAACATCTACATTGTTATTTTTCAGATATGAACAGGTCGCAAAGAGAGTCCACCGCACATTCCACGACAGACCGATGCAACCGAAAGATCTGATAACGTTCTACGCGGAGCACGTGGTTCGCTCCGGTGGCGCGCCTCACCTGTCACCGCCCGACGTGGGTCTGATCGCATCGCTGCTCATCGACGTGGGTGCGGTGCTGCTGCTGCCGCCACTGGTGCTGTTGCTGGCCGTGATACTCCTGTGCAAGAAGTGCTGCTCCAAAAGCAAAAAGGAACAGCCAAAAGTGGGAAAACAAAAGAAAAGAAACTGAAAAAAAAAGTGATTTATTACGTTGTATTGTGAAATGGGACCAAATAATTGTTACTTTATTGAGAATTAGCAATAAAGTTTTGTGAAAAATACATTTTTAATTTCATAACTCTTCCTCTGCTTTTATTTTCGCTTCGCCTGGATCTCTCTGTAGTTTCTAGTCTGTACATATATACACATGCATACGTAGTAATTTTTTTCCATTTTGATTAGTCTATTTCTCAATGAATTCATGCAGCAATATATTTAATTATTGGTCTTGGAGTAGGAGACATACATTGATTAACATTGCAAGGATTTACCTCACTTAAGATTTTGATAATATCACACCACAAAACGAACTACGAACAGGAACACAGATAAGATACAAATAATGGGTCCACACACTGTGTGTGCAATACTTTACAATGAACTCACACAAAGCTACACTAGCAAACAACTCAGTTGTAGTATGTGTAGAGAGCGAAGACAACAAACAAGTTCGAAGAACTTATCAAAGCACTACATTAGTATGCCGCTAACTTCATGGTGTTTATTGAAGTGTATTTATTTATTAGATAATGATTTGTTACATGTTTTTGTTGTAACAGATGTGAATATATTATAATATAACATGATAAACATAAGATACAATTACATTGCAATTAAGTATAATACTCGTAGACTCCACTTCTGATATATACAGCATTGTCCTGACTTCTTTTCTAGACTGCCGTCTGTGTTAAAGTAGCCAGTTTTTTCGTGCTGTTGTGGTGTTATTTAATTCAAGAAAGATAAAAGATTCGACAAGAATAAAAAATATATAGATATATTTGTAGTGAGAGTATTGTAAAACTAGTGAATTATGGGTGTTGGTTTTGTATTATTAGTATGTTAGAATGTTGGACAGCGATGCTTCTGATTGATCTCTACCCAATTGATTCACATATTGGGTCCATATTTGTGTAATCTTATGCTTAACTAAGTATCACACTTCGCTCTTCGCTTCGAATTTCAGACACTTCATTTAAATACAGGTCAATAACGGTTTAAATAATGATTTAACCACACACTTCATTGATCTATATTAAGTGCGAAGCGATTTCAACCTGCATCGGGAGTGGACCAACCAGCGGTACCAATATACTTCAGATGAAGCGTTCATTTTAAACTGAACGTGCATTTTGTGAAGCATTTATTACGAAATGAAGTTTATCCTTCGCTAATAGAGACAAAGTTTTAGGTTAAACAATCAATATTAAGATATCTAGAGCCTAGAGCTCCCAAGCCGACCCGACAAAGACCCAGGTTCGAATTCCGGTAGCAACAAACATGTTTTTTTTCTGTATATCTTTATAATTGATACATTTAATTTTTGTTAAAAATTTCACATTTTTTGTGAAAAAAATTATTTAAGGGTTAGTCAACTCCATCTTCTTTGAGTTATTTTCTATACTGGAAAGATATACTTTCGAGTATCTTCTTCAGAACTTTTGATTACACGGATAAGATAAGATAATATACGATAAAACATAATAACTCTAAACTTTAAATTTAAGATAACATATAAGTATATATTATATAATAAACAAGAAGATATCACAAAACCAGAAAGACTTTTTTTATATCTAATATAATATTACAGTATGTATTTAAATAAACAATTTACTTTTGTAACATGTGACATGTGGCATGTATATTTGACATGTAAATAATCTATTTCTGTGTCATATTCACAGATATAACATGACATAATAATAGATTGTTAAAAAAAAATCACAGTTAAGGGGCTCTTTTCAAAACTAAACCCATATTTTCGCTTTTTTTTTACGAAAATATTGGTTTTTATTATTCCTTATATATGACTATATTTAGCCTTATCCTAGCCTAACCTAACCTAAGCTAGTAGGACCTTGGGAGGTCAGGTTATCACCAAAAAGCTTTGAAGGCTAAACACGGGTGACCAAAATTCGTCACATGTGCTTTTACCGCCATTTTTAACCTTCTATTACGTAACAGAAATATATTTAAATTATAATGCGTAATACGATAAGATACCGATTGACACCATAATTTTATATATATAAAATATAATTATCTACTATTTTTTTGGCCCGTATATACGGGATGAGAAACGTCGAGATAAATCTCAGACATTTAGATGAGATATATCTCAGCACCATGCACACTTATTGAGATTTTTGCGAGCCGTCATCTGGGTGCAAAGACACCCACAAATATCTATTCTGAAAAAGTTAAACAAACAGAAGACATTAAATCGTAAACATTTGTTCCGTTTTAACTGCTGCTGGGGAGATTCAAATTCACCCAACTGACGAATGGAACATCGACAGTCAATAGACTGACATACAGATAGATAAACTCTAACGGGGAGTGGTTTCAAGGACTCTTGGACGAGATCGAGGTGAGTGCATTGACGACATTATAGTTGCGTAATTAGACCCTCAGCAGTAAGTAGTTTATCGTACTAAAACTCATTGGTGACCAGACAACTGCACACAGTGACAAGTGCACGCATAGACAACTGCACACAAAATAATAAAATATTACTTAGATTAAAATAAGTTATCTCAAGGTGGCTTATATTCCTTTAAGTGATTTAATTAATTAATACAAAGTCACGGCAGCAGAGTACTAAGCTGACCGTGTGTGCTCTTGTCACTGTGTGCGGTTATCTAATATGCAGTTGTCGCGGAATCTTGCTCGCTGTAATTACAAATAATATTTAAATAGTTTTGAAAACAAAAACTCTTATTTGTTTTAGTTTGCGAGACCGGCGGGTGGGGGGTACCAATATTTAAAAAAATATATTCCCGCATATTACCAACGCGGTGTCGTCTCATATAAAATGTACTGCTATCTAATCAAACCATTCTGGCAGTTATTTGTTCGTGTGTGATGTACGCGTGGACTCCCAACCAGCCGAACTGAGCCGAGGAGCCTTCGTCGTCAATTAATCACCAGCGTCTGACTATAAACAGCGACAGTTCGGTGCCGGAGTTCGTTGCCTATAGTCAGACGTTCCAGCGTTGTGTTTGGAAATAATTTCTGTTGACTGTTCTCCTACGAAGTTTAAAAACGCAACGGTAATAATGCTGGATTGGATCTCATCCCTGCTCGTAACAAGTTTAACGTACGAAACGTTTAACGTGTAATGTAACGTAAACGCAACGGTAATAACGCTAGATTGGATAACATCCCTGCTCGTGACAAGTTTAACGTGTAATGTAACATAAACGCAACGGTAATAACGCTAGATTGGATAACATCCCTGCTCGTAACAAGTTTAACGTGTAATGTAACATAAACGCAACGGTAATAACGCTAGATTGGATAACATCCCTGCTCGTAACAAGTTTAACGTGTAATGTAACATAAACGCAACGGTAATAACGCTAGATTGGATAACATCCCTGCTCGTAACAAGTTTAACGTGTAATGTAACATAAACGCAACGGTAATAACGCTAGATTGGATAACATCCCTGCTCGTAACAAGTTTAACGTGTAATGTAACATAAACGCAACGGTAATAACGCTAGATTGGATAACATCCCTGCTCGTAACAAGTTTAACGTGTAATGTAACATAAACGCAACGGTAATAACGCTAGATTGGATAACATCCCTGCTCGTGACAAGTTTAACGTGTAATGTAACATAAACGCAACGGTAATAACGCTGGATTGGATGTCATGCGTGCTTACGTGCTTACGAGCACGCATGACATCCAATCCATGAACCTTTATAATTTTTTTATAATTTTGAGCCTACCTGCCCTTGTTCAGCTCCTGCATAACAACCCTTACCGCCAAATCCCCGAGACGATAAATCAAAATCGGCTAACTCTAAGAATTTTAACACGATAGTTTATTAGGAGAACACATTCTTATTGTGAAGTTGTACTTATTCAGAACATAGGTCTGTGAAAAAGGGAACATATAGGTTCGAAAATTTGTCGCTAAAAATATCGTCGCCGTAGCATAGTTGGATAATGCGCCTTTTCCGGTTTGTAAAAAGATCCAGGTTCGAATCCCGGTGGCGCAACAACAATATTTTTCGATAAAATTGATTTTATATGTATATCTTTCTAATTAATATATTTAATTCATATTTCCGATAGTTTATCATTAAAACTCTTTATATTTTAAAACTATGAGCTGTATTTATCTTTTTTTTCTTCTACAAACGTCAACACGTGATTTAAATGACTTGGGGTGATAATTAAATACGCGATATTTAAATCTTTCTAGTAGTTTATTAATCGACAAAAAGTTCTGATGAATTCAACATATTTATATGTAGTTTTAAAAATGTATTTCAAATAAGACTAAAATTATGAATGGGAGCTGTAATTGAAATTGAAAAGATATCACGAGTCGGAGTTATATTTGCGAAGCGTTCCTAGCCGTGATATCGTATCCGAATCCTTATGTATAATAATTATTATACATAAGAATTATTATACATAATGGAATTATTATACTACGTGCCTCATTGCGCCGTCTGTCATATTTTCAGTTACACAAAACAACCTTAATCAAGATGGCGCTCGCGCGGGAATCACTGCTCTCCTTCCTGGTGTTAGCCTGCACGAGCAGCGTCATGTCCTACAAGATCTTGCTCATGGTGCAGATGCCGTCCAGGAGTCATCACACCCTCGGCAAAGGTATCGCCGATATACTTCACAAAAGCGGACACGAGGTAAAAGGACGATTCCTGTAATCTAAACTCTTTTTTGTAAATTTGATTACAAAAAAATATCAAACTATAAAATCTCACGTTCAACTGACCTTCTTATACCCTTGAAAACAGTGTGTCTTCCATCTGTTGATCTGCCCCTTTCCCGTCATGGGACGAGCTACCATTCCATTGGTCCATTCGCTTCTTCGGGAAGCCACGCCTAACCCAGATCCAACCGGACTCCTCCTTCGTCCTACCGATAACTATAATTAATCTTATACTCTAATTATTTAAACCTCAGTTACATTTCTTACACTACTTGACAGAATCTTATATCTAGTTACCACTATTATTTAATTATTCTTACTTTACTAAGTTTTATAAAAAAAAAAATTATTGTTATTAATACCATCCTGTTTTATTCTTTACATAATATATTTTTTACTCTTCATTTACATTGAACATTATATGTATACGCTATCTAAATGCATTTGTGTTTTACTCTTTATACATATATTTTATATTTTTTAGGAGAACACATTCTTATTGTGAAGTTGTAATTATTCAGAACAGACGGTCTGTGATATTTTAAATATTAATTAAATATATTAATTATAAAGATATACATATAAAATCAATTTTATCGAAAAATATTGTTGTTGCGCCACCGGGATTCGAACCTGGATCTCTTTCCTAACCGGGAAGGTGCTTTATCCAACTAAGCTACAGCGACATCATTTTTAGCGACAATTTTCGACCCTATATGTTACCTTTTTGATATTAATACATTTTGAGATTCTGTAAAAATAAGGTAGATGGCTCTGTCAAATGATGGAACGAGGAAAGAGATCCAGGTTCGAATCCCGGTGGCGCAACAACAATATTTTTCGATAAAATTGATTTTATATGTATATCTTTATAATTAATATATTTAATTCATATTTAATATATTTTATAAGCTATCTATAAATATTTATATATTTTTCTACATTAAACAATGCATTTACTTACTTCAAGTTTTACAATGTATTTACCTATATGCTATGTAATAGCATCTTGATTGACTCTTTATATGTATTTATTTATTTATTTACTATACCGGAAAGGCACTGTTTGCTATAATACAGTAAAATACTAGTGTAGCAGGCAGGGTACCGAATATATGTCTTACTTTGCTGCAATGTTATCTGATTATATGAATCAAAAAAATATATATATATATATATATATTATTATTATTATAATTAAAAAGTTATTATATTTATTACATAGGTATTTATGTTTTAAAAATAATCTGCCCAGCCAACTATAACCGTATTACCACATTCTTAGTTTTACAGGTTTGTTCATATTCAAATCGATTGTATTAAGGATTGTTTCGATGGACATGTTATTTCTTACATACATTACAGTACAGAGTACATTAATTTAAATTGTGATCCGAGCCAAGTGGTCCGTTCAAGATCGTACTAAAAAAAACCGAAGCAAACAAAGGAACTGCTCATTTTGTTTTTCTCAGATACGAACGTTTTTTGTCCGAAAGCCAATTGCTTCGGACCATTGTTTTTCACAACCCTTGATGCTAGCTAACTGCGTAGCTAACGTAACGGTTGTTTTCGGAAATCGTTTGTCTTCGCCGATACAACTGGACCTGCTATAATGGTTCAGCTAACCTTCGCTATATCAGTCGGCAGGATGCATATCCTTTCGAAACAATACGCGCCCTTACATTTTACGATCGCTTCTCGAGAAACCTTTGTCATATTCCCGTTATCTCGTCTTAATGTGCATCGCACAATACTTGGGCTGGAGGTCATTACAACCGACTGATGCAATTTCCTATATTTATTCTTCATTCTGCGTCTAATAAATGTGATAGCTTCGCGTCATTCTACGTCGAGGCCTGTCAAACACGTTTCATATTGTTTACAACCTATTCGCGGCTTATTTATGCTGCATGCATTGAGATGTTTGGTTTGAAGCGTTACAATCATTGCCCTAAACGGCGCGTATTTTCGAAACTGATCAATGGTAGCGACAAGTAAAGTTTATTTAAATGAAAAATAAAAAAATTCGTGTATATTTTTTTGGCATATAAAAGAGTCCCCGATAAAAAAAAACTTATTTTTTTGAAGCACCTAATATATATACCGATTTATGACATTTTTTCTGAATAAATTTAACTTTTTTCTGTAATTATTTAGTCCGACCATAAAAATATTTTGTAGCATTAAAAAAAGATGACAGACTAATAAAAACTAACAAAAATATCGCAAAAATAAGAGACAATCTTATGAAAATTTCAATGTGTTGAAACGAAACAGATATACAAGATTTCAAGAAATGTAGACCGCCCATATGTTTGTCCCCTTTTACCCCCAAATAAAAGATTCTATAAGTTGTTGGGAGAAGTCTCAGGACTAAATAATTTGAAAAAACTGTTTATTTTGGTTTCACGATTTAAAATTGCATTTGAAATAATTACAACCCGTGACCAACGCGAGCAGTCTTTCTGTAAAGCATTTTAAGATACATTTTTGATTATCCATAATGATATAACTTTCGTTTCAAACGGTGTAATTCCATGTTTTCAACCACGCAGAAATGTATTCAGTAACATTTCATTTTCCTAATTGTCTTAACATGTTTTAACACTGTACTTGAACGTCTTTACAGCATTACTTATCAGGATCATTAACGACCTGTTCATAATTTATCTATTAAAAATAAACAACTTCAATTATTTTGATAGATTTTAATATACTTTACATTACATTTAATTACTGTCATGTTTAATGTTTCCAGATTACATTTATTAGTTGCTACCCCTCTGAGAAACCGCAGTACAGGGAGATTCAGGTGCCTGCTATCATAGGTAAAATAGAATTAACTACCTATTAAAACTATATCGAACTAAACGTTACACAATAGTTTAAATAAATTAAGTTTAAACTAAAAAGCACTAATTCAGAGACGCACCTAGAAAAAAATTGTCCAACCGTGATGCACAATATATATAATAATTCTGGCGTTCTGCTATCAGATTACTCAAAGGTATTTTAGATTCTGTAAAAATAAGGTAGATGGCTCTTTCAAATAATACTACGATTGAATGTATTAATGTCAAAAAAGTAAACATATGGGTTCGAAAATTTGTCGCTAAAAATATTGTCGCTGTAGCATAGTTCGATAGTGCACCTTCCCCGGTTAGGAAAGAGATCCAGGTTCGAATCCCGCTGGCGCAACAATAATATTTTTCGATAGAATTGATTTTATATGTATATCTTTCTAATTAATATATTTAATTCATATTTATAATATATACATTTTTATAGAAGTAAACCAATAATAATTTAGATGTTTCGATGATTTAACATTATATTTTCAGATGAAACAATGAATTTTGATTTAACCAATATGTTACAACTTACGTTGATCGTCAATTTAAATACATGGGTGTCCAGGATGGTTGACGAGGCCATGAAAAGTGAAAACGTCCAAAAACTGTTAAACGACAAATCGGAAAAGTTCGATCTAGTCGTTGTAGAGTATTTTTTGAATGAAGCTCTACTTGGGTAAGTCATTATTATTTTTTAAATTATTTTATTATCTACATCCCAATTGTTAATTAAAATTAAAAGAAAAGTAGGGCGCTTCTATTTTTATTTTCGTGTTCTGGACTTAAAAGCCAAATCAGATCAAATAAAAACAGGAAAACTCAAATACACATCAGATATCTCACAGAGGCAAAACTATTTTTTATTATATTTAATGGAAAATATATGGAAGTATGGAGTAATTACAGGGCTTACGACCTGTCTTCGGCTAGATCAAGAGATCACTTTTTGTATACAGGGTGGCCCAAAAAAAGTGAAAACATCTCGTAACGCATGAGTTATTTCAAAACATAATATAATTGATTATAATTCTTAATGTAATTTTTTTTGCTAATCAGAAATCACCAAAACACCCTATATTGCATAATCTACGGGGTTTAAATCTGGACTGTTCGGTGGCCACATGCCTGGCTCGATAAAATTATCATTCTCACGACGAAGAAAGTTGGATTGTATTTCTGGCTGTGTGAGATGGAGCTCCGTCCTGCTGTAATGTCCGGTTATACTGTAATGTCTAGCTGTAGTCCGGGCTTTGTTTTGAAACTCTTTGATCATTTTCTTAGCACCCCAACGTTTTTCAATTCGCAAATTTTTGATCAGAATACGGTCTTCTGCAGTGTACTTTGTCATTCTGGGCAAAAATTTGAAAAAAAACTAAATATAAACATTGGGAAAATTAATAAACAAAGATGGCGACCGGTAATTGTCGAAATAAAACGTAATATAGGTAAATAGGTAAGTAACTAAATTAATAAACTATTTAAGCTGTTGTTGATATAGTTAAACGAATTTTGATGTAATTATATCACATTTTACGAAATGTTCTCACTTTTTTTGGGCCACCCTGTATATATAACGTTCACCAATTATCCATCTTCAATCTCCACATTTATCAAATTTATTAAAGTAGTATATATGTTAGTATGTCATATAATATTTTATTTGAATATAATCAGCCACTCACACCTAAATCGTATACTAACGATATTAAAATTTTAAAAATTGTCTTTAAATTATAAATTTTTCCTTAGGATTCATCGTTGGGCATTTTTTATCTACTGCTGGATGAAGGCCTCCCCAAGTATCTCTTACTTTTCCCTGTCCATTGTTATTCGCTGCCACGATTTCTGCAGAATTCAATTCATTCAGAAAATTCAGCGGGTTTTAGGGCGGCCTGTCGGCTTCATGATTCCCCTCACATATCACTGGATGATTACTTACATCCAGCAATTGAACGTAGTTAAGCAGGGCATAGCCAGCGAATATTCTTTACATTTAATATGTTAAATAATGTATAGGTGCCAATTGTTATACGATCGTTAGGAGAACTTAAGAATAGATTATGAAATTTTTTTAGATTTTATCATAATGTTTGTATGAAAGCGGCCAGGCTATTTTTGGCCAAGTCAAAAATTATCTACATTTTTCGTTCTACAATCTATTTCCACAAAAGTAGGGGTTCTACATGTACATGCTGCCTCACCGATAATAACTCGCCTATTCGCTAGAACCATCTTGTCGTCGGCGGTGGACGTTGACGGTCTTTCAGCTCCCTCTTCGTGCGTCACACTCGTCCGGCCACTTCTTGTTTCACAAAAAAAAAAAACTAAAGCACTATTTTCGTAGTGTGATAAAAGTCTACGATGAATTTCAGCCATCACACCCTCCGACCAGAGGAATCGGATCACTGCTCGTTGTTCCTCCTCGGTGCAAACTGCTAGCGGAGCGGACATGTTTTCGCTGTAATAGTCGGAAGGCGAATGACGCGATCGGGATCAAATTTTTCACATGTGACAGCAGTGACAAAAGTGTAGATAATTTTTGACTCACCTTCTTAATATTGACCTTAATGCTTTCGATATAAACAATATCTCATTTTTTTCTAAATTGTTGCTTCTGACGGGCCCGATGATCACTGGACTAAAAAATTAATCTTTTTAAATCCGCTGACGAGAATCTTATTAAAATGTTGAAGATATCTTATAATATTACCTCTTATAGACCTGTATATAATTTATGTATTGCAGTTTCGGAGTGAAGTACAACTGTCCAGTTATTCTAATATCGTCTATGTCTCCCATGCATTGGGTAGCCAGGTTGACAGGCAACCCCGTGTCGCCAGCCACCGTTCCCAACATCTTCACCAGTTTCTCGGGCAACATGAACCTCTTGGAGAGGGTGGCCAACACCGGCATGGCGGTCTTGCAGGAGTTCATAGGATGGTGAGATTAAAATCAATGTTCAAATAATGACAAACTGCTTAAATATGTCGAGGCCGATGGAACAAAACATGTAGTAATCCAATAATGCCACAATTTCCCAGCCACAATTGTTCGCATTCACAATTGTTCGCGGCCACAATTATTCGCGTCCACAATTGTTCGCGCCCACAATTGTTCGCGGGCACAATTGTTCGCGGGCACAATTGTTCGCGACCACTATTATTCGTGGCCACAATTTTTATTGTATGCGAACAATGTTTCTAATCCCAAATAACAATACTCATCCCTTGATTTACGCGGTTGAATTTTTTATTATATTTAAATCAAATATTTATTTGGCGACACAAATGCAATGCGTGAAGGCGGAATTACATTATATTATCACGGTGTGTTGTGTCGTGTTGGTCTCGATTTACGCGAATTTAATTTCCTGGAACATGTCTACCGCGTAAATCGAGGGATATGTGATTGAGTACAATTTAGTAGCTTCAGAAATTGTGGTAAGCCTTAAATGTGAACGATAAAATAGATATCATGATCATTTTTTATGCTGAAATAAGTATTATTGAACAAATATTAACAGTATTATAACTATGACTAGTGATAAACCTCGTTATAGGACGGACGATAAAAACTTACATAGGACGGTTGGCATAGATAGTAGAAAACATCAATTGTACGTCTAGTTTGCGATTGATCCCGTCCGCCATTTTCATCAGCATTTTTCCTACGCTGTCTGTTTAAAGCAACGCGCCATTTTTGCTACCTTTCTCTATCTAAGCGTCGCTTTTATTGAACTAGATCGTCTTCCATATTAATGAAACATCACAAACTAAAATCGCGAGCACTTTTTAATATATAATGTCAAATTAAATTAATAAAACGTCCAGAAAAACAATTTCACATTTTAATTTGGAACACTAATTAAATAATTTATTTAATAACAGATACATATCACAGAAAATTGTGCCCAAAATCTGATACTAAAATCATTCATTACATTCCTAGGTTTGTTGGCACTCCATCTCAAACAGGACTCTACAAGACGTACTTCCCTGAAGAAGCAGCCAGGGTAGACTATGAAACCATGAAGAAGAAGGTAGCGCTGGTCTTCATCAACAGCCACCCCTCCATCGGAGTAGCCAGACCGCTGCTGCCTAACGCTATTGAAATCGGAGGATACCACATCAGTGATGTTACGCCACTGCCGCAGGTAACTTGAGTCTCTTGAAAGTTTACTGTCAAGTCAAACCAGTAGCGTAAATAAAAAAAATGCAACCCAATGCAAAATGGTCCCCTGTATAAGTAGTATGTATTGTGATAATAAGAATAAATTGGTCTCAAACCTTCTTTAATATACGATAATAAATGTGTATTTTAGACATTTATTTATGTATATATTTATACGGTACGGTACCATTAACAATTTTATTATAAAAACAAAAATACTCTTACAGACAGATTAAGTTATATAATAGTATATAAGTAATATAAACAAGTAGAAAAATAGTGTAAATACTCCACTACATAACCATTTTTTTACATAAGAACCAAAAGCAAATATTACGATTATTTTTGATGAGCTGTAAATAGAAAATATAGGTATACCCAAAAATAAAATAAAATAACGATAATAAATTAACAGTATATTAGAATATATAAAAATAATAAGTATACAGTGAAACCTCTATATATATATAGAAAAGAGTTATATTATTATAAAAAATTATATATTAAATGTTTAATACATATTCATACAATTCAATACAAAAAATATTTAATTAAACTTTCTCTCTCTCTCTCATGTTCCACTCATTGTTTACGAATGGCGTTAATCGAAACCAAGCATTTAGCTACGAAGTATGCTGCGCAGTTTAAACGATCAATGCGGTAAAATAATTTCTAGGGGAACGATCCATGCGATCTATTTTTGGGTGTTTTGTGTGAAATTAATGCGGGTCTGGAAGAAATAAACGATACATGCGGGAAAACTATCATTCGAGGAACGATCGATCGAGATTTCAATGTATATCATAAAAAAAATATTTATAAAGAAGCAATGGAAAAAAAAGACAGTTCTCACCCACCAGCTGATATTCTGCTGCTCTTTCTTCTTAGCCATCGATGTAATCATTTGTACTTAGATTAGTCTATACTACATTGTCCTGAAAAAGGTTGGGTCCAACTGAAACTAGTTGACATTAATTTATGCACATAATGAAGTGATTTAAAACAAAATATTATATTTTATTTTTTCATTAAAATATCAAGCCACAGCGTGTTTGCTTTCTTTGAAAATTTAATAATCTATTTGTTAAATAGTATTCAAGAAATCATATTTTTTTTACAGGACCTACAAAAGATTTTAGACAACGCAAAGAACGGCGTCGTATTCTTCAGCATGGGCAGCATCCTCAAGAGTGCCACCTTTCCAGAAACGATTCGAAATGACATCATGAAATCCTTGGCCAAGCTGAAACAGACGGTCCTCTGGAAATTTGAAGAAGATCTCCCGGGCAGACCGGCCAATGTCATCATCAAGAGCTGGATGCCACAAACTGCCATTTTGGGTAAGGAAATTTAAATATCTGTTATTAAATGACCAAATAATATATATTTCAAATCCTTATGGTGTGAGTCCACAGATGATTAATTTCTCATCTTTGTCGACAAATATGTTGTGTCATTCTATTCTACATACAAAATACAATGATTCATAGCCGCGCTTTCGAGACGAATCTCCGAGAAATCTCAACTGTGTCACAATTTAAACCAGTCTCTGACTACTACCATCTACATTTGAACCCGGGAAGCTATGTCAGTTGAGTTCAGTGGCGTAACCAAGCATTGCACTGGCAACCTATGTTATACATTTGATATCGAAACTTTTCCAGCACTATATTAACGTCCCAGTCCATATTAGATCTGTAGGGGTAGGTGATTAGAATGAAATGGAAACGTGCGGTTGGTGTAAACGTGTGGAGACAGGGGATAGAACAGAGAGTACAAAAGGTATTCGTGTAAAAAATGAAATGTAGTAAAGCGGAAAGTTTGAGGAGCGAGTCGACAGAGTTCGGTGTCGGCCCATACGATCATGTCGATCGGGCCAGAGTGTGGCGGCTGCACTCTGACGCCGGCTAAGTATCGAATTCAGATGTCACTGGTGTCGATGCCGGCTGGGAACGGCGGTGAATTTGAACCGCTGTCCCCGACAGATCATTAAATTTTAAAATCCATGACAACAAGAAATAGAATTAATATAAAATGTAATAAATCATTCGTAAAACATTTATCTATGCACAAGGATTTCTTTTCAGTTGCGAGTGCATATAAAAATGCTTTAAAAAATATGATCGTTATTTTTTCATGAAATTACAAATATTGCAGGTGACAGGAAATCAATGACGTGCTTGTGATTTAATGGCTGTGATATTCGCCTTGTGATCTAGTGGTCGGAGATTCGAGCCTCGTTCTAGGAGGCCATCAAATTAGTCCTATTCTCATAGCACAAGCGTTTAGCTCAGTTTGAAAATAGTAAGAATATTAATGTGACACGTATATTCCGTGTACGCGATCTCTTATTTTTAAATCTACCGGTAATAAAATGTTCCTAGTTTGATTATGACGGTGAGTATATTTTTTTAATAGATGGAAAAAAATTTCAACTAATTTATTTTAATCTTAAATTATGTGTGTACTAAAGGATTTTTCAATTAATTTGTTAACGAATTACACCTATAAATTACACATTATAAATAATATTATACATATTGAAATCTAAATCTAATTATTAATCTATACCAGAAACATTAAACGATTGAATAAACAAAACTACTGTGTCCACACGTGAGATATCTCTCAGAGGTTCGAATCAAAAGCGCGTAAAGAACAGTTCAAAAATTTATTATTGCCACATGCGTTTTGCTCGCGGATCAGAAGACGTATCCAGTACACACGTACTATCACCGACTCTCAGAGATCATCGTGGGCACGGGTCATAATTGTTCAAAAACGCAGATTGTCAATTTTGTTTGCAATTTCAGATCATAATTTTATTCCCTTAATTAAGATGTAGTAGCAGAGAAAGGAATGGATAATAATCATTCCTTTCATTCGTGTACCATTAAACTTCTCCATCCCGTCGCGCGTAAAGGTAATAAAATTAATAATTTTGAAAGTTTAGAAATAAAAAGGAATATTACATTTTCTAACTCATCTCCTCTCCTTCATTCCTGTTACAACCATCCCTCCATCGTCCACCAGTAACTCCGCCCCCTCGCCCTCTATCTGTCAGTACCTAATCACTTGTATGTCTACCACCTAAGCCTTGTCTCCTATATATGTGTGTAGTTAGTTTGATACTTCACCTGTCGACGAGAGTTACGAAACACGAGTAGTGCTAATAAACTCAAGTAGAGTATTAACATTGTTTCATTTATATCCATCCGTTAAAATGTGGTAGAGTATGTCCAATGTAATAATGCAGTTGGGATTTCTGGTACGCGCATCCGGCTGATTAGGTTAAATATTATTTATTAAAAAGCGGTGTGATACAACAAAACAGTCAGACTCAGATTTTAGCCGCATTCTTACGCTGGCCGTACTCTAATAATTTGTGTATGATCGTTTATTATGTACCGCTTGCAGCTCACCCGAACGTGAAACTGTTCATCTCCCACGGCGGCCTGCTGAGCTGCACGGAGGCCGCCGGAGCCGGAGTACCGATCCTCGCCATCCCCATCTTCGGTGACCAGTACCTCAACGCTAGGACCACCCAGGAGAGGGGCAACGGCCTGCTGCTGGCTTACACTAACGTCACGGAGACATCCCTCACGTGGGCGCTCGGTGAAATGCTCAACAATCCTAAGTAAGTACTGAGCGGAAGAAGCTGTGTACGTTGGAAGAGTGGGTGTTAACTAAAGGGAGGTCGGTTGTAAAAATATTTTAAAACAGTTGACAAATACTTACTCACACTTTTTTTATATCATTTATTAATAAAACAACATGTTTCAAGACCAAAAGTCCCTTCTTCAGAATACAATGTATACTAAAACTAAAAATGCACGCATAGACAAAAAACCAAACTGTAAATATACGTTATTATATAAGGAGAACACATTCATATTGTGAAGTTGTAATTATTCAGAACAGACGGCCTGAGATATTTTTTAAAATACAAATTTAATGTATTAATTATAAAGATATAGATGTAAAAATTTGAAAGCTATGTTATTTATTTTTACGGAATCTCAAATACCGGATAGGAAGAGATCCAGGTTCGAATCCCGGTAGCAACAACAATATTTTTCGATAAAATTGATTTTATATGTATATCTTTCTAATTAATAAATATAAGTGATGGGTAACTAATTAGGGACTAATGTAAAAAAATAATTTAAAGGTGACTATTTGCAAAAAGAATAATAGTTAATTTGCTATTAATACTTTTTCTTATTTATAAAATTTCTAATTTATCTAACTGTAAACCCCTGGTATTTGTATGTAAAATTTCTAAACCCTCATTAATGTCAAAACAATGGATTGTTTCCAAAATGTGATTGGAGAATTCAGAATAGTTGTTGCTATAAACTTCTCAAATACTCCTTAATTCTAATTTCAAAATTTCTACAAGTTTTAACTATATAAAAATAATTGCAATCATTACATATTAATTTGTAGACCCCCAATATTTTATTATTATTAATAATACATAATATAATATGATGCCACAAAATAATTTTGCAATTATTAAAGAAGTCACTTACATTTGTATGCTTAATTTTCCTAATTATAAAGCATTTCATTATTCAAGAGTTTAGAAGTTATTAGAATTTTTTTGATTTTCAGCAAAAGAATTCAAATATTTTATTTTTAATCAACTGTAAACATAAATTTGATAGCTTATGCGGCAGCTACATTATCACAGTACATGTGTACCAAATTTCGTCATGATAGGTTGAATATTTGTAAAAACGCCTTCTAAACTGTTGAATTTGGGATTTTAGTATTAAGTACGATGACTTTTGTTGTCGAATCTCACGCTACTCTGTCTTTAGATATGTATCAGGTTGGAGGGGTGACCTTATTATGAATACATGCTCGATTAGAATATTTTATTGTATGCTTGAAATGACAGCTTCACAATTTTCTTTTGGGTATTATAACTTTATATATTTGGGTATTTGGGTATTTGGAACTTGGGGGATTTTGACAGTGTAAACATAATAACTATTTAACATATGATACTAATAATGAAAATCCACAAAAATATTTAGATATATAGGTGTGTTTAGATGCAGAAAATAAATTAAAAGAGTAAAAGAGGGAGAAAGTTGCGGTAAAGATAGAGCAAGATGTGTTTATAGGTAGAATGATTGGCCAAAATTGAGATTGTGGTGGTTCATAAGAAGAACCCTCTGAGCGTAGTAAGGCTAATGTTGAAAAAGTCAATTTCTCATTAAGAAGTTGGTAATAACTAATGACTACCAACTGTAGACCAAGCGGGTAATAAACTAAACAATCTAATTTTGATTTTTCTGATATGCACAGGTCGCAAAGAGAGTCCACCGCACATTCCACGACCGACCGACGCAGCCGAAAGACCTGATAACCTTCTACACGGAGCACGTGGTTCGCTCCGGTGGCGCGCCTCACCTGTCACCGCCCGACGTGGGTCTGATCGCATCGCTGCTCATCGATGTTGGTGCGGTGCTGCTGCTGCCGCCACTGGTGCTGTTGCTGGCCCTGATACTCCTGTGCAAGAAGTGCCGCTCCAAAAGCAAAAAGGGAAAACAAAAGAGAAATTGATAAAAAAAAATGAAAACTGTAAAGTGATTTATTAAGTTTTATTGTGGAAATGGGACCAAATACCTAGTAGTTGTGTTGAGAAGTAGCAATAAATTAATTTTTTTAAAATATATTTTTAGTATCATAACTCCCCTGTTCCTATTTTAACATTCCTCGGATTCCTCTATAGATACATAGGTAGTATTTTTTTAAGAATTCATAAAAGACGTTTACATATTTATAATGCAAGGGTCTGCCTCACTGGAGTCTGGATCGCAACGTGAACTACGAACAGCAGTACCGATGTTTCAAATTAAACTATCAATAATAACAGACCTGGAGACTAGAACTCCTGAGCCGACGCGACACATAGGCCGAGCGTACACGAAGTCGCGAATACCCGACGGCAGCCGTGCACAATCGGATCTGCCATTATGTTTTTTTTTTTTTTTAATTTTAAAAAGTCTTCATAATATTTATTTTTCTACTAAAATAGTATAAGGCATTAAGATAATATTTACGAAAATAAAATAGAATAACAAGATAGATTTGATCCGAAATTGTTGGATTTGGGAACTATTGATAGTAAACTACCAAGGATATGGGATACTTTGAGATTAACAGACCAATGACACAATGACAACTGACAAGCTTCAGTACGTCACGGTGGTTGAATACCGCAACACTAGTGGCTGATAGTGGATACATGCACATGCATCTTTGAAAATAAACTAAAATGTATTTGGGATATTTGATTTTTTACGAAAAATCTGATTCGAAATTCTATATAAGAATTGAAAGATTTAAGCACTAAATTTTGTTAATAAACCTTAAAATTCTGCTTTTTCTGTATTTGAATTCGGCCATTACCTCAAATTTGACGAAAAACGGATTTGGCAACGTTTGATATCAAACTCATCATATTTGATTCCAATACAAAACATTTGTCAAATGTCAATTGAGCTCAAAATCACGAACCGTGAGTCAATCACTGATATCTTTGAGTCACACTCACTGTCGGTTATTGAATATCTGGGAATGTTGTGATTCGTGATTAGATTTTTTTTTGTTAAAAAGTCTATTTATTTTCCGACGCCGCTATTTAAATCGACTATCACTCGAATCAGCGCCATCTAGCAGATTACACCGAAACGTTTTACGCATATTTGCCGATAATTTGACCGGAAAGATATATTTACTTTTTTTTAAGCATTTTAATTCTATTTGTTACGATATTAAATTAGATTTATATTTATTATTTATGCTAGAATATGTTTTTGCTCAAAATTATGTATTTTTTATTTCGTGTATTGTGATATCGTGCTGCTCGTGCGCATTAGTAATGAAACTGTGATCACAGTCGCAGTTTTCAATCACTGATATTATCAAATACCAATCACAATCACACCAGTGTGTCGAGAGTAACATTTTTTTCATCACTAGTTACAATTCACGAAATAGTCGATGTTACATAATAGCAATTGAAATTTGTTAAAATGCTTGTACATTAATGAAAATTTGCTCTAGCGTCTCGGAGATTTGGCGGTAAACGTAGGTGCGCATCAGTTGATCATGCTCTGCGTGCTGATGTCATTTAACCACCCACAGGGTCTGGCAACAGCAATCGACTATAGCCGAATGCTTTCATCTAGTAAACAATAAAATAATTATTTGAATAAATGATGATATAATACTATATATTCAAAGAATTGATTGAATTTGTAATACGACTGCATGATGATATAATACCATTTATTCAAAGAATTGATTGAATTTGTAATACGACTGTATAGTGATATAATACAATTTATACGAATAATTGATTGAATTTGTAATACGACTGTATGATGATAAATACCATTTATTCAAAGAATTGATTGAATTTGTAATACGACTGTATAGTGATATAATACAATTTATACGAATAATTGATTGAATTTGTAATACGACTGTATGATGATATAATACCATTTATTCAAAGAATTGATTGAATTTGTAATACGACTGTATGGTGATATAATACTACTATTCAGTATGACCGTGAACCCATATTGAAACTAGAATAATAATCTTTGACTTCGATCTCTTAGCTTGGGGAATAATAATACCTCGCTCCTTCATCGTGTTGTGAGATTTTCGATGAGCAGAAAGTTTTTAATTATTTGAATGTTGAAATTTATTTTATTTGGAGCATGGAGTTACGTATGATCATTTTGAAGAAAGGGTGACCATTATTGACTGTACTGAACAATTACTATTAAATAAATATCATAAACATGTCATAGAGACGAAACTATTTTTATTATATTTAATGGAAAATATATAGAAATATGGGATAATTACAGGGCTTACGACCTGTCTGCGGCTGGCTTAAGTGATCACTTTATATATATATATGGACTTTGATAATTCAATTTTCTTTGAAACAGCATATAAAACGTACTAACAACATATATACAACAATTTTGATAAATATGGAGATTGAGGGGTGAGAATTGGTGAACGTTATATATATATATATAGCGATCACTTAAGCCAGCCGAAGACAGGTCGTAAGCCAACTATTGAATTAAAAATATTGTCGCTGTAGCATAGTTGGATAATGCAATAACAATATTTTTCGATAAAATGGATTTTATATGTATATCTTTCTAATTAATATATTTAATTCAATTGCACGTTTCCCTGGACTCGTAACACATTGTCACACCGCGACTCATCCCACAAATACACGCCTCAATCAAACCGCAACCTTGATAGTCCAAACACCAACACAGCTATCGGGCACCGCATAACAAACACTAGCGATGGGCAAAACTTCATTTCGTAATGAGCGCTTCACAAAGTGCACGTTCACCAACTTGAACTTGTTCAAATTAACGCTTCGTTTGAAGTATGGTTATACCACTCGGTTGACCCACTCCCGAACTAGATCGAAATCGCTTCGCACTTCATATAGTTCAAAAAGCGAGGTTAAATGTTTATTTAAACTTCTTCAATATTTGCAAAATTACTTTGTATTTTTATATTAATAATTAGACAAAATACTTTCAAATCCCGGTAGCGCAAAAACAATATTTTTCGACAAAATTGATTTTATATGTATATATTTATAATTAATACATTCAATTAGTATTTAAAACATCACAGACCTTCTGTTCTGAATAATTACAACTTCACAATAAGAATGTTTTCTCTTTAACAAAATACTTTGTTTAGACCTCTATTTATTGATAATTCAACATGTTACGATATCTATGGTATTTTTTTCAGGAAACAATGTATACTGAAATTAAAAAATACAAGCATAGATAAAAACAAAACTGTAAAGTGGTGAATAAGTAAGAACTAAAATGAAAACAAATTTAAAAGAGGATTTGGTTATTTATAATACTTAGTTTGCTATTAACACTTTTTCTTATTTCTAAAATTTCAAATTTATCTAACTGTAAACCCCTAGTATATGTATGTATTATTTCTAAACCCTTGTTAATATCAAAAGAATGGTTTGTTTCCAAAAAGTGATTGGAAAACTCTTAATAGTTGTTGTTATGTAGGCATCTCAAATTCTTCTTAATTCTAATATCATACAAATTCTAGGGGTTTACAGTTAGATAAATTTGAAATTTTACAAATAAAAAAAAGTGTTAATAGCAAGCTTAATATTATGAATAACCAAATCCTATTTGCAAATAGTCACCTTTAAAATATGTTTTCATATTAGTTCTTATTTATTCACCAATTTATATTTAAATATGAATTAAATATATTAATTAGAAAGACATACATATAAAACCAATTTTATCGAAAAATATTGTTCTTGCACCACTGAGATTCGAACCTGGATCTCTTTCCTAACCGGGGAAGGTGCATTATCCAACTATGCTACAGCAACAATATTTTTAGCGACAATTTTCGAACCTATATGTTACCTTTTTGATATTAATACATTTAATCGTTCCATTATTTGAAAGAGTCATCTACCTTATTTTTACAGAATCTCAAATACCTTTGAGTAAACTAATAGCAGACGCCAGAATTATCAATTCATTTTTATAAAATTTTGGATAATGCACCTTCCCCGGTTAGGAAAAAGATCCAGGTTCGAATCCCGGTGGCGCAACAACAATATTTTTCGATAAAATTGATTTTATATGTATACCTTTCTAATTATTATATTTAATTCATATTTAAAATATCACAGACCGTCTGTTCTGAATAATTATAACTTCACAATAAGAATGTGTTCTCCTAATAATTTATATTTATGTTTTTATCTATGCTTGTATTTTTTAATTTCAGTATACATTATTTCCTGAAGAAGATACCACGGGTATCGAAACATGTTGAATACTTAATAAATAGTGCTTTAAACAAAGCAGTTTGTCAAATTATTAATATAAAATGAGGTTACAAAGTAATTTTTCAAATATTAAAAAAATATTAAAATACCTTAAAAATCAGTGTTTAGTGTAATGTGAGCCCATACTCCTGGCTAGGTTTTTTTGTCTGGATGTGATATTGTGATATTAATTAAAAGGTACAGTGATGAAATCTCGGCTGGCTCAGGTTATACGAGACAATTAAAGAAGGCGTGCTAAATAAAGACAACCATACCTTGAGTTTTGTTGTCTGGTTTATTTGCGTTCTTTTTTGTCTATGCTTGTATATTTTAATTTCAGTATACATTGTTTCCTGAAGAAGATACCACAGGTGTCGAAACATGTAGAATATTCAATAAATAGAGGTTTAAACCAGCGGTTCCCAACCTGCGGTACGCGTACCACCGGTGGTACGCGAGTGGATAGTTGGTGGTACGCGAAAAATAATCAGTAATGGCGGACATAAAAAGTTTAAAAAAAATCTGTCATAAAAATATCATTTAAACTATTGTATTTTTACTATAATTTTTAATTTTAATTAATAATATACAGTACAGTCGATGATCAAAAATCATCAGAAGAATTCTTACATTTACCGTGTTTAATTAATTTTATATACATATATTTTCTATTAATATCGGTAATTTTTGGTAAAAAATTGTCTGCGGCGCATTTCATTTTGTTTTATACAAATAATTTAATTTAATTCTATGTATTTTTTCAAAAATAAAAATTAGTTAAAAAAATACTTCTTTAAATGTCCTGGTTTTGAATTTCGACAAGAAATGAGCTTCAGCACCTTTTATTTAAAAAAAAACATTGTGATATGTAAAGTTCAAATGTCTCATTTTTATCAGAAAAAATAAAACCTTTGGTATTTTTTTATAAACTTAAATAAATTGAATTCTGGGAAATATAGTCACCCTATAAAATTTATAATGCAAATAGAATAACAAATTTCTCGAAATACAATCATTATTACGAAATGGTACAATTAAGCGTGATGTACCACCATGTGGTACGCGAGCCAAAAAAGGTTGGGAAACACTGGTTTAAACAAAGTATTTTGTCTAATTATTAACTAAATTATCTGCTAGTGCGTGTGAATATGATGTGAAGTATTGAACTATTGAAGTGACAGCGGCGTGTGTATAATGAAGTAGTTCATTGAAGTACTTCGCGCAGTGTGGACCCGTCACTGCCGGGCGTCAGTTGCGAGTTCGGCTAGTTTCAGTTTCCAGTTCCAGTTGGGTGCGGGGACAGATGAGTCTCCTCACGCGTAAATTAATAAACAAACACTTTATAATAATTGAATTAGAACCGCTTACATAACATAGGAAGAAGGTAGGAGAAGCTAATAAGTTTTTACAATTCCGTGCAGGTTTTTGAATTAATATATTAGGCCGTGTGTATTGAGCTGTGCAAGCCTGACAGTGTTTCGTGCAGTTTTATTATCGTGCTATTCTTAATTATTATTTAATTACTCTCATTAAAGATGTTTCTAGTTTGTCTTTTTTATGGTTTTTTTTTCTATACTTCATTAGATACGAAAATAAAAAGTTGTTTTACATGTTTTATAAATGTAAGTAGTATTCACAATGAATTCATTTGTATATATATATATAATAATTATTTAATCTGTAGTCAATTTAAACTGTTTAAATATACAAATTCACAAGTTGTATAGTATCATATAATCACAACTCTAATCAATCGTACTAAGGTAAGATAAGATTTTTTTAAATTATATATTACAGATATCTTACGGAATGATATAATTAATTCTCACTAGTTGAAATAAAGAAAATACACTCAAGAGATCATGTCAAAATTAAAAAGAGTCTAAAACACCAATCTGTCACTCGATATGTAAGTATTTATTCAGTAAAGTGAAATAAACAATAGACATTTATTATTATTATTATTATTATTACAAACATTTATTTGTTTTAAGTGCCGGTTGGGTAGATTCAAATTCACTATCGATGGACTGACATTTGAAGTACAACAGGCGTGAAGTGTGTACCGATAAAGTGAAAAATCTGTTAATTTTATACTTTAATGTGGCTTCTGACACACGATATCAGTAATTATCTGGTACAGCTAATCTCCGCCCGTTATCTTATCGTGTGTACCACAACTGAAGTTTAGTTTTTCAATAGTTCTCGTTACATTGTAAGTTATTGCGAGGGAAACTATTTTAAATACCAAATTAAATGTATTAATTATAAAGATATACGTATAAAATCAATTTTATCGAGTATATTGTTGTTGCTACCGGGATTCGAACCCGGATCTCTTTCCAATGCAGGGAAGGTGCATTATTCAACTACGCTACAGCGACAGTACTTTTATCGACAAATTTTTTAACCCATATATTACACTTTTTTTAAATTAAAACATCTATCGTTCCATTATTTGTAGCATAGTAAGATAATGCACCTTCCCCGGATCCCAGGTTCGAATCCCGGTAGCTCAACAAAAATATTTTTCGATAAAATTGATTGTATATGTATATCTTTCTAATTAATAATTAATAAACCATTTAACCCAGATATGCCCACCATCCTATATGTAGGACATTTGAATTATGTTTATATTTTTATAAATTATAGGAATTATATTAATTATAATTAATATTTTTTTATTTTGCTTAATGAGATGATACTATTGCATCACTCATCTGTTGACTTTCTGACATTTATCGAACAATATTTTAGACATAAGTATTGAAATTATATTATAGATTAATAAAATCTCTTGGGGTTAAAAATCTCAGATATTCAAACATAATGCGCCCGGTCCATTTGCATCAAATGTAAACACTGAATCTAAGTGCGCCCGAATAAAAAGAATTGCGAATACATCTTTAATCAGAAATCCCGGTATACGTAATTTTTCCAGTTTTATATTCTGTTATATAATATTAATAATTTAATTATCGCGAAGAATAATCCGTAAATCAACTTTACGAAGAATCTAATTAATAGGGATGAAAATTGCTAAAAATTGGCTCGAATTTAACTTATTAACATTAAACATAAAAAAAGTTCATGTTTATATTTTTATTTATTAACATCTTATTTACTCTCATTTCGATTCGTAAATATTACTTTTTTTTTATTACATTTAGTAATTATAATATCTTAATACCATCGTAGATTGGCTCCGGTCTCATCGTACCAGAGCACCTGAACAGTTTGACGTGAGACTCGTTATTCAGAAGCTATAGAAATCATGCACCCCCCAAAAGGAGATTATGCATTTATATGTTGCAGTCGCAGAACTCGGTCACAGTCCGGCAGAAATTCACCCCGTCCGGGTCGCGAGACGTGCGAGGGAAAGGCAGTATAATGCTCCATTAGATCTCTATAGCCACACCCTAAAAAATTCCCGAAATTGTCCGAGATCCCTTTCATTTTTTAATAGGTCATCGAACCGATGACCTATCAATACTTCTAAAGCCGCAACCATTATCATCTCACATGCATCATTCATAACCTCACAGTCCCAGAGAGTATGGTCCGGCGTCTGCCTCACCTGAGCGCAAATGGTTCACGGACAAGTCCCAAATCCCGCGTTAATATTTATAGTAAAAATATTTCTCAAAACTTATAACATTATCAATTAATATACTTTTAAAATTAGCAATATTATCTTTGTGGTTAAAATTTTTAGAAAACCTACTTTTACAGATACTATCATACACAACGAATCTAATCATCCATTATCACACAAACATTCAGGGTTCCACTCCATGATACATCGTTTAGTCAATATTCCTATGTCAACATCCAATTTCAATATTGAATTGAATACAATTAAAAAATAGCAGTTAATAACGGGTATAATACAGGTTTGAATAGACACTATTTTAAAAAATAAATTAAAAGAATATAATAATCAATTTTTATATAAATCACAGATAAAACATAATGAAAATAATGATTATTGGCGTAGGATTTTATACATAAATAACTCTTCGAATCAAATATCTAAACACCTACCACGAAACATTAGACCGGCATTTTAACACAAATAATAGTATAGGAAATTTACTCATAAATTCTAAAGACAAAGATGATAAATTTAACAATTCTGGTGTCTATAAACTTAGTTGCAAGGATTGTGCTGCATTTTATATTGATAAAACGAGTAGAAATTTTAATATAAGAGTAAGGGAGCATTTGAGATGTTTGAACAATAGTGGGTTTTCAGAATTTGCTAATCATTTGATAGAAAATGGTCATAGTTTTGATAAAAAATTGGGATTGTCAATTTTGCATATAAACGGTTTTGGTCACAAATGAAATAATTTGGAATCGTTGGAGATAAATAAAGCGTGTAAAACCAACCAATTAAATTTAACTACGAGTCCCATTCTAAAATTTTTTCCTAAAAATTATTCGAGTAAATTTGTATTAAGTAATGATTTGAGTTAGGTACTAATAAAAATAGATTCTGGCAAAGAAACAATAATATATGTTTTAGTTAGTTATGACATCCTGAAGAAGAGAGTGGTATTTTTCGAAACCGGTAGATGTATTTAAACTCAATTTAGTGGTTAATAAAACAAAGATAATAAATAAAAATATTATCAATTAATGTTAGTGTGAAGAAATCGGGTGTACTGATAAGATCAAATTATAAGGCACTTGGATTGGATCAGTACCAGTAAAATTTACGCAACATTCTAAATAATGGGTCACTGAGTAAAAAGGTTTATCGCTCCCTGTGCCGATCAATACTAATCGTAGGGTGGCGGAGTGCCTAGATAAATAATCTATACCCTCGTATTAAAGCACAGAAATCGGTAATACAAGTGATATCTAGGAAAACATTTTTACACCAAACGGGCGAATCAATTGATTTGTCTAAAATTCGTAAATATTTTTCTAGATCAAAAATTACTGTTATCATTACGTCATATTTCAATACACCATTACTGTTGGAAACAGATCTCGTGGACTGTATTGAACTGGAGCATAAAAGGAATAATGGCAAATACCTCGGTTGGACGACAATTTACACCTCCCGTTGACTTGCACTTTGTGGTGAAGAACGGAGATATCACTGCACTTCAGGATGCGCGGCGACACTTTCGATTCGCAAAAAAAGGCCCGTTGACAATTGAAATGCAATCTGGTCCCACATCGACGAAATCCTTAGTAAAAATAATTAGTTGGCCAAATTAAGATTTATTGGAACGAAGTAATGCACATGGAGTACATAATTAGATTAGAATAACTACACAAAACATACTAAAATTTCCCCATACGAAGACTATTTTTGGACGAAGACGTTTGTTATACCGAGCACCCAAACTTAATAGCATTTTATACTTTAACACAAAGCAAATTCTATCACCTGCGTTTTTCAAGAAGAAAGTTGTTGCTCCAGTGCAAATTAGTGATTTGATAGGGAAGGATAATTTTATTTATACTACTACTCTACCTGTGTGTACTAGTGATGAGCTTAAAATCACCAACCGTGAGTCAATCACTGATATTTTTGAGTCAGACTCGCTGTCAGTGATTGAATATCTGGGAATATCGTGATTTGTGATTCATTTTTTTATTTTATTTGTATTTGGTTGTGAACCGTGATTCAGCGCATGTGCGTGTGAAACAAAAATATTCACGAAGGAATGATGTTATAATTCGTGATAAACGTTTTACTCATTTGAGCCGAAGTGCTGAGAATTTGACCCGAAAAAAAAATCACATTTTTTTAAGGGTTCACATTCTCTTTGTGATGATGTTAAATTAAATATATATAATTTATATATGCTTGAATATGTCTTTTACGCAAATTAAATTTGAATAATTTAAGTAAATACAATCAAAATTATGTTTTTTTATAGTATTAGTAATGAAATTGTGATCACAGTCACTGCTTTCAATCACTGATATTATCAAATATCAATCACAATCACACCTGTGAGTCAAGAGTAGCATTTTTTCTCATCGCTAGCGTGTACCTATCATTTATTTTTTGCTGTCAATGCTTCTATGTTCTTACTATATTTTATAAACTGTAAAAAATAATTTAGAGTCAGTTACCCTAGTGTACAAAAATAAATTATTATTATTATTATTACTTAAGGGCCTTTTCTTTGTAACTTTTAGACCAAACAATTTTCACAGCCAGCACGATGTTCGCGAAGGAAGTACTTCTAGCTGCAGCGCTGTCAGCCTGCCTGAGCTGTGCTGTCTCATACAAGATTCTGGTCGTGGTACCCATGCCGTCCAGGAGTCACTACAACCTCGGGAAAGGTATCGCAGATATACTGCACGAGCGAGGACACGAGGTAATGCCAATATGTACCGCACTATTTGCGAGTGCAAGGGTGAAACTTGTCTCGAGATTCGACTCGAAAGTCGTGTAAAAAATTGAGAAAGACCGAAGGAAAGAGCGTAATTGCTTTTACCAAATCTCTAGACAAAGTTCATCCGTAAGTCCAGCAAAAGTCGCATATATTTAAAAAAAACTTTTAGTTTTATAAAATTAAATATACCCTCTGAGGATATAAATTATGATTATCTCCTTAGCCGTCTGAAATAGTTCAACTTATCAGTGAGACGTACCATGACCGACCGTATATCTCTATACAGGATCATCAATGGTATGATAGACTGCCCCCAGATTGTTGGTCTGCTTGACTTTCGCGCATCATTTAGATCATCGAGACACAATTCATTGTTTTATTACAGTGATAATGTCAGCACTCGTGCACTAACTACCACCACAGTCCCCAGATTGCATTCTTTGAGGAATGAATATGCGGAGGTAGTCAACATTTTTGCTGTAAATTTAACTCTTTATAGGACTACATTATTACAATTTTTTGTCTCTCAACTCAATGTGACGGAAAAATTGCCTTACTTCACATTTTTATTTTATAATTTTGATTATGAAAAAAATATGCTGATATTATATTATTTTTTTCTTTGTGTATTATCAAATCTAAACTTGTTCTTCCAAGACAAAATACCCATTTTTCATTGCTCATTCGGAAAAAGTTATTTTATTTCGCAACAACACAGAACCACGCCCAGTTCGTCCAATGGAACCTCGCTACCAACAAACCCATTGGATGCCTGAACTATCAACCAATGAAACCTCAGTGACTGCATAACTTAGTTTATATAGTAAATCATAAGGAGAACACATAGGTCTGTGATAATTTGTATTTAAATCATAAAGACCCGAATGTGATTTTTAAAGATAATCTCTGAGATTCTTTGGACGTAATTCGTAGCTTTCACAGCTGCCTATTAGCATTAAAAAAATATCAACAACGCGACGAATTAGTAGGACCGTATAGGAGCTTTTGCTTATTAACGATCTTGGGCAAGCAGCTGTAGGTGTCTCACAGTATCGCGTCCGCCTCGCGCTTGTCACATACGTTAAACATCAAATTAATATAATTGTCTCTCAAGCTCTCCATCAGCAATTAAAAGTGAACTTAACACCTTATTTTAATACGAATTAAATATATTAATTAGAAAGATATACATATAAAATCAATTTTATCGAAAAATATTGTTGTTGCGACACCGGGATTCGAACCTGGATCTCTTTCCAAAGCGACGATATTTTAGCGACAAATTTTCGAACCTATATTTTACCTTTTTGATATTAATACATTTAATCGTTCTATTATTTGAAAGAGCCATCTATCTTATTTTTGCGGAATCTCAAATACCTTTAAGTAATCTGATAACAGACGCCAGAATTATCAATTCTCTTTTATTACATTATGGACACATTGATGCCATCACTAGTATTTATATTACATGTAATATTTACATTCCGCCGCCCCTTTAAACTTGCTGCCCATAGGCACCGCTTTTCTCGGCTACGCCCACGGGACGTCCCTGGTTTTAGGTTAGGTTAGGTGACGTTAGTGTGCATGTCAAATATCGCTGTCAGATTGAACGTCATCTACACTGGTAAAAAAATTTGTCTCCTTCTACCAATCTCGAACCGATCTGAGTTTGATCTGGATTCAAATGTGTAAAACACGTGTACATGTATTGATATGTATATCAACTAAATCGGGCCTTAAGGATATGATAATTCATTTTGATAATTGCTTATCAAAATAAATATAATAAGTCTTAATAAGTAAGGCAGCCTAATGTATGGCAGGCGAAGCTAACCACATAGTTTTAATGTTTCCAGATAACGATAATCAGCTGTTTCCCGTCAGAAAAGCCAACGTACAGAGAAGTCACCGTGCCAGAACTGGTGAAATCCATAGGTAAATAATTTCTACGGTCTACGTTCAGATCGTCACAAATTTGATCGAATGACAACAGAAAACTGCATTTCTTATGTATATAATTTATAGTTCAGATCGATCATATCAAAATTGAAATTAACTGCCATTCATAGTTTCCATATTTTTTTATTTGGATAAAAACACGAACAACTGATGTGAGCTTGTATATATGTATAATGCGACGCTTTCTTTCAAAAACAAGCTATTTTTCATACTGGCGGCCATTTAAATTTAGAAGTAGCAAAGGCTGCCGAATCCATAATAATATTATGTCTCCTTGTCAGGACCGACGCAATAAGCTCAAGGCTCTTATCTCGGTCCTACTCATTCGCCGACTAGTTTGCATTTTTTAATGCTACTAGGCACCTGTTCGATAGCGATACCGCACAGCTGCCAAAACAAAATTTGCCCTCATTGTCCTCGGTTGACTCACTTGATTAGTAAATAAATAATTAACAATAATAAACAATTAACAAGGCCGGGGAGCAGAGGGGAAGTGAAGAGCCACTCCTTTCCGGGAAACGAGACGGAACAAAAGAAAAACATATAAGAGACTCACCCTTCACGCACCACTGCCAGCAGATTTAATCCACAAGAACAGTACATCGCATCTCATGATCATATCGCGTTGCATTCTATGGTTCATTTCCTTAACTATGTCGCTATCAAATGTGACATTTCGCCGTAAAGCAGCATAAAGGCGACAGCCGATTGCTTTTTGCTGTTAGGTCCTGCAGGCGGCAATCGTGACCGTAAAGTGGCAGATAGTGGCCGCTACGCGGCCCACGGTGACCTCTGCTCGGGCAGGGCTTCCGTAGTATCTATATTTCATCTAAAGTAATATAATAAGAATGCACAACGCACTATTGTTAAAGCAATAAATTTTAGTCCAATGAAAAACTATATTTACATTTTTAATATTTTTTTATTACCCCGATTAATCCGCAACCCGGTTAATGAGACCCCGGATAATTGAGCGTTCACTGTACTTAGTTCGATTTAATTATCAAGAAATGATGTGTTCTGAAGATTTCGTAACTTCATTAACGAATTATTGAATCGTACTTTTATTTGGAATTCTCTATACTTTACCCGAATATGCGTTTCATCATTTTCAGAAGAAAAAAGCCGGGACTTCGACATGGGCAAAGATAGTAAGCTGTCCTTACTGATGCAAATGAGCACCATAATGCCCGCGATGTTGAAATCGGCGTTGAAGAGCGACAGCGTCCAGAAACTGCTGAACGACAAAACGGAGAAGTTCGATTTGGTCATTGCGGAGTACTTCTTAAATGATGCGATAATTGGGTGAGTTCTAGAATTTCGTTTTTCGCAATATTTATGTTCTTTTGAAAAACGTACTTACATGGTTTACTGAATTTATTACAATAAAGTTACTAGATTATGCGACTTGAAATTTACTACGGCATTTATGCTGCAATCGTAACAAGAGACGAGAAGTGAAGGTGCAGAGAATCCGGAGAGCGGTCAGATACTGTGGTTGCAGGGTACGTTCAATTACCCATGCAGGTGCTCGGAACCGTGTCCCGATTGCCGAAAACTCTTCAACTCTTATTCCAATGAGAAGAAATGCTTGAGGGTTTGAAAGGATTGGGTCACCGTTCCTCTGGAATAATGACCTAATACGTAGCGTACGTAATCTCTAACTCTTATTTGTGTTTTATTTCAGTCTGGGTTTGAAGTACAAGTGTCCACTTATCCTGCTGTCCTCCGTCTCCATGATGCACTGGCTGGCCCGCTCCACCGGCAACCCCGTCTCGCCGGCCACCATCCCCAACGTGTTCCTCAGCTTCACGGGCAGAATGAACTTCATGGAGAGGTTGACCAACACGGCCATGGCCATCGCGATGGAATTGATGGGGGTGTGAGTACATTTTTTAAAAGATGATAAACTTTAAGTAATTTTTTGTCGTATTAAATATGTCATTCAGCTTCATTTTGTCAAAATTTTTGTGGGATAAGATCCCGTGGGTTATATCTATTATAATAATGATTAGTTGACGCAACCGAAGTGGATTCAGTAAGGAAAATAATGGTAGATGGATCTGGCCTACATTGCTCTAAAGTCTTGGGTTGGAAGTCGTTTTCACCTTCAGTTGACTCGCACCTCTTTAAGTGAAGAACCGAGATATCACTGCACTTTTGGAGCTGTTGAGAACACTGCCTCTTCGTGGTCGTAGCGTTACGCACGGCGCTGCGAAAAACAACACAGTTCGATGTCAGAAACCAATCTGTCCCCCCGTCGACGAAATCCCTAAGTAATTAGTTGGCCAAAGCGGAACAGGTATATATTAAGGTTTATATTAGAAGGACAAAATACATAGTAAGTAGGTACTCGACTTACGTCAACAGCTTTGATCAATTGTTATAGATTCATGTTTGACCCAGCGCAGAAGGCCATCTACAATACATGTTTCCCCGAAGAAGCAGCTAGGGTAGATTTTGAAGAGATGAAGAAGAAGGTATCGCTCGTCCTCATCAACAGCCATCCGTCCATCGGGGCAGCCAGACCGCTGCTGCCCAACGCTATTGAAATCGGAGGTTACCACAATGCCGAAGCTAAGCCACTACCAGAAGTAAGTAAATATTATATGTGGCTATTTATAGCAAATAAAAATAGCAACATATTCGTGCAGCAAATGTGTAAAAGTAAAGATGACGTATGAGACAGAAATAAACTAGATTGTTTCATATGCATTTGAAGCTAAACCATAACTAAAAGTAAGCGTACCATATGTTTAATATTATAAATCCAGTTATGGCTCAATTATAATTATGAAATATGTCGTAAAATGGTGATAGTGCCGTGTGAAACCATTCAATGAGACACGACAATAATTTGTCATTCGGTTTCAACAGGAATACAAAAAGATCTTGGACAACGCAAAGGATGGAGTCATATTCTTCAGCATGGGCAGCAACCTGAAGAGTTCGGCCCTCCCAATCGCTCTACGCGACGACATACTCAAGTCTCTATCCAAACTGAAGCAGACAGTCCTGTGGAAGTTTGAAGCTGACCTTCCGGGCAAACCAGCTAATGTCATCATCAAGAGCTGGATGCCTCAACCGGCTATTTTAGGTAACGAAAATATTTTTAACTGGATTACATTTAACACTTATGCAATTTTATATTGTAATTTAAAGGTTTAAAGGGTGGTTTTTTAAAGGTACAAAATTTTAAAATGAACTAAAATACATAAAAATCATGGTAATGGCCGTGGTATTCACTTTATTAGAAAGAAAATGTTATGCCATTAGACTCACCCTCCGCGCACCACTGCCGGCAGATTTAAACCACAAGAACAGTACATCGCATCTCATCGTCATATCGCGTCGCACTCTATGGTTTATTTCCTTATCTATAGTAATCAAATGTGACATTTCGTCGTAATGCAGCATAAAGGCGACAGCCGATTGCTTTTTGCTGCTAGGGCGGCAATTGTGACCGTAAAGTGGCTGATAGTGGCCGCGTAGCGTAATCTGGAAGCCCAATTTTTGACCACTTTCTAAAGCAGCTGGAGACGTATATCGGCAATAACGCGACGAATGTTGGCTTCCAAGTCGTCTATCGTCTCTGGCTTATCGGCATAGACCAGCGACTTCAAATATTCCATATCAGAAAATAATCCAAAGGTGCTAAACCACACGATCTTGGAGGCCAATTCACAGGTCCATTACGCGAAATTCTGCGCTCATCGAACGTTTCCTTCAATAAATAGATTGTGGCGCGCGCCGTGCGGCATGTTGCGCCGTCTTGTTGAAACCGCAGCTCTTCCACATTAATGCCATTCTATTGAGGAACGAAAAAGTCAGTAATCATGGATCTATTGCTGAGCACGATGGCGAATAGACTCATTCGAATCCTACTTAATACTACGCTCCATTGCAGCAACAGCTTCTTCGGTGCGCACTGTACGACGTCAATTATTATCAATTAGAGTATGCGTGGTGCGAAAACGAATTATGGTTAATCTAATCACTTGCTCGGATGGACAATTATGTTATACGACCGTAAAATGGGCGGTAAGTTTCGCGAACTGAAGCACGATTTTCAAAATAAATTTGCACAATTCGCAAGCGTTGTTGGCTGCAAGGTGAAATGGCAAACCAAACTGAGCACAAATCAGCTATCAGTTTTAAAATTGGCTGTCACTCAAAAAAAACACTCTTTATGTATCGCCAGTATTGAAGAAGAGTGTTGTTTGTGCAATTATTAGGTTTAACGTTTATGAATGAATATGATTGTAGGTGAGAGAGTTCAAGGATGCGGATGTAATTGTATGTTGACTCAAATCAGGATTTGAGGGTTGTGTTGTAAATTATGTAATCAGTGTGAGAGTGGTGATAGGCGGCAGGTTACGAGAATAGAGACTGCGCACAGTTTACATTGAACTGATTGAAGTCAAATAAGAATCGGCCTTCTCGAATACCCATCAGTCTTAAAGACTGATGGGAGTTGTGTTTCACACACCGGTACTCGCTGGGAACGTTCAACATCACTAGGCGAAGATGATGAGAGTGAGGGCGATAGCTCTACACAATTTCAAGTACAGGATGCATTTTTTTATTATTATTAGAAAATATAATACAATTTAGAATTATCAGTACGATATATATATTAAAATATGAATTAAATATATTAATTAGGAAGGTATACATATAAAATCAATTTTATCGAAAAATATTGATTTTGCGCCACTGGGATTCGAACCTGGATCCCTTTTCAAACTGGGGAAGGTGCATTATCCAACTATGCTACAGCGACGATATTTTTAGCGACAAATTTTCATATTTTAAATATCAAAGACCTATGTTCTGAATAATTACAACTTCACAATAAGGATGTGTTCTTCTAAGGATATATATATATATATATATTTTATTTAACATTTATTTCTACTCTATGAGAGTAGAACTTATGTATAGAGGAGTATATACGAGAAAATTTATGTTTCAGTTAATCTGTGTATATATTTTTTTACTTCAGATACAAATTGATAGTAGTCTGTTTTGTTCTAATTGTGATGGGAAGATGTTAAAAAATTTGATTCCTTGATAAATATAGTAATTTAAGGTAGCGGTATATTTTAGTTTTGGAATATCAATTTGGCCTCTAAATCTTGTAGGTCGGAATTCGCTTCTAAAGTTTAATTGATTTTTAATTTTCATAATTTGGATTATTGATTTTTTTTGTGTATGTCTATTATTTTTGGTACTTTGAAATCTGTGAATTACCTGGCTAAATGTGAAATGATTTACATCATTCATTGTGACGGATATTTTTCCCAGCTCATCCGAATGTGAAGATGTTCATCACTCACGGTGGACTCCTGAGCACCACGGAGGCCGCGGGAGCCGGGGTGCCGCTGCTGGCCATACCCATCTTCGGGGACCAGCATCTCAACGCCAAAACAACCCAGGCCAGAGGCAACGGTCTGATGCTGGACTTCAGCAATCTCACAGAGGCATCCCTCAGCTGGGCCCTCAATGAGATGCTCAATAATCCAAAGTAAGCCAAAATGTCAAAAAAAAAATGTATGAAGTTGTGTCACATCAATATTCTTATTATTTTCAAATGAAGGTGAGTATAACCTAACTTTACCAGTTGACCCAAATAAATACCTGATTTAGACACTTACATAATGTACAAACATTTAATTTGCTGACCCCCCTAGACGAGAATGAAATTTTTGACTCTCGGTGAACGTCTTACCGTATTTATTAATTGTCAATCAATCAATCAAGACGTCTCCATATCTATAAAAATGTTGAAAGTTGTATATATGTTAATATGTGGACTCGCTTCGAGTACCACTACACTCTCGCCATCTATGGGCTAAATTTGATAATTCATTTTCCTGAAACAGCACAATCTGATTATTTTTTTGTAATTATTATTCTTCATTTATAAAATGTTTGTAACACATTATATGCCTGAAAAATCAATATTTTACAATTTTATAATATTTTCCTTTTTTGACCAGTATATTATTAGCAATATTCAAGAACGCACAATTACTGGATCTTCACCTACATACTTCCATATATTTTCCATTAAATATTATAAAAAATAGCTTCGTCACTATGAGATATCTATTATTTGTTTGATATAATTTTCGTATCAAATTCAAACTGAAATTAGTGCAAATTTAACTTAAAAAATATGTACATTACAGATACGAGCAGGTAGCAAAGAAAACCCACCGATTGTTCCACGACAGGCCGATGAACCCCAGGGACCTCGTCTCCTTCTACGCCGAGCACGTGGTCCGGACCGGAGGCGCTCCTCACCTCGCTGCACCAGACCTGTGCCTCTTTTCATCGATGCTGATAGACGTGGCGATAGTAATGCTGTTACCACCGTTGCTACTGCTGCTGGCAACCCTGTACCTGTGCAAAAAGTGCTGTTCAAGAGGCAACAAGCAAAAGGCGAAGAAATCAGGAAAAGAAAAGAAAAATTAAGTGAAATAATAGAAAGAAATAAGAATGTGAAAAATGAAGAACAAGAAAATTTTATAAACAGATATAATTCATTATTAGCAGAACACATTCTATTGTGATGTTGTAATTATTCAGAACATAAGTCTGTGATATTTTAAATATTAATTAAATGTATTAATTAGAAAGATATACATATAAAATCAATTTTATCGAAAAACATTGTTGTTGCGCTACCGGGATTCGAACCTGGATCTCTTTCCAAACCGAGGAAGGTGAAGGAAGTATTTTTCATGACAAATTTTCGAACGATAGATGTATTCATTTGAAAAAGTGTAACATATAGGTTCGAAAATGTCGCTGTAGCATAGTTGGATAATGCACCTTCCCAGATTTGGAAAGAGATCCAGGTTCGAATCCCGGTGGCGCAACAACAATATTTTTCGATAAAAAATTGATTTTATATGTATATCTTTCTTATTAATACATTTAATTAGTATTTAGATATATTTTACACAATAAAGATTTGATATTTTTGATATTAAAAAATGTGACATTTTTTATATGAAGAACGTTATACTGCTGAATCTGAGGTAACATATTCGGAGAAAATCTGAAATGACTCAAAAATGTTATACACTTCATCAAATTGAATATGACTTTAAAATAGAATATGCTTTTTCGTAGGCTTTCAGAGTTTGTCTCATTTTATGTTTGCTACGTAGCGCGCTGACACCGGTGGATAGAACGCCAGCGCACCACGCCACCAGCTAGACTCAGTTTGTGGGTTGGTAAAGAGCGGTGTCGGAATGCCTGTCTCAGATGGACGGGGGAGGTCTGAACAATGCAAAACACTTTATAACACTAAGAACAATTTAATCACATCGTATAAATAAAACCCGACATGAGCAGAGTCTTTCATCTTCTTTACACGCCTTAGATCCATTCACCGAGTGTGGACGCTATTGGTTACGAAGCTAACGCTATGTTTATGGTTAGATTAGAGGTTAAAAGGCTCGACTTCTGAAGGCTTCCACCTCTCCGCTCGGGCGATCGCACCGAAGTCCCCGCTACTACCTCCAACCACCCTCTCCCTGGGCCGCGCCTACTCGCATCGGTAGATGGCGCTCTAGGTCTTGGCGCGTTTATTCGAAATGTCACAAGTTGTAATATATATGAATGTTGTTGCACATATTTAATATTATTGTAGACACCAACAAGGGAGACGTGCGACAGTTTAATTCACAGTCACACGTAACATAATTGTATTAAAATCACGTGAGTATTCTTGATTGTGACACGTGAGAGATGTTTGAGACATTATATATTAATTAATTAGATATTAGGAAAATAAAAAGTGTGGTTTTACTTTAATGTAAAAATAGGAGGTCAAAATGTTAACTTTTCCTGCCAAAAGAGCTTATTACGTATTACCAGGTCTTCTTTCAGAAATGAGAACGTCATCTAAGTCAGTTTATAGAGATGGACAAGAAATTGAAAAACTCCAATAAAACAGTTGAAATTGTGATGTTTGCAGACAATATTAAAATATTAATAATTATACAAAATACTTTGTTTAAACCACTATTTATTAAGTATTCTACATGTTTCGATACCCGTGGTATCATCTTCAGGAATAATGTATACTGAAATTAAAAAATACAAGCATAAATAAAAACAAAAATATAAAATCCCAAATTCCATACAACCAGCTTTTTACACTAATAACAAATTAAAGAATTATTTATTAAATAACAAGGATAAGGACGATATTGAAGAAAAAAATCGGGGGTCTACAAATTAATTTGCAATGATTGCAATTATTTTTATATATCTAAAACTTGCAGAAATTTTGATATTAGAATTAAGGAGCATTTGAGATGCCTAAATAACAATAACTATTCAGAATTTCTAATCAGCTTTTGGAAACAAACCATGTCTTTGATATCAATAAGGGTTTAGAAATTATACATACAAATACTAGGGGTTTACAGTTAGATAGATTAGAAATTTTAGAAATAAGAAAAAGTGTTAATAGCAAGCTTAATATTATAAATAACCAAATCCTCTTTGCATATACCTTTTAAATTTGTTTTCATAATAGTTCTTATTTAGTTACCAATTTATATTTATGTTTTTATCTATGCTTGTATTTTTTAATTTCAATATACATTATTCCTGAAGATGATACCACGGGTATCGAAACATGTAGAATACTTAATAAATAGTGGTTTAAACAAAGTAGTTTGTCAAATTATTAATATAAAATGAGGCTACAAAGTAATTTTTCAAATATTGAAGAAATATTAAAATACCTTAAAAATCAGTGTTTAGTGTAACGTGAGCCCATACTCCTGGCTAGGTTTTTTGTCTGGATGTAGTATTGTGGTATTAATTAAAAGGTACAAGTGATGAAATCTCGGCTGGCTCGGGTTATACGAGACAATTAAAGAAGGCATAAGGAAGGATAACCATCTCGGGCGTGCTAAAGAAAGACAACCATACCTTGAGTTTTGTTGTCTGGTTTATTTACGGTCCGCAGTCGGAACACACTATAAGTACAGGTAGCTGTTGGACCGGTATACGGCATGTCAGCGAGCTTCCGCGAACTACCGCCAGGTGGACCTAGACCTGATTATAGGAAAAATCATGCTTATATCGACCGTACTTAAATACAGGTGAATATTATGTTCCAGGCCGATTTTGTTTAGCCGTCAATTTGGTTTGGCAGATATTTATCAGTTCGTATTTAGTATTCATAGAGAATACTTGATTACAATTTATTATAAATCATCTATCGCCTCAACAACGTATTTAAGTCATTAAAATATTTTATCTTAATAATTACGGCAATGCTGTAATCATTAAGATAAATGTAATCATGCTGTGATCGCTATCGTCACATGTTGAAAAATTTATTGGTGGCCGAATTGGGTCGGTTAAGCCTGCAAAACATGTGGTTTCAACAAGACGCTGCCACCTCACACACAGTCCGAACTACGCTTGAAATTTTGCGAGAAATTTTTCCTGGCAGCATAGTTGGATAATGCACCTTCCCCGGTTAGAAAAGAGATCCAGGTCCGTATCCCGGTGGCGCAACAACAATATTTTTCGATAGAATTGATTTTATATGTATATCTTTCTAATTAATATATTTAATTCATATTTAGAATACAATATAATAAAAAATATCCTCGTTTCTATGAGATATCTATTATTTGTTTAACAACAGTGCCTTTGCGGGTGAAAATCCAGTAATTGTGTGTTCCTGGACATATTCAAATATTGCTTTTAATATTATATTTTAATGCAGAGTCCCTGCATGGACTTGTTCATGTCGTCGGTCAGATCACTACTCAACCTGCGAATACACCGCCTAAACCGAGCTGCAACCTTGACTATGACAGTAAAGCCACCAATACGGTTCGCGACACCGACTATTAGACTCTGGCCTCGGCACGCGGAGCAAGTTGCCGGTCCAGTCGGCAGTTGGAAGTTGGAGATGACCGAGTCTCCTTTCGCGTAAAGTAATTAAAATAAACATTTATCTATTTTTAAATTACCAACGATTAAGATAATAAATAACAAGGTAGGAAGCAAATTAGTTTCACTATTTTAGTATTACAGTCTTGAGTTATTTTAAACTATGTTGAGATTAGTAATATTTGAATATGTCCGAGAACACACAACTACTGGATTTTCAACTACAAAGGCACTGTTATTAACCTTTACCATACCATGATATAAAATACCCGAACGCAGCTATGCTGTCAACTCATGTTACCGTAAATAACAGTTATAAAAAATGTTTTTATTACCTTAAATGGCTTTAATGGCACGAATTTATTCTAAATATTGAGAATTAAATTTTGAAAAAATGATTAATATTATAATTTAAAACATTCATTAAGTCGTATACAATGTGTCCTTCCTTCTTATATCTCTTCATTTAATTATTGAGAAAGAGACAATTATATTTGTATGTTTGTTGTTCTTTTCACTGTGAAAATAGTGTGCGATCTCTGTCTTTCATATCACAAATTGTATTTTTACCAACGTATTAATTTTACAGTGGATTGAATTGAAAAAATAATTGTTTTTGTACTATTCCCTTTTCATAATTGGTTTTTCACTAGTCATTCCTAGGCGCTAATATTTTCTTTAGGATTATCTAAAATATTAATTTTATGTTGCGTGTATTTACCGAAATATGACAGGTTTAATTATGGTGGTAGACCTGTGTTACTGCATGGTTTGGGAAGGGTTAAACAAATAATTAATATCTCATAGAGACGAAGCAATTTTTTATTAATGGAAAATATATACTTATTAAAGTCTAATTGTTTTATACTATATCTAGTATATTGAAATTTCAGAGAACACATGCAGTTTGTTATACTTTTAATATGATTTTTTTTACAACGACTAACTGTATTCCAAATAAAATACGTTGTACGGCAATATTCATTCATAAACCACCATAATAAAGATTTCTATAGCCGCAATAGCACACAATTACTGGATTTTTACCTACAAAGGCTCTGTTATTAAACAAATATCAGAGACAAAACTATTTTAATGGAAAATATATGAAAGTATGGGATAAAAAATCTAGTAATTGTGTGTTCTTGGACATATTCAAATATTGTTAATAATAATATACTGGTCAAAATAAGAAAATATACAAAAATTCAAAAATATTAATTTTTCAGGCGTATTCTAGTATAATGCGTTAAAAACATTTTACAGATGAAGAATATTACAATAAATATTTTTTTAAAAATTAATTAGTTTCTCATTGTGACATATATGCTGTTTCAGGAAAATGAATATCAAATTTAGTCCATATATGGTGGTATTCGAAGTGTTTCCACATATTAACATATATACATATCGATGGGTGAAAATGGTGAACGTTATGTTTATATAAAGTGATCACTTAAGCCAGCCGAAGATAGGTATTAAGCCCTGTAATTACCCATACTTCCATATTGAACTCGTCGATCGTGAAGTCTCATTGAGGTGTCACCGTGAACACGGGCCTTTAGTTAAAATTATAAATCTTTTATAACAAAATCAAGGGTTTTAAATTTCAATAACGGCCTTATATGACTTTGACACATACTAACATGTTTATTATACAATACAAATATATATATTTTTTAATTTGGATTTATTTGTTTGATATCGAAGGCAATATAAGTTGGCCATAAAAATATTAATTATGACCATTAGAACACTGCATATTTTTAACAGTTCTAGGTCTAGATGTGCTAAAATATTTAATTAAAATATTGAATCGCCTTTCATTTTTTTTTTCTGTAAATATTTTTCGTACATTAACCGTTTATTAGAGAGTTGCTTGTAACTTGATATTATAAATTATCTGATAATGTTATCACGGTCTTATCTTGTGTTCACCTATGGGTCGATTTTTTACTCATGGCACTGTACAGTCGGCCCACTGACGAATCAGTTTACGACGACATTATTAGTACATGGATTTGTTTAACGTATAATTATTTTATGGATATAGAACAAAATAATATTAATCATAATGCCCTTAAATAAATTTGAATTAAAAGTGAACAGTATATTTTAGTATATTAATAACCGCCAAGAAATTTCGGATGTTTTACAATATTTATTATATCAATGTGTTAAATTTACTTAAACAGCATAACGATGTAAAATAACACACTGCGCGCGGTGTACACAACCGATACCATGCGTCAACTGTCTAGCGTGAAGCAGTCATATAACTTTGTATTTTTCTCGCTTAGATAGCGCTCACGCATTCGTGAAGTGAGATAACCAAAAAATCGACCTGTACCAAAACTGAAGCTTAATTTTTCAATTGTAGTTGTTACTTCGTAAGCCGTCGCGACTGAAAATATTTCCCTAACTGCTTCTCAACTTAAGGAATGGAATATTATATAAAAGATAAAAAAAATAAGCTCTTCTAAATCGATAACAACTTGTGGCGCTATGGTGCTTATTACCATGTCTAGAATAAAAAATCAGAAATAATTAATTTTGCTACGTTAAACCTTAAACAAAGATAAATAATTCACAGGTAAGTTGTGCTGTGTTTTTTCAGATCAAAATAAAGCAAATACGATGTTTGTGCGGGAAGTACTTCTAACTGCAGCGCTGTCGGCATGTCTGAGCCGCGCCGCCTCATACAAGATCCTGGTAGCCGTATCGTTGCCAGTCAGGAGTCACCGCAACCTTGGGAAAGGTATCGCAGATATACTTCACGAACGAGGACACGAGGTAAAGCCTATTATGCCTGAAAAAAAGGAGCCTGTTTATATTTCTTAGACTTAAGCAACTCGATCGAATGTCATGTTGTTTTATAAAAATATATTAAATAACTTGGGTACCTATACTTTTAATTATTTCACTTTTGTATTAACAGGTATTACAGTTTTAACTCTGCATCCGCTGTTGTAGCGTGGCAATAGTTTTTATAAAATCCGTCGTGCTTCGGAATCTTTCGTAACATTGCCGAGTAGTGATGAGCTCATAATCACGAACCGCGAATCAATCACTGATATTTTGAGTCACTCTCGCTATCAGTGATTGAATATCTGAAAATATCATGATTCGTGATTCATTTTTAAAATTTTATTTATATTTGGTTGTGAACCATTATTCAGCACATGAAAATATTCATGAAAAAATGACATTGTAATTCATAATAAGCGACATCTAGCAGATTCTGCCAAAACATTTCACGCATTTGACCTGAAATGCTGAGAATTTGACCCGAAAAATAATCTCACATTTTTAAAGGGTTTTATGTTTTTTACACAAATTAAGTTTGAATAATTTAAGTAAAGACTATCAAAATTATGTTTTTTATATCGTATTAGTAATGAAACTGTGATCACAGTCACTGCTTTCAATCACTGATATTATCAAATATCAATCACAATCACACCTGTGAGTCAAGAGTAGCAATTTTTCTCATCACTATTGCCGAACTGGGTGATGATATCTGATGATGAGAGGTACTGCACCTATCGAAACTATTATAATAACAAACGTGTGTGTAGTACAAAGTTTAAATATTTGAAGAATTATAATCTCTTCTTCACTTTCTGAATTCTCGCGCATAACCTATTGTTCCGTACAAGAATGTAGACGAGGGCGGTTGGCCGATCTCAACTTCTCTCAATCGGCGATGATGATGATGATTATGAAGTCGAAAGAAATGAAACACAAAAGATGTTCATTATCGGTACACTATCAATCGAGAATGGCTTCCCGCCTCCAGAATACTCTGCTTTTATTCAGATACACAACAATACATACAGTCATATTTGCAAGTACCTACTCAGCGACAGGCCCCCCGCTGTGACGTTTTACTTAAACGTCATTGTTTTCCTGAAATCTATCTCACGGGTTTTTTGGCGCCACGCCGATGATTACACCTTTAAATTACTGACACTGATCATATCAATTGTATGGCGCCTCTGCTGCGACCTCGCAATTCTGTGCGATACACCGATAATTATAAATACTTCAGTAATTCCGATCTTAGAACGCATCCAAACGAGCCTGGCAGTGACAAAGTTATATTCTTTCATACGTATTATATATCATTCGTCTTGCAAGAGGGCTCCAAAAGTGCTCCGCCCCATTAATACACAATACATCCATTTATCAAATAGTTCTTCATTCATCTTTCTTCTCCTGAATTCTGCGCCTGTCTCCCTCTTCGAGGACTCCGGCACGGTGGGGAACGAACTTCATCAAGAAAAAATTGATTTAGTTTATTTAGTCCCATGGGCAGCACGACGCACGGATGCCTCAATGCAGTGATGGCGAACCTTTTGACCACGGCGTGTCAAAAATTCGGAAAATCTATCTTAACTCTGCCACTCCAGTCTTCAACTTCATACTCGACGTACTGCCATTTTATATCATTCCGCAATAAATGCCAACTTTTGTAAGTTCTTTTTCATTTAAATACCTCGCTAACTTAAATAATGCACATTAGTATACACTGCGACCGACACTCGTAAGACTAGAAGACAGTTAGGGGCTTCAGTCTCACCATGCACAAGACCTTCTGATACGACCACACAATTAAAATCCTCACGAGTTAATACTAGTCTATAACCAAAACAGTACTACTACAGTAAATTTTTTAAATATGAATTAAATATATTAATTATAAAGATATACATATAAAATCAATTTTATCGAAAAATATTGTTGTTGCGCCACCGGGATTCGAACCTGGATCTCTTTCCTAACCGGGGAAGGTGCTTTATCCAACTAAGCTTCAGCGACATTATTTTTAGCGACAATTTTGTACAATTATCTTGCCATTCATCCTTTTCAGATGACAACAATCGACATTTTGACATGAGTAAAGACAGTAAGCTGTCCTTGCTAACACAAATGAGCTCGATACTGCCCGCGATGTTAGAAGTGACGCTGAAGAGTGACAGCGTCCAGAAGCTGCTGAACGACAAGACGGAGAAGTTCGATTTAGTAATTGTGGATTACTTCATGAACGAAGCGTTGTTTGGGTATGTTCTAAAATGAATATTTCCCATCGTTTTTTGTACAATACACGAAATAAATACGTCTCAATTTAATTGATCGCTAACCAACACGCAAATGGGGGGGGGGAACTTACATATTATATACAAAACATTTAACAGTATAAAAAAAAATCTATTACCTTCATAGAATCTAATTTTCACAATATTAAACAAGTCGAATATATTACTTTAAAGAAATGTAAAATGTGTTTCAATAACGTGTTAGCTGTTAATATGTACTTGTATTTGAATATGTTATACTATTTTCACAATCTACAGGTATATTATTATTTATTTTTTTAAAATAGAGCCCTAAAATTATTAAATTAATTAAATATAAATTATTAAAAGACATTATTTTCAAAATACAAATTACTCGGTGGTACCCCCGATCACTAGGATCAAAAAACACATCAAACATCGAGTCGTTTAATTGCAAACCCCTCTGTAACGGATTTTTAACTAACTAACTTACCATCACGCCGTTTCCCCGCGGGGGTAGGAAGACAGGCTGGAGCGCCACACTCCTCTGTCCTGACACACAATTTTCGACTCATCCACATTCATACATCTTCTCATACAAGCTCGCCGATTGTTGAGACTTCTAACTGAACTCATATTCCATTATCTGGTTTAGTTTGCAAAGTCTTCCACGGACATCCTCTATTTCTGGTGCCATCAACACTTGCATCATATATCTTTCTTACCATTATCTCCTCATTCATCCGCCCATATGACCAAATCACTTAAGTGATCATTTCTTAATCTTACTCACTATACTAACAACAGTTTTACATTATTTCCTAATTTATTCATTCTTTACTCTGTCATAAATAGATTTGCCACATATACGCCTAAGTGATCTCATTTTCACTGCATTCCGTCTACTTTCGTTTCTCTACTGACAGCTCCAGACCTCACTTCCATACATCATTGTCGGTACCAGGACTCCATTGTGCACCACCAGTCTTGCCTCGATTGAAAAATTCCCGTTAGATATAATTCCATTCAAAACGCTGTTCACTTTATTCCCTGCAGTCACCCTCCTTTCGATATCATTCTCAACCTTTCCATTTCTATCAAACATACTTCCCAAATACACAAACTCATCTGCTTGTTCTAAACATTCATTATCTGCAAGTATTTAGCGCGGTGTCTCGCTCTCCTCCTTCTCGAATACCATCACTTTCGACTTGTTAATATTAATAATAAGGTCGCTTTCCTTGCGATTGGTTCAAAATACTGTACCAAAAATAATAATTTAAGTAATAGAACAAACGAATTGATTATGGTTATTGGTATTCCACTGTCATGTACCAAAAAAGCGACAAACATCTAAAATACGCGTGCTTAGTTTCAAATACCTCTATAAATGGTATAAAGCGCCAATAAATTTTGTAATTTCTCAAAATCGACAACATGTCTATATTGATACATACACTATATTTTTTGAATACCTATTGAAGCATTTAGATCGTTTTCGTGATTTCTGGATTTTGTTAAAAGATTTGTTAGTTGGGTTTGGAATTAAACGACTCAAATATTTTATTAGAGCAGAAAAAATATTATCGAATAGCGTATTATTTTTAAATACCAAATTAAAAGTATTAAATAGAAATATATATGTACGTATAAAATCAACTTGTTGTTGCGCTACCGGGATTCGAACCTGGTTCTCTTTCCAATCCGGGGAAAGTGCATTAATGTAACTTCACAATAAGAATGTGTTCTTCTTAATAATATATAATTTGTACAATGCGTCCAAAATTTAATAAAAATTCATTGTTAATTCTGGCGTCGCCTATCGGTTTATTACTCAAAGGTATTTGAGATTCCGTAAAAACAAACTAGATGGCTTTCAAATAATGGAACAATAGATGTATTAATTTGAAAAGTTTAACATATGGGTTCGTACATTTCAGTCAAAAGTACTGTCGCTGCTGCATAGTTGGTTAATGCACCTTCAAAAAAAACACAAAATAGCGGAAATGTAGCATTTCAAAAAATCGCAAAGAAACCTGATCGCAATTATTGGAGTACTTATGTTTGCAGAATCATACACATGTTCCAAGTTATTTGTGTTTTATTTCAGTCTGGGGTTGAAGTACAAGTGTCCGGTTATCGCCCTGTCCTCCATATCCATGATACACTGGCTGGCCCGCACCACCGGCAACCCCGTCTGGCCGGCGACCATCCCCAACGTGTTCCTCAGCTTCACGGGGGACATGAGCTTCACAGAAAGGGTGGTTAATACGGGCATGGCCATCACGATGGAATTAATGGGGGTGTAAGTCAATCTTTCAAACTAATGTACTTTTAAATATTTTGTGTCTTACAAAATGTATCTTTCGTTTTCATCTCACCAGAAGACAGAAGACAGAAGACTCTTCCGTAGACTGTAGTCAGTTCCGCAAGTTCTTACAATGATGCCACTGTTAGTTGAGAAAATATTCCAAATAATTCCATTTTCATCATTAATTGTTATAGATTCATGTTTGCCCCGAGCCATCTACAATACGTATTTCCCCGAAGAAGCGGCCATGGTGGACTTTGAAGAGATGAAGAAGAAGGTGTCGCTGGTTCTTATCAACACTCATCCGTCCATCGGAGTGGCCAGACCGCTGCTGCCTAATGCTATTGAAATTGGGGGGTACCACATTCCTGAAGCTGAACCACTACCAGAAGTAAGTTGAACAGCGATGCTTTGGATATTCGAATATTGACAAAACTCGTCTGAGAATTATGGGCAGTGTACCTGGAATGAGACACGTTAAAATGATAATTCACAGAGTTTTAGTTGAGATAAATCTCAATATCGTGTATATATTTGTGATTTTGAATTGGAGATAATCTGAGAGATCAAAGCTTGATGATGGTGGGTCGAGATGGCGACCCATGATATACAGCGAGAGTCGACACGTGTGCACACATCTCACCTAGAACTATAGACATCTACAATTAGTACAGACGGCAATATCTATTGCCTTTTAACCCATTGATCGCGTTCATAAATACACATGACATCTTTAAAACGCGGCATAATAATTTACGACTTTACACTGCGATAATGCAACAAATTTATTAATTGTTTTTAAGAAATCGATAGCAAAGGTTCTGAGAGCATCCTCACGAACATAATCAAATACAGAAATCAGAACCATAATAACAAAATAACGTAAACAAAATTATCCATGAGAGAACACAAGAGTGCCCCACACCATCACTAGTGCCATTCGTGGTAATATCCATACGTACTAGAGTGAAGTGGTGATCTGCGCGTGCGCTGATTTCTGACACTAATACACACGCATAAACTGAGTTTAAGAATTTTAATAACTGATACTGGATGATACGAGGACTTTTATTATTTCGTATTTGTTTATAAGATGGCTGATAACCTTGACAAACATCGACAGATGTCGGTAGGATGAAGATTCCAAATAATTGTGGTAGGATTTTTAACGCTTCTTAGTGCGCATGTGCGCAATGGCGGCGGGCGAAACACGGCGACTCATATTTGAGTCACCCGCGCCGCGGGCACGCAAGGCGTCATGTGAGTCACCCGCGGGGAATGGGTTAACCGCTGCACGGCAGATTCAAATTCACCCAACATACGAAAGGAACATCAGGAAGAGGCGGTGCTTGAGTCTCTGAGACTCAATGCGTACATTGTGGACTACGAAAGCCAAGAGTTGTCTCCAAATAATCTCACGAGAGCATGATATCTATCTCAGAACACTGAAATTTAATAAAAAATAACACTTAACGGCGACATATTTCTAAACGTTATCACGTTCCGTATCAATTCTTTTATTTCCATTTTATTATTATTCCCTTCCAACAGCAGCAACCTATTTTTATCCACATCTGAATAATCCATTTCTATCCACATCTGAATAAAAGCCTCCATAAGTAACACCCGCTTTTCTGTAACCCGGTGGTCAATAACAATTTATTCACGTATTTCCGATGAGTTTGATGATTCTATCAGCCCAGCAAAAATAATTTGCTACCCTTCTGCTTTAACAGGAATATAAAAAGATCTTGGACAACGCAAAGGATGGCGTCATATTCTTCAGCATGGGCAGCAACCTGAAGGGTTCAACCCTCTCAATCGCTCTACGCGATGAAATACTCAAGTCTCTATCCAAACTGAAGCAGACTGTCCTCTGGAAGTTTGAAGCTGACCTTCCGGGCAAACCAGCTAACGTCATCATCAAAAGCTGGATGCCCCAATCAGCTATTTTAGGTAATGAAAATATTTTATTATTAAAGAGAACACATTCATATTGTGAATTTTTCAGAACATAGATCTGTGACATTTTTAATACTAATTAAATGTATTAATTAGAAAGATATACATATAAAATTAATTATATCGAAAAATATTGTTGTTGCGCTACCGGGATTCGAAACTGGATCTCGTTCCAAACCAGGTGCATTATCCAACTATACTACAACGACAGTACTTTTGACGACAAATAATGGAACGATAGATGTATTAATTTGAAAATGAGTAATAAATATGAGTTATTAAGGAGAACACATTCTTATTGTGAAGTTGTAATTATTCAGAAAATAACAATACTAATTTAATGTATTAATTATAAATATATACATATAACAATAATCAATTTTGTCGAAAAATATTGTTTTTGCGCTACCGGGATACGAACCTGGATCTCTATTTCCAATCCGGAGAAGTACACTACCAATTGTGTTATAGCGCCAGTATTTTTCATGACAAATTTTCGAACCTATATGTTACACTTTTTCAAATTAATTTCAAACCGGTAAAACACCATACATGCTTTTAATATTACAACGGAATACAACTAATCCAAAGCCAAGATTACGAATACAAATCTGTATTAATTGAATTAACAGAATGTTAAAAATTATAGTTTTATACAGTTAGATTTGTATACCAGTTTTTGTGTAATTGCTGTAAAAATAGAGCTTTAATTAATGTATTGAATTATTCACACGCCTTAAGACTTCAATTGCTATTTAAAATTTAAAAGTTTATTTCTTCAATAATTGCAAAATTACTTTGTGGCAACATATTGTATTAACAAATAAAAATAATGAATTTTAACCACAAAGTTAATTTTGCCAATTTAAATAGAATTAATATTGTACCTCTTCGAGTGATTTGAGTCATGAACGAATATTTTTCCCAGTCCATCCGAATGTGAAGCTGTTCATCTCTCACGGCGGACTGCTGAGCACCACGGAGGCCGCCGGAGCCGGAGTGCCGGTGCTGACCATCCCCGTCTTCGGGGACCAGCACTTCAACGCCAAGGCGACCCAGGCCAGGGGCAACGGTCTGACGCTGGACTTCGGCAATCTCACAGAGACATCCCTCAGCTGGGCCCTCAATGAGATGCTCAATAATCCAAAGTAAGCCAAAATTAGCAATATATATTTTAATTACATCACCACTAGACGGACCTAATAATTTATTTTTTTTAAATATGAATTAAATATATTAATTAGAAAGATATACATATAAAATCAATTTTATCGAAAAATATTGTTGTTGCGCCACCGGGATTCGAACCTGGATCGCTTTCCTAACCGGGGAAGGTGCATTATCCAACTATGCTACAGCGACAATTTTTCGAACCTATATGTTATCTTTTTGATATTAATACATTTAATCGTTCCATTATTTGAAAGATCTATCTACCTTATTTTTACAGAATCTCAAATACCTTTGAATAAACTGATAGCAGACGCCAGAATTATCAATTCATTTTTATTAAATTTTGGACACATTGATACAACTTTATTATTAAAAAAAAAATTAACAGCTTACCCGAAAATATCAGAAATGATAATAAATAAATAATCAATGCTATCAAAAAAACACTTTAAAGATAAAACATGATCCCAAAACTTATTTATAATATTTTTATATAGTTATTGCTATTAATTTAATATATTTTATTTTATTATAAGATAGTTATTATAAACACTCCACTTCTCTGCACAAGTATATGCTTTTTAGAGAAGTGTAGCATGAAAAAAAATTATATTGTATTGTTGTACTCATAACAGATTAATAAATGAATAAATAAATAATAATAAAAAAATACCCATAAAGGTCAAACTTACGTTTTGAAACTATTTAGAAATTCACCTGTCCGTAATGCCACAACACATACATACTAAAAAATTAAAACATCTCCTATCACGTTCCGGCAATAGGTAAGGAACTTCTACTAGTAATTCAGTACATAGACGGAATCTATCTGAAATTTTTTTAAAGAAAATAATACGTAAGTATCTAGTACCTGAAATATTTAAATGTTATATAAATTCTTTCCTTCATTCCCAGCGAACCGTACACACTACATGAGCGATGTTTATCAGCAACCATGAGTATCGCTATTCTACTGTATACACGATATCATTTTTGGTTTGATCCAATTTAACTGTAAAATGTTTTCAACGTTACAGATACGAACAGGTAGCAAAGAAGACCTACCGCCTCTTCCACGACAGGCCGATGAACCCCAGGGACCTCGTCTCCTTCTACGCCGAGCACGTGATCCGGACCGGAGGCGCTCCTCACCTCGCTGCACCAGACCTGTGCCTCTTTTCATCGCTGCTGATGGACGTGGCTGTGGTGATGCTGCTGCCGCCGCTGGCGCTGTTGCTGGCAACGCTGTACCTGTGCAAAAAGTGCTGTTCAAAAGGCAACAAGGAAAAGGCGAAAAAATTTTAAAAAGATAAAAACAATTAAGTGTAACTGAATAGGGTATGAAAAATATAAAATAACAAGAATTCAAATTTTCTGATAAATAAAATTCCAAAATATACATAATAATTATTATTTCCAACTCTGACCAGACTTTTCAGGATTCCATAGGAATACCACCCTTGCATAGACTATACTGGGTGTAACACATTTAGTGGACAATATTTTTGGGGTCGATACAAATATAAAATATCAATAATTAACATAAAATGTCCAAGATGTGTGCCACAATTTTCCAATTATTTAGATTAATTTTAATATTTTATTAATTCAAAACTACAAAAATATTTTTTTGTTAGATGATTTAGGGCCAGGGCTTCAATAGAATCTATAATCTATATATAAATGCACCTCGTAGTGTACATTGTCTTTATTGCCAGTAAGAAAAAATAAAATATTAGTAATATGTACGCCTAGAGCCATCTTACATTGATGTGATTACTGTCAGAATGTTATTAAAATCATAAACATAAAGGATATAGTGAACCTGAATAAATTGTATATATGTTAGTACGTGGACTCGCTAAGCGTAAACCCTGTAATTACCCCATATTTCTATATATTTTTCATTAAAATATAATAAAAAATGGCTTCGTCTCTGTGAGATATCTGATATTTTTTTAATAACAGTGCCTTTGTAGGTAAAAAATCAGTAATTTGTCTGTTCTTAGACATATTCAAATATTGCTAAAAAAAATTAACTTAAAATATTTTGTGTAAATCCATTTTCAACAGTAATGCAAAAAAATATTGGTGTTATTATATCTAAGAATTGTTCACAGCAGTTTTTACAAATATTAGACATGGGCGTCATCTATTGCACAATGCGGAAAGATTGGAAATGATTATTAAAAATTATAATTATTTGTTGTGCTATCTAGTATTTTTTTTTAAAGAAAAGTACACCATCAATTACAGCTGCAATAGCGACCAAGCGCAACACATATAGATAATATTATCATGGATAGTCATAGAAATCAGTTGAAAGCAGTTACGATAGACAAAACATGTAAAACATTATGTAGTTGTCACTGAGACCCTGACCCGGATTTATAGAGACAAAACCGAGGTTTAAAATTGCACCCTGCAAGACTATATTACTTTGCAGTTATTAAATTTCGCTCAATCATGCTCCAAGAAAAGTTAACGGCTAGAAATTTCACCAGACACGCTAAATTATTTAGTATCGGCGAACGTATTGAATATCTGATATATTGCTTATGAGATCTGTAAAATCTGTGAGAGTGTCGGTTCAAAATAAATAATTAACTAAAAAATATTATTACTATATTTTTAATCTTATCTCATATAACATACTCGTAAATGATAAATAACTCGTGACAGAAAACATGTTGAATAAATATTGAATTGAGAAATGTGTGTGTGTGTGTGTAACTTTTATAAATTAGACAGTCATGCTGAAATTTGAAATCGGTGCTCAAAACAAGTAGTGATGGTTAAATCGTTATTTAAACTGTTATTGTGACTGATTGTGTTCGATTGTATCGATGTTTGGTAACTGGTTTTTCGTATTAAATAAAATAACAATAACTTTGTATGAAACCACGAAATTTATTATACGTCGACCGGTTTCGATTATCTCGAGCTTCATCAGGACGTATTTAAAACTGATCATAAATACAAAAGGAGTACACTTATATATATACATAAAGAGGGAGATAGAATATAAAATTACATGTGAAAGAGAGAGACAGAATACATATATAGTTAAATAGAACATCAAGGGAGACAGAATATAAAATTATATGCGAAAGAGAGAATACATATACAGATAAACGGAATATTAAGGAATGGGAAAATACCTAATAAACATACCTAATATGGGGCTAATGGATAAATTAATTTGATTAGATTAAGAATTGGGGTACCACTATTAATTGGCTTTTTTATTTCAAGGGCTTCTAAATTGTCCAACCGGAAGCCAAACCCGTTTATGTATATGTACGTGTAAGTATCAGTTTTAAATACGTCTTGATGAAGTTTGAGATAAGCGAAACCGGTCGACGTATAATATATTTTGTGGTTTCAAACAAAGTTATTGTTATTTTATTTAATATAATATGTCAAACCACAAAGTGATTGCTTTCTACGAAAATATGATTATTCGTAATTCTTCGAGTAATATTTGGTACACCAGAAAGAAAAACGCAAAAGTTAAATCTTAGTTAGGTAACAATTTAATTCATATCACAAATATCATCTTCAGTTTATCAAATAATTTCTGAGACGCCCACACCAGCAGTTGTTAATATTAGTATTTTGAAAATTATGAAATAAATTTTGTTTATATTAATTAATAAATGCCAAATGTAGCAGAAAATGTCATCGAATAAAAAAATTGCTTTTAAAAAATGAATAATTAATGTATCAATTATAAAAATGTACAGACATAAATTTTTAATTTGTCGTAATCGTAATCGATTGCTCTAGTGGAATGGTAACACGTTTCCCCGGATAGAAAGTGGTTCAGGTTCGAATCCCGGCAGCAACTAAAGATGTTTTCCATAAATAGATTTTTTTTGTGTATCTTTTTAGTTGATAAATTCAATTTTTATTAAATAAATTGTGGATATTAACGCATGCTGACTATAATAATGTACTGTGCCTTCCCCCTTCCCTCCCACTCCTCACCCGGCACGCCACCGCATCAGTCGAACGGCGTCCTTGAACCGGTACGGTTACTAATGAATCGAAGTATAGTATTAAATTGAGACGCCGCGTCTATAATGTGCATTCTAAAGGACTAGGACCTCTAAACGAAGAAAGTGATAAATTTACAGTCCACCTTAGGTGTCAGAAGAACTCGGTTGTGGTGAGTGCAAACCTCCTTCCGAATATCCTGTTTCTTCTGGCATCTATCCTTTTACGCAACACATACTAATTGTTAGAAACAGAAAATAAAAAAACTTTTTTAAATAAAATAAAGAAATAATTAATACGTTGAAATGCGATTAACAAAATTACCATTGTATAATAATCTACAGGGTGGCCTAAAAAAAGCGAGAATATCTCGTAACACAAGAGTTATTTCAAAACATAATATAATTAATTATATTTTTGATGTAATTATATCACATTTTACGAAATGTTTTCACTTTCTTTGGGCCACCCTGTATACATATAAAGAAGAATGTCTGTTGGTTTGTTTGTTTTTTATACAAATCTACAGTTTTCTTCCGAGCTTGATAAAGTTTCGCACACTTGACCTTCTAAACATGAGGAAGGTTTACATAAGATTTCGAAAAACCATCCAAATCCTCTTTTCCACCCCTTAAAGCTGTATTTTATTACAACTTCACAATTAGAATGTGTTCTCCTAATAATATAGTTGTATCAATGTGTCCAAAATGTAATAAAAATGAATTGATAATTCTGGCGTCTGCTATCACATTACTCAAAGGTATTTGAGATTCCGTAAAAATAAAGTAGATGGCTCTTTCAAATAATGGAACGATTAAAAATGTATTAATATCAAAAATGTAACATATAGGTTCGAAAATTTGTCGCTAAAAATATTGTCGCTGTAGCATAGTTGGATAATGTACCTTCCCCGGTATGGAAAGAGATCCAGGTTCGAATCCCGGTGATGCAACAACAATATTTTTCGATAAAATTGGTTTTATATGTATATCTTTCTAAATAATATATTTAATTCATATTTTAATATACTGAATACTCAATTGATAAAATAAAATTGCCCCTTTTATACGAAATTAATGACTGTAAGAAATTATTATTTTATTCTCTCGTGAGACTTAATCCTGTCGTCACATCACAATTAAGTCCTCATCGTTTCTTATGATGAGCAAGCTGCGACCTTGATAGTTCAAAGGTCAATTCGACTTACGACATGGACTAATAGATGCTGGACCGTGCGCGCGGCACCAGTTGATAGCCGGGCGTTGGAGATGAATGAATCTCTCCTGCCGCGTAAATTAAATAAAAATATAATTTAATATTATTAACGCTTACATACGATAGGAACAAGGTAGGAAGAAAACTAGTTAAGGAAAACACATTACAATTGTGAATTTGCAGATTTAAACAAATTAATAGATGTATCAAATTTAAAGAGCTACAGAATATAAATTCAAAAGTTGATTTGGTGAAATTCGATATCGCTTTTTCCTGGATAAGAAAAATTTTAGGTTCATATCCCGGTAGCAACTCAAATATTATTTCGGTAAACAGATTTTTTCTGTATATCTTTCTATTTGATTAATTTAATTTGTATTAAACATATAAACAGTTGGACGTTTGACAAAATAAAATGGATGTTTCAAGTTTGTCTTTTACATTATTGTTTTATGTAGATTCTTCAGTTAGTATTTATTTATTTATTGGTAACTATATAATGCATATGTAAAAATGTGTTTGGACTGTGCCCGTCTCACTGAAGAAATTCTGTGTTAAGACGAGCATAGTTTACAAGCAATTGAGTAGTATTACAAGTATAAAGAATAATTACAAAGTGGACTTTCAAATTAAATTAATGAAGAAATTTGTGACAACAATTATTAAAAGTTTGAAGTGAGTGCACCAACACCACCTCTACCCATATTACGAATCAAAGTTTTTATTTTCAGTTTCATGTTATTGGGACAATTCAATTGGGTTAAGTCTTTCAGTATCCTATTAAATAGTTTAGGCCCAAAATATTTGTAGTACCTTTGGCCATATGTTGTATGTGCTCTTGGGGCTTGTAGGTTATGTGTATTCGCCCGTGTGGTAATTATATTTTGAGTTGTTTTAAAATGTGTCTGTTTGTGTTTACATATCTAGTTAAGAGTAGTATTAGCATATTAAAAATGTCGTCAGTCCTCGTTGTGATTGGGGTTTTGAGAATAACTTTTAAAATAATTTTTTGAGCTGCTATTATTGGATTAATTGCAGACATAGTCGCTCCGCCCCAAGCAATTATACCATGCTCTAAATAGCTTTTTGATATTTTATAAATTAATATAGCTTCTCAACGAATTCGTCATACAATATGATAAAAAACTTTTATCGACACAAAAATATTACCAGCAAATAACGCACCCTTACTGAACGAGGGTGCAGGCTTTTTGTCACTATTTTGAAGCAAAAATAAACAAAAAATTTGCACAAATATTTCATTTGTTTCTAACACCAAAAATATACAATCGTCTAGACGAGCAATACCTTGCATATACAACATGTGTGCAATTGCTACAATAGTATACATTGAACATTACTATTTTTACTTCTATTTTGTATTTATTTCCTTTACGAATAATAAGAGTTATTTAGCTGATTTGGGTTTATTATTTTTACTTTTGTAATGATAATTTTATAATTTCATTGTTCCTTTAGATATCGATCAGATCTTATATTTAAAGAGTAGAATATTCTAGACATAAGACTAATATATATGTCGAGACTTGTCCAATATTTCCATGCTAAACTCACCCCAAGCAATATATCATGGTCACAACAAGTACAAGACAAAGAACGAACACCTACCCGCCAGTTCCGAGAGCAACAACGACATTTTATCAACGATTCTACATGTTCTTAGCTCCGAAACTGTACAACACACTAAATATTTTCCCTGACTATTTCTAAAAAAATAAATATTATCTTCAGCTCTTCAAAATCGTGTCATAACAACTTGTAAGGTAAGGTAAGATAAGGCATGAAATAACTTCTAGTAATATTTTGGAGAAAACTTTTCTGATGTTAAACCATACACAAAGAAATAAATCCACATTCAGGTGTATTTCTTTATTCTTCTACTCTGGTACTTTTCAGACCAAAGAAATAATTTAACTCGACGCCGACATGATGTTCGCAAATGGAGTACTTCTAGCTGCTGCGCTGTCAGCCTGTCTGAGCTGCACCGCCTCATACAAGATCCTAGTCTCGGTACCCTTGCCACTCAGGAGTCACCACATTCTCGGGAAAGGTATCGCAGATATTCTTCACGAGCGAGGACACGAGGTAAAGCTATCGTAATCAAAGATGATCTCTCAAATTGAGCTGCTCGGATGTAGACATTGGCAACTGACAAAAAAAAAGAGTTTTGATATTTCGAATGTTTGTTCACATGAAAAATATTTTTTCATATACAGATAAACAACAGGTCGTTGAGAATCCTCATAGACAATCCTAGGTATGGCATTAAGAGGTACAATGTAGAAGCATTTAAAATTTTTGAGGATACAATATAATACAAAAAATCATCAAAAATTATGTCAGCTATCATTGATTTTGCATATAAAAAGTGTGTTAAATCTAATCTAATCAACATTTATATTACTGTAACAATACGGGGACGATTGCTCAGTTTAATTCTAATTACTGAAATACAAAAAAATCTTACATATTTGCTTATAACTGGCAATCAGAAGAACTGATTTGAGACCAACACAAGTTTTTCAAATTTTTTTTTAAATATAAGATATTTACGATCCTTTTCTTTATCTTCTCTGTCTCCTTTATTATTATTTTTTAATTTTAGATTTAGGTTATTATTGTTTTAATACATTGCCGTTAATAGTACACAATACTGTAATAATTAATTAAAATACTAGCACTAATGCTACCACAATAAAAATAATTTTCAGCTGAAGAGGGCAAAAAAATGAGTTTTACGAAAAGTTTCACTTGCCACGGTATACACCCGAGCAGTTTAATTCATGAATAGTTACACCCATTGTAATCCGTATTCGTAATAAATTAAATATAACATTATTTTATAGGTTTACACGTATACTTTCATACTTATTCATTCATTCATATTATTGTTAACTGTAATATATTGTCACCAGATTTTTAGTTTATTCATACCCCCTTAGCCTATTCTCCCTAGTACGTATTGTTCCATTGGCTCGACTGGTTGTCCTTTTGGAAGTCATATTGTATAAGTCAATTGTATATCAAAAAGATTAAAAAGGTTATTAAATATAACTTTTATTAATTATCTATTTCACGCAAAGCAGCGTAATGTATGACAGGTAAAACTAACCCTACGTTCTTGATATTTCCAGGTAACATTAGTCACCTATTTTCCGTCAGAGAATCCAGCATACAGAGAGATTATCACGACAGAAGATGTTGATTTAAAAGGTATATAATTTCTATATTTTCTACAGTTAAATAATAGCGAAACACAGATCGATGGATGACCGTTCTCCGACGATATGAGGAATGATGAAATCAAAAAATAAATAATTTTCTCAACTTTACCAAAAAACATTTGCCACGACTTTTGGTGAGCTTGCCTCTGCAGATGTCACTCCAAAATACAATTATTAAAATATCATAAAAATATTTAATATTTGTTGGTAATTTAAAAATTGTTTTTATTTCCCGTTTTAAATATAGACGGAGGGATCGCCGAAGAAGTATTATCGTAGTTTTGAAGTAAAGTAAAGTTTAAAGTAAGTCTGACATATATTTTTAAATACAAATTAAATGTATTAATTAGAAAAAAATACATATAAATTTTGAAAGCTATCTTCTTTATTTTTACGGAATCTCAAATACCGGATAGGAAGAGATCCAAGTTCGAATCTCGGTAGCAACAATTTGTATTTAGAAAATATTCAATTTTATTAGTGCAATTGATTTTATAGATAGGTTTTAATTGTTTTCAATAATTTTATCGGGAGATTGGTCGTATCCATGGCATGATCGGGGCTGATCCCTTCAAACTCATAATCTGTTCTATAATTCTTCAAACTCATAATCTGTTCTATAATTCTTCAAACTCATAATCTGTTCTATAATTCTTCAAACTCATAATCTATTCTATAATTCTTCAAACTCATAATCTGTTCTATGATTTTTCAAACTCATAATCTGTTCTATAATTCTTCAAACTCATAATCTGTTCTATAATTCTTCAAACTCATAATCAACCATTCTTAATTTGGTTTAATTATCAAGGATCAAGGTGATGGTAAACCGTTGTGTGACTGTGATTATGACTGTAATCGGTAATCGGTAGATTTAACTGTTAGAGATTTACTTTCTAGTTGATTGTGAGTAATCAGTTATCAATCATTGTTACAATCGAACACAAGTACAGTCACAATAACGGTTTAAATAACGATTTAACGTTATGTTCTGAAATATCGCAATCAAAAAAATTAATTGAATGCCATTAATCGTACCACTATTTGAATTTAAGATTAAAGTATACAAACAAAAAATCTGAAATTCTTTTTGTTCCAAATTCGTAAAAGACACTTTTGGCGCGTCTTTCGATTCAGCCACGACCACTGTTATTGACACGTTTTCGCGTCCAAATTCCCATCCATATATTTCCTAATGCTCGTCTTTTCAGTGTGAATTGTGACCTTGACGCCAACAGACGTCAATTTGACAGATATTTGTTCGATCTCATTCGCGGTGTGAACCTTTCAGCTCCAGTACACCAGCACTGTATTTAGTGATATTGTGTTTTGATCACGAATTGTTTGTTGTTTGCGTGCCGTGGATGAACTTGTGACATCGCCGTATTCAATTGGGATCGGAGATCGGTTCATCCGCTTGCCATTGTGTGATCTCGGCGGCGACTGCAGGGATTACGGAGGCGTTATACGAAATAAAGCGAACAGTCCTTCCGAATCCTGGTTCCCCGAAATTCACTGGTCCTTCGACTACAACCCCTATCTCCTCACCGACCTCATCATGTACCAAGGTTTCCCTACTTCCCTCCCATACCTTGCGGTGATTCCAATTTACGACTGAAATTGTCGTATTCCATTCCGCGGTACGCGCGTCTCAGAGATTGCACAATTCGTTCATTTAGACCCTATCGATCCGGATTTACAGTTCAAATTCACTTTTTGTTAGTAAGTGTTATAATGGTAAGAGCTCCTAACTCAGTAAATAAATATGTACTTACTATTAACGTGTTTTAAAAAAAGAACCAAGATTATCAAAGAACGTGAATAAAATAATATTGTGTCTTTAACTTTAATAAAAGCTTACGAAAATGTAATATTCTAGATCACGTATCGCGTTTGTATAAATAAATATAAATATGATATTTTCTATCTTGCCTGAAGGCGGCACAATATCGAGGGACAGCCCTGGTTATTTGTAATTTTTGTACATAACCGAATTTGTGTTTCATCATTTTCAGAAAAAATGGACCAAAAATTTGACACGGATAAAGAGAGTAGTAAGATAAACTTGATGGTAAAAATGACCAGGTTCTTGCCCGCGATGGTGGAAACGTCCCTGAAGAGTGACGGCGTGCAGAAACTGCTGAACGACAAAACAGAGAAATTCGATTTGGTCATTGTGGAGTACTTCATGACCAATCCGTTGATTGGGTAAGTTTTAAGTTGTAAGTTGATTGGGTACATTCTGTAAACAAAATATTATTAACTCGGGTCTAGATGTCGCCTATGTCGTCGGTCAGCTGGGAGCGGCGATAACGACGGTGGATTTGAATCGCCGCCCCCCACAGATCCGTCATTGAGAATCGGGAAACTAGTTATTACTGATCACTAATAATAATAATAATAGTGAACCATGTTAATTGTGGTAACATTGGGAGTAATACCATATACCTCAGGTGTTATATCCTCTGATGAAGGACTAATTTCTTGTAAGTGAAACTCCGATGTTCGGGTGACAATATTATAACAACGTATTTACAGTAATTATTAATTACACACTTCAGTGATAGACTAGTTACTCAGGAGAATCCGTGATGGAAGAGACCCGTACCCCCAGAGACAGTATTTTTTAATATTTTACCCACACCACTTATCTACTCGATTTTCGATACTATTGTATATCCGTCAGAGCGGTCGCACACTAACTCATCCATAAACTAAAATTAATTAGAAACACGTGACTAGCGGTCTGTGCTCAGGATTCAGATTTAGTAATATTTTAAAATCGGCGGTTAGGGGAAGGAAATAGGGGGAAGAAGGTGCTTGGCGCTGTTTTATCCTCAATAGTACCCACGAAAGTAATATTCGATGCGGGTAGAAAGAGAGAGAAATGTCTGGGGGGAACAAAAATTTGTAATAAATATAATACAGATTTACACCATTGATTGTGGAGATGGAATGGGGAGGGGAAGATCCCAATGTTCAGCGCAGGGTTCTAAAGTGTAGCTATGCAAAATTTGGTTCAGATCGATCAAAGAGTGTATACGATTATACAGAGAACAGACATTCAATTTTTTAATATGTAAATAGACACAAGCGGAATATAATATATACATATAACGAATATTCCTCTAAAATAATTTCTAATAATTATATTCTTATAGTATATATGTATAACATAGATACTGTTTAAAAAAAAAAGGAAAAAATTAATTATCAAATTTGATCCATAGATGGCGACGGTGTTGTGATACTTGAAACGAGTCTACATACTAACATATATACAACTTTCAAAAATTTGATAAATGTGGAGATTGAGGGGTGAGAATTGGTGAACGATTGTGTACAATTTACAGACAATGTGAAAAATCGGTTAGGAAAATTCGCAATGTCGTGTAATTAGAAAAGAAACGATAGAAATTAGTGGTAAATTTGCAGTTGTGGGTGGCAAAAGTTTCGCGAACCAGAAGTTTATTGGTGGCAGAAATGTAAAATTTATTAAGCAAATGGATAGAGGACCTAAATCAATCAACCCAACCCAAACCCAACCCAACCTCAACCCAAAAAATTATTAATAAATCACCAAGTCTTTGGGATCATTTAAAATCTTAAAATGGAAGAGAAGAAGTTTTTAAAGCGAGCAAAGGTTAGTTTGATCGGTTTATAAAACGATCAAATTTGCATTGCCTTAAAATGATTGGCTAATCGGCTAGAGCAGACGTAATGGATTATTTGACGGTTAAAGACAAATTTTACACAATAAACGTAGAGAGGCCAAACAAGGAAATCTAGATTCTTTTTTTACAAAGCGGAAAAAATAAATTAATAATGAATTATATTTTATATGGCATTGTTATTTAATGTTTATTTAGAATCTTAAAACGATATTTTTTTAAATCCCCGATGATCGCGGCCATGTCCGGAACGTATCCCCCGCGATAAACGGGGGTTACCAATAACCGGGGGTTAATGTTGTTTCCATCTGAGTTATTGAAATTTGTTGGCAAAACCGTGTATTTATTAGATTTGTTGAATTTTTTTTTTTCAGCCTTGGTTTGAAGTACAAGTGTCCAGTTATCCTGCTGTCCTCCGTATCGTTGGTGCACTGGCTGGCTCGCTCCACCGGCAACCCCTCCTCGCCGGCCACCGTCCCCAACTTGTTCCTCGGCTTCACGGGCGACATGAGCTTCACAGAAAGGTTGATCAACACGGGCATGGCCATCGCCATGGAGTTGATGGAGATGTGAGTCAATCTCTAAGCTTAATAAAGCTTTTTGAAAATGACATTCGCCTTAATTTCAACAACGCATTGATCGCAATACATGGTGCGAGGCTGGAAGAAAGAAGACTCTTTGAAAGAACTTTTAAAAAAGACACCTGGAGAGGGGGGGACCCATCCTTTCCCGGGACCGGTTTAGAAGCTGGGGCTTCCTTGTCGGTTCCATTCATCAAAGCTAATAAAAATACGCGACTCTTAAGTGCTCTCTTTATTCATAAAAATCATAGAACATAGTTTTACATACAGATGAAAAATTAAGGTGCAGTAGTTCAAGGCAGACACTCGGGGATACATTCATCAAAAAACACTCCCAAAAGAAGGACAGTGGACGAGTCACACTTACACGGACAGACAAACGGAGTTGCAAAACACTAGGTATGGAGAGTGAGAGGTAGGCGCGTAGGTGGAGCCCCACTAAACTAACTAAAAACTAAGAAACTGGTACGCAGAAGCTCGCTGATACGCCGCATAACGGATCCCAGCGAGCTTGCAGTAGCCACCACCAGATCGACGCGGCGCTAGTGAGCTAGTCGGCCGAGAGACCCTGGCCTATTGACGAGAGTACCAAGCCGATAATTTCATTATGTTTCCGTGACTGACGCCTTTAACAAATTATATCTTTAAGTGTAATATTCTTTGTACTTTTAAATTTAACAGCTACCTGTTCCGACAGCGGGACGCAAATAAACCAGCACGACAAAACCTAAGGTATAGTTATCTTTAATTAACACACCCTGGTTGTCATTTTCCCTACTTCATTTGTATCTATCCCAAGTCTAAACAGTTACTCCTTAAAAAAGTGATCCCAAATTTATCACTATTTGTTATAGATTCATGTTCGCTCCGACCCAGAGAGCCATCTACAATAAATATTTTCCCGAAGAAGCGGCCCAGGTGGACTTTGGTGAGATCGATAAGAAGGTGTCGCTGGTCTTCACCAACACCCATCCGTCCATCGGGGTAGCCAGACCGTTGCTGCCTAATGTCGTTGAAATTGGAGGGTACCACATTCCTGCAGCTAAACCACTGCCGGAAGTAAGTCTATCAACAAGCGTGAGGTAAAGCTCGAGATGAAATAAATATCAAACCTTATATTGGTGGCAAGTGTCGATACTCGAATCTCTGACTCTTGGTGTACAGTAGATTATGAGCAGTCAGCCTTAAACCCAAATGGCAGGCTAAATGAAAATTATGAAAGAGAAGAGTGTGATTATTTAATTAATATATTATCATTGGGAATGCTCAAATAGGGGTTAAATGTTCTAAACATATTAACTGATAATGCAACTCGAAAACACTAATCGTGACAGCGAAGCGGTCGATAGTCGCGCGCGGAGCCTAGCATTAGCAATCAGCCATTTTATTAAATTGTTATGTTTGTATACCTGTATCAATATTATTATTATGTGTGTGCTCTTGCTGTTTACGAATAGAATATTTTAATGTTTGTGTTGTGTAAAATGAATAAATTAAACATAATAATTCACATCTCATCTGTTTTAACAGGAATATAAAAAGATCCTGGACAACGCAAATAATGGAGTCATATTCTTCAGCATGGGCAGCAATTTAAGGAGTTCTGCCCTCCCAGTCGCTCTGCGTGAAGACATACTCAAGTCTCTATCCAAACTGAAGCAGACTGTCCTGTGGAAGTTTGAAGCTGACCTTCCGGACAAACCGTCTAACGTCATCATCAAGAGCTGGATGCCTCAAGCTTCTATATTATGTAATTCAAAACAATTTCAATTGAAATACAATATAGACTATTTATGCACGCAATCGTGTAACTGTGATTAAATGGACTAATATTTGATTTTCAGCCCACCCGAATGTGAAGCTGTTCATCTCCCACGGCGGACTGCTGAGCACCACCGAGGCCGCGGGAGCCGGAGTGCCGGTGCTGACCATCCCCGTCTTCGGGGACCAGCACCTCAACGCCAAGGCTACCGAGGCCAGGGGCAACGGTCTGACGCTGGACCTCACCAATCTCACGGAGACATCTCTCACATGGGCCTTCAATGAGTTGCTCAATAATCCGAAGTAAGAGATTTTTTTTAATTAATGTGAGGGCGCGGCGATTCAAATCCACCGCCATCATCGCCGATGCCGGCTGATCGACGATGTAAAGGACATCTGGACTAGAGACTCCAATTACTCGAAATCATCAACAACTCGAGTATCGAGTAGTAAAATCTTAAAATACTCAAGTATACTCAAGTTGTTCCCAATGTACCAAAATTAGTACAAAGATATAATATAATTTCCTGCAGCTGCATCCATTAGTCGCCAAATCCAAGAGATTTTTCGATATTTTATATTGTTTGATGCCATTGATAAGATAAGTCAGGAGGACACGAAGACACAAAAGAAATTGTTCCGTCATATCCATTAGCATAGCCGACGACCGAAACAATGCAAAAAATCATGCCTGACAGTAACCGCTCTACCGAATGTAGGACTTTTTTAATAAAATATTTTATTATTTATAATTTACGAATACTTAAAAAAATGAACGAGTATACTAGAATTGGAGACTCTAATCTGGACGTGAGGACCAAGCTTCCGCCGACAAGAGTCCCTAAGAAAAAAACAAAGATAGGTACAACCTGTTAGTTATTTTTAGTTATCTTTGTTATCACTTACTTTAGTTATCACTTAATACCGTGCTGTAAAAAAATTATGTTACAGATACGACGAGGTAGCAAAGAAAACCTACCGTCTGTTCCACGACAGGCCGATGAACCCCAGGGAACTCGTCTCCTTCTACGCCGAGCACGTGATCCGGACCGGAGGCGCTCCTCACCTCGCTGCACCAGACCTGTGCCTCTTTTCATCGCTGCTGATAGACGTGGCAATAGTGATGCTGTTACCACCGTTGCTACTGCTGCTGGCAACCCTGTACCTGTGCAAATACTGCTGTTCAAAAGGCAACAAAGAAATGGCGAACAAATCAGGAAAGGAAAAGAAAAATTAAGAAACTGAAAGAATAATACAAAAAATTATAATACCAATAATAGAAATTTCCTAATACATTACTCCCAAAAATTAACAATACTATTTATATTTAAAAATTAGTGTATCCATATAATGTTTCGAAAACACAATCTTATTGTGAAGTTGTAATTATTCAGAACAGACGGTCTGTGATATTTTAAATACGAATTAAATATATTAATTAGAAAGATATACATATAAAATCAATTTTATCGAAAAATATTGTCGTTGCGCCACCGGAATTTGAACCTGGATCTCTTTCTTAACCGGGGAAGGTGCATTATCCAACTATGCTACAGCGACAATATTTTTAGCGACAATTTTCCAACCTTACCTTACCTTTTTGATATTAATACATTTAATTTAATTTCAAATAATGGAACGATGTTCTTAAACGAATTGACATTTAAATTGGCTAGATTGAAAATCACATAATTATAAGCCCTCTCGAGAGAGTGATCTAGTTGACTTTTGAAAATGACCTTCTAATCTACCCTATCACGTCATTTTATATATGACATGTATTTATGTCGAATCTCGCAATCGTTTCACAATAGACTTTCCCCCCATAACTTCGCTGTCTTCTGTTTAACCTTTACCATACCATGATATAAAATACCCGAAAGCAGCCATACTGTCAACTCGTGTTACCGTTAATAACAGTTAGAAAAAATGTTTTTATTAGTTATGAATTTACTCTAAATACTGAGCATTCAATTTTGAAAAAATGATTAATAACATAATTTAAAACATTCATTAAATCGTATACAATGTGTCCTTCCTTCTTATCTCTCATCATTTAATTCGTGAGAAAGAGACAATTATATTTGTTTTATTTTAATGCAGAGTCCCTGCATGGACTTGTTCATGTCGTCGGTCAGATCACTACTCAACCTGCGAATACACCGCCTAAACCGAGCTGCAACCTTGACTATGACAGTAAAGCCACCAATACGGTTCGCGACACCGACTATTAGACTCTGGCCTCGGCACGCGGAGCAAGTTGCCGGTCCAGTCGGCAGTTGGAAGTTGGAGATGACCGAGTCTCCTTTCGCGTAAAGGAATTAAAATAAACATTTATCTATTTTTAAATTACCAACGATAAGATAATAAATAATAAGGTAGGAAGCAAATTAGTTTTACTATTTCATTATTACATTCTTGATTTATTTTAAACTATGTTGAGATTAGTAATATTTGAATATGTCCGAGAACACACAACTACTGGATTTTCAACTACAAAGGCACTGTTATTAACCTTTACCATACCATGATATAAAATACCCGAACGCAGCTATGCTGTCAACTCATGTTACCGTAAATAACAGTTAGAAAAAATGTTTTATTACCTAATGGCTTAATGCAGAATTTACTCTTAATACTGAGCATTCAATTTTGAAACAATGATTAATAACATAATTTAAAACATTCATTAAGTCGCATACAATGTGTCCTTCCTTCTTATCTCTCTTCATTTAATTCGTGAGAAAGAGACAATTATATTTGTATGTCTGTTGTTCTTTTCACCGTGAAAATAGTGTGCGATCTCTGTCTTTCATATCTCAAATGATATTTTTACCGACGTATTGGTTTTACAACAGTTTGAATGGAAAAAATAATTGTTTTTGTACGATTCCCTTTTCATAATTGGTTTTTCTCTAGTCATTCCTAAGCGCTAATAATTTCTATAAGATTATCTAAAATATAAATTTTATGTTGCATGTATTTACCGAAATATTACAGGTTTAATTATAACGGTAGACCTGTGTTACTGCATGGTCAGGGAAGGGTTAATAAGTGAGTGTATAGATTTTCAATTCTAGTCAATTTTCAAATTTCTTTGTTGTAATTACACTGATACGTTTATGACTCGTAACAAAATCATTATTTTATCGAAAATCTAAATGAGTAACTAAATAACACACGATCAATACAATGTCTAGATTATATTATCAATGACATCGTGAATTAAATATGGCGAGACGCGAAATGATAAGATAAAAAAAACATAACACTAACACAATTTAATGGTATTTTTATTTGTTAAGTTTGTTTTATTAACCACTTAATTGAGTTTAAATACATCTACCGATTTCGAAAAATACCATTTTCTTCTTCAGGATGTCAATACTAACTAAAAAAAAAAACATATATCATTGTTTCTTTACCAGAACATATTTTTAAAAAACAATTATTTAACAAATTAATTACCTAACTCAAATTATTACTTTATACAAATTTACTCGAATAATTTTTAGAAAAAATTTTTAGAATGGGACTCGTAGTTAAATTTAGTTGGTTTTTTATAATATTTTGATTAGTTTTACACGCTTTATTTATCTCCAACGATTCCAAATTATTTAATTTGTGACCAAGACCGTTTATATGAAAAATTTACAATCCCAATTTTTTATCAAAACCATGACCATTTTCTATCAAATGATTAGGAAATTCTGAAAACCCACTATTGTGATTGTGATTCACACTAACATATTATAAAATTAATACCTATCTTATAATTATTATATTTATCTTAAAAACAAATTTTAATGAAAACGGCCACCTTGTCACATTTCTAAACTTGTGAGTGATGACGACGTCTAATGTTGCCATTCAAAATCTGCATCAAAAAATTTAATTTGTATTTATTATCGTGTCTTAGCTGTATTTAAAGGATTTTTTCTATAAATATTACCCGCAAACTGACTATCGCTTCTAAAAAATATATTTAAATGACCTACTATATTTATTATACTACCGGCAGAAAGGGTAAATAAATAAATATGTAGTTCCCATATTTACTAAAATAAACTTTATTTTCGAACGTTTGGAGGACTAGCGAAGAAATCATAAAAGTTCTCTATTTGATATTATATTAACCTCTTGACTGCCAACTCTATTTGAAATGGAAAACACCACATAAGCTAAGACTAGGCTTTAAGGGTCTTGATTTATCTATCAAAAGCTGGGACCTGTCGTGCACAAACGCCAAAATGATTTAAAAATATGACTTTAATCCCTGCAAGTTTGCAAGGTGCAAAAGTACGTGTTAACATGCTTACAGTTTGGCGTGACATATAAAGTTTGGCGTGTTAATGCGCTCATAGCATTTAAAACGTTAAGATCGACACATAATATATTGTATGAATATGGATGATATTTGTGTGAGCGTGTTGTTTAAGAATCAGAAGTATTTGGTAGACTAAGTGAATGATGAATCTGCTTATGTGATGGATGCCCTAACAATCACCCATCCATACTTGGAGCTGTGATCGGGAAGGCAGCGAGAAAAGTGAAGTGTCGCATATTATTGTTGCCTGGTCTCGGTACCGGATGTGTTAATGACTGTTAGGAGCTCTGTTTTACACACCGGTATATGCAAGGTGCATTCAGGGTCGTCAGTGAAGGCGATAGGTGTTGAATTTCGGATAACCCTATTTGAGCACAATGGCTTGCTAGTGACTAGTGATGACGCCTGTAAATAAAACATTTACATATGCAAATTAGTTTAGTCGCGAATCGCATACACACACACACACGCAAAATTCTCTATGAGGTATCCACACGAAGCATTGCATCAATTAGCGTAATCTATGAAGAGATAAGATTACAATTATACAAGTTTTATTTTTTATGAGAGAAACAAACAGTACTACAATAATAACTGATATAAAACATGATATATACCAATAATACCAGTGTAGTTTCTTCGGAATTAAACAAGGAAGAGTATAATATAAACTAAAAAATGGTACATCACAAACTAAAAAAATAGTATATTTTAACAATCTGATAAACAAAAGTGTTTTTACACTGAACATATAAATTGAAAAGGGTAAGGAGGGGAGGGAAATGGGATGCAATATATATATTTTTTAAATAAACATATATACAATATATATACGCATACGTTATTAATTAGTTGGCGTAGTTTAATTTTAAAGGGAAGCTATTTGTCGTTGAAAATGTTCAAGTTATTAGAAGAATTTACGGTATTACATTTTGACGTAGAGTTGGCCAAAAATATTTTTTTTAAGTGATTAGTTCTGCCAAAATTTGGGTAAAATAGATTTTTTGATCATGTTGGGTGTTTGGAGGGCAGCTTAAAGTTTTTTTTCTTCTAATAAATAGGGCGAGTCAACTAAGTTATTTAAAATTTTATAGAGGTAGCATAAATGTTGCGTGTTTATGCTATTTAAAAGGGGATATTATGTAGATTTTATAATTACCTTGCTATTTTGATGTATTATAATTATATATTATTATTAAATAAGAATTGTTTTCTCGTAAATTCGTAACAATTTATTGTAATTCCATTTTTCAAATTACAATCAATGATGAATTAAATATAACTTTTAATATAAACCCCGTCGACGTCCAATCATTTGTGAAACCTCAAAACATGCTCGACAATACCCTTGTTATAGAAGTTAATTTCTTGAACTATTATAGTTGTTGACAGTTTCGTAGGAGCCGTCATGCATTTTCCAGCCAAAAACTCAATTAACTTTTGGATGACGCTCCCACCCAAACTTTTACAACTCTTGAGCCGCGTGTAGTATAAAAGACGGATCCCAGATCGCACTTAGGACCGGTTGTGTGATCAGTAGTAACTTTTTACTGAAAATCCTTTGCGGGTTGTTGATACATCAAATTTACTACTGTCAAAGCATAGATGGAGATATCTTTAAGTGCGACAAATAATCATGAAAAATGCATTATCTATAGATTTTTTCGGCTAGGCAAACGATATCTGTCACTTTAGTGATGAAATTTCTTCGTATTATGTGTAATAATGTATATTAAACAAAGAGATCATCATTAGATGAACTCTCATCACTAAAATAGCGGGATATTGAATGATTATTGGTCAACAATCAATGTGTCAGATGACTTTTGAAACAGCTGTGAAAAGTCCGCCATATTCAACCATCAATTCTCGTTGTCACTATCGGATATCGCAGAGTAAAATGAGTTTACTACGGGATGTTTTTTCGAGAAGTTAATATTTTTTTACTAACGATCAAACAACCCGTTTTCGCTAAAAAATTTACTATAGTAAAAAGTTAGCTAAAATTAGTTAGTTAAAAATTTCACTGGGAATTTAGGTCTGACGCACTGATGGGCGTCCTAGTCCCAAAGTGTCTACTCATATTGTTAATAAACGTAATTCTTACTTTCAAAATGGCCTACTAAGATAAAAGATCTATATATGGTTACATCAATATAAAAAATAATATTATATGTAAAAACTAATATTATAGGCTGACGTCTTACTTTCTCTACGCTGGCGGCGTCATATAAAAATAGTATAATAATTTGCAATAATCGCCGAACGAAATGAGAGTGATTCCTGACAATATTTGATCTTGCCGTCTTTGCATAGATCGCAGCGATGCAATTAAATAAAAAATGCAGTTTCACTTAGCAAAATATGCAGTTTAATTTAAAAAACAAATGCTTGCGGTAACAGAGCGAAGAATTAGCTTGGTGCCAACTTAAGAAGAAAAAAACAATTGGCGCGTTCAATGTAATACATTGATATAGTTTAACACGCAGAACCGACTGGAGTAATTTAAACCGAGCGACTCGGCTGTGAAATAATTACCTCTGCCACTTTGATCGAGTCCCTGACCCCCCCGGCCTGGCAGCGCAATTGTGGTACTCGCGCCAACTTTTCTGTATAATATTTAAAAATAGTTATAATACAATAAATATGAATTAAATGTATTAATTAGAAAGATATACATACAAAATCAATTTTATCGAAAAATATTGTTGTCGTTACCTGGATCTCTTCCAATACGGGGAACGTGCATTAACCGATTATGCTATAGCACCACAGAGCATTGACGACAAATTTTCGAATTAATACATCTACCGTTCCATTATTTGAAAGCCATAGTTGGAAAGAAATCCCGGTAGCAGCAACAATATTTTTCGATAAAATTAATTTTATATGTATATCTTTCTAATTAATACATTTAAGTAATTTAATTAAATCTAGCTCTATGCCTTGACAATAATTAGGTTTGTCATCCGGTGTACGAAAATAAAGTCCGCCTAAAATTACATTTATCGCTAATCAGATTCCGGTTGACCTAGCATTTGAACTCCCTATCAGTCTCCTCCGACAGTGCAGTAACAGGTGTTCTGAGTCTACTGAAGTTTAATGTAGAACTGATCACTATTTATTAGTGTTGAATTGTGCAATCCCCGGGTCACACGTCCTGTGGAATGGAATACGACAATTGGTGAGGTAATTGGGGTTCTAGTCGATGGACCAGTAATATCGGGAACCGAGATTCGGAAGGACTCCTCGCCTTACCTTGTATATGACGCCTCCGTAATCCCTGCAGTCGTCGCCGAGATCGTTTAGTGCACGCGGATGAGCCGATCTCCGCTCCCAATTGAAGACGGCGATGTCACAAGTTCACCCACGGCACAAACAACATCACTGTGCACACTAATCACAGGATCACAAACAATACAGTGCTGATGCACTGGAGCTGAAAGGTCCACACCGCGAATGCTATCGCAATGTCGAGATCGATCAAGTTGACTTCTGCTGGCGTCAAGGTCACATTTCACATTTCAAAAGACGAGCGTGAGGAAATGTATGGACGGGAATTTGGACGCGGAATATGTCAATAATATTGGTCGCGGCTGATTCGAAAGACGCGCCAAAAGTGTGTTTACGAATTCGGAACAAGTACATTTCATTTCATTGTATTGTAGAATGATCGAGAACTTCTTGAATAAAAACATGATACCTGATTTGTGAGTATGAATGACTTTGTGTGTTTGAGAAGTATGTTTGCTAGGTACAAGATCGAGAACTATGACTACGAGAAATAATGTGAATAATAATAATAACCCGATTCGCCATAAACATAATACATATTATGTTATACATTAAAGGTTATGATAATACAAATTAAATTAACCAGAAATATGAAAATACGAATTGATTGTAATACTGCTGTACTGTTAGGTAGGAAATTATTTAAATTGTGTCCTATGTATATCTTTCGTGCCCATCCTAGGGCGGTGAATTTTATAAATTTACAGACAACTGCACACAGAACAACTGAATACACAGTCTCGCACAAGTTACCTCACTATAGATTCCCTTATGATATGTTACGTTAAGTTACATTAAGTTAGTTAGGTTATTTGAGTAATGAATAAGCTGACTGTGTGCACGTGTCTTGTGTGCAGTTGTCGTGGAACCACGTGTGATCAATATGAAAATAATTAAATACACTTTTTTATGAACAAATTTGTGTTGTGAAGTTGCATTTTAATACAAATTAAATTGGTCAGCTAAGCAGAAAATAATTTATTTATCGAAAAAATATTCGGTTGCTACTGGGATGGACTTTTTCCTATTCGTGGAATTTCGCTATATCAACCGATTACGTTTTCGATCAATTTTGAACCTATATTATGACGTTCCTTATATATGAAACATCTATCTATTATTACATTTAAAAATATTTTTTAATAAATAGATTTTTTTCTGTGAATCTTTCTGATTAATTAATTTAATTTGCGTTAATAATACCACAGAGCTACGTTCTGAATTTTTTATTCGGTTTATGGTCTTAATATACGTACATATTATACATAATAATAAACATTTTTATAAATATACAAAAAAGGCGAACAAGCTTCATAATGTAAGAGATGTTCACTGTCTCCTTAACTAGACCGAAGTCTGTACTAAAGGAGACAGGTTCATCCGTTATCTGTCATACAAATATGAAAACCATTATTAATATATATATTATTTATTTATCTAAACCAAAAATATTAGGAATGAAGTAAACAGGGTTATAAAGAATTCTAATAACATAATAAATATTAAGGGGAACACATTCTTATTGTGAAGTTGTAATTATTCAGAACAGACGGTCTGTAATGTTTTAAATACTAATTTAATGTATTAATCATAAATATATACATATAAAATCAATTTTGTCGAAAAATATGAGATCCAGGTTCGAATCCCGGTAGCGCAAAAACAATATTTTTCGACAAAATTGATTTTATATACATTAAATTAGTACATAATAAATAAGTGAAATACCCTCGTTATCCCATGATTGAAACACTATGCAAAACAGAAAATGATGTTCTGTTCATGTCATAGGTTTCACAACAAAAAAAATGTGTTCTTAAAAATATTATTTATTATTAAATGACGTAATTACCATCGTACAACCTAACACAACACATTTTTAAAATAAAATAATATATTTAAACATTTGCTCATTAAAACAACGCAATAATTTATCGCAGCAACGGAATTTTGAACAACTGCGTAATACTGGTGGCTGCCGTCGAGAAATAATATCACAGAGGAGACTCTGATCACCCTATAACAAACAACAGGTCTAACCACTATATTGTTCGATGCTGTGTTAACTCGTCAAATCACTTAATAAATTCAACGCCTACTTCTCTGCTCGCAGCACTCAACTGTATGAAGATAACTCATCTGTGAGTAAAATGATGGTTGGCAAGTTGTGTTTTGTACATCAGATATCAAAGTAGGTAGAATACTAAATTATTGAATACACAATACTTGTGAATTATATAAGTAACATGTGTTTACGCGATGGTGTACGTATATATATATATATAGGGTGACCACGACCAGTGGACTGAAATTATTAAAATAATAAAATGACCACCTTTTTGGATCTAGAATAATGAAATGTCTGCTTCACATAAAATATAATAAAATAATTATATGTGAAGTTGTAATTATTCACATCATACGTCTGTGATATTTGAAATACTAATTAAATGTATTAATTAGAAAGATATACATATATAATCAATTTCATCGAAAAATATTGCTGTTGCGCCACCGGGATTCGAACACGGTGAACTTTTCCAATGCGGGGAAGGTGCGTTATCCAACAAGACAAAGTAGATGAACAAACGAACTCGATAGCGGGACGTCAATTTCAACGCACTTCGATCAACTCCGAAGGTCAAACGTTGACTCACCGTCAATTTATCATCCCCATTTGGCAGGAATAATCTCGCAAAGTCTTCACAGTGTAACAGTCCAACTTCAACTCCCACTTTCACCTGATCCAAAACCATAGAGAACACCATAGAAAAAGGTCGTATTCTGGGTATAGGGGAGGAGAAAAGAGGTAGATAACGGAAATGAACCATTCTATATATATCGCGTTGACATGCACGCAACACGGCGATCGCAAATCCATAGAATCTTATTATAAAGATCGAACAACTATTGACACACTAATATTCCGTTCGTCAGTTGGGTGAATTTCTTAGTAAATCTACATAGTGCTGAGATAAATCTCATTTCGTGAATGCGGGCAAATGAAATAACGAAACGTCATTATTTCTCCCCTTCTTCCCAGCAAATTGTACACATAGCACGCGCGACGTTTACACGCAGCTGCAGCTATGAGAGCACCAATTGTACCAGCTCGATTAACGTTTAACGCAATTCTGAATGTTACGAAATGTTATTTACAAAATATTTTATATTAATTATTATTGTTTTGTTTCCGCACGTACAAAATCGTACTGTCACGCCGCGATACGTCTCACACACGAATTAATCAAGGATCAACCTTGATAGTCAAAACACCAACTCGCCTACAGACCGCAGACACCGGCCAATTCGAGTCGGCGCGTCAGTTGTCGCCAGTCGGCAGTTGGAGCCGCGCGTCTGGAAGATGCTTTTTAATGCGTCGTGAATTCATTTTAATAAAATACACAATCAATTTAATATTTATTAAACCAGTGCCGGTCGCGTAGCCCGCCGATACCAAGGTAGGAATCTGTGCAATTCTGTGCTGTTTTTGTTTTTTTTTTTGCTACTCGAAACGAGACAGATTTACATGCCATAAAAACACACAAAACTCGACAGTTGTATGAACAATTTTAATAATGTGAAACTATTGTTTACAAGTGATTAAAAATCTGAATATGTTATATAATACGTGCACGCGTAATTTGGAATACTAATAATTTAGGAGAACACATTCTTATTGTGAAGTTGTAATTATTCAGAACAGACGGTCTGTGATATTTTAAAATATGAATTAAATATATTAATTATAAAGATATACATATAAAATCAATTTTATCGAAAAATATTGTTGTTGCGCCACCGGTATTCGAACCTGGATCTCTTTCCTAACCGGGGAAGGTGCTTTATCCAACTAAGCTACAGCTTAAGGTAAATGGTAAATGGTTGAATAAGGTAGATGGCTCTGTCAAATGATGGAACGATTAAATGTATTAATATCAAAAAGGTAACATATAGGGTCGAAAAATTGTCGCTAAAAATAATGTCGCTGTAGCTTAGTTGGATAAAGCACCTTCCCCGATTAGGAAAGAGATCCAGGTTCGAATCCCGGTGGCGCAACAACAATATTTTTCGATAAAATTGATTTTATATGTATATCTTTATAATTAATATATTTAATTCATATTTTACTAATAATTGGTATGAATTCTTGTCGGTGCTATGCCATACCATGCATCTCTACCAGAAATTGTCTGCTTTCACCATTATTTTTATTAGCTCCCTGTGTTCTTCCTTCAATTATACATTGTTAAATAGATTTTTTAATTATTAAGGAGAACACATTCTTATTGTGAAGTTGTAATTAATTCACGTTCCCCGGATTCGAATCGCGGTAGCGCAACAACAATATTTTTCGATAAAATTGATTTTATATATATAATAATTAATACATTTTATTAGTATTAAATATCACAGACCAATGTTCAGAATAATTACAACTTCACGATAATAAATCTAATAAAAACGAATTATTAATTCTGGCCTCTCCCATCGGACTACCCAAAGATATTTGAGATTCCGTAAAAATAAAGAAGATGACTTTCAAATAATGAAACGACAGATGTATCAATTTGAAAAGTGTAACATATAAGTTCGAAAATTTGTCGTGCACAATGCACTGTGTGTTGGTGTAGCACGATCGGTTAATGCGAATCCCGGTAGCGACAACAACATTCATCGATAAAAATGATTTTAAATATATATCTTTCAAATTAATACATTTAATTTGTATTAGATTTTTTAATATTTATACTTATACTTATTATGTTAAATATTAATATTAGATATTTTATAAGTTATAGACGTGAAGGTATTTACGTTACCAGTTTTGGCACTTAATCCATTGCTTTATATTCATATATGCAGATATTTTTCGTAAAAACACATAACCGCTCGAATAACGGTAATGTGATGGTAAAAAAAAAATAATACGGGATTAATCAATAAAAACGCGGATTGACGATAACACTATATGGACAATCCGATAAAAATAGATAATAAATCCAGGTGTTTAAAGTGAGAATTGTTAAAAAATATCGCACTTCAATTACAGTAAAATATCGATTATCGGGGGTCGCATCAACCAGGTTGCGGATTAACGGGAAAGCGTTTTGTTTTAATTTTTAATAACTTTTGAAATATTATTTAAAATGTGCGTACTGATTGTTCAGTCAATCATTACGTACGTTTTATGATAAAGCTGTTAATTTTCGCAAATTATTATTTGGACGCGTTTAGATTCAATGTTTACTTTTGATACAAGCTGGAATGCACAATTTGATTTATTACTGACATTTTAGTATTTTTTGACGGATATTATCCCGTACATTATTTTCCTATCATCCCGGGTAATCGAAGTTCAGAGAGTCCAATTAAATATCACAGTCCAATGTGATGTAGTGGTGTGTTGTTAGATTCATATTTGTCCAGCGCAAATGTCAAAAATATGATAATAAGTACTGACTTTAAAATATGTAAAGTTATTCAATATTTTGTTGATTGAATTCTGAACCATCAACGCACAATTCTCCGCAACACATGGGGGTCAGCAACCGCCATTTTTAGTTCTAACTTTTAACGCAGTTTTCTTCTAATATTACTTTTATCCGTTTTTGTTAAATGGGTTAATGTGTAATGTGGCCTCATTTTATATTAATAATTAGACAAAATACTTTGTTTAAACCGCTATTTATTAATTATTCTACCTACCTATGGTACCTTCCGTTATCCATAAATAATTTCAACATAGAATTAAATACTAATTTCAAGACTTCGCGTTGTATACTGTGTCGGAACAGAGGAATGTAAGATTAATTTATATTCATCAACCGGTTTCCCCACTTTTGTATCAGGTAAGGTTATATAATGCTTAGGGTAAGGTTATATAATGCTTAGGGTAAGGTTATATAATGCTTAGGGTAAGGTTATATAATGCTTAGGGTAAGGTTATATAATGCATTTAAAGTTAGCAGATTACATTATACAACAAGACGTTTTTTTACATTAATGCTTATTTTCGATCCAATCTAGTCATATTTTAAAAAAAAAAAGCGTAAGTGGTACCAAAGTGCTCACGTGGGTGACACCAAAATGAAAATATTGAGACAAGGAATTTGCGTTAGTTCATGCCCAAATATTTAGCGATCTGTGTGACATCGAATTTTAATACTAATATTTAAATTTATATAAAAAAAATAGTTTCCCTTGCTAAACTTTGTAAGGAGCTTCAAATATTTGTAAACTGCTATGTTCACAACTCATTAATTTCCCGGAAGCATATTAGTATATGTTGTGTACGAAATCAGGGTTCGTTTAATCGGGAAATTTAAATTAAATAAAATTTATGATAATTTTTTTTTCGAACCAGAAAACATGGTCTATGTATGGGTTGTATTGCACATGTGACTGAGACATGTAACGCGTTTTATTGTTTCCCATTTATTTTGTATTAAAATTTTCTATTGTTTAATTTTGAGCTTCGCTCTACAGGTACGTCGTAAGCACCTGACAGTTGCTTAACAGCCGTGTGCTATCGCTAGGAAATCTGGAAATATCTGATTATATATCGCAAGCATACAGAATATTCCTATAGGCAGATTATGTAATAATTTGATTAAGTATTTATATATTGTTTGTACAAGTCAGCATTGCAGGTACATAGAACCAGGGCTGTGCTTATATAATGTAAATTGATATCTAGGATAAACTAGAAATGATTAATAAGCTATAATTGATATCTAGGATAAACTAGAAATGATTAGTGAGCTATAATTTCGAAGCATAGAATTGAATCACCCTTTAGACTTGTCATTTTGACCAGTGGCGTAACTACAAAAATTGGGCGATGACCTTGGAATCGATGAAATATTTCAATTAATCGTAATTAAGTAATCGCATAATTACGATTTTTTTTTAAAATCTCTGACATGGTTGAGATTAGGCACATATCCCTTGAAAATTTTCGACTCGTAATTTAGTTAGGTGTTCACCCATAAATTATTGTGAACCAAATCTGTTACATATATATATATGTGTGAACTTTTTTCACGAAACCAGCGTTGGAAAATTTCGTAAGATTTTTGTACACCCTCACTTATATCTCGTATTTTATATACACCTTTACTGTACCGGGATCGTTACCGAGCGCCTCCAATACCTTTTTGAAATCAAACATGTTTTGAAGGTGCCACGTATCGATCCCGCTACCTCTCAAGCGATCGCTCTACTATTTATCATTTCCCTCCTAGACTGTGGTGTCCAATTATCATATACACACTTTATTATTTCAACATTCTTGACAACCACAGACCAGTAAATAAACAGACATAAAATAAAGTGTACATATAGAAGAGAGGTAGTAGCGGGACGAGGGGCACTCTACACACATTCTTAGTGGAAAGATAAATCCACACATTCGACAGAATAGAGTTATTAGGTTATGCACAATATATCGCAGTGATGAGATTTTAGATTATTTTAAATATGTTATCAATTCCAAAAAATAAAAGATCATCCATCTTCGAGCACCGTGACATGTTTTTTGTTAGATGGTTTAGAATCTGAAGCAAATATATATATATTTTCTTTTTTTATTAATATTAAAAATATAATACATAATACATTTGTTTCTTCTCTATGAGAGTAAGACTCGTGTATAGAGAAGGAGTATATTCGAGTTAATTTATGTTTCAGTTAGTCTGTGTACATATTTTTCTAACTTCAGTTACAAATTTATGATAGTCCGTAATTTTTCTAATTGTGATGGGAAGATTGTTAAAAAATTTGGTACCTCGATAAATATATTGATTTTAAGTTGCGGTATATTTTAGTTTTGGGATATCAATTTGATCTCCATATCTTGTAGATCGGAATTCGCTTATAAAATTTAATTGTTTTTTAATTTTGAAAATTTGAATTATTGAATTTTTTTTGTATATGTCTACTATTTTTGGTACTTTAAAATCTGTGAAAAGTTGTATACTTGGATAGTCTTTTTTTTTTAGAATAATTTTTATTATCATTTTTTGAGTGATTTCTAATTGTGACATTGAAGTTTTATATGCGCCTCCCCATCCAATAATACCGTATTGCAAATGTGACTGTATTGAACAATAATGGGAAAAATTCGCAAATATTTATTTCGAAGTACGTAGACTTCAAGCTTAACACGATTTTGTAAAAATTTGAAACAATAATGTTTTCCGTAACAGTTCAGAATTTGCACACACTCCTTGAACATTTTCCATGAATATTTTTGTCAGGTATCTACACATAAAGTATTGTGGACTAGGTCTGATACATCCTGTATATACAAGTATAAACAAAATATAATTACTGCATTTCAGTCGCGGCTATTATTGTGATCAGCTCCGGCGCCAGACTTTTAGCCACCACGGGCAAGATTGCTCTTTTCGCCCTTTCTATTACGATTATTATTTTTATTTTTCTATTACGTGAAGATGTTTAAATTTTTGTGAAACCATCCCCATAAATTGGCCGCCCCCTAAATCGGTCGCCCGCGTGCCTCACACGTTAAGGGTGGTATTTTGAAACTTGCCCGAGGGCGGCTTTTTACCAAAAGACGTTCTGGCCAGTAGTATTGACTGCAAATTACTACTTTATTAGGAAATAACCATAATTATAATTATTGGATTGTTTATACCTGGATTATTTTTATTACACACTATTATTGATTTGATTTACAACTTTTCACAGAGATTCAAACATGCCCTCACTCAAACGACACATACACGATTTATCATCTAAATTAATTTCCATCCTGAACCCTTCCATATTTTCCCTCGGCCTATATGATCCCTCATCCGATCCCCATCATCTCTGTCCCATTTCACTTCTTTACCCTGTTCTTGACCCTATTGAACAAAATTTATAAAATGATTCTATTAAAACTTTCACTAAAAATATAAAAATTTGTAAAAAAATTCAAAAGAATTAATAAAATATAAAATTAAATAAAAAGTATTATATAAAAAAAACTTTACCCATTTTTTCTACTACTTATACAATCATTTACAAAGTTAAAATTACCTGAAATAAAAAAAAAAAAAACAATATCACAATGTTCCCCAAAAAATCTCACGCCATTGTTGTTACCTCATATGTCGAAGACAAGACGGCTCAGCCCTTACCCCTCCCCCATTTAACAATCGAATCAGAGAGCTTTACAACTTGGGAATTTGTTTTTCAATTTTTATATACTTTTCAACCTCCACAGGCTCTAGAAAGGCAAGATGAAAAGATGAAGTAGCAGGTTGGACGTAAGAAACAATTTCTGTTTATCACAGTTTTCTCACTACATACGCCTTTATTTTCAGAACATAGAGATATCTTGATAACTTGAAGCCAACAGGATGTTCGCGAGGGAAGTACTTCTAGCCGCAGCGCTGTCAGCCTGCCTGAGCTGCGCCGCCTCGTACAAGATCCTGGTGATGGTGCCCATGCCGGCCAGGAGCCACTACAACCTGGGAAAAGGCGTTGCAGACATACTGCACGAGCGAGGACACGAGGTAAAAACTGTACCAATATTTAATACACCGTCGTTGTCTGGCGTGGTTACTCGCTAATAACGAAATTTTTGAATCGGGACAACCTCCGGAAAATAATAAATATTTAATGCTATTAAAATTAGCAATATTAACTTTGTGGTTAAAATTCATATTTTTATTTATTATCTTTCTTTTATTAACCACTTAATTGAGTTTAAATACATCTACCGGTTTTGGAAAATACCATTTTCTCCTTCAGGATGTCATAACTAACTAAAACATATATTATTGTTTCTTTTTTAATTAATTTTTGATAATAAGTTCTAATAACGTGTAAATGTTGCTCCAATGGCAGACTATACTAAATAAAAATTACAATGACAGCTGTCAAAATTGTTACGCGCCAAATACTCAAAGACCGCATTCCAGGATAACCACTACAAGAGATTGCCAGGATTGCCGCTAGAAACAAAAAGCACTCTTCTTACCGCCTTTTTCGTGCGTAGTCTGACCGTACTTTGGAATTAAAGTTGAAAATAAACCCATAACGTTATTATTACTCATACCCAACCTAATAAAATATTAATAAATATGGCAACTATTCTTATTTGAAATTTATTGGATAATGGATACAAATTGTATTTAAATTTGGAAAATTTAATAAAATTGATTAGATAATAAATTAAATGTTGGCGTCTCCTGTCGGATTTTACTCAAAGGTATTTGAGATCCTCCGTAATATAATGTTGATTGTTTTTTAAAATGAAATAGTAGATGGATCAAGATTCGTATCCCGGTAGAAAATAGGTTTAGGTTCGAATCCCGATAGCAAATAAATATTTGTTCGATAGATAGATTTTTTTATGTATATCATTTTAATTGATTATTTTAATTATCAAAGAACTATGTTCTAATCAATATCATCAACTTTAAAATAAAAATGATTTTTCAGTAAAATTCGCTGTCAAGACATTATATAGTTCGGCTCTAGGTCGGAAGGTATCCGCGAATAATTCAGTTACAGTTATTCTCAAAATTGCAATATTGAAATGAAGGTGATTGTTACACCAACCCTCAAAAATAGTGTTATATTTGAATGAGGGAGATGGAGAGAGAGTGAGGGAGTGAGGGAGATAAACGTACCATAATCTGTCAAAACTATCTGTCTATTTTTGAGGGTTGGTGTAACAATCACCTTCATTTCAATATTGCAATTTTGAGAATAGGCCTGAGTATCAAGGAGAACACATTCTTATTGTGAAGTTGTAATTATTCAGAATAGACGGTCTGTGATGTTTTAAATACTAATTAATACATTAAATTAGTATTTAAAATAGTTGATAGTAACTGACAATATGTTCTTGATGCTTTCAGATAACGTTAGTCAGCTGTTTCCCGTCAGAGAAGCCAGCATACAGAGAGGTTAGCGTGCCTGAACTGTTGGAAACCAAAGGTACGTAATTTCTGTATTTTCTGCAACCAGACACAGATCGATGGGTGACGATAAGGAATAGTACCTAACGGCAACATCACACCTGATACCGGAGCAGAGCTGACTAAGGGTTGCGTATACATAGATTAAATATTTCCCGGAGAGTCCTACGCGATCCTTTCATTTTTCTTCCCTTTTTCCTGGTTAAGCAGCTGACTGTGCACCGTTTCTTAAGCGAGAAAAATATTTAATCCGTATTAAAAAATGATTGTTAAAAAAAGCTCAAATATACTTCAATTAATTGTCTCATTGGCCCGAGTAGTTCATTGAGAATCGATATTTATTTTGATTAGTTCAATGCGTCTCTTCAAAATCTTCGAGATCTTTATTTCATCTAATATATACCTAAGTCATTTTTAATTTATTATTATTATTATTGAATATTTACATATACAGATGAATTATTTTTATTTATACCACCGGCTGACTTGACAGTAGACTATCAAGAGACTTGTAATTTGAAGCATGAATTGTAAATTACCTCACATATAAGTAACCTTTTCATTTTCGTTGTATTTCTGGTCCGATGTTATTGTTCTTTTAGCTGGGTTATCTTCTTTAGATTTCGACCGACCGAAGCGCACACTGGTGATTTATTTAGATCTCTGGACTGGTCGATGCACGGGATGTAATTAAACCGCCTGTCGTTTACCGTCTTCTTAGCTTTCCGAAAAAAGGGCGGCAATACTCACACACACACATGATTATAAACCAGGAAACCCAGCGGTGCCAATTTAAGTAACAAGGCGCGTAAACACCATTCAATTGTTATTTGATTGTATCAATGATTCAAATATCTCTCATCGATACACAGGACCTGTTTTGTATCCTGGTGATTTTTGTACGCTTTTCCTCCTTTCAGATGAGAAGGTAGTCAACTTTGACATGGGCAAACAAAACAAGATAGCCATGATGTTTAAAATGAACACGTGGCTTCCTTTGATGGTAGAAGGAGCTTTGAAGAGCCCCAGTGTCCAGAAACTGCTCAACGACAAGACGGAGAAGTTTGATCTGGTCATTGTGGAGTACTTTTTAAACGAAGCGTATATTGGGTAAGTTTTCAAGTTTTCACACTTGTTGCCTTATTATTCAGGTGTTTCACGATGGAGAGCACTCACCTCGGAGCCATGCGTGCCGGGCACCAGCTAGTTCTGTCGGCAGACGGGGCGGCTTCTCGCGGAAGAATCGCTCCGTTGGCAGACAGTACCATTGCAATGGAAGAGCTTTGCACACATTGAATGAAACGGGATGAAGAGCGCACACGAATTTATTATTGTATCATCATTAACGGTATATCAAAATGACTATTTGATCCAGCACGTTAATCAATTTGGGGCCGTGGCTTACCTCGGTCTGGACCTTCCCGCGTGTCCAAACGATGATCGGCTTCGACCTCAGTTTCTGTTTTTAAAGCTGGAGCAAAATTTCCAACCTCGACACTGCGTACCGCGCATTTCGAACTCCATGCGGTCGCCTCCGAATGGCAAACTCGGTTGCTCGACCGTCGACGCTTCTGGAATGTTCTACAGCGAACGCCGTAATTCGGGAGACGGCCGTACAGCGGCGTGCATTTACCACTCATCAGATTCTGTCATACATATTCCCTCCAAATCAGTGATATGGATTCGGCATCGACACGTCCGATCGGCCGAGTCGGCGAGTTCAAGGCGGCCGCCGGAGGGGTGTTGGATGTATCTATTGCGTTTTTAACAAACCAGCGCTCGACTCAGAGCCGTGACATTGACATGACACAATTCACACTTTTTTATAAGATACATAAAATACGATTAAAACGAAAACACTGGCATACAAATATACTATGTTTTGTCGTTTTTCGGTCCTAGTATGTACATATTTATTATCTTACCAACTTTGAATTTTATTTAAATTTTTAATATTTATCCAAGACACGAACCACTTTATTTAGTGTGATCCCATAATCTGCCGTCAGTAGGCAAGTACATTCCAATTTAATAAATAGGTTTTACATAAATATGAGCTACTTACTTACTTAAACGATTGGATTGATTGAGTGCTTGGGGGTTTCTGTCGCTCATGTTGAAGTTAGCGGCTATCTCCAGTTGGCTGTCTTTCCTGAGATAGGCCAAACGGTAAAGAATCAAACAGGAATGACTTACAATTCTGTTGTATTTCTTCACTTTCACTCTTGGTTGATGCGCTTAATGACTGAACATCCTTGATCTGTATTCTGCTGCCATAGCACGAACTGATTGTCTCTCATCGTGTCTCGGACTCGGTCTGTCCGTTTTATTGGAGATCCTTGCACGTTCTCCGTGGTCATCGATTTCTTCAGCCCGATCATCATCTCTTCTAGAAACATGCCAAAGTACATATATAAAATTATTGTATTATACATACACTCTGCGTGAAGGTAAAACCAAAACAGCCGGATCAACCGCCATCCTAGCGAATCGGGAACAGAATGCCCTTTAACTCTGCCGCGTCCGTTCAGTACATTTTTTCCCCAGCCATATCAGTAATGGCAACGTTTCTTCCAGCCTGGGTCTGAAGTACAACTGTCCAGTCGTGGTCGTGTCGCCCGTCTCCCTGATGCACTGGCTGGCCCGCTCCACCGGCAACCCCGTCTGGCCGGCCACCATCCCCAACGTGTTCCTCAGCTTCACGGGAAAAATGAACTTCATGGAGAGGTTGACCAACACGGGCATGGCCATCGTGATGGAATTGATGGGAATGTGAGTATTTATTTATTTCTTAAATTAACGCTTTTACTGCAATACGTAAAGTAAAATATAGAATAAAAACAATAAGTACGTGATAAAAGTTAAAATCATTTAATACATGGCAAAAATAAAAATTATGTAAAATTTACAAAGATAGAAATATTGTCAAGCACCACCTTTATAAATCTATACATAAAAAAAATTCAACAAATCAGTCCGTCCGATCTATCAGTCGTAAATAAACATGTTAGAATTCCTCGGTATTAGATCAAAAATACTACTTCTCTCGCTCAGCTTTAATAAGTTCATTGAACATAAGTGAAAATCATCATTCAATTGCTCTGTGGTATATTCAGTTTATGATTGACAAATCTCAAAAAAATATTTTGCACTCTTGTACTGGAGTTACACTCACTAAGTTCTAAGTACGTAGAAGTTTTAATGCGTTGAGGTTCTTAAAATCTTTTGCCACTCTCAATACTTATCCTAATATTTTTAGAGCTATCTTAAAATTAGATATAACATTCTATTAAATAAAATAAATGGCGCCTATTTTAGTTACAGTTTGGAGCATATAAAACATTAATATCACAATTAGAAATCATTTAAAAAATTATGATAAAAATAATTTTAAAAAATCACTATCCAAGTATCCAACTCTGCACAGATTTCAAAATACCAAAAATAATAGACATATACAAAAAAAAAATCAATAATCCAAATTTTTTAAATTAAACATTAGAAGCCCAAACTGATATTCCAAAACTAAAATATACCGCAACCCAAAATCACTATATTTATCATGGCATCAAATTTTTTAACAATCCCCATCACGATTAGAAAAATTACAGACTATATACTATAAATTACTATAAATATGCATCTGAAGTCAAAAAATATGTACACACACTAACAGACATAAATTATACATTCTCGTATATACTCCTTAAATATATATATAAAAATGTAAATATATATATATTACTAATTATTTTTTAAATGTTTGCCATATTATTAAGAGATAATTTGACCAACTGTTTAATAATAAATACCGAATCAATCATTGCATCCAATAGATTCGTATACTCCCCGACACAGAAAGCCATCTACAACACCTATTTCCCCGAAGAAGCGGCCAAGGTTGATTTTGAAGAGATGAAGAAGAAGGTAGCGCTGGTCCTCATCAACAGCCATCCGTCCATTGGAGCAGTCAGGCCGCTGCTGCCCAACGCTATTGAAATCGGAGGGTACCACATCACTGAATCTAAACCACTGCCTGAAGTAAGTTTATATTTATATTAATATATTTAGACTGTACCGTATGGTCCTCTGTCTGCTCGCTCCTGTCTTTGGCTACAGAAAATGGCGCACGTCTGTCGTGTCACCGTAATGGTATATTGAGAATTTAATTGCGTTTTAAAATGTGTCTGACAGGGTGTTTATTTGGGTTACTTCTGTGGTAGATCACTTCCCTCTTTCAACATTGAAAAATAGGTCTCATTTAAACACTGGTCGTGGCTGCGCAGTGGCCACTGTTTTGCAGTCATTGGTGCAAGCCAATTCCTTTTTTATAATAAGAATATAAAACGATATAATAATTTATTTTTCTTCTATTTTAACAGGAATACAAAAAGATCCTCGACAATGCTAAGAATGGAGTAATATACTTCAGCATGGGCAGCAACCTGAAGAGCTCCACCTTCCCAATTGCTGTTCGTAATGACATACTCAAGTCTCTATCCAAACTGAAGCAGACTGTTCTCTGGAAATTTGAAACTGACCTTCCAGGCAAACCAGCTAACGTCATAATCAAGAGCTGGATGCCCCAAGCTGCCATTTTAGGTAATTTAAATTACCTTCATTAATACTTTAAACTATAGTACACACACTCAGAGCAATATTTTCACTTTTTCTGTATACATTAAATAAATTGACAAATAATTTATTTTAAGCTCACCCGAACGTGAAGATCTTCATCTCCCACGGTGGCCTGCTGAGCACCACGGAGGCGGCAGGAGCTGGAGTTCCACTGCTGGCCATTCCCATATTCGGCGACCAGGTCCTTAACGCCAAAACTACCCAGGCGAGGGGCAACGGTCTGATGCTGGAGTACACCAACCTCACAGAGACGTCTCTCACCTGGACTCTGAATGAGTTGCTCAACAATCCCAAGTAAGAATACGAAATCTGCATGCAATACACGAGCAACTAATTGTGGTCGTGTGTCAAACCTCCGAATATAGATAATAGAAAATGAATGAGACTTTGATATCTCGTCTTAAAGATCCATCGGTAAAGGTCGGAATGTACCAGTTACGTCTACCACTTTGCATACAAAACACAATAGGCATTAAGTCACAGCACTGTCTTTTACACGAATTTAAAACGAGTCTCAGAGTGCAGTATCAATCTCTTTACAACGCGTGTACACGGATGATACTTTTGTCTCGAAACTCGCGTAAAGGACAATACGAATTTACCGCGGATCTAGCTGCCATTCATTGTGAATGCACATCAGAATGACCAACAGTCTGGATAATCGAGTTATTGAATCATACAATAAGTAAAATGTATATTTGATTATATCAATCCACGCGTCATTTATTATTATCAGTGACTGCATGCGCGTCCTGGATAAAGCCTTTAAATCACCACAGCTTGGCCACTCCTTCGGCCAATGTAACCAGCTCACCTCGGCCATACTATAAATTTATTTATTTATTTTCCTTCAACACCCTTGCGGGCTTTTACATAAGAATACATTTTTATTTAATTTAAAATATAACAGTACATTTTTAATTGACATTTTAAATATAACATAAAAAATAATTTACATACAAATATTTCTTCAGCTCGAGTATGCTCCTGCAACAAAAAATATCAACGAAACTTAAGTTGTTACCAAGCCGATGCATCCGCGATATTGGCGTGTTAACAGCATAATTATTTCTATGTGTACCTTGATGACTTGGACAATGTTGGGTTCAAATTATCAAGATAGCATAAATAGTAGGAATCCAATCAAATATCCGTGAATATTATTTGCTTATCGGCTTCAAATATCATTAGAATCTCAAGTTCGAAAACCAATAATGAATTTTCATCTTTCTTACTGAGTATCCAGCATTCAGATTTATACGCGAGAACCTGTTTCGGAAGTGTTTTATAGAGGTTAGCTTTATTAGTTAATATAGACTCGAAAGGTGTGTGCTTTAAGTTGTCGAATCACTCGGATGGAGTGGCTGACGTTCAATTCAGATCAGAAGGTTTTGTGCATGGTGAGACTGAAGGCCCTATCTCTCTTCAATTCTCACGCGTGTCGATGTATGTCGCAATGTATATGAACGTGAATGGTGTGAGTGTGTATATATGTTGTGACTAGAGCAATGTATTCAATTAAAACAGGACTTGGAGTTGGCGTTTATTGCGGGTCGATTACTTATTATTATTTAAAAATTACTTTGCACTAATAATGTTCGTAACAGGAGTTGCTAGCTTGAGGTGTTTCTGAAAGTACTGTTAACTGCATATCTGTGGGTACCAGGCGGACTGACGCGGCCACCGAGTGTCTGGATTGACAGTCAGGTACTGTAAGACGCATGCAGGTCGCCTACGGATCTGAATCACTGCTTTTTGTATCAGAAAGTCTTCAGGTGCTTTCGGATGCCAAAGTAACATTAGTTGTAATTAATTTTGTAATTTTCTGGACTTATGTTGTTTGTGCGTATTAAACACCTTCGATACCAATGACTCCTAGTTTTGGGATTTCTATATATAATAAGACCGTGCCACTATAGTAAGATAGACCCCCACTAACCTAATCGGCCGATCTACCAGATGTACCCGGACTATTCGCTGATCTGCTGATTCCTGATGTTATATGTTCTTGGTCTGTCTCCACAAATACCTCGCGTGCGTCATAAAACGTTCCTAGAGCGTTTATGATGGCGTTCCGATTCCGATGGCGGCTGGATACTCTCTGTGAAGTTTAGTGGCGCAAAATAGGCATACCACGAACATGCACAAACATTGACGATTGAGTATATATAGATCAACTTCACTGCGTGTGATAAGAAAGTAGCGACTCTTATCAATCTTATCAAAGATAACACTCTTTTCAAACAAAAGACATGATTATTAATTTGTTTATCACAGATACGATCAGGTAGCGAAGAAGACCTACCGCCTCTTCCACGACAGGCCGATGAACCCCAGAGACCTCGTCTCCTTCTACGCCGAGCACGTGGTCCGGACCGGAGGCGCCCCCCACCTCTCTGCACCAGACCTGTGCCTCTTTTCATCGCTGCTGATGGACGTGGCTGTGGTGATGATGCTGCCGCCGCTGGTGCTGTTGCTGGCAGCGTTGTACTTGTGCAGAAAGTGCTGCTCGAAAGATACCAAAGAGGAGGCGAAGACTAAAGGAGGAAAACAAAAGAAGAATTAAAGACAGAAGACAATCAGTGAAAATGTTCTACCAGATGTTATGCCGACTTGAGTTATTTTTATGAATAATTTTAAAGTACTATATGATAAAAATATACTTGTGGATGGTTATACATATTGTAAATCAGAAATTTTATAAAAATATATAAAATATTTTTTTTAAACTTAGTGTATTTTTTTTGCTATAGGGTGAATATTATATTCCTAATAACTAAGAAATGAAACACATTTTTTTTGGTTTTTATTTATCAATTATTTTGTTGATGCATAAAATATGACATCGGCCAAGTGGCCGCCTCTGGCAGCGGCACAAATGTGTGCTCTTTTAACCATATTTTTCATAACATTCTCGCACACTTTGCGTGTTATTTCAGCAATTTCATGTTGAATATTGTCCTGCAGCATCGGAATTGTTATTGGCCTATTGGCGCAGACCTTTCTTTTCAAGCACTCTCACAGTATAGAATATTTTCTCGCAAAATTTCAAGCATAGCTCGGGCTGTGTGTGAGGTGGCACCGTCCTGTTGACCCGATTCGGCAACCAAGAAGTTTCCAACATGTAACGATAGCGATCACCATTAGTGGTCACAGCATCACATCCTGCTTCCTGCAAGAAATAGGGCCCAATGATACCACAGTAACTCTGCGTGGGTGTAAAGGTGGAGGTAAAGCTTCGTCGCTTATGATGATTTATTTCCCGAAGTCGGGGTCATTATATATGGTCGGGATAATAATATATATAGAGTTTCCAAATTCTCTTATATAACATCATTTTTACATGAGCTACATTGGCCCAGGTTTCGTGAAAGAGTTAAATTTAAATTGTGCTGGTTGATGTATAAGGCGACACATAACATAGCGCCTCTGTATCTCCAAGAGCTTTGCGTACCAGACAATTTGAATAATATACGTCTGTTCCGCATAGCTACGGGTCCGCGGGGCGCGATAATCGCGGCCCGAGAAATGGTCAATACAAAAGACCATCTTTTCCGCTTCACGGAAATATTTCCTCGTCACTCCGCGCCACTGGAAACCCTACGCCCCTGCGCTCGGCGGACCGCCGAGTGGAGGGGGAACCGGGCCGCCGCGGGACTCCGCCCACAGTCAACGAGAAGATTATGCCGTTGTATTTGTGTAATTAACTCGCTATAAAAAAATGCCATGTTAATGTGAATGTATATAATAAAATAATAAAGAGCTTGAAAAGGGCGATCGCCCGGAGATAATATTATGCACCTTAAAAATAATTTAGAGGATTAAAATGGATTTTTTGAGTTAAAGGTGCAATAATTAATTCTCCGGGCCATCGCCCTAGGTGAGATCTAGCAGGCATCGCGAGGGGGATTCAGATCTGTAAAATAAAATACTCGCGATGCCTGAAAGATTAGAAGTAAATATGTGAGAGACATTTTTGCGGAGAAAAAAGAAATCTGCCGCCCCGAACGGGACGGCGGAAAAATGACTCGAGTTTTGGAGTTCTCGAGTTGGACCGCCAGGGGGTGGCGGCGCTAGACTGCATCAGGATGGCGCAGGGACTGGCCGCGCCATCCGATTGGATACCGGCCCAACGGGGGGCCTCACGCTCCCAAGATGTGTACGTGTGTGAAATCATTCCCTTCCATTTTTCATCTCGCACCGCTGGACTCTTCAAGGAAAAATCGTGTTCTATTTATCTCCGCTTCGACCTTGCTATTCTTCTGGATTTTCTTGGATTCTCTACTTTTGGCTACGACATTTGGACTAAACCTGGAAAATTCTTGACTTTGGCTGCTACACTGGACGACGATTTTGGACCCCCCTGGACCACTGCACGCCGCTGCAGATATCGACGTCCGAGCCACCAGAGCGAACCGGCGAATCACCATTGCATATCTGCAGTCTTGTTTCCTGTACGGAACATACGTCAAACTCTCAGATCGTGGAACTTTCAACCCTCCGTCATTATTTATGAAATCCTCAATATGAATATATCGGCGAAATTTATACGAAAAATTGATGCAAATCAACATGAGCACGAGCATCGTACAAGAGGAAGGAATAGACTGAGACTGCCATTCAGGAAGAAGGCCAAATCTAAGAAATCGATGATGTATACTTCGATAACTATTTTTAATAAAATGCCAGTAAACATAAGAAAGGAGGAGAAACTGAATAGATTTAAATTGAAACTGAGTTTTAGTAAAAGAAAAAACTTTAATCTTGTTTATATTAGAGCATATATAGGAGAGCTTATGTATGCACTATGTTAAGAATTAAATAAATAAATAAGAAACAGTGCATCAGAGACTTTTTTTAAGAAGAAACTAAAAATGCACCTCTTCAAAAAATCATTTTCATAAGTTAAAATAACAATTTTAAAAACAAAGTTAATGTAGGACTATAAACAGTTTATGTATAAAGCGCCCCCTTGAGGTGAAAGTTTTTACGAAACTGGTGCTATACAAATTATCCAATATTATATTATTATTTAGCTGCAAAACATGTTATTGAGGCGCTAGATGCTCCATAATAAATTGTAATCAACTATTCTCTACGACTATTAAATTAAAACTGACAAATGGCGGCCAAACAAAATCGGCCTGGAACATAATATTCACCCTGTATGTCGAAATAAAATAAAACAAACACGTACACAGTTCGGTCATTAATAATAAATGGTAAATATGCAACACTTGTTACGGCCAAAGACCGATAAAAATGAAAATAGTTTTAAGAAATTACGCGTTAGTTCCAACTTGTCGAGATATTACAGAGGGTATAGAAGATCCGATCACCCTGTACAAGATAATGTACAGGTTTAATCTCGCCTCATCCGATGCTGCTTCAAGTGTCGACTTGTATAATATTGATCTAATCACTTAATACATCCAACGCCTATTTCTCTGCCCACGGCAGCACTCAACCGAATACGGATAACACATTTGCACGTAAAACGATGATTGACATGTCGCTGCATCAGTTGATATCACAGGTAGAATACTAAGTTATATAATAAGTTATTATATATACAATATACATTCACGCGGAGAAGTACATATTTAGGGTGACCACTATGTACTGTCTTGATATTATCTAATAATATAATCAGTGGATATATATTTTAACATTTGTTTCTTCTCTATGAGAGTAAGACTCGTGTATAGAGAAGGAGTATATTCGAGTTAATTTATGTTTCAGTTAGTCTGTGTACATATTTTTTTAACTTCAGTTACAAATATATGATAGTCCGTAATTTTTCTAATCGTGATGGGAAGATTGTTAAAAAATTTGATACCTCGATAAATATATTGATTTTGAGTTGCGGTATATTTTAGTTTTGGGATATCAATTTGATCTCTATATCTTGTAAATCGGAATTCGTTTCTAAAATTTAATTGATTTTTAATTTTGAAAATATGAATTATTGAATTTTTTTTGTATATGTCTACTATTTTTGGTACTTTAAAATCTGTGAAAAGTTGTATATATATAGTCTTTTTTTTTAGAATAATTTTTATTATTATTTTTTGAGTGATTTCTAATTGTGACATTGAAGTTTTATATGCACCTCCCCATCCAATAATACCGTATTGCAAATGTGACTGTACAAACGAGTAATATATTATTTTCAGATATGATTGCACATCGTCGCTATCGGATCTGTTCTGTGTCCCGTGTCCTTTAAAGCAGTCTTAAAAATCTGCTAGATGGCAATACAGATTATCAAATAATGAATATTGATGTTCGTTTACAATCTTTTCGCATTATGCAATAGATGTCACCCATGTCTAGTGTTTGGCCGCTGTGAATGATTACATTGCAGTTCAAAATGGTTTTACACAAAATAACGTATTCATTAGAGATTTTAAATTATTTTTTTTACCTATTCATATTATTTCATTTCTTTAAGTTCAATATATCCTTCGTTTTCATGCTTTTAATAATATTCTGACGATAATCATATAGTTAATAATTTAAGATAGCTCTAGGCGTACATATTACTAATATTTTGTTTTTTTTTACTGGAAATATAGACAAAGTACACTACGTGGGATTTCCGCATTGAAATATAGATTCTACGGAATCCCTGGCTGCACAGCCGTCACCACTGAAAGCTTAGCAACCCGCGAGGCCTAGCAGAAAGCAATCGGTGGTAGCCGATTGCTTTTCTACTAGTTAAAATAATTGTTTACGTAAACACCCTTCGATAGCTATTTAGTTGGTCCTGGGTTATCTATTGGTAACAAAGTATGCATCTCTATGAATTGTGCAGATAAAGCCACATGCCTGTTTTGTCTGGCATGTCATATCACTCAGTGCATACAAGACTAATTATTTATTTATGCAATATTAATACAATGCTCGCTTTGAAAAATATATTTTTGTTTTATTTTTTCAGTTAAATAAAATACAGTAAATTATTTTTAAACTTTTTTTTCATTTGTTCACAGGAATGTGTTAATATTATAGAAGAGGAGATATCGCACTTCTTCTTATGCTTTATTTACAATTCATATATGTATATATTATGAAAGTGGTCTAAGTCAAGAAATTGAAAAAAATAAGAGTTTATTACAATATAACAATTGTGAAAAATTTGAAATCAGTATATTGTTACGACCTTCAGCGGTATTCCGCTAGTGTTTATGTTGATAATAGAGTAAGTCATTTCTACCTTAAATTTTTTCTGGTTCTGGACCAATATTCAATCCATATTTTCTCTCTTTCCTATGTTTGTACAACTGTCCTCTCCTATTTTCCCACACGAAATCTTGACAGACGAAAATATCTAAACTATACTGACTCAACTCTTGCATTTCGATGTGTTAACATTTCAATTCGCGTTTTTGCAACCCTTTCCCCGGACCGGTTAGAAGCTGGAGCTCCCTTGTCGGGCCCACTCATCAAAGCTAATCAAAATACGCGACTCTAATTCAATAACATATTCAAGTTTATTTAGTATATAAAAAACGAAAAAAAAAAAAATTATTGAAGTTATTAGCAGTTTTCGTAAAATTTAAAATTTAGACCCTCCAGCGTCCCTTAAGTGATGTCTTTATTCATAAAAAATAAATCCATAGAACACATAGTTTTACATACAGATGGAAAATTACGGTGCAGTAGTTCAAGGCAGACACTCGAGGATCCAGTCATCAAAAATAATCCCAAAAGAGGGACAGTGGACGAGACACAAAATGGATTGAGTCACACTTACACGAAGAGACTAACGGAGTTGTAAAACACGAGATATGGTGAGTGAGAGGTAGGCGCGTAGGTGGAGATACCTACCTAGGCAGCACCAACGTGTCACTCATACCCGAATAAATTCCTTAGATAAAACAAGATTCGTCCCATTACTAATTAGGTCTGCATTCCTGGGCGGGCGGTGTCTAAATCAAGTCAATCATCTTTATTTTAAATTGAATATATATTAACGTACTGTTATTGAATATATAAAAGAGAAAACATTTCAATAATCTTAACCTAGAGATGTTATAAACACGTTTTGCCGTGTTCGCGTATCACAGACCTGACCGTTTAATCAAGCATTATACAGCCATAATGGAATATAGACGGGGAAGCGTAATATTATTATGGATTTAATTTTATTAATTATTATTTTCATGTGTCCGCAATTATAAAATCGTGTTGTCACACCTCAACACATCCCGTGTAACCCCGTCTATACAAACACCAGTTTAAGGATCAACCTTGATAGTCTCAAGTCTGAACACAAGCTCGCCACAGTCAGTCGTCAGTAGCTGTCGCGAGGTGCAATTGATGGACCATCAAAGGCGTTAAATAAAAAAAATCACTTTATTATTTTAAAGTCAGTGACGGCCACAAAGCTTGCGGTTACCAAGGTAGGAAGACGGAATTAGTTAGCAATCCGGTGCAGTATTTTGAATTGCCAAACGATGCAGATTTACGTATCACAAAAACTCAGAAAACTAGACAGTTTATATGCAATTTTAGTACTGCGATATTATTATTAATCTCATTAGAAGTGATCTAAAAATTAAATTATTACATGATATGTTTGCGCAGTGATGGTCAAATCGTTATTTAAGTCGTTATTGTAACAATGATAAACCTCCAATATTTAAATATTGGTTACCAATCTTCGACACAATCACAGTCACGTAACGATGTACCATCACTATATATTTGTACACATCGCTCGGAGGACGGACTAGAAGTTTAAAGGCCGCCCGCTGGACTGACGAAATAATCCAATTTTACAAAAATAGGTGGCAGAGAAACACTTGGCAACGCCATCATCCAGCAACACATAGAAAACGGCTAATAATTATGATATTTGTACACACCTACGTAATATGGAATATGATCTACAGGGTGGCCCAAAAAAAAGTGAGAACATCTCGTAACGCATGAGTTATTTCAAAACACTTTTTTTTTTGCACAATATTTAGCTAATCAGAAATCATCAAAACACCCCATGTTGCACAATCTACTGGGTTTAAATCTGCACTGTTCGGTGGCCACGTGCCTGGCTCGATGAAATTAACATTTTCGCGACGAAGAATGTTGATTGTACTTCTGGCTGTGTGAGATGGAGCTCCGTCCTGCTGTAATGTCTAGTTATACTGTAATGTCTAGCTATAACTCCAGTCTTTGTTTTGAAACACTCTGATCATTTTCCTAGCACCCCGACGTTTTTCAATTCGCAAATTTTTGATCAGAATACGGTCTTCTGCAGTGATTTTTATCATTCTGGGCAACAATTTGAAAAACCCAAATACAAGCAATGGGAAAATTAATAATCAAAAATGGCCACCAGTAATTGTCGAAATAAAACGTAATATATGTAAACAGGTAATTAAGTAAACTATTTAAGCTATAGTTAAACTAATTTTGATGTAATTATTTCACGTTATACGAAATGGTCTCACTTTTTTTGGGCTACCCTGTATATATATATATATATATAGAAGAGTGTGTTGGTTTGTTTGTTTTTTATACAAATCTGCAGTTTTATTCCGAGCTTAATGAAATTTTGCACACTTCACCTTCAAAACAAAAGGAAGGTCACTGTCTACACGAAATTTCGAAAAATCACGCTCATCACCCTTTCCCACCCCTTAAAGCAGAATTTTGGTGCTTCTTAATGAAATTTTGCACACTTGACGTTCAAAATAAGAGGAAAATTACTGTCTACATCTGATTTCGAAAAAAAAGCTACCCCCATCTACCTAAATGAAGCGTCTTCACTCTGCGCGAAGTTCGGGCAACACCGGATTATTTAGCTCGTTAACTATTGTTTACGCGTTTTTATACTTCGATAGGTAGGCCTGATATAAAATAATTAATTTGTGTGGATTTAAAAACTTTAAATGGACTTTTACGGCGGCGATATAAATACATTTTGTATTATATATTTTCGAATTATCGGTTGTGAGAAGGTTTTCGGTGGCTGACCAGCATATTTATGGACATCAGACTACAAGAAGAGCGACGTCGGCGTCTACCAGCACAGCTTCACAATGGTTTGTTTATTTTGGATTTGCATAGATTGAATTACTGTATTCAACATTACATATAGAAAACCCGGCACTAGCTATCGAAGTATTTACGGCAACAACCATAAATAACGGTCAATTGTGTCAACTTTATACGCAATTACATTTTGTTATTCTCGTCGTTCGTGTTTTTGTCAGTGCGCCACGCGTCCCTGTCCCGGAGGTCTTTCAGGAGTTGTTTCATTATTTACTAAAAGTATTTTAATCTCTTGTCCTTGTCTCTCGTATCATTCTATCGATTAAATTTTGAAAAAACACAATTCAGTATTCACACAACTGCCATATTTAATTAGTTTGGTAAGCATTATTTATAAGCATTATTTGTAAGCATTATTTGTAAGCATCATTTGTAAGAATCATTTGTAAGCATTATTTGTACGCATTATTTGTACGCATTATTTGAAAGCATTATTTGTAAGCATTATTTGAAAGCATCATTTGCAATCATTATTATTCATGCATAATGTGTTTACAAAAAACAAAACATAATCATTGAAATTACACGTAATTCAAGCTTATGTAAGAATAAATAATCAAATTGACATTGTTGATACTATTAATCAGTAAACGCGTGGTTTCGCGATAACGATACACGACACGATGTTATTTTTAGATTCATTAAAAAAAACAAAATAAATAAAAAGTAAAAAAAAATATCAAAGTTCAATTACGACACGCCCTAGATTATCCGGTGTTGCATTAATTAACCGGGTATATTAATTATTTATCGTTTTCAATATCGTTTCAAAATAGTATTTATTATATAAAAATAATTATTAATTTGACTAGATACTTAATGTTCCGCGCGGTATAAAATTAAACTAGATAAATTGATAATATGTTAACGATATTTGAGTACGTCCAAGAACACACAATTACCGGATTTTCACCTACAAAGGCATTGTTATTAAGACTAATTCTTAGATATGAAGCTATTTATAATTTTTAAAAATAAGATTCTCATTAGTGACATCTATGTTGTTTCAGCGGAACGAATATCAAATTTCAAACCATAGATGGCGACAGCGAAGTTGTAGTTAAATACTTGAAAGGGTTCCGTGGAGGTTGATTGTGGGTAGAATTGGTGAACGTTACATTGTGTAAAGTGATCACTTAAGCCGGCCATGAGCGTTATAAGTTCGAAAATGTATCGTCAACTTACACGGTGGGTGTGGCGAAACTGGATAACGCATTTCCCCGGATAGGAAAAGGTCCAGTTTCGAATCCCGACAGCAAGTAAAATATTTATTAAATAAATTGATATTTTCTGTATATCTTTCTAGTTGATACATTTAATTAGTTTTAATTAAAATTGCGCTCTTTTAATAGTTTTTTCTCGTGTATTCTATTCTCTGTTTAAACCTTCGTGTCAATTATAGGTATGATGATAAATAAAACAATTATTTATCAATTACGTGTCACAGTCCAATGTAATGTAGAAATGTGCTGACGGATGTTTGATAAACTTACAATTCTGTACCATAGACACGGCTTATTGGATTTGAGCCGAGATATAACAGTGTGTCGGTATGGTAGATAAACGTGTGTGAACTGATAAGTATAACTAATCAGATGGCGAACATTCATAAGCGTGCTATTATTATTATTAAATTTAAAATAAATATGAATTAAACATATTAATTAGAAATGTATACGTATAAAATCAATTTTATCGAAACTTATTGTTGGTGCGCCACCGGGATTCGCACCTAGATCTCTTTCCTAACCGGGGAAGGTGCACTACTGTCCAACTATGCTACAGCGACGATATTTTTAGCGACTTATTTTCGAACCTATATGTTACCTTTTTAATTTGAAAGAGCCGTCTGCCTTATTTATTATTCTAAATAATGTAAAAAAGTACAGTCTAACTTAGCAAATTAACGCGGATACGATATTTCGGATCTCAGTGGTCAGTGTTCTACAAGAATGTGTTAATTCTAAAAATTGATACATCCAGATTCTTTAATAAATATTCTTCATCTGTAAAAATATTTAAAACAGCTTAGACATTAGTAAAATATTTTTAATACCACAATATTATAGTTTGAATTTAGTGAGAAAACAATCCATATAATTCAATTTTTACATATATGCCATATTACACTTCCGACTGGTAGGCCTGGTATTACAGTTTGAATATGTGCATTCCATTTGTGTGGATTTAAAAACAGGAAGCGAAAGCGAAACTGCTTCTGTTCAGAGACGGTTTCGGAGTCGATCACATATTTTACGGCGGTGATATGAAAACATTGTGCGTATTGTGTTTTCGGAAGCTGGACAGCTGAGTTTCATAAGATTCAATACTTTACTAATAAAGTGAGTCAACCGCGGACAGTGCGGGCAAATTTTGTTTTGGCAGCTGTGCGGTAATCGCCCTGTCAATGTGCGGGGCGCTATCGAACAGCTGTCTAGTAGCATTAAAAATGCCAACCGGACGGCGAATGGGTAGGACCGAGATGAGCTTATGGCATCGGTCCTGGGTAAGCGGTGGGTCCGCCCTCATTAGATTCAAGACTGCAGGGAGATCGTCCGTCGGTAGAAGAATCGGCGAGTAACAGCCCAGTTTCGCAAAGGTATCTTTTCATTTACATAGGTTGAATGAATATATTTAAAAAAAACAAACAAGAATACCCAGTACTAGATATCGAAGATAATTACGGCAACAATACTGATAAAATAATGATAAGGACGTATTTGTGGTCTAGTAGTTACGATACTTGCCTAGTGATCTAGTAATTGGGGGTTCGGGCCTCGCTCCAGGAAGTAACACTATTCTCATAGCACAGGCGTTTAGCTCAGTTTTAAAATAGTAAAACTATTGATTTGACACGTATTCCGTAAACGTATCACTAATTTTTTTTTAATAAAACAAAATCACATTAAAATATCCGCGATTCATACATTACTATCTAAAGACGCCGTTTTTATGTCAGTTTTGATAAGTGTCGTTTGTGTCAATACCAGACGTGAGACAAGATGCTCAATATACAGTGATACCCCGACTTGCGCGAACTCAGAGTTACGCGGTTCGTTTGGAGACACTGCCGCCCGCTATATTCGGTGTTCCTCTCACTATGATACGCGTCGGATGTGTCTCGCGAACTGTTGGACACCCTTAGTCGGGAGCTCATAGAGATGCGTAAGCGAACCGACAATGAAGACACAGAAAAGCACATGACAATTGCAAGCTCGACAGAAGGTCTCGGAACATAGACTCCAATGAAGAGCGCGTTGTAGCTACAAATATAGCGTAATTAAAAAAATAAGGCATTGGTGTCGTCAGACGAATTTTTTAAATTATATGAAGCCATCGATATCGAAATGAATTTTTTACGCAAATCGTTTATTTTTTTTAATATTTCGTATTAATATGTTACAGCAATTTTATTAAATATTTTTTTTCTAAACTAGTGGTTCTGTTAGTCTTTGGTCCCAACTAAACAAAATTGTCGCTAAAAATATTGTCGCTGTAGTATAGTTGGATAATGCACCTCCCCCGGTTAGGAAAGAGATCCAGGTTCGAATCCCGGTGGCGCAACAACAATATTTTTCGATAAAATTGATTTTATATGTATATCTTTCTAATTAATATATTTAATTCATATTTAAAATATCACAGACCTATGTTCTGAATAATTACAACTTCACAATAAGAATGTGTTCTCCTAATAATAAAGTTGTATCAATGTGTCCAAAATTTAATAAAAATGAATTGATAATTCTGGCGTCTGCTATCAGTTTACTCAAAGGTATTTGAGATTCTCTAAAAATAAGGTAGATGGCTCTTTCAAATAATGGAACGATTAAATGTATTAATATCAAAAAGGTAACATATAGGTGTCGCTAAAAATATTGTCGCTGTAGCACAGTTGGATAATGCACCTTCCCCGGTTAGGAAAGAGATCCAGGTTCGAATTCCGGTGGCGCAACAACAATATTTTTCGATAAAATTGATTTTATATGTATATCTTTCTAATTAATATATTTAATTCATATTTAAAATATCACAGACCTATGTTCTGAATAATTACAACTTCACAATAAGAATGTGTTCTCCTAATAATAAAGTTGTATCAATGTGTCTAAAATTTAATAAAAATGAATTGATAATTCTGGCGTCTGCTATCAGTTTACTCAAAGGTATTTGAGATTCTCTAAAAATAAGGTAGATGGCTCTTTCAAATAATGGAACGATTAAATGTATTAATATCAAAAAGGTAACATATAGGGTCGAATATTGTCGCTGTAGCACAGTTGGATAATGCACCTTCCCCGGTTAGGAAAGAGATCCAGGTTCGAATTCCGGTGGCGCAACAACAATATTTTTCGATAAAATTGATTTTATATGTATATCTTTCTAATTAATATATTTAATTCATATTTAAAATATCACAGACCGTCTGTTCTGAATAATTACAACTTCACAATAAGAATGTGTTCTCCTAATAATAAAGTTGTATCAATGTGTCTAAAATTTAATAAAAATGAATTGATAATTCTGGCGTCTGCTATCAGTTTACTCAAAGGTATTTGAGATTCTGTAAAAATAAGGTAGATGGCTCTTTCAAATAATGGAACGATTAAATGTATTAATATCAAAAAGGTAACATAAAATTGTCGCTGTAGCATAGTTGGATAATGCACCTTCCCCGGTTAGGAAAGAGATCCAGGTTCGAATCCCGGCGGCGCAACAACAATATTTTTCGATAAAATTGATTTTATACGTATATATTTCTAATTAATATGTTTAATTCATATTTAAAATTATATGTATTTATATGCCAAGTTGTATTTGAAGTTAAGCGATTATCGTCGGTCCCGCCTGTCGCGTAACTTCGGTGTATCCTGTACTTGTTAATAGATTCAAAATAAAGAAACGTTACTTTTGTGACGTTTCGCGCACTGTAATGTAAATACGTAATAAATATTATGGAATATATAAAAAATAATCATTCAATACCGACTTAATCTTAAATAGACACATTTAAGATATGCAATCTTGCTAATATGTTTCCACCAAAAAATACCTATATTTGTTAAATATTTACAAATGTAGATTACCAAAAAATGTCGGGTTTCTACGCAATTATTATACTAGAAAAATGGGAAGAGACAATAAAAAAACACACGTGTATCATACATTCCCTGCGTGAGGAGTGCGATACGCGCGTGTATGTGGTTGTAAAAATATGTTTATAAATTCAGTTCAGAATCCCAATCCCCCGCGTGACAGGCGGGCACACTAACCATTTCACTGCCGATGAATTCGTATAAGTTATGAAAATAATCATTTGCAAATATCTTATGCTCTATAATAATTAGGCTCGGTACAAAGTTCACCAGGTGTAATAATTTAGAATTGATTGCACCGATTTACATTTCCTATTCTGATACACTTTAAACATAAACAAAATCAGCATTATGTACTTACACAACAGTTTGACACCAGTCTAAGGGAAGAATAGCAAGATGGTAGAGCGCTCGCTCGGCGTGTGAAAATCTTTTTGATTTCAAAAAGTTTTCGGTGGTGCCGAGTATCAAACCAAACCCGGATTATAAATGTAAAACTGAAACACACAAGTCAAAAATGAGAGAAGGTATGTAGAAATTTGCTAAAACGCTATATTATCTAAGACGGTTATCATTGTAAATTTTACTAGATACCTGCTAAATATACGTAAATGTTAACAAATCTAAATCTAGAGTGACTAATGGCCATTGTCCCAGAAAAGCACAATAATGGAGATGAAGTGACAGGTTGAAGACACGAAAAATGTTATAATACAAATTAAATGCATCAATTAGAAAGATATACATACGGATAAACCAAATTTACTGAAAAAATATTTTAGCTGCAACCGAGATTTGAACCAAGATCTCTTCGTATCAGGGGAAGCGCGTTATCCAATTACACTGCGTCAGCTTTGTAAATAGTCGACAAATTTTCGAACTTAAATGTTGCAGTCATTTCAAATTGACGCACTACACCGGTTAGAAAGAGATCCTGGTTCAAATCTCTGTGGCAGCCAAAATATTTGATATTAAGTTAATCTGTACATATATATTTCTAATTAATGCATTCAATTTGTTACAACTTCACAAATAATAATGTGTTTTCTTTAAAACATATAAAAATGTTTTGTATTTACTATTTAATTTTCAGAACGCAAAGATATCTTTATTAGAAGCCAACACGATGTTCCCGAGGGAAGTACTCCTAGCCGCAGCGCTGTCAGCCTGCCTGAGCTGCGCCGCCTCGTACAAGATCCTGGTGATGGTGCCCATGCCGGCCAGGAGCCACTACAACCTGGGAAAGGGCGTTGCAGATATACTGCACGAGCGAGGACACGAGGTAAAGACTAAACCGCTTTCACGCACCGTGTGTACTCGCTACAGATGCTTTCATTAGTCTCGACTGTCACAAGTTTCTATGCGCTTCAAACAAATTCGGACAAAAAAAAAGGCAAATACATATTTTAACTTCTATATGAAGAAAGGCGAATTTAATATTCATTAAAAATAGTCACTAAAATTATAAGGAAAGGGCAGGTTTGTGGCGCTTTTGGTCAATTCGTCGGATGGGAGCCCAACCTCGTCATTTTCAACCCTCGACCTTACCAGTGACCGCGAGACTCCGTGTTGTCGCTCTCTATCATCTGGCGATACGTCCAAAGAATTGCAGGACACGTCGATGAGCGATGCGATTACGGTTTTGGGAATGTTGTGAATTGATGTGAACCGCAACTCAAAATCAATATATTTATCAAGGTATCAACTTTTTTAACAATCTCCCCATCACAATTAGAAAAATTACGGACTATCATAAATTTGTAACTGAAGTTAAAAAAATATGTACACAGACTAACTGAAACATAAATTAACTCGAATATACTCCTTCTCTATACACGAGTCTTACTCTCATAGAGAAGATACAAATGTTAAAATATAAATATATATATCCACTGATTATTGAAATTGTATTATATTTTTAATATTAATAAAAAAATAAAAAATGTATCGTGTGTATGAGCGTTGAATGCCCTATATTTTTCACCCAGCATTCATATGTTCATTTGATTATAATGGTGGAGTGTGTGTGTGTGTGTGTGTGTGAGGCCAAACTAGAGCAGGTTGAAGACTACCTACAGATTATTGAAATGAAGTTCATTGAACGCACTTTACAGAAATGTGGAGAAATTAGACAGAACAATAAAGTTACACGCAAGTAGTTAACGTAACTTGTGATCGGGAAGACCGTGACGAGTAGTGGCGCTGGAGAGCCGGCCGCTAGCGCATGTTGTTGGTACATGGCTTGGCATCGCTAGCGTGTGTGTTTTCGCAACTTATGAGAGCCTAGTTTTACGCCCGGGTGCGTTCAGGAGTCGTCGAAATGTTGATGAAGAGTCGCTCGCGTATAACTGATAATTTGCGAGTCCAGCTGTCCTTGGTTTTCTCAACATCCTTACATATAATACGCCTGTCTTCTAAATTCACTAACCAGGTAGCATATAAAGTTACAGAGGCGATTTAGGATTTTATTTTGATGTATTAAAATAGAATGACCTCGGTGGTCAGGCCATGAGGAGAGGACGACCGAAGAGCAATCACCGAGTTCATTACTGGACACAAGATGGAGTGATAATGTCTTCAAAGACTTCTCTATCTTAGAAATCTATAATTAGAAATGGCTCATAATGTAAGCCCACCAGAGGGTTGTAGAACCAAATGTGTAAGTGATGGGATAAGATCCCGTGGATTATATCGATTATAATAATGATTAGTTGACGCAATCTGAATTGGATTCAAGAGAGGAATATTGGCAAATGGATCTGGCCTATCTTGATCTCGATCCTGGATTAGACGTCGTTTTGTGTTTATTCCAGCGTGATCAGGTATTTTTTTTTAACCCGATTCGCCATACAGATAATACATATTATGTTATACATTAAAGGTTGCGAAATCAATATAATGCTATGAAAAAGAAAACCAAGGAAAATATTAATAAATAAAAAAATTTAAAAAGTTCACACATAATATAAATATTACATATATAACTACTTCAGTCACGGCCATTGTTGTATATGTAGCTATTTTGTAGGCGCTGCCATTCTCTGGTCAGGGAACCAGCTTTCCATGAGAGCGCCGCTTGCACCAGAGAGTTGGTGCTGAGCTCCAACAGCAGCTTTACGCCAGCAACTCGATGTCTCAGAAGCGGAACGAATCCATGTATACGGCCTTTGGCAAACATTGTAGATGCGCTACAATAACGCGCAAATCCGAACAGTATTCTGTATGAGTTGTTGTATTGAATTCGGAGACAGTTATACGTCACTTGCTTGTATTTCGACCAGAGCTCGCAGCTATACATGCTGGTGAAGAACGATTTAAACAGGATGCTCTTCACCTCCTTACTGCATCGGTAGAAACGGCGTGACAGCATATTTGCACGAACGCTCAACTGTCTCCTCTGCCGTTCTATATCATGAAGAACTGAGATATCACTGCACTTCCGGAGCTGTTGAGAACATTGCCTCTTCGCGATCCAAGCGTTACGCACGGCGCTGCTTTTCTGACGGTAAAAAAACACAGATCTTGATAGTTCGGTGTCAGGTTTATATTGGAAGGACAAAATGCATAGGGAGTAGGTACTCGACTCGGGTCAACAGTAAGTATGGTATATTAATAGCCAATAGTCCTTTTGATTATATGATTCAGCTCTAGTTCGAGAGGTGTTCGCGAATAGTTTACTTGCAAACGAGACTAACATTAAACTGTCGATGTTTTCAGGTGACGATAATCAGCAGTTTCCCGTCAGAGAAGCCAGCGTACAGAGAGGTTAGCGTGCCTGAACTGCTTAAATTCAAAGGTACGTAATTTATATAGTCAGATCGTAGCAAAACATTAATCATCAAGCAAGAGTGTGATGAAGGAATGGTAGCAAGTGTCAGTGGCATCGTGCCAGGGCAGAAATGACTAAGAGTACGTGATTCCGGGAAGTAAATGCAATAAGAGTCGGGTTTTTTACAATACATATTAAACAAAATTTATTGCCCACCCCTGGAAAAATTCCTGGATCCGTCGGTGGATGAATAATTATACGCCGTCACCGTTGACGTTGTACTGCCTTTGACAACTTCTGTCAGGTATTCGCCACTCCTGAGACTTAACAAAACGTCGCGAAAAAAACACATTATATAATATTATCATTACTAAAAAATATAAAAAAGGAACCGGTGAAGCTGGACACTTTCAAAGTAGTACAACGATCATCCTTTTGTAAGCTTCATTTACAACAGACTATACCCCCTCCTAAATTCCTACAGTTCACTAGCCCCAAAATACAAATTACTCTTGTACAAAGCAATCATCCGTCCTATACTCGCATACGCGAGCCCCATTCAAGGTTCAAGTAACACAAAAATGTTGGAATCCAAACAAAACTACATCCTTAGGAGAATCACAAACTCACCCTGGTTTGTCAGAAGCACAATCATTCACAGAGACTCAAACATACCCTCACTCAAACGACGCATACACGATTTATCTTCTAAATTAATTTCCATCCCAAACCCTTCCATAAACTCTTTCGGCCTATACGATCCCTCATCCGATCCTTATCATCTTCGTCCCATTTCACTTCTTTACCCTGTTCTTGACCCTATTGAACATAATTTATAAAAATATTTAAAAACTTCACTAACAATATCAATAACAACATCTGTGAGGACTGAAAGATATTATCCCACAAGAGCAAACAAGCTTAAAATAGTTCCAAGAATGAAAACTAGTTTTGGGCAAAGATTATTTACCTTTTAAGCTCCCAGAATATAGAATCAAATTGGAAATAAAATTAGAAATTTAACTGACATTAAAACATTTAAAATGGATATTTCAAATTGGTTGTTGCAATTAGGATGAGCAGATACAGACTAAACTCTTTTATATAATGAAATAATTGTATAACTACTTTTGTATATTTGTCTTGTATATTTACATCTGCTTACATTATTGGTATTATTATTATTAATTATTGTTTTCTCTTCTCTCTTTTTTATATTTTATATATGTACATTTATTTTTTCTCTCCTTAAATATTTTCACATTATATGCTATGTATGTATTCGATCTTACTGTGTTTTGCCTTCGATGAGTTTTGGTTTTATAAAATATATTAGTTTATCAATTTGCCCTAAAACAGGCTTGCCTAGTTGGGCAATGTATTTTAATGTGTGTAAATATGTAAATATGATACATTTTGAAAGAAAAATTCAGCTACAAAAAAAAATAATTGTATCATATATTCACCTCTGCTACAACAGAAACATGTATGTCAATACAGTCTAATAAATAAATTTTTTAAAAATTAAAAAAATAGAAAAACAAACAAAAAATAATTTAAAAAATATTTTTAAAAAATACGTATACTTTATAAAAAAAACTTTATTCATTTGTGCTACTATTTTATACAAAGTTAAAATAAAACGATTTCACAATGGTCCTCCAAAAAAAATCTCACGTCATTTAAGTTATCTCATTAGTCGGAGACAAGAGGACTCGCCCCTTATCCCTCCCCCCTTTAACAATCGAATCAGAGAGTGAGCTCCATGAAGTCAACTGCTGATGCAAAGCTCAATACAGCAAATTATTTTTATACATCAACAATTATGCATTCTGTTTTTTTTTATTTATTAATTCACATCTTTCTTTTCTTTAGATGAGAAGATATTCAACTTTGACAAGAGCAAAGTAAACAAGATAACCATTTTGTTTACACTGAACACGTGGCTGCCGATGATAGTAGAAGAAGCTTTGAAGAGCGCCAGTGTCCAGAAACTGCTCAACGACAAGACGGAGAAGTTTGATCTGGTCGTTGTGGAGTACTTTTTAAACGAAGCGTATATTGCGTAAGTTTTCACTTCTTTCAACTTTTCATTACAATATAAAGTACACCCCGTAGTACGTTGTACCACAGACACAGACACGTTGAGTTATTTCGTTACTACTCTAGTTTCGAGAGGTGCACTAACTCCAGCGGTGTAACTAAAAAAAATTTGCTCCCTATACCTACAGGGTGTAACACACCTAGTGCACAATATTTTAGGGGGAGATACATATTAAAAATACGACTCGAAATGTTCAAACTGCATCATGCGATTATTTTGATTAATTGGCATATTATTTGATGAAAATTTTTCATTCTGAAATTACGATTAAAGCTATGAAAAATGTCTTGGTTTTGTATTAATTCACTTAAATCGCTTAAAGTTTTACACGGCTGTGGTTCGTAGCAATTTAGACTACAACTCAACAATTTAGTCTTCATTCTATAAAGTGCAATGTATAAACGTCTTCTATAAAATTAGAATGGGTTCAACATAAATTTTTTGGGTTTATTAACTTCAAATTGTGTGTACCTGTTGAACAAATTAATTAAGATTTTCTAATGAGCACTCTTAATTTAACTAACTTGTCGTGTAGAAGAATTTTAAGTGATTTAAGCATGCTGGACGCCCTTAATTTAACTGAATAGATTGTATACCATGTTCCCGCGCGGAGTATCAGGTCGTCGGCGCTGTTCCACGTAAATGCATCATATACTAATTTTTATAGGAATGCACCCACACAAAAACTTCACCAATGTTTAAATATAAAAATTATGTTTTTGATGCTGTTCTAGGTCCAAGGTGTAATTGATCTTGGTACTCAGCCATTCTGTGTTAAACCTAAATTTTATTGTTTTTTTTTTTAAATCAATTTCTTTTTTATATACACCTAATGCTATTTGTGTAACTGCAGATATTTTTATTAATAATTAATTTTGTAAAAGCCCATAAGGGCGTGAATACAATAAAAATAAAATTAATAAATAAATATACTGAATACAAAAAGCAAAAAGCCATCGAACTTCGAGCGCACAAACTATTTTGAAAATATTTACGAAACTTCTTTGCTTCTAACAAAAAATAGTCTTGACGCTCAAAATTTGATGACCTTTTATTTTTGGTATTCAATATATAATTAGGAATCAATACGATATTTCAATTAATCGACATAATCGCATTATTACGATTTCTTTTTTACGATTGAGATTAGACACATATTCCTTGAACATTTTCGACTCGTAATTTAGTCAGGTATCCCACCCATAAAATATTGTGGACTAGGTTTGTTACACTCTGCATATGTCGGCACCAAACTGATATAACCATAAATAAATTACAATCCTTCCAGAATAAGGTCATCAGACTAGCGCTGCGTGCCCCTAAATGGACCAGGATTACGCAACTCCATCACGACACGGGTACTCCCCGAGTAAAAGAATTCATAAAACACCTCTCCGAGCGTTTTTATGCTGAAATCCCACAGCACCGGAACCCCACGATAAACGTTCTGTCAACCTATGACAAATGTCAAAACCGTCCTCCTTTAGAGGTTATCTCCTGCCCCAGCTAGCAGCCCCTGCATCATTGCAGTAATAATAATAATCTACAATAATAATAAACACACCCCATTTTTGTTAATGCGCCCATAAGGCATACATCATGATGGACGAGCCAGGGGTCCAAATGGACCCGGTACTCTGAAATAAATGATACAAAACTCAAGCTAATATAACAGCCAATAATGTAATATAAATTAAATTAATCAATTTGGTAAATATTTAAATTAATAATATTTTTTTTGTATATTTTTCCAAATGATTTATTTAATTTGTATTAAAAATAGCACAGAACTATGTTCTGAAATTGCATATTAACAACAAAAATGTGTTTTAATTAAAATATAAATATATATATATATATCATTTATTTTTTTAAAAAAAGATAAATTCAATTCAATTAAATTAACAAAGAAAACTAGGAAAAAATATTATTATATTTCGATGAGCAATGCGACTCACCCTGTATTGGAACGAAACTGGAAACAACAAAAAAATTAATGTAATGTTTTTTTCCAGCCTGGGTCTGAAGTACGACTGTCCAGTAGTGGTCTTGTCCCCCGTCTCCATGATGCACTGGCTGGCTCGTTCCACCGGTAACCCCATCTCGCCGGCCACCATCCCCAACATATTCCTCGGCTTCACAGGGAGGATGAACTTCATGGAGAGGCTAACCAACACGGCCATGGCCATCGGTATGGAAATGATGGAAAAGTGTGTATATCTTCTCACTAACTAATAGACAAAGCGAGGCCTTAAGGCCCGTGAAATTTTTAACTAGACCATACTCTGAGACAGAGATGACGCTCCTGTGAGATTCGTATATAACTTTCGGATTTCGTAGTGTATAAACCAAGTTCCGGAAATTCGAGCACCGCCACTTGTACGACAAATGTTAAATCAGTTATCAAATGTTATGTCAATACATTGACCATTGAAATTCTGTTCATCCACTAGTTAAATTTGAATTTCACCAGCAACGTAACCTTATTAATCAATGATTATAAATGTCAAATTGTACGTCGTGTAAACAGGTGTGAGTTTAATTTGTTTCTCCCAATCTCAAGCTGATCTCTGAGTTCAAATCAAAATCTAACACATGAACTCATACACCTGTCGTAACTAAACATTGAAGAAATATTGTATTGAATTTCAGATTATTTTTTTATTTTTTTATTTTTTATCTTTGTTTAATTAACCACTAAAATGAGTTTAAATACATCTACCGGTTTCGAAAAATACCATTTTCTTCTTCAGGATGTCATAACTAACTAAAACATACATTGTTTCTTTGACAGAATCTATTTAAAAAAATCTATTTTTAAAAATTGGTGTTGGTCACAAATTAAATAATTTGGAATCGTTGGAGATAAATATAGCGTGTAAAACTAATCAAAAAATTATAAACAACCAACTAAATTTAACTACGAGTCCCATTCTAAAATTTTTTCCTAAAAATTTTTTCCTAAAAATTATTCGAGTAAATTTGTATTAAGTAATGATTTGAGTTAGGTACTTTTTCTTTTAAAAATAGATTTTTAAAAATAGATTCTGTCAAAGAAACAATGTATGTTTTAGTTAGTTATGACATCCTGAAGAAGAAAATGGTATTTTTCGAAACCGGTAGATGTATTTAAACTCATTTTAGTGGTTAATTAAACAAAGATAAAAAAAAAAAAAAAATATGAATCTTAACCACAAAGATAACATTGCTTATTTTAAAAGTAGAATTTCTGATTGTTTACTAGGGTTCGTTAACAGCACATTGTCTCAATTTACAATACAGCATCTTGAATTATCAAACAACGATACACAAATTTAAACTGCTTATTTTTAAGAACATGCTAAATAAACAATTAACTGCAATAACAAAGTACAAAACAATAAACAAAGTATAAAACATTAAACTGAACACATCTGGTGACAGCTAGCGCGAATTATGACTTCAAATAAAATAATGCGGTCCGCCTTCTCAAGTGTAGGGTAAAACTAAACGTAAAAGTGAAAAGGAAAGAAATAGGTGACCTACGTCTATAATCTGAGATTTATGAAGATAATTACGTACCGTCTACATACTGCCGGGAATTATCCAAAAATTAGGCACCTAAATATGTTGGGTGTCACTACTATTACGACATCAAAATATATTTAGTAATACAAGTTATTTATGAATATTATAATACCCATCTAACAGCCTAATCTGAATCTCAAAAGCGACGAATAATTCAAGTGTCTTTATTGTTTGATTCTGTCCAATATATGGCTAATTTTAATAACCATTAATTACAATAATGTGCGTCTACTGTAGTTTTCAATTTTCCCAATGTTTCGTAATAAACACCAAATTCACTATTTTATCTTAATAGGTTATTATATTCCCGATCCCAGAGGCACATCTACAACACCTATTTCCCCGAAGAAGCGGCCAGGGTCGACTTTGAAGATATGAAGAAGAGGATAGCGCTGGTCCTCATCAACAGCCATCCATCCATAGGAACAGTAAGACCGCTGCTGCCCAACGCTATTGAAATCGGAGGATACCACATCACTGAATCTAATCCACTGCCTGAAGTATGTTAATATTTATATATATTTAGATCGTACCGTTTAGTCCTCTGTCAGCTAGCTCCTGCCTTTGGCTACAAAAAGTAGCGCACGTCTGTCCTGTCACCGTAATGGTACATTACAAATTTAATTGCGTCTTAAAATATGTCTGATAGACCATTTATTAGTGTCAATTGGTTACTCCTGTTGAAGATCGACATTGAAAAATAGATCTTATATAAACACTGGTCAAGGCTGCGCAGTGGACACCATTTCGCAGCCATTGGTGCAAGCCGATTGCTTTCTTATAATGAGAATATGAAATGATATAATAATTTATTTTTCTTCTATTTTGACAGGAATACAAAAAGATCCTCGACAATGCTAAGAATGGAGTAATATTCTTCAGCATGGGCAGCAACCTGAAGAGCTCCAGCTTCCCAATTGCTATTCGTAATGACATACTCAAGTCTCTATCCAAACTGAAGCAGACTGTCCTCTGGAAATTTGAAGCTGACCTTCTGGGCAAACCAGCTAACATCATCATCAAGAGCTGGATGCCCCAAGCTGCCATTTTGGGTAATTTAAATGACTTACATTCATATTTTATTTGTCTTTCTTTAAACTATAGTACACACAGTCGCGCAGCTCAGAACAATATTTTCACTTTTCCTGTGTACATTAAATAAATTAATAAATAATTTATTTTAAGCTCACCCGAATGTGAAGTTCTTCATCTCCCACGGTGGCCTGCTGAGCACCACGGAGGCAGCAGCAGCTGGAGTTCCACTGCTGGCCATTCCCATTTTCGGTGACCAGGCTCTTAACGCCAAAACTACCCAGGCAAGGGGCAACGGTCTGATGCTGGAGTACACCAACCTCACAGAGACATCCTTCACCTGGGCTCTGAATGAGATGCTCAATAACCCTAAGTAAGAATATGATATCTGATATATGAGTAACTAACTGTAGTTGTATGAGCCGCCAGTAGGGATTCTATATTCATGACTTTTTTCAATTCCTGGCACTAGAATCAAAATTTTAAAATCCCGTAAATTCCCAGAAATCGAAACCATGAGTTTTATTTCATTAAAAAGAACACATATTTTAATATATATTCATATGTGTGTTGTACAGTAGTTATTAAGGGTGTTATCTGTGTGAAAAACATATGTTAATATTAATTTTATAAACAAATAAAAACTGTTTGATGAAATATTTTAAATGAAATTAAATTTCCATACAAAATACAACATTTCAAACAGAATACAAAACCACATTCATCTATAAAAATTACAACACACAATTTTTTTTAAATTTTAAAATAAAGTAAATGTACAAAAAAAAACAATTAATTAAGAAACATATCGGAAGACAATAAAGTATGTATTTGGCAAAAGTCAACTGAAGTCCCCTAATAAAGTTTAAAAATAATTTTATCCCACACAAATTTAAAAAATAACATGAATTTATCAATTTATGAATTAGAAAAAAGATCACATTTTATAAAGAAGCATAATCCCCTGTTTTAACAAACCGAAAAAATCTGATATTTTTTTCAGTAAATATCTTTTGACTATTTTCTCCTTACTGTAAATCGACAATCCTAAAACCGCCCTAACAGAATCCCTAGTTGCCAGTAAGTCCCGGGGCTTCAGTAATCCCCGCCGAGTATAAATCTTAAAATTGTATCCAGTTGATGCCAAATATCGACCATTTGACTATTTTTTTTTACGTTTTAATAATGTTCTTTAAACATGTTATCAAACTTTATTTTGAGTTTCTTTGCCCACCCTTCAGCATCTGGTGCCATATTGATCTGTCCCTGATGGAATCTTTAAAGGCATCCTTAAAGCGCAGACTTTGACAGTCACGAGACTTCTTGGCATCGCAATCTTGGGTATTCAGCCATCTTGCACGCGAGACACAAAAGCCCAAACCACCGCAAAACATATATGTACAGACTTGACCCTTTATGATTGCTAGAACACATACACTTTTTAAACATGAAAGGTATCTACAATCACTTCCTTTCTGTCTTTCAAACCTATTGCCACAGACTACCAAATATATAGACATGAACTAACGCAAATTCCTTTATCACGTGATCACTTTGGTACCACTTACGCAACCAAATAGCTCCACGACTTTTTTTAAATATATGACTCGATTGGAACGAAAATTGTAATGCTGACAATATAATATACATTAATGTAAAAAATATGTCTTGTTTACATAAAAATTTAAGTTTCGAAGAGTAAATACTTTTACTGCTGCATAAATGTGTCATAAACTATCAGAATTATGTTTTCACAAATAATATGTGTAGAATGCCCCTCGTCCCACAACTAATGTTCTAAACTCCTCTCCAATATGTACACTTTATTTCATGTCTATGCATTTACTGGTCTATTCCCATTGCCACTATCTCATAAAAAGAAAAACTTAATAACAACATCTTATTCAATAAAAAATGCATTGAAATGATAAATAATGCCAAGAACCAACAATTCCTTTCTCGTTAGTATTTTACAGTTTTCTACAATTTCAAATTCCCCAACAAATGAAACTATTGTATTTTGTACGCAGAGCAGAACGACCAGCCGATATTGACCGCCAAATATCCAAGACGTGAGTGTAGTTATATTCGTGTATACGAACCCTAACGTCTCCATGCCCTACAGTCTCGATAATTCCACAATCGAGTTTTGAACCTTTGTTGAGTGACATGTCTGTTTGATCAAGACAACCGACCCACCATAGACCATACAAACTTGTTGAAGTATGATAAAAATCGCAGGAATTCTTATAAATCTTATCAAAAACAATACTGTTTTCAAACCAGACATATGATTATCATTTTTTTTTGTTACAGATACGACCAGGTAGCAAAGAAAACATACCAACTCTTCCACGACAGGCCGATGAACCCCAGGGACCTCGTCTCTTTCTATGCCGAGCATGTGGTCCGGACCGGAGGCGCTCCCCACCTCGCAGCACCAGACCTGTGCCTCTTTTCATCACTGCTGATGGACGTGGCTGTGGTGATGCTGCTGCCGCCATTGATACTGCTACTGGCAGCGCTGTACCTGTGCAAAAAGTGTTGCTCGAAAGGCACCAAAGAGCAGGCGAACACTAAAGCAGGAAAACAAAAGAAGAATTAAAGACAAGACAATCAGTGAAAATGTTCTAACAGATGTTATCGTTATGCCAACTTGACTTTGAATTATTATTAATTAGTAATTGTGAGTACTATATACTTATATGGTAAAAAAAAAGGTGGAGATGGTTGTGTATATTATAAAAATGTAGTTTTATAAAAATATATTATCACTTTTCTACTCGGTGTATTTTTTTGCATCGGTATATTGAGGCTATTGCGATTTATTTTGTTTAGTTTTGAAAACAATATTTGAGAGTTTTGTGGTGAAAATTGTGAAATATGCTATCAATGTGTGAATGATAATCCGTCCCCAAACTCGGTTTATCATTTGTATTCTTATATTAGTATTCACCTTGTTTTGTTATGAAGGAAGAGAAGTATTCATTACAATACATGAAAGCACTGAGTTTATTGTTTTAAATTTGCAAATATTACTACACGGTAGATGCTGATGCAGAGCTGGGAGTATACGATAGTCGAGTATGGTGACAGGAGAGAAATGAAAGGCTTGGCGCGTGTGATAATCGCACATGATGATGTCCCACAGTGGTGGTTGGATACCGCTGCGCCAAATGTATATAAATACATCAAAAATCAAACAGTCTGTTAAAAATACATCTATAAATGGGTATCCTTTCATTCTTCACCCGCAATATTGAAAAAGTATTTTTGATCAATTTTCATCTGGTCTCTTCGGTTCTCCGTCCATTTATGCGTCTTGAAATATGGTTTGCCCATAGCCATTTACGCCGCTTAGCGATGACAGGACATTTTTCACCTTGGTCTGCGCTGTAACCAAGTGTTTATTTATCTAGCTCTTCAAGTGATTCTAATCAAACTTATTTCCTTACTGCACTATATCTGGAGTATTTAGAGTCCAGATTTCACAAGTAAAGATAAGTCAATACGTAAAGATTAAATGCGCCGGTCAAAGACTTTTCTCTGAAGGCACGCCAAAGAAAATAATACAAAAATAACTCACAATTTTTCGTTGATACGGAGATTTTTCCTTATCTTTAAATCTGAAATAGGAATTATTATTTGTGTAAATAAGAATTTTATATAACCAGTCAACAACACGAAACGCGCAGTGGCCAGTGGCGTTACTCGTGGAAAATATAGGGCAACTAGTCTGATAACTGTCGGTAAACGAAGTAAAATAAAATTTCACTTTTTGTGTATTTGATTTATTTATTGATTGCGAGCACAGTGTAGCACATATACCTAAATTATGTATACATTAACAGAAAAGACAATACAAAATCTATAAATAAAAAACAGTCAATGTCGACCATGGTCGTTGTTTCCATAAAATCGAAACATAGCTTACCATTCCCACGACACACATGCCACATTACAACCGATTATAATTTCGGGTCTCGCCGACCTAGCAGCGATGATTAACCTGCTTTATAATATTCCAATAGGGCCAAACGTTTTGTGTCTTAGATAAATATCCCATTATCTTAACCTGGTTGTTTTCTGACATATTTAAATACTTGCCAGTAAGAAGATTTAATGATTTATGAAACTGTTGGATAAACATCAATAAACAGATAATAAATAATATTTTTCTATATTTAATATAATACTCAACATAACATATATGACATATGATTCTATTATATATGATAGAAACAGTGTTTTTCTCGCTGGCATTACAGATTATACACCATTATTTCAGGCGTTTTGAAATAACACTGGTGATATATATTTATGAAGTTATGACAAACGTCAACGAACTTGAAAATTATTTTATGATATTGAAGCGCCTATCATTATCATCTTCAGTGTTGTATCTCAAATTCTAATGAAACACAAGGGTCATTTTTAAAGTATGAATCATTTTGTCGTACATTCATACCAATTTATTGTAAATTTAAAAACTTTCTAATTGCAATCAAAAGATGTCTTAAACAGTAGTTTAAAACATAATTCAATATATTCTCCGTTGACGTTCAAGCATTTTTGAGACCGGAAGACGAGCCTAACAACCCACTCGTTGACAAAGTTTGTCACCTGTTCCTTGAACCAGTTGTTGAAAGCTTCGTGTAGGTGGAAGCCGTCACGTTTTCCGCCCAAACATTCTTTTAATATCAGGAAAAGCTGAAAGTCCAATGGCGCCAGATCTGAGCTGTTTGAAGGATGGTTCCAAACAATAACGAATCACCGATTGCACCTCGCAATCGGCGGAATTAATAATAGGTATGGTTAAAAAAAATACCACTGAAAAATTACACCCGTCTCACTGAAAAGCTCAGAACAGATATGCAGGGATACAGACAAGTTCTTAACAATGTTTTTTCCAGTCTCAAACGCCTACTTATGTTGTTAATGAAGTAAACTAATCTTACTTTAAAAATGGTTCTCGTACACAGTTGAAATACAAAACTTTTCACATATGTATACGAAAATAACGATTCTACTTGTTTAATTTACTTGAGAAGTGTTTCGCCTTGTAAGGGCACTATCAATCAAACAATTTAACTCGACAATTTGTAATGTTAACTTATAGTGAAGGACAGCTAGTGCATGAGTTCTGACATTACCACTGTAATAAAACAATGAATTGTGTCGCGATGACCTCAATGGTGCGTGAAAGTCAAGCAGACCAACAATCTGGGGGCAGTCAATCAAAGTAATTATTAATTATTCAACACTAATGATGTTTTAATGTCATTAAATATATAAATTAAGCAAATGGAATCAAAAAAACTAGTTTTAAAAACATACCTTGGAAACAGTATATAAAAAGATTTTTTTTTTTATTCGATCAAATACATTCAATCAAGTGCAACGCCACTGCTATGAACCAACTTATCAAAAGCCAGTTTATGATGCCTACCTATGCGCCCGTGTTTCACTAATCCCACTTGCAATCCTTTTAAATAACTCAAATGAATCTGTCACTTGCAGTCGTTTCTCTGGTGAACTCATAACCTAATTTGCAATCAAACCAAAATCGAGTAAGTTTTTTAGCATTATAAAATAAAATAGAATTATACTGTGCAACAAAAGTGAGAATAGACCTTGAAGCCTCAAGGCAAAAACAAAGGTCGAACTTACAGTACAGCTTAATTTTTTTCATTATTTTCGCTTGCACCGTTGCTCCTGGTTTTACTTCTCTTTTCATTGTGATTCGAGGTCCCTAACAGTTGCACGACTCAGCCACTGAACACGAGAGCAAACACACGCACAGAAAAAAGGTTTCTAATAATTATATTTAAAAAGTTTCTAATGACAATTTGACGTCTCTTTTTGTTTTCAGTTCTCCACGGAGCAAGAAAAAACTTGACAAAACATGGTGTCTTTACTGGACGTAGTTAAAATATGTGCCGTGACGATGTGCATAAGTTGTGCTAATCCGTACAAGATATTAATTATGACTCCGGTTCCGATAAAAAGTCACTACCATCTAGGAAAAGGAATCGCCGATATTTTACATGAAAGAGGACACGAGGTATTCTTACTATTATTCAGTCGTACCATCACGCCATTTCAGAGAAGATAGATCGCCACACTCTTAGAACTCTCACCCCATCCACATTCACAGAATCATCTTCCAGTATCTGATTTACCTGGTCACGCTGAACCTTCCGCGGATGTCGTTATATGATATTTCTGGTGCCATCAACACTCACGTTATATATTTAACTGACTATTCGTTCCACGTGACCAAACCACCTTTTTAATCCTGTTCACTGTGCTAATATCAGCTATATATTCATACATAATTTGTTCATTCCTTACTATAATACAGTAATGATATTATCATAGATGGATTTGCCAGTGAACACCTAAATGATCTCATTTCCACTGTATATTCAGACTACCTGTATTTCTATTTCTCCAGCTCCAGGCTACATTTCCATATATCAGTGTCAGTTACTATTGCCTCGGCTGACAAGTTTCCATTGAAAATTACTGCATTATTATTAATAATAATGCATTTATTCCAGCGTGATCAGGTTTTTTTTTTTAACCGGATTTGCCATAAAGATAATACATTAAAGTTATGAAATAAATATAATGTTATAAAAAAGAAAATCAGAGAAAATATAAATAAATAAAAAAAATTAAAAATTAAAAGTTCACACATATCTATAAATTTAAACAAAATATAAATACTACATATATAAATACTTCAGTCACAGCCATTATTATATCTGTAGCTATTCTGTAGGCATTGTCACCCTCTGGTCAGGGAACTAACTTTCCATGAGAGCGCCGCTTGCACCAGAGAGTTGGTGCTGAGCTCCATCCGCAGCTCAGAAGCGGAACGAATCCATGTATACGGCACTTCCATGTTCACTTTATTCCCTACAGGATATTGTTTGCATTTTCCGTTCCTATTGAATGGTGCACGCTTTTCAATCGATCAATTTCATTTTATATTTTTGTACATGTGTCGAAAGCACAGTCAATTGATTATTATTTTGTGCCAGAAATGAATCTTTAAAAAACTAGTGAAAAATATTTTGATATCTGTAAAAGTATCATTTACTACTAATTTTAAACCAATCTGTCAACAGGTAACTTTTGTGAGCTGTTTTGCATCGAAAGAAAACATCTTTAGAGAAATAGACTTACCGGAATTGAGAAAAATGAAAGGTTTGTTATATTTATTTACTAATAACAAGAATTACCAAAACATTCCCGGCATCGTACGGACGGCAGAAGTGCTTATATATAAGATTTTAAAATATCAGCCGAATTCACGACATTTCTCTTATTCTGTATCTCAAGAAATGGTTCTCTTGTCAATGTAGCGCTCTTCATTCAGCTCACTTTTCTGCTGTGATCTTCCGCATTCAACACTTGATGAATGTATCCCTTCCTTGAACTGCCTTTTGAATTTACTGGGCCGAAAAACGCGTCCGTTCACAACCAAAAGATTTCCCAAGTTTCTTTACAATTTTCAATAAGATAATTTATATTATATACGAAAATAAAACATTTGTTTTTTTTATTCTACTCGTTTTATTTACTTGAAATGCGTTTCGCCTTATAAGTATAATCAAAATACATTGTTTTATTTTCACATATGTCATTATAGAGTTCTACAAACTTACCTCGGAAACAGTAAAAAAGGTATGTATATTATTCTTTTATCTCATTTTATGATTTACTCATATAATCCAATACCGACAATATCCAATGTTTTTAAAATAAATATTAATGTGAACTTCATCATCATTAGTATCAATCATATTCTTTCCAACGATGAAGGTCTCCCCAAGTGTCTTCCACTTTTCTCAGCCACATTGTCAATTGTTATTCTTTTCCGTGGATTTCCAAAGTTTCATGATTCCGGCGTGTTTTATGACGGCCAGTTGGCTTCATGATTCTCTTCAGGTACCACTGAATGACTGCATTCATTCATCTCTCCATGCCTCTTTGCAGAATTCTAAGATTTTGAACCTCTATATATTTAAAAGTTCATATTACGCACTGTTTGAATAATTTTCATTTTAAACACAGTAGAAGATCACTTTTGAAAATCATAATCAGACGTCCCAGCTTCTGCAAACAACTTTTTCTGATATGCATCCTGTTAATGAAATTTGTTGCCCTAGGTAGAAATAATTAATAACTTGTTCAAGTTAGATTCCTTTACATGAATGACTATTGAGTCAACAAAGCAGTTCATCATTTCTTTAAGAGGTTGTCATCGTCTAATCTAAAAATGCTATGCCATTAATGATTTTCGAATCACACAAGTCAGTAATGTAACTAAAAAAAAACATAGGTCCTAATTCAATTCCCTGTGGTACTCCAAAGGTAATTTTTTTATTGTTGACTTATATCATTCTCGATTTTCTTTTTCTATCAGGTACAAAATGGTATGAGACAAAATACAAAATGAACATGAAATTAAAATCATAGGACACAACAAAATTATTTTTCAGAAAACAATACGGTAATTGCATTTGACATGGGTCAAAAGAGTAAAATGCATGTCATCCAGATTATGAATACGTGGATTCCTTTGCTGATTGACGTGGCGATGGAGAACCCCGACGTGCAAAAACTTCTAAATGATAAAACAGAGCAGTTCGATTTGGTGATTCTGAGCTACAATATGAATGAAGCGATGATTGGGTGAGAAGAATTATTTAAATACTAGTGTTAGGTAGAGAACGTCAACTGTATGTCTAGTAGTTTGTGTTTGTTCCCATCTTTCTTTTGCATGATCATTTACCATCTATCAGCATTTTTCCTATGCAGTCTGTTACTATTGAGCTTGCTATTTTTGCTGTCTTTCTAAAGAAATTTGCTGTCTTGTTTTCCATATTAATAAAACATCACAAATCAAACACTTCGTTATCCAACATCAAATGAAACAAAAGAAACGTCAAGAATAATAATTTTACACCTTAATTTGAAAACCGAACATAATTAAATTACTGTGCCCCAACCTACCCCATCCTAAGAAAACACTAATAAATAATTATTAGAAAATTATTCAATTTGTAATATATTAGTGCAAATAAATGGTAGAAAATGTCTTTACAAACCTTTTACAATCTTTTTTCAGCAAAGTTATCATTAATGTTTGTTATTCAGTCAATTTCACAATTAGGATGCTATTTCGTTTTCAATTAAAAGTATGCTTAAATCAGAAAATGTCTACTGGCACACAGTACCATATTTTAAGTTTACAAACAAAACGTTCAGCCATGGCAATGGTTACAGCAATTGTACAATAGCATGTACAACATACGCAAATCCAGAAAAACTACTAGAAAGGGCACAATTTTTAATTAGGAATAGTTTAACCGCGTCTTTAAGAGTTGTTAATTTTTTTACTAAAGGACAAAAGTTGTGATCTGTAACATCTCAATAGAATTTAGCTTAGTTTTAAAATAGTAAGAGTATTGATGTGACGTATACGAGAGCTGTCTGAAAAGTTTCCGACCTAATAAAGAAATGAGACATTTTTTCTTCAAATTTATTTTTATTTTTCTACTTAATCTCCTTCTAAGTCTATGCACTTCTCTCAGCGATGCTCCCATCCCTTTAACCCGTCCAAATAGTACTTGGAGCCTTTCTCTGCAAAATAGTTATTTACGAAGGTGATGACCCCCTCATTTGACGAAGATCTCTGTCCTACGAGCGCAACTTTTAGCTTAGGGAATAAAAAAAAGTCACTTGGGGCTAGACCTGGTGAGTAAGGAGGGTGGAAATTTTTTTTTTCCGCAAATGTGGCCGTTTTTTCACTACTTCTGCCTTCAACCTGTCAAGTAATGATGCATAGTATGCTCCTATAATGGTTTTTCTTTTTTCAAGATAATCGATTAAGATAACTCCATGGCTATCCCAGAAAACAGTCGCCATCACTTTCCCAGCTGAAGGAACAGCCTTTGCTTTTTTTGGAGCCAATTCTCCCTTCGCAGTCCACTGTTTTGACTATGTTTTTGTTTCTGGAATATAATGGTGTATCTAAGATTCATCTACAGTAATTAATCGGCGCCAAAACCCTGATTTATTATGCCTAAACTGCGCCAACAGAGCGTTGGAAATATTCATTCGAACACATTTTTGGTTCAGAGTGAGCAAAAGCGGGACCCAACGTGCGGCCAGCTTTCTCATGCCTAAATCTTGATTCAATATGTGACAAACACGTTATTTGGACATGTTCATAGCCTCTGCTATCTCTCTAACCTTAATTCGACGGTTGTCCAGCACCATTCGGTGAACTTAAGCGATGTTATCGTCAGTGGTTGCAGTTTTTGGCCGTTCCGAATGTCCATCGTCACCCAGGCTGGTACGGCCACGTTTAAATTCAGCTGCCCAAACTTTCACCATAGTAAATGATGGTGCAGAGTCCCCGTACACAGCGTCCAACTTGACTTTAATTTGTGTAGGCGTATTGCCTTTCAAAAACAAATTTTTAATGACAGCTCTATACTTGATTTTTTCCATTTTCACAAAAACAATCATATTGATTCACTCAAATGATTGTCAAACAACAATTGCGCTTCCAAAATGGCTGAACTTTTGGTGAGTACTTATCAAAGCATATGCAAATATGTTCCCCAACTTTTATTGACGAGTGCTGTATCTTCATGTTAAGGTCGGAAATTTTTCAGACAGCCCTCGTATTCCGTGTACACATCTATATTTAAAAGTATTTTGTTACAATTTTTCCGTTAGCTACGCCACTGCTATGGTCTAATTACTTACAATATTAACATGATGAATTAATAGTATTAGTATAGTAGAATTAATAGAATGGACAAATTGAGTATTTAAATATTTTCAACAATAGTACAAATTAATTCCAAAAAGATTCTAAAATGTAAACAGATATTCAAATATTAAGAATCACCCTTGTGTCAGCTAGAAAACATATTGGGTTATATATTAGTATTAGCATAACTTACATGGCCCCAGGCTCCAATCAAATCCCATCTCCCCTCAGTTGCTGACTGTCTGACCACACATTGATGGCCAACTAATCAACACCTGACCATGAAGCTCATCGCTGCTGCGTTATACTGCAATGATTTATTTTATTTAATAATAATTTATAAAAATAAAATGAATTAAGAGGAAGAACTAAAACTTTGACAAAAGTTATGAGATAAAAAAATACTTCAAAATAGGTAATATATATAGGTAACTAAAGGTATATTCATTTGATTCCAGTCTTGGAGTAAGATTCAACTGCCCGGTAATACTCCTGACCACCATATCTAAGATGCCCTGGTTGGTTCATTTAACAGGAAACCCTGCGATGTACGCATCTGTGCCCAACGCATTTCACAGCTTTGGCTCCAGAATGACCTTGATGCAGAGAGCTCAGAACCTGATTACAGGAATTTTGTATGAACTTCTGTGGCGGTAAGAGAGAAAGTGCAAGATATAATATTAATTATCCATCTCTAGATGGCCCCTCATAAAATGGCTGGTATAAAAATATAACATTATCAATATAATTATATTCAATGCCATCAATAGACAAATGATTATGTGGTAGTAAAAATAGACTATCGCCATCTAGAAAATTAAATTTAAAGTTGATTGTGAGAAAACTCTTCATTGAATACAGTTTATAGCTTTCCATTGTTAAAAATAGATGTCATTCAAGAAACATGCAGAATCTGGTTATCGAACATTATTTTATTTGCAATAGCACAAAATAGTACGTGAACTTAGATTCTTCATACTGTACATCACCGATTTCTGAGATTTAGTCTTCTTCCTAAATAACAGTCTCAGTCTATCTCTTCCCCTTGTATGATGTTCGTGCTCATGTTAATTTACATCAATTTTTCTTTTGCATCCAAATTGTCATCAGTAACCCATTTTATTTTCAGAAGCCACATCTTCAAGTTACTTTAGCATTGTTTCAGTGAGTGTCCATGATTTCATTCCATATAAAAGTGCAGGGAACACGTAGCATCGGTCGTGGCTGCACAATACTTTTTGCGTGCGGAAGAATGAATTCACTAAAAAATCCGCAAATATTCTTCTGGCCATTTAAGGTCACCCCTGCCATGTGATTAAATACTATTATGAGGTGGAACAGGTCGCACCGAATCAAGCATCCTCCATAATATTGTATAATAATTATTATTCTATTGAAACTTGAAAACGGTTGAAAATACATGGATTGATGATAATGCAACAACACTGTACATCGGTTTTGGGCAGATCTGAGTTACGAATGCCACAATGTTGTACATCTTCTTGGGCATCAAATAGTATATTAAACAACCATATAAAATAAACAATAACATTATTAAACACAATTTCTAAGTGATCTTTCTTCCAACAAAACTGTATATCATTCAAGATGGCCGACGCTATATCTGTCAACATTTATAAGAACCAACATACAGTATTGACTCGATTATTGAATCTAAATTGATAATAATTTCTAATAACTTTACCAAAATCGAATCCCAAGATTGAACATTACATTGTACATACAATAATATTTATGAATAATGTTTTCTTATCGGTTAATTTTGTGAACAGGTTAGTATTAATACCCAATCAGAGAACCGCATACCTGAAACACTTTCCTGATGAGGCAAGCAGGGTTCCTTTTGAGGATTTAAAGATGAAAGCGGCCCTGACATTTATTAACAGTCATCCATCAGTGGAGCCAGTCAGGCCTCTTCTGCCAAACACCGTAGAAATAGGAGGATACTACATTGAAGAGGCTAAACCTTTACCAGATGTAAGTTCAAAACAACAAATCTAACAAAAACAAAAAATCATACGACAGCTGCAGCTTGCAGATTACTTACACCATGCTCAAGAATATCCCTCCAATTTTATAATTGATATTATTTTAAGTAAAATGGCCAAAAAAAAATTGTTTTCCAATATTTCAACAATATCGGTGAAAAATGTCAAATAAATCTATTTACAAAATTGTACATATCTTATTATGCCCGATAAGTGACTGAAATATTAAAAAAATATTGAAACAGGCTTTCCACTACCTTATATTAAAAAAATTCACGTGATCTTTTTCTTCTCGGCTAATAATACACTGGCTATTCACACACCTACGACCTTCTGTCGTAGCGTACACCTATGACTTTCTGTCGTATGGCAGTTGTTGTAATGACGAGAGCTATGGACATAACCTCTCACCATTACAATATAACTGTTGTACAACAGAAAATCGTAGATGTGCTCTAGTATAATTTTAAATATTTTGATGTGTTGGTCAAGAAGCTCGTCTAGTGATACAGTGGACGGGAGTTCGAATCTCATTCCAAAAGACGATGTTAGTCCTATTTTCAAAGCACATAATATAAAAATAGTAAAAATATTGATGTGATACATATTCCATGTAGGTATCTCTATATTTCTTTAAAAATATATAATTAAAATTCTAAAAATGTGTTTATTTCAACATGTTTTTCGAAGGAGTAGAGCTTAAAAAACAGATGTATATGAAAGTAAAACATCAGATAGAACACTGTATTTGTAAATGTTATCGTTAATGAAATTTATTTTTTTGTAGGACCTGAAGGATATACTCGACAATGCTAAACATGGTGTTATTTTCTTCAGTCTAGGCTCTAATATCAAAAGTTCTTCAATGCCTCCTGATGTTAAAAGTGGCATTCTTAAAGCACTGGCCAAGGTAAAACAGACCGTAATATGGAAGTTTGAAAATGAGATTCCAGAGAAGTCAGCTAATGTCATCATAAGAAAATGGGTCCCTCAGACTGGCATTCTAGGTTACTATATTACTACATATATTAATATTCTTCTTCTTCTTTTTCTAGTGTTAGTTGAATGTTCGAAAGAGTAGAGGGAAGTAAAAAAAAAATACATATTTTTTAAATGTGCGAAATAGCGAATTATGCAAAAGTCGAACGTTCGAAAGTCGAGGTCCACTTGTACAGTCGATTCTGCTGAATTGGGCCGCCGGTTAATTAGGGCAGCCGCTTATTTGGGTCAAATCTCAAGAAATGGAAACCAAACCAAGGAACGAATAGTAATTTGCATCGCTTCATTGGGATGACATTCCGCATAATTGGGACAATAAATTAAAAATTACAATACATAAGTTTAAAATTTATTAATAAGTTCCACAAAAGCCAGAGAGTTAGTGCAATAATTTCCCTTTTGCAAGCAATACAGTTTGTTGCTGACAGTTGGCGAGCTATAAAAACCAACGCCATATAAATTCTTTAAACCTTTAGATATTTCTGAAATTTTGAGCAACGAGGACATGTTAGAAGTTCTATTGTTAATTATCAAGAGTTTTCGACAATAGATAACAATTTAAGCAACCATGTTACCATGAAAATAAAGAATGAGGATGCAATTGTTGAAGTATTAAATCTAAACATCAAAAATTAGATGAAGAAAACGTTAATGATTAATATCCAACTATGCATGTAAGTAACCAGGAGAAAAGAAAATTATAGCCGGGTTACAGCGTTATTTTATGCAGAAAGGCAATGAAGGGAGCCCTACGTATTTAAAGAAAAATGTTCATCATGTAATTTTAAGCTCGCTTCGGTTAATTGGGAAGCCGCTTAATTGGGCCAAACTTCCTGGTCCCGATGTGTCCCAATTAAACGGAATCGACTGTATATTAATATTTACAAAATACGTATACATACATATATGTATTCATACTTATTCTCAAATACTGCCAATCATTTGCATTCATGTGTTGATTGCTATTATATTGCAATTACGATGTGTTGGAACCAGTCTTGCTGCTTAATGATATAAAAATGTTCTCATATTTTCACAGCTATTCAGAATCTTCTTGGTAGTATTTTCTAGACTATTTTTCCATGTGTCTCTGACCTCTCTGACCCATTGGATCCTATTGCTGATAAATTATAAATTGAGAAATTCGTAAAAAAATATAATAACTAAATTTATTATTCAACTTTTTTCATGCAGCACATTCAAACGTGAAGCTGTTCATATCGCATGGAGGTCAACTTAGCTGCACCGAGGCGTCAGCTGCCGGAGTTCCCGTGCTAGTCATCCCGATCTTCGGGGACCAGTTCCACAACTCCAGAGTGCGTCAGGAGAGAGGGCAGGGTGTTTTTGTGGACATACAAAATGTGACAGAAGATTCGTTAACGTGGGCGCTCAATGAAATGCTAAACAATCCAATGTAAGAATAACCTTATTTATTGTACTTTGTAGTGCAAGCGCCTGAGATTATGTAAAAAATTAAATGAATATTAATGTTCACACACATTCTTGCCCTAAAACTTAAATTACCAGACGCTCTTCCAGTTGATGCACTCATGACTAAGCACTGTGGTCATTTAGTCTACTTCTACGGCGCAAACTGCTTACCGCATTCACTATTCGCGATCCTGTGCTTTGTTTGTGATGCGAGGTTTCAATTTCAGACTTGGTCTGTCTGTCTTGTTGAAGGTCAACGTCTCCCAGTTCCCAGTGATCACCAAGTATCTCCCTCTTCTTGCATCATGCGCAAAATATGAAAAAAAAATCCTGCATGTGATGGTAAGCTTTTCTTCAGTACCGAGTTGCTGAAGAACAGAGACATTCATTCGCCTCGCATACGACGCCAACCCTAAATTTTAGAAACTATAGATAGAGTAGATACTGAAGTGAGAAATGCAGTTAATTTATTAATTTCTCAATTTACATACATACTAAAAACTATTACAACTAAATTTCAATTTTTTTTCATTCTAGATACAAGCAGAATGCACACCAGATCAAGCTATTGTACCACGACCGCGTAGTGAGCTCTAGAGAATTGGTATCTTACTACTCGGAGTTTGCAGTTCGCACGGGAGGAGCTGCACATCTGTCACTGCCAAACCTCAATCGTTACCAAGTACTGCTTGTCGATGTGGCAGTAGTGATCCTCGCTCCGATATTACTTTTAACACTGATAAGTGTATATTTGTGTAAAAAAATGTGTGGAAAATCAAGAACAACTAACGAAAAGCAAAAGCAAAATTGAGAAATTTATTTTACGTTACTAAGTTACAGTTTCGTCTATCTTATGTTGGTTGTGTCTGGTAAATTTAATAATGTAAAGAATTAGCGTCTATGCCTGAGGTATGACCAATCTCATTAATTTTAATATATAATAATAACTCCAATACTGTGTAGTTAGGTGTCAATTTTTTCCATATCTAATTTTTAGAAGTTTTTGATAATTATATTGGTATTTTTGATAATAAAGATATTTTCAAAATATTTATTTTCCTGCTCATTTTGTTTCTTTTTTTATATGATTATGAATGTTTTATAACACATTAATAAACACTGATCCCATTTTGAAAATTAACAGACCAATAAAACCGATTGTGGATTTAAGCAACTTTGATTTGATACAAAACATATACAGATTTGATAAAATTCTAAATAATTCTATAGGCAGTTTTGTTAATAAAACTTGTAGTTCTGCTTCCCTACTCATAAATTAACTCAAATTCTATAAAAAATGGATTTGGACATTTTTAATACTAATTTCCTCCTCAATTTAGTGTCGATTTTAAATTACTTCAAGTATTATGGTTTGCCTAAAACACATAAACATAAAATACATTAGGTACATGTACTTAGGAAAACACCAAAAACATATGTGCAAGAAGATAATCGCATAAGCCTAAAATAGAACTTTATTTTTAAAAAAATAACTCATTATGTTAAAACGTTTTTTATTTATAAATTTTAAAGGAATCTTACTATATATTAAATTAATCAGAATGTGACATAACAATATATTCACTCTATTATTTCTGAATATATATACAATTGATATATGATGTTAGTCCATCTAAATAGTTAAAATATGTAGTATTAATTGACAAGTTTGTTTGAATATATTACACAAAATAATGTTTGACAAAAATATATAAAAAATTGAATCAATGTCTGAATGACCGCGAACATGTCTAGGAAAACACCGGACAGCCGTAATTTAAATATAATTCTATAGAATTACACAAAATCCGTTCAATACTATAGAGTGGATTCTGTGTCAAAAGATTTAAATATCTAAAATGTAGATTGTTAAACAAATATTAGATATCTCATAGAGACAAAGCAAATTTTTTTTATTATATTTAATAATACTTAAAAAATCAGATTCTCATAGTGATGACATATATGCTGTTTAAAAAAAGGGAAAAATGAATTATCAAATTTGGTCCATAGATGGCGATAGTGTAGTGGTACTCGAAGCGAGTCCACATATTAACATATATACAACTTTCAAAAATTTGATAAAATGTGGAGATTGAGGGGTGAGAATTGGTGAACGTTATATATATATATAAAGTGATAATTTAAGCCAGTAATCGTAATCGTAAGCCTTGTAATTAGCCCATATTTCCATTTATATTTTTCATTAAATGTAATAAAATAAAAAATAGCTTTGTTTCATAATAATAACAGTGCCTTTATAATTATTCCAGTAATTGGTGTTCTTGGACATATTTAAATATCTAAAAGTGTAGATTATTAATTATTTAGTGTGCGCACTGCCATACACGCCATACACTCTCGTAGCCCTCGCCATCATAACAGAAAGTCGTCGGTGTGCACTCGCAATTACTGGCCATAGAATTCCAAGTACATATAAGAATGTAAACTGTATTGCATTTTAAGGCACATCAGTGTTCCATAAAATATATTTTAAAATATCACTTCATGCTAGTGCACGCTTACATCTGAGGATTGAATAAATAAAATAAAATTAATAAATGAATACAACACACTCAATAAAAGTGCAACAATTAATAAGCTCATAATTATATTTCACACTGAAGCCGCTATGCTTCAACTAGCCACGCCAGAGAGACCGGTATCACAGTCCTAGATGAAGAAAATAAATAACAATATGAAAGGTTCGCTTAGACGGTTAGGGAGAGATATAAAATAATGATTAGAACCCTTATCTTCCTAATCTTTCTCTATGGTGTTGAAACCTAGACTCTAGAATGCAAGAGGATAGATGGTTTGGTAACATGATGCTGGCGACGCATGCTTCAGAAACCATGGCAACTTATACAACAAATGCCAAGCACAACCAGGAAAACAAAAATGGGACATCATAACCCTTGTTTTCCCAATATTTCTCTATGATGCTGAAGCATAGACTCCGAGAGTACAAGTGGATATACTCTCTGGATATGTGGTGTTGACGACGCATGCTCCGTATACCATGGCCAACCTGCAGAACCAATGCCTCCAATTGAAGAATTAAACTTCGAGCAGCGTTTATTCCTGATTACACTGCTCCGAATCCTCTGGTACAAGGAAGGATACAAGAAACCAAACCTCGCAGGTCGCTAACAAAACCAAACCCAACCTGGTTAGGACTTCCATGCAGAACTCGAGAAAGAAACTGCATGAGAAATGCAAAAGACTGTAATAGATGGCGACAGATTATAGACCATAATCAGGCGTACTCTCGCCAAGAGTAAAATGAAAATTAAAATAATTGTATAAAATATTACTTTCAAATGAAGTAACATACCAAAAATCAACCAAACAGTCAGTGCAGATCAACTGAAAATCATGTAAAAATCATCAAATCAGATCATGTAAAAATCACAAAGTTAACAAGATTTACAACAAAACCTTGGATGTGTTATAAATGGGCTAATTCTTTTTTTCCTTTCCTCCTTTCTTTTTCTTAATCTCTCTTTTACTCTGGCCTTTGTAACACTTCTTGTACAGAAACAGCAGGGCAATCAGCGGTACCGCTGTCACCAGTGCCACTATCAAACCCACGTCCACCTGCCAGAGCTGGGCCAGGTTGAGATCTGCCTGCGATAAGTGTCGGGCGCCCCTGGTCCTGATGACGTGTTCAGCATAAAACACAACAAGGTCTCGAGGGTTTACGGGACGGTCGTGGAAAAGACGCTGCACTTTCGTGGCATTCTGCTTGTATCTGAAAATGATATTAATTATTAGATGTCTGTCAATATACACAAAATAAATATTATAGAATTTTTAAATTCGTGGAAAAAAACAATTTATTTAAACATTCTTATTTTTTCTTCATTTATTTCAGTATTGACAGACGGTGGCCTCAATGAGACGAGACACGGCACATTATAGTAAGAGATCAATTCCTTCCCAAGACCAGTAAAAAAATTCTCTCAATATTATTACTATACTTACGTAGGATTAGATAGCATTTCATTAAGCGCCCAAGTGAGGGAGTCTCTGGTAAGGTTGCTGTAGTCCAGCGCCAGACCGTAACCGTCTTCCGCAATACGAGCCGAATTGTGATACTGGTCTCCGTAAATAGGCACGGCCAACATGGGCACGCCATGGTGGACCGTCTCGATGCAGCTCATAAGACCACCATGGGAAATAAAGAACTTGAGATTTGGATGAGCTGTGGAAAAAAAATTCTATAATAATTCAGAAAGTTGGTTGTTTGTCGATCTATTCAAATCTGCATACTTAATTCAAGAATCATTATACATAGTTACTATTACATGTTACATTATACATTGTGATATTTAAATTGAACGCGCGAAGACCGAGGGCGCCATCAACCGATGCGAGTAGGCGCAGCCGACGGTGGAGCGTCGGACGGCGTCTCGCCAGGCAGGATGGCGAAAATAAGATTGAACGAGGCGTGGTGGATCCAAGCGGGTCGAAGCCTTGATCTACCCGCGCGTGAGAACAATCTCTTTGCTGGGACTGTCGGGGAGTCTGTATGGGCATGTAAGCGATGGTAGACGGATGGGTTCGACGGACTCCACAGAGACAAGATGGTATCGGAGTAACGGGGGAGGAAGAGATCACTTCTGGTACGGGGCGTGGCGCCTGGACCCCGTGACTTAACTGGGTAGAAAACGAAGTGTGCTAAATCGGTAACATTGTGTGTCCTCAATAGGAGGAGAGTTTAAAATAAAGAAAGAAGATGCCAAAGACATTTATCGTGTTTAGAATGTCGGGTTGTTACGTTTTATGTGATTAAATTGTTCTTAGTGTTAATGTGTTTTGCATTATTCAGACCACCCACATCCATCTGAGACAGGCATTCCGACATCAATGTTTTTTTCAACCCACAGACTGAGTCTAGCTGATGGCGTGGTGCGCTGGCATACCATTCACTGGTGACAGCGCATACTAATAAGATCAAAAGAATAGGTGTATTGAATTTTAGTATTGGTTTTTTTTTTTTAAAAAAAAAAAAAAAGAAAAGAAAAAAAAAAAAAAAAAAATTTTTGGTTTTGTCACTTTGTCACTTTTGCTTCTCAATAAATTCTTTAATTTAGAATTTAAACACACTTAGAAGACACGATCAGTGCAACATATCTATTTAACTCGCTCCAGACATCACTTAAAAATCCTAGTCCCAAAAATGAGAACAACAATTGGCCAAAGTTTTCATTCATCTCCAAATGCTCGGATAGAATCAATAGCCAGGTGGCTAGTAGAGGTGGACTGAGAGAAGTTGGAGTTACTTTTGACCCGTATTATGAAGTAAATGATGCAGATTAACAACAACCGACTCAAAAACGTAATGTTCAAACTCCTTAAAATAACCTATATAAGCTTAGCCGAAGTAGTTATATCATATGGAATACTGTCATGGGGAGGAACACACAAAACATACATTGAGAAAATATTTAACATGCAAAAGAGACTCCTAAAAATAATTGTTACCGATGAAATAAGAGTCCAAACCAAAAACGATGACTATATCTTATTTAAATACTTATATTACTATAAACAAATCATGAAGCATTATAAAGACGAAAAAATAATTGTAAAACACAGCCGCAAAACTTGTCAGATCACAAATAGGTAACTCAAAGTGCCAATAGCTAACAATTTCTACGGAGATAGAATAACCATGACTCTTTAACAAACTGCCGAATTATATCAAGACCATCAACCAACCTGCAAAGAGATCAAAGGAAGTACAGAAATTCTTATTAAATAATACTCCTTTGGAATATAAGAACAAACAAAGGTAAAATATGGGAAGTATTGACAAAAGAAAGGATAAATATAGATAAAATAATTATGATGGAAAAAGTATTGCTGACAAATTTGTCAATATATTCAATGACTCAATAGAGGAGAGCATTCAAATATCCTGCAACCAAAAATTATTCAATTCAAATGATTACTTCAGTGATGAACCACAAACAATGTCTATGTACTCGCCAATTGACTGGAATACTGTTATGATATACAAATATGTATGTAAGAATTGATTAAGAAACATACTGACAAGCCATAACGGCTTAGCACGATCTATAATAATGTAAATTTGTAAAAATAAAAAAATAATAATATTGTGAATAAAACATGGAAACCTGTGATTTAAAAAAAAATTCTACTTATTTTTACTTTTTGCTGTTACCTGTTCAAAATATCTTGTTTGACATGTATTTATATATATACAGTAAAATCCCGTTTATTCGAAGAACATTTATTCGAAATTCGTTGCAAGTCAAAGATTTGGAGCAGAATGTGGTCCCTCTGGAAAGTCATACTAAATTGTACTTATAAATTGATATATATTGTTACTCAAAGCTATTTTTTGACCTCATAAGATGAATTTGTCAATCTATTTTTAGTATAATTCGATTTTTTTTGTCAAATGTCCATAATCTGGTAAATACACATGCGCTACGCAATGTGCTTGTCAAATGTCAAACTTCATACAATGGGTTGTATCCGCCCCTATACCGATTCACGACGCATAAAGTTAATTCGCATTGTTTGTTTTCTCACTCATCTTCAGTATACTAAAAATAGATGACAAATATGACTAGTGCGTCTTCTATTTTTAAATTTTTATCATCCTTACCGCGACGCTTAACTCAGCTCGCACGATTTTTACTCGCCCTCGTTTTCTTTACATTAGAAAAGGATAGCAAGAAATACGTATCACATTGTTATTCTTACTTTTTACAGACTAAGCTAAAAGCTTGTGCTATGAAAATAAAACTAACTTGCTGATCCCCTGGATTGAGACTCGGATTAGTGAATTACAAAATTACTGGTACACTAGAATACGTCCAACAATTAAACCTCAATTATCAATCATCGTTACATTAATTAATTAATACCATAACCAATTATGATAATAGTTTTATCACAATCATGGCTCAGATCTTAATCACTTGTCACATAGAGGTACCATTTTCAATACCGATTAATATAATAATAACCCTAAAATCTATCCATCATTAGATTTCAGAGAACATAAACAGCATTTTTTATAAATAATTGTACTCGACCAATAGATGAGCAAAAGAGTTAACAAAAAAACCTAGGATGCTGGATTGTGGGAGCCAGTTACTGATGATAACATTATCCGGCTTTCCCGGAAGCACCTCCTCAAATTTCCATAGAACTGTCTGCTTCAGGGATCCGAGAGCCTCGAGGATACTAGACTTCACATCGTCAGCCATTAAAGAACTGTTAAGGTTGCTGCCCATGCTGAACAATATAACGCCATGCTTGGCCGTGTCCATGATGTTTTGGAGATCCTAGAAAATAAAAAAACATATATAATAATGATTAATTAAAAAAGGTACCCAGCTTTTCTACATAATTTAAATTACTTACTTTAGGGAGTGGCTCAACATTCCCAAGATGGAATCCTCCAATTTCTACAACATTAGGTAAGAGAGGTCTCGCTACTCCGTATGAAGGATGAGAATTCACAAAGACCACAGCGATCTTATTTTTCAATTCTGAGAAAGGGACTTTTTCTGATTCTTCCGGCAGCAATAGTTGGTACATCTGTCGCTGCACTGGTAAAACAAACCACCTGAAGTATGAAAGGAAAAAAAAAGTTTGTATTTATTTTGTATTATCTTAACCCTTAGTATTTGCAGGCGGTTAACTATATTATTTTTTATGTGTATATACAGTATGTACTACCATTAAAAGAACAAAATACAACAATTATCCTCACAGATAAGTATTAAAACAATTAGTGCATTAAGCATATTAATAGCCAGGACAATGCTATATATATCAGAGGTGGAGTCTACTCCATCCCACACAATAAACTACGAGTATTTAATTGCAATATAATTGTATTTTATGTTATATTATAATATATTCACCTTTGTTACAACAAAAACATGTATGTCAATAAAGTTTAATAAATAAATATACAAAAAGAATTAACATATACAGGGTGAATATTATGTTCCAGGCCGATTTTGTTTAACTGTCATTTTGGTTTGGCGTTTGGTCTGTTCGTATTTGGTATTCATAGAGAGTACTTAATTACAATTTATTATGGAGCATCAACGTCTCAACAAGATGTTTAAGTTATTAATGGTGAACAACTAATGGTGATCGCAACCGTCACATGTTGGAAAAATTCTTGGTGGCCGAATTGAGTCAATTGAGACTGCAGAATTCAAAATCTTCCCACTTTTTCATGGAATTTTTCACTTCTAATATAAGTAATAAATAAATATTCATTTATTACATTAATACGGTACAGTGTACCATTAACAACAATGTATAAAAACAATAACAGCCTTATTCTAAAAATAATAATAACTGTGATAAATAATAACAAGATCAATATATGTCGTTGAAATGCATACTTACATTCCGACCGCACCTTGGGCCACATTGGCCATCACGTTAGTCATTCTCTGCCACAGGCCCATGTGCTTGGTGTTGGGCAAGAAAACATTAGGCACGGTAGCGAGGGACAGGGGGTTCCCGGTCAGCACGGCCAGCCAGCTCATTAACTCGACAGGTGAAACAGAGATTACGGGACATGAGTACTTCACACCAAGACTGGAATGAGATAAGATCAATAAAAGAACATCTGATCATGCTGTACTGTCATGACATACTTTGTACATTTTGCTTAATTTAAAAATGTTAAATAAAGAAGTACAATAAAGTCAAAATGTCACAAATGCTAACAATTAAAAATAATGCAAACTTTCCAAATAGCAGGCTGCAAGGTAGTTCAAGAGGCAATTTATTTGGGAGGGCTGATCATGAACACTGGTGACAACAACGATGGAATATAATTGTTTTAAATGTACATATATTTATATTCATGGGCAGTCAACAATTAAAATGTTTTTTGTTGACACATTAATTTAAATACTTTTAATTACAATTCTCACCCCAAGAGAACGTCATTTATGAAGAACTCTGTGATAACCAAATCAAAAGTCTCAGTTTTGTTGGTGAACAGCTGCCGTACTTCTGGATTTCTGAACAAGGCTTTAGTCATTTCGGTCACCCAGACATTCAGTTCACTTATTATTGTCAACATAGATTTCTTATTCATGTTGAAATCTACCTTGGAGTTATCTGCGAAAAGTATGGTGAAAAGTACAGAATCATCGGAACAAGAATGTTTACAGCTAATGTTTATAATATTGTGGTCAAAAACGCAAATCAAAATCTTTGCTGTAGGTCTATTTTTTTAATAATCCGTAGTGACCGTGTTTAAGCGCAAAATAATGGATCATTCTGTAGAAAAAAACTTTAAATAATAATAACATCAGTAGTAAGTGGCAAAGGGATCTATCGGGGAAGAAAAACATAGTGAAGGTCAGATGATTGAATGAAATGCAGGTTTTGTATAGTTATTTATTGAATCAGAAATAGGTAAAGAACAAGACTAGGATGAGCAATCAGGCCAGACTCAGAGCGAAAGCCCTGGTCTCCCCGGTGTAGATATCACCCGAGTCGTCAGTCGGCTGGGGACAGCGTCGATAGCGATGGATTTGAATCGACGCCTCCACAAGATCATTAGAAAAACAAAAAAAAAAAAATTCAATAATTCAGCTATCTTCAGCTATACTACATCGATATTTTAAATAAATGTTTTTTAACCTTTGTAAGCCATCAGTTCAGGTGTTGCGATTTCTCTGTACCCTGGATTCCGAGTGGGAAAACTGCTAATGAATGTTATCTAAAAGTAAGGCAACAGTATATGTAGTTGTTGTTAAACAATATGTAGATGTTGTTGGCAACAGTATATGTAGTTGTTGTTGGAAAAACTGCAACTTCACAATAATAATGTGTTCTCCTTAATAATTAATATTATTGATGGCACCAGAAATAGAGAATGTCCGCGGAAGACTTGGCACTACCATGTAAACCAGATACTGGAGGATGGCCCTGTTAGAAACCTCAATAATCGGCGAGTTTGCATGAGAAGCTATATGAATGTAGATGAGGCGAGAATTGTATATCAGGAAAGAAGAGAAAATAATATATGTGAGGTCATACATACATTTTATGACGACTGGTCAAGTTCATTCACCATACAGACTGATTCATTGTAAATCATAGTGTTTGACAGATTTCAAATTTAATAAATCTAATCTTATTTGGTATTATGTTTGCTTTATCACAAATTTGCACAAAAGACACAGAACACAATACCATCAATACTAACTGACTTTGCTGTTTTATTAATGTCAAAGACGCACCTCTGTGCCTAACAAAAACAATTGGCAATAGACAATGAATTAAGAAGTTGTGAGTGTACAAAGTGAATATAAACATATTATAATACGAAAATAATGTTCCTTGGCACACAAATACACAACAAAATAAAAATGAACTAATCCAATCACATTACCTCATGCCCCCTCTCATGTAAAATGTCAACCACAGCCTTGCACAGACTATAATGACTCCGTGCAGGAGTTGGTGACACTACCAATATCCTGTAAGCATGACTGTACTCTGACAAGAACCAAAATATAATCAGTACAACTCCAGATAGACTGCCCATGGCTTGTTCTGTAAAAGAAAAAATATATCATTTATAATGAAATAAAAAAAAACAAAAACAGCGGCACAACTTTAATAAACTTTGGTTTCTCTAGTATGTGGTTTGCTTTGCAATGTGAAAATTAATTTTCTTTGCAGATTTCATTAAAATTTCAATGCAATGTGGAAATACAGTAATAATTAAATAAATTTGAAAAATCTTAATGTATAATTTTTACAAATATATATGTATAAGATTAGTAAAAGCGCAAGTAGAGATGTTGGAGGATGTAATACAGGTAGGGTAGATAGAATCACATAGAATTTGGTTAAGATGGCCTTTTAGTAACTTCAACATTTAACGAGTGCAAAAAGAATCAACTCGTACTTCTTCAGATAGATATCTCAAAAATCTTTTTTGTATTCTCTCCAATTTATCACGAGGCACTCATTAAAAACCACTAAAAAAAACCTCTAAAATTCTCAATATTCCCAGGAAGAGTTTTTTAGAGCAGTTAGAAAAAATATTATTTTAGTTAACAATACTATCACACTTCAGTCTATGTCTATCATCTCAAATGCCAAATTACGCATCATCCAACGTATTTTGATCAATCTGTATGTATAAATATTGTTTTTAAAATTAAATTTGTAATTGTCTTGTTATCTCAAAACTATTATACACGTGGTCAAATGATGCACTTCGCATATTAAATATTTTTTTACATCAAATACACCAGTTCCACAAAATGCAATCCTTTACTTATTCAATTTAAACTAACTACAATAAAAAATTCGCTTTAAAATCGCTTCCTTGTTGCTACCACAGGACACAGCATTCAGCATGTGTTTATCCTTCAAAATTTCTATTATAAAATTGTTATATATAATTACACATTATATAGGTATTAAAATAAAATATTTTACCTTGCAACAAGACTTGTTTGCAAAATTGCAGAGGTGATTATTTTATTGAAATTATATACAATTTTAACTTAATAATAATACTAAAACATTATATTATAGCATAAAGAAGTATTCAAATTTAATAATATAATATAGCGTAAAAGTAATCTGCCAATAAATATTTACTCGCGCAAAAGTAAAATTGAACTTATACAACAAAACTTTTAATTTTTCGACCTTGAAATCCACACATTCAAATGTCACAAACCACAAAAAAGTCGCGATTATTGAAAAATGTATGTGCATAAATTAAATAATATTTAAAGATAAACCACATCTAATATCTATGGATAAAACGAATTATTTACATACAAAACTAGAAAGACAATATTTGTCCATAATACACTGGAAATTTTGGTACTTCATATATATATTTACAATTTAATTATTTATTATCTTTGTTTTTAAATCACTTTTATGAGTTAATTATACACCAACCGGTTTCGGGAAATACTTTTCTTTATCAACCACAACGAAAGTTTGCGTTAAATATATTTTTAAATTCAAAATCAATTCACAATTTAAATCATTTTTTTGATTGATCGAAAGAACGGTGTGTAGTTAGTTTTATCTAGTTGAATGAATTCAAAAATGTTCAGTATTGACGTTAGCACAAATTTTTAATAATATAAATACCTCAGAGATCTATTTTCGCTCCTCACTCTTGTATGATATACCTGTTGTAAAAACGCTATAAGTTTTTTCAACAGTTATCAGGAATGTTTTAAAATCACTGCGCAACGATTTCTGTTTTATCTGCCCAATATTTTTTTAAACGTAAAGAAGAAAAAAACTGTTTTACCGGCTAAACAAACTTTGCATCGAGATCGAGAAGGCATTGACAGTTTACAACTTCAATTGTTGTCCGCGGAAGTTGGCGTTGCGTTGGGCTGCCCGGTCCAGTTTAAGGTATGATTTAACAATGAAAAACAAAATAATATATATTCATAAATATTTCGACGCGCTGACACGAGTTTATCTCAAGTAATTGTGTACATAATTCCGCATATTTGTATCAAATTTGGCGTTTAAATGCCGCCGATTTCGTTGCTTGAAAATGATTTTTAGCGGTATGCTCATGTAATTACCGAATTCTTTCGGCTTTGTCCCGCGTTAATTGAATTAATTTTACATTTTTTCGTCACAATGTACCGTTATTCGCATGTTTTACTAACCTAACAATCGTATGACAGTATTTTAACTAGGTAATATCGCATATTAACAATACAGATTCTGTATTATTTAAACCAAATTTAATAATCTATGTAAACAATTATCTTTAGCTGCATGGCTTCTCAGGATTCTTTAAGTGCAGGAACCAGTTTAATTTGTAAATAAATGATTTCCCAGAGAAAGAAATTTCTTAATAATATAGTTAGTGACCAGCAAGTTTTGCGGGATTCTTTTTAATAATATTATTACACAATCGTTAATTACTTGTCCGGTATTTTCGCAAAGCGCGTCGCATTAATAAAATATTTGAGGTTATGACTGTCAGAATTTGATCAAAATTTGTAATATTTCACCAAGTTGTTAGTAGAAACTAATGGAGTAAGTTATTATATCTATTATTTTATGAGTAAGGCACAAATAATGATTGGAAAATATGTATACATTATTTTTTTTAATTTAAAAGGCTAAACATAGGAAGTATTGCAAGAAAGAAATGTTGCCCACGGTCTGCAAACTTCCTTGAATATAAGAAATATTTTATATTGTTACAAGATTCATTTCCATTATGCATCATTTTTAATTTACCATGTGTACTATTACTTCTCTCATATGTGGAGACAGTAAATTAATGTGAGGGGTGTGCCTGGAGTATGTATATTAACATATAGATTTTTTTTGTTATTTCAGATGCTTGGAGACGATGAGTCTGTAGATCCTTTGTCGGATCCATTCGCCTCCATTTCTAACGACCCCCTCAACGAATACAATGGAAATGGATATCACACAGACACATCCAGTAACAGCTCCTCGTACATGAACACCTACAGTCCCTCGCTATCGATAACTCCTTCGATCGCGGGCCTAACTGTCCACAAGATTCCTGCATTCGGCAGCTCATTGACCATCACAAAGATCGATGATAGAAGATTTGAAACTACTCCAAACAACACATATCAGAAGTCATTTGAAAAGGGATTGCAATATAACCACAGAAGCAATGGCATCGTCACAGAAATGCCGAAGAAACGCGGCAGGAAGAAGGGTTCAAAGAACAAATTCAAACGCGGAATTCCCATTGAAACGTGGCAGAAGTGCGGAATGCAATTCAACAAGGGTTCATTGGTAATCACAAAGGTTGGTGACAATGGAGTGGAAAATTTTGCAGAGAGCGATCTTGCGCTCATTCTCAATGGGAAAAATGGAATAGACGAGAATGGTAAAGTTAAAAGGAAGTACACGAAAAGGATCAAGTTGGACGAGGACTCAGGATATCAGAAGGACTATCTACCTGAGAGAAGTAAGATTGTTATTGATTTGGAATTTATTTTTGTAATTATGTACATAATATTATGTCCTATCAGTAGCCAAGAGATTTGTGTTTGTTCAATTAAACTTGACAGTTGTAACAACAAATTTTCGTGGATGGTAATGTTTTTATGGCGATGGTGGTGGCTAAACTGATTGTGTGAAATACGGTGTATGCTCAAATTTCTGCTCAAGTAATGTTTTCTGGCAGAGTTAAGTGCCCTGATTTCAGAAATGAACAAAAATTTGGATCGCAAATATTTATAAAGTTATTATGCCTTAAAATTTTGAATTTTTACAATACATTTTGACATTTAAAATTTAATTCTTTATCTACAGATATGACAAATTCGCTTAAAGAGAAAAATTGGTGAATATGCTAAATCCTGATATTTTACAGTGCGCTTGTTAAAAAAAAAATGGTTTGATCGTAAATGTTTAATATTGCTTACTCTTTTGTTTTGGCATTTATGAATAATTGTTTACTCTGATATGGCATTTAATTTGATTCAGCTTCATTAAGCAATTGCATTTGTAGAAATTAATATTACGAGAGGGTGAGTACAAATTTTGCAAATGTGGAAGTTATTTGTTAAATTGGGTTAGTTTGGTAAGATTAGTTAGTTAATATAGTTGTATACTCCGATAATGCCCAAACATATGATGTGTATAAAAAAAAATATGTGCGACTTGAGAGTATATTTTTGCTTTTTAGGAATTAGAGCACTCAATTCTATCAGATAACGCACCTGCAAAAGTCTCAGAAGTTAGCGTACCCACCATGTTTCTCTCTTGTCTATGGTTTATATGTATTCATCTTATCCGATAAAGTGATTCAAATATCAAAATTTATAATAGTGAAATCACAATTTATTACGATAATTAAACCCAACCATTTTTTTTTTCATTTCATTCCAAATTCTCAATTCAACTGGAATACATATATTTTGTCTATATCCGAAAATATGCTGTATTTATCAATTTTGTGAGTGTTGAATATGTATACATGGTCAAATTACAAGTATAAAAAAATTGACAACTTAAACTCGAAAATTATCGCAAATACATTTTAATTATGTATAACCACTACTTATTAATGCTATATCATTGTGATGCCGTAAATATACTGTGAGCCTACATAAATAAAATTTTAACCAGAAATTTACCTTTTGGATGAGAAAAACAATAATTGTTGTTTTTAAAATTTTCTTAAAGTGTCCAGACACATTGTCATCAAATGAATTGGTACTCTTGATTAATTACAGCGATGTTTGGTTGCCATTTCTCGGTGAAATTCTGTATTTTGTGGGACGAATATTGAGTGTTCAAGCGAATATTAAACATAATGTAATATCCAAATTTTTAAAATTATAAATAAATTAATATTAGAAGCGATTTCTGATCTACGAGATTTATAGACCAAATTGATATTTCAAAACTGGCATCAAATTTTTTAACAATCTCCCCATCACAATTAGAAAAATTACAGACTACTATAAATTTGTATCTGATGTCAAAAAATATGTACACAGACTAACTGAAACATAAATTTTCGCTTGATCAGTCAATATTTGTCTTACTCTCATAGAGAAGAAATACATATATATCCTACTGATTATTTTTAAAATGTATTATATCTTTTAATATTAAAATTTAAAAATTTCAACAAAAAAACGAGACGAATATTGAGGGTCCACTGTACATGTATGCATATGCAAAAAATTAGATTAAATTCTATTTTATAGGGGAAGGTGAATTCTCAACTTATGTAATATTGAGTAATTAACGCTTTTATATCTTAATCTCTTTGGCAATTTGATTCAAATTATGTATTTCCCATAAATACATACATCATGTTGGAAGGATGGTACTATAATTTAATAATAATGTGGAATTAAAATTGATATTAATTTCCTCAGTTCCGGTCCGTGCCTCCATGCCTGTTATGGATCCCACCTCGCGTCTCACCATTGAGCTGGACCCCGCACACTACTACCCTGACGAGCCGTTCCCCAAGGACTTCAAGGTGCGGAGGAAGCGCAGGAGGGGCGGTCAAGATCGTGCTGGAGCGGTGCTGCCCTTCAGCTGCGACATTTGCCGCAAGGGCTTCAAGTGTGCAAAGGGCGTGCAGGCGCATAAGAGCACCAAACATGGTGTGGAGGACTTGAGTGGGTGCTACCCATGCGAATGCTGCGAACTGGTATGTCAAATTATTTGTGAAATAGAATAATTTTGGTTACAATTGCTTGGAAATTAAAATATTTTGAACTTGTTGTATATTCTTCTGGGTATTCTCTTAGTGGCTATTCTGTGCGTGGGTCACGGACCTCTCATTTTAGGGTTTATTATCAGGACTGATGCCGCTGACCAGCGATGATCCAAAATGTTGGCTAGAGAGATCAGAGAAACACAGTAGAATTACACAAGATGGCAATGGAACGTTGGAACATTTTTTGCTTAAATATCTACCTACTAATATTTTAATTTCTTTTTATTTATTAAAAATTTTTATGTTTAATATTTTTTTTAAAATAGAGATGCATACACGGAATACATGTCACATCAATATTCTTACTATTTTCAAACTAAGCTAAATGCTTGTGCTATGAAAATAGGATTAACTTGCTGGTGTCCTGGAACGAGACGCGAACCCCCGACCACTACACCAACAAGCTACTCTAATATAAAACTGAATGTCTGTCTATTCTCTATACAATTCTACACCCTTAATCTATATCAAATTTTGCATAGTTACTCTTTAGAACCCTTGACAAAACAATGGCACCCTCCCCCTGGCTTCCCAACCCCCTCTGATCTAAATGAATTTTAAAAAATTACAATACAAATTAAATACAATAACAGCTCTAATACTTACATATATGTATAAAAAACAAATCTATAGGGCAATAGTGGTGAGTGGTCTCGTAAAATAACCTTTTTCAGGTTGACTTCTTGCAGCCTTTACATATACAGGTAGCTTTTATCAACAAAGCGATCGTAGCGTTGTGCATCTCTACCAATATTATGATTTATAACCAGAGTTGTCCGTTAAGCAATAAAAAGCTCTACATCATATTCAAATAAATGATGATTTGATATTATCTTTTTTTAACCAGGTATTTCTACTAAAACGTGACCTCAGTCAGCATATTCTCGAACACCGAGACTCGCGCGGCCTGCTGCCCTGCCCCGAGCCGAGCTGCAATGAAGGTGAGCCCGACGTGGCCGGCCTGGCTCGCCACAAGGCAACCAAGCACCCCTACCTGGGCACGCTGGGGCGAAGCTGGTTCCACACATGGGGCGACACGTAGCCCCGACAGGTGGCTTGGTCTTGGAAACTTGACTGCTACGCGGTGATTGCTTTTGTATGAATTGATTTTGATGATGCATTGGTCAAATAATTGACAATTTCACCAGTATACAATAGACAGTATGCCACTTGGACACGAGCACTCAATAAATGAGGCCATGAACATATCTTTGATCTGTAATATTTTGAAATCATGCAATTGAGTAACGTAATTTAATAATGTGTAACTTGACCAACAGTCTTCAGGATATTTTGGTGTGTACAGTAAGTTAATATAAATATATTGTGATTTTCAAAACTGATTTTATACAAATATATCAAGTACAATACATGAATTGAAAAAGTATTAAAAAAAATTAACATAGATTTTTGCAAAATTCTGTTACAACGATTATTAATATCTGTTCCAACTGTATTCATATCTATTTGGCGTTTGTTCAAAGCGGTCTCGATGCACTTTGTAATGGTGAAAGATGAAATTTAACGAAGTTATACTTTTTTACTTGTGGGTAACAGATGATGGTGAAAATAAATTAGAGTTGTAAAAATGATTATTGACCAAGTTATGATGCATTACACCGTCCTCTTAGCCTTAGATCTTCGTGTTCTTATGTCTGATATTCTAGTTATACGGATTCAAGAACAAAATCAAAGCATTTTTATGTTTTACAATTTTTTGAACCTGAATTCTATATATTCTGTTCTCTGATTCATTTTGATGTGATCAGATGTAATTATTTTATGAAATTTATACTCAAAATGTCTATATTTTTAATTTTGCACACCATTCTCTGGGCGCATGTCTCATCTATAGAGTTTATTTTTATTTAAAGATTGTGATTTCTCAAGGATTCTTCAAATATTGAATACGTTATGAAATGAAGCGAGGTAGAAGATTTCTGCATGTTAGAATCATTTAGGAAACGTCTGTTAATTTTTTTAACAAAATGTATTGAATGTTTATTGCTCTTGACAAAAATATTTGCAACATTTAACCTGAACGGATTACTCAAAACGTTTATCTAGAATGTTGCTTCTAACTGATAATATTTGACACGCCAATTGTCTGTATTTTATAAAAATGAAATGAATATGAGTATTCACATGCAAGCTATAGAAAGATTTTAAAAATTAGTGTAGCTGTTAATGCTGAATTCCAATGTAACTATTTAGTTATATTTATCATTACCATACTTCAATTCTGAATAGCTGTCTGATTATGCATAACTTTTTATAGAACACGCAGAATTCAACACTTACGGTGCAGAGGTTTTACATATTGGATTGAATGAATGTAGAGTCTTCCTCGTAGAATCTAATGTATTGCATCCAATTGATGTTTTCATTTAATTATTGGACCCGCAAGCAGCATATTTTCATATCACAGATCCTGTGCGTTTTCAAAGACCTGTAGAATTAGTAGAACATTTATAGTATTAACTGAGGATGGTTAATTTTATTCATACATGTATTTGATTTTCAAGATTATGTACATATTACGACGTATTTTATTATCAAAGGTATACGGGGCACAACATCTCAGAAAATAATCGTAATGGCCTTAAAATATATATACGTAGGGTTCCACCATCCTTAGAAAGATTCCAAATACATAAGCACCAAAAGTGCACTTTTAATCTAGAAATCCTATTTAATATCGTACAACATAAGTATCTTAAACAATGTTCATATCTTCCGATAGATACAATCTCTCTTTAGATTTAAGTTATGATTTTAGCCGTGTAGTTTAAAAAACCTCTTAAACTAATTTCTTCGTAATTTTAATTAGTTTTCATTAGCAAAATTACTAATATAAGTTTTGTAACCTCTAAAATTGAGATTGAAGTGCGGATGCACTGAGGCAACGTAAGGGTTTTCAATGCAACATATTAACAATAGGCAGAAGTTCAAATGACTTTGTAATTAAAAGTGCAAATTTATATTATCATTAGTTTATCTTCCAAAATCATTGATTCATTATCATTAGTAATGCTAAACCTTTACTGAGATTTGTTTTCGATTGTAACAATGATTGGTAACTGACTATTTGTAATTCGGTGAGCAGTTAAACCTCAGTTACAATCAAATACCAATCACAGTCACAGTACAGTGTAGCTCATCACTAATATCTTCTTCTTGCTGGTCTATGTTATTGTACTGCCAGGACTTTCATTAATTTTTACATTTTTAATTCATATATTTTTATTCATTTGAATCATTCTCATTAGATGGACCTGTGTAAATGTACATGCAATAAATGTGAAATTTTATATTTATAATTTTCAATTGGTGTCCTTCTGAAAGATTAAAATCTACACATGGTGTCATTAGTATCAATTACAAAAGAGATGACAAAATTTATTTCCTCAGATTGGATCACATTACAGTAAAACCTCGTTAAAACGAAAGGCGCGCATGTTAACTGTATATATATATCGCCTGCATAGCTCGAGTCTGGTCCTGTTTGAACTTTAAACGCCTCCAATTCTGTACTATTTATTATCTTCAATTTTCACTTTTCGTCTTCATTATCATACATTATAACTGAACATTTACATGATTCCAATGAACGGTAATATTGTGTACGACATTTATGTGTATTAGCATTCCGCAATTTCTTTTAAGTGCATTTTTGTATATTTTGTGGAACTCTAAAATAGTTTCAGGTCGTGATAATTCCTGCAAAATTTTAACCCTCAACAAAAATTATAATTCTAAATTCGTCTCTATCTACAATTTAAAAAATTAGAAGGATAGAAGATGCGTTTGACCAATGTTTGTAGTGGCTGTACAATTAAACATAATTAAAATTTTATATTTGCATGACATTCTGGAATTTCCAAAAATATTGCAGAATTTTAGGTTATCTTATATTGTTTCGTAAAATGTTTTAAATTTAATTTCTTAATTAATATCAATTTGCTTATCTATAACAAATCTAATGGGATTATTCAGAGTTTACAATATACAGAAAATTTTCCTTTGTTTGCAGAATGTCATGTTATATGTAATAACCCATATTAAACTGACAATGGATGTCTTGTTTGCAGAACTTACAAACTTTTTTAAAGCCACGCTACATTTTTTGTTGCGGCGCAGAATATAGGAAATAAGTTAATAGATTCGTTACCGAGAATTTTTATTTTTTGGTCCCTTGGATTTCGCAATAACAAGGTTTTACTGTATGACATAAATACAACTCATGCAATGGTGAAGCAAAATATTTTTTTAGTTAATGTATATTTACTGTTCCCGAGGTAAGATTGTAAAACTCCATAATCACATATGTGAAAATAAAACACTAGATTTTTAATTTACTTGAGAAGATGCGTTTCGCCTTGTAAGGGGCATAATGCCTCTAGTAAATTAAACGAGTAGAATTAAAAAACAAGTGTTTTATTTTTACATATGTAATGTAGTTTAATTTAAAACAACAATTTGTTAACCCTTCCCTGACCATGCAGTTACATGGGTCTACCTATTACTCATGGTAAACCTGTGTTACTAACATGAATGTGTTTATGAGCATTGAATAATGTTGGATATGTAATATTTTTGTAAACCCAAAAAAACATGTGCTTAAAAAGAATCAGATAAAAACTAATTATACAATAGGTTGATGTTAAATGCAATGAAAAATGTAATTAAACAGATAGAGATCACATATTATTTTCACAATGAAAAAAATAATAAATTACAAATATAATTACGTATGTCTTATTAAATAGTATTCTTGGGGTAACATGAGATGACAAACACATCTGCATAAAAAAAAATCTGCCATGGTGCGGTAAGGGATAAAAATAAATTATGAACTATCAACCCATCCATTTTTAATTTTAGAATTTGTGATTCTCTTACCCTTTTAAATCCAGCCACAAAAACTAGTTACTACTCAAGATGACATGATACATAAACTAAGTATGTATATAATATACTTTTATATGTCGTATCATGTTCATTTGGTCTAGCAGTAAGACACTTGGCCATTAAAAAATTATACTAATATATTAATGATACGCTGTTTGTATTTATTACTAAGTAATATGTATAATGTAGCATGTGTATACATTACATGCAAGAAATTATTATATCTACATGAATTGAATGAAATTTAGAGTTTGTGCCGTTAGCAAATTATTAAATTAAAGTGTTGCATAAATTATTTGAAACATCATCTATCAAGGAGACACGTATCGAAAAATAGACCATCATATATCTGAGTGCAACTTCGTAATTAATGTCATGTATTTTTATTCTTATTTTTTATCCATATAAAACTTAGTGATACAATATTTATTGCCTTAATAATTAATAATAAAATTAATGAATTTGAAAAAAATTTCATGCAATGATACAAATTTTTTAGTAATGTTCGCAGCATGTAAAATAGATTAGCTAAATAGTATTAGATTGACTGGATGAAGTTGGATAATATCTGATTGAAGCTATTCTTGATGAGGGTGATGCGAAGCAGAGAGACAGTTGACTACGAATTACATTTGCTCGTTGGTTGAAACAAAGGACTTCAATTTTCTGTGTAGTTTTCTGAGCTTTCTGGCCGTGGATGTACACGGCAGATTAGCCCGGAAAATTCTGAACGTCCATGAAAACCTAAGAACATTTTTAAGAAACTCGATTGCCATATGGCAGTTGATTTTGATATTTGAATGGTAACAAAACAGTTTAAAATGAAATTGTGCCTTTCAAGTTTATATTGATGTGCGGTTTCCTTCCGGTAAATTTAAAAATTGTATTTAGATTTAAATGAAAAAAAAAAACTTTATGGAACACCACTTTAAAAAACTACTCGTTTACATAATTTTTTCTTAATTTTGGCCAATGTATTTAAGCCTTACCTCATATTTTAAGTTTTCTGTTAGTTTGTTATTCATTTATTATTTTTTTGTTATTACTATCTATGAAATTATAATTTTTCACTTGGGTTTGTTAGTTTTAGCGATTTGTCATTTTTCTATGACAACTGTGTTGCGTGTGTTTCCTGTCCATCTTAGTCACACGTTCCTTTACACATCTTTGGATGCAGAATCAAATATTTTCTGTTCAAACATAGTCACCTATTTTTAAACTCATAAACCTGTCATTAATTCATCTTTATTTATCATGATTATCGCTCATTTACTACTAATAGATTATCATCAGCAGGACATCCCTCACTATTAAATAAATATGATTGAATATAATATTTAATTTAATGACTACATTTGAGTTCAAATAATAATGAATTAAAGAAAGGTAAACAAATAATTGGTACATGTTATGTACCTTAATAATTTTATTTTATTTTTATATATTTAAACATTGCAAATATGAATTTAGTGCATTCTGTAATATGACACAATGCTCGTTATTGATATCACCACGTGCATTAATGTCCAAGTTAAATGACTAAATGGAATTTGTCAAGCTTCCCTCTTCTCTTTCCTCATGAGCATAATGGCTGCAATTCACATTGCGTCCCGGTGGACACAACTGCTTTAAACTCAATTGTTTTCTTTACAAGAGACTTGAGACATGTTGAGACAATTTTTACAATTTAAAATCAAAATTAATAGCAATTCAATATGACTTAAAATGACCAGGCACGCCCTCATTTTCCGCCAATTTGTGCCTTCAAAGATACTTATCATAATGTGTCTCATCAAATATAAAAACAATTTCTTACAACACTAAAGCTTGGCAAAAATGTAATTGAAAAACCAATAAAAAATTTCTCATATTTATGGGAAAAGTAATAAATTTCCTCAATTTACTTATTTTTTTATGTCATAATGAATAAGTATGATGTGGGAAAAAAATACAATACAATATAAAATTATAAACTAAATAACATTAATTTGTGTTTTGTCTTTATTGACGTGATATTTATGTTTAATAGCAATGTGGCATTATTAATACCAATTAATATTTTTATTTTGTGATTATATATTTTTTTTCTATTCTCAATTTGTTATTTTTTTTAATATGAATTCGCTCGAACAAAATAACGTTTATGCAATGATTTCTTATTTTAAGACTATAAGTAATTTTACGAGTATTATAGATTTTAGATAAATTACACATGAGTATTGAAAAAAATATTTGTACATAGAAATGTATTTTCGATAATAAATTTTGTGATACATATTATTATTTTTTATTTTATTAAGTCATTACGGTATATAGGATGAGATGTGTTAATGACATTTGAAATAGAAGACACGGTGGAAGATGAGTTGGAACAGAAGTATCACGTTTTGTCTTTAACGGAAAGGCATGATGATATGAAAGTAATTTATGTGGGTACACAGATTTTGCATTTTAGATATCCAGACATTACTGGCATCAGTTGGTCTGCAAAATGAAGTAGACAATGTTTAAATGAATGACCACTTATTGTGTACCGTCCTTTACAATGACTACATGTGTTGAGAGCAGAATTCAACGCAGAATCAAGAACTACAAATGTTACTTTCATGTATGCAAATTTTATTTAATATTGGGTTGGTTAATAATGAACTTATTCACCAGATACCAGACTGCAATCACAGAATTGTATATATGTATGTACTTCTAAAATATATTGAAGTATATTATATAGTAAATATTAATTAGAATGATATACATATAAAATCAATTTTATCGAAAAATATTGTTGCGCCACCGGGATTCGAACCTGGATCTCTTTCCAAACCGGGGAAGGTGCATTATCCAACTATGCTACAGTGACAAATTTTCGCACCTATATGTTACCTTTTTGATATTCAGATAGCAGGTGCCAGAATTATCAATTCATTTTTATTAAATTTTCGACACATTGATACAACTTTCACAGACCTATGTTCTGAATAATTACAACTTTACAATAAGAATGTGTTCTCCTAATATTATATAGTCTTCATTTTCAAACCACCAGCCACAAAACATTTGATTTTGGAGATTTTAAATTATGCAATGCTTCTTTCACGGATAGGTTGAGAGTGTGAACGCTACAAATTCCTAACCTGGCACATATTTTATTATTTTGTCCACATTCCTTGCACATGCATTGTTCTAATCATCTTCATGTGTTGTAACAAACATAATCACATCTATATATCTTTTTATCTCTATCATTCACACAATTTGGCAGGACAATCTTTTCCATTTCATTTTGCAATCCTTTCCCCGGCTGTATATTTTTATTTCTTATGCAGATTTTTCCATACATCTTTCTAAATATTACACTATATTAAGACTAATCAGTACTCGCAGAAAAAAACATCACAAACATATTTAAGAAGGTTCGATACCAATAGCGTGTCAGAAACTCAAATTTTATTTAAATTAAGCAAGTCGAGTGGAACTACGCTCCATCTTGTTTGACCTTATCCATTATCTATGGCCATGACGTTCAACGGTTCATATGGAAGCGACATATTAATGTTTATCTAACTCAACCGCCATTTTATTAAACTACACCAATCAAATGGCTGAATCGCACCAATCCTCACTTCTGATTGGTTTCGGCAGCGGGGCGTCTTTAGATATTTGTAAAGTATGAAAATTTACACGAGAAAATACCACGCAATGTGTTCATGTGGCCACACTGTTTACCTTTTACCTTTCTTTACTTTTTTTATTTTTTAATCAGTTTCATAATGGCGGCGGTGTCGACGGTTGCGTCGATCGTGTGGTCTTTATTTTTCACACCGTTCTTGTTGTTTATATTGTGCATAATATTTCTCGCATCAATCGGAAAATCGCTCGGCGTCAGGAGACTGTACGTCAATATTCTACTGAAGCTTTTCGAGGTGAGTTCGAGTCAAAAATGAACATTTTCTCAAATAGATTCAAGTCAGAATTTTCTACCTCCTTGCGGATGACAGACAGTGAGTCATTTTAATGAAGTTCCGGTGATATTTTGTACTTGCGAGCGGCATGGTTTCAATTGTTTCGTTGAATCGTAGTATAGCCTCGTAACGTGTGGAGAGTACAATGTATTTATCATTTACATCTTCTCTTTTGCGACGCAAAATTCCGCTTGCAGGTTATCTGCCGGTGTCAGATAGCGATGATTGTTGAAAAAATGCTGTTTATTTGTTCAGTTTTCTGTCCACTTAAATGTCAAATAAGCCAGAGATGTCTCGATTGTAAATAATATACGCAATGTCACGCCGTGCAAATATGTTATTGAATGACATACATACTTAAGTCTATTTCTAATGTGTGACAAGAATGTTTTATTTGAATGTGAAATCAATTGATTTACGCGTGGTAATATTTATCACGACAAATTATGAGCCACATTATTTCAGTGTGTTTTTTTTAACATGCGTATAAGCTTTGCTTTTCTCAGCTTAAATTCAACAGGCGATCAGATGTTAACGTACATTTTGGTATTTTAATATAACATAATTTTTATATTATCGTACGTATTTTTACGCAGCATTGTTGAAGTTCGTCGGTGGTAGAGAGAATAGGAAGCCGCAGGATTTCTATTCTGACATACATCAATCTTTCTCGTCGACTTTTTAAGGTTTCGAAAATTATTACATTCAGCCTAGACATGTTTTACATTACTGTCTCCGACCTCTTATACCATTTAAATCCATATAAACTAAAGTTAGAATATCCCTAATACTAATTCCACACGGTTTGTTTCACGGTAATACATACATAACTTTCCCGCATAATTGATTCGTTCCATGTTTAATGGCATACTCATGTATTTAATTTAATCCAGTATTTGGTATTAACACGACAAAAATATATTTTAATATAACATACTTGACTACGGCAATTAAGAATAATTGGCGGGAAGTAAGTAAGTAGTTATCGGTTTCGGGTAAAAATTGTATGTAGACCCTAAACTCGCATGATGGGGCCGAACAAATTGAAATTTCGTATTAACCCATTTTTATGTCGTGTGAACACAGTTTTTGAATTCATTAGCTAGCTCCTAGCAGTCAATACTTTGAAAAAGTCTGTACTTAGAATTTCTGTGAAATAAATCGAAATAAAATACGTATATCGTAATATTATTATTATGTTAATTATTATCATATTGTACAGATTTTATAATATTTTGTCAGATAAATAATTAGTTACGTAGAGTTTATTTCAGTACATTCTGGCTGCACTCTTCTGGGGTTCTTTTGTTTCGCGCATGCATGATGTGTGCAAAATTTTATCCAAACAGGAGGATGAAATGTCAGTGGGATTGGGGTGGTTATATTTTCGTCGGGGTCCTAGAGTGCAACTGAGCAACATTTAGAACCGATGACATTCAATATAATGCACGTTTATATCTCAGGGAGGGTGATATATATATTCAATTTTATATAGTGCGTAGATCAAAAGAGGAAAATATGATTAATTAATTCTGTTATTTATTGAAAAAAAAAATTCGTTGTCTGTCACATGGGCTGTTAAAATAGTAAATGTTCCAAATGCATAATTGAATTGTTAAGATGTATCGAGTGACTGATGAGAGTAATGTAATTCTAGTTGCTGTGTGACTCCCATGAATGTGAACTTGAAATCAAAATATGTAAATTGCTATTAGTGCAAAATTTACGTCAGTACCTCGTCCTGCGAAACCAATTGAATGTTTATGTTTACGCGTTTTGTGGCGGTGTTAAATCCCAATCAATTTTAATTAATAATATATTCTCACGGTATGATTTCTTACTCAAAATAATAAACGGTAAAAAAATAAAAATACCAACTATCTTACCGTCGCGCCGTTTCTCCGCGGGGTTAGGCAGGGAGGATAGAGCGCCACACTCGTCTGTCCTGACACACAATTCTCGCCTCATCCACATTCATACATCTTCTCTCATACAAGCTCGCCGATTGTTGAGGCTTCCAACAGAACCATCCACCGGTGTCTGGTTTACCTGGTCATGCCGAGTTTTCCGCGGACGTCCTCTATTTTTGGTGCCATCAACACTTGCGTAATATATCTTTCTTACCATTCTCTCCTCATCCGTTCCATACGACCAAACTACCTAAGTGATCCTTTCTTAATCTTACTCGTTATACTAACATCAGTTGACATTATTTCCTTATTTCAATCTTATTCCATTTTTACTCTGTCATAAATAAATTTGCCACATATACGTCTAAGTGATCTCATTTCCACTGCATTCAGTCTACTTTCGATCCTTTTCTGCCAACTCTAGGCCTCATATCCGTACATCGGTGTCGGTACCAGGACTCCATTGTGTACCGCTAGTCTTGCCTCGGTTGACAAGTTCCCGTTAGAATAATTCCCCTTTATTCCCTGAAGTCATCCTCCTTTCGATATCATTCTCAGCCTTTCTGTTTCTATTAAACATACTTCCCAAATACATGAACTCATCTATTTGTTCTTAACATTCATTACCTACAAGTATTTAGCGCGGTGTCTCGCTTTCCCCCTTCTCGAATACCATCACTTTCGACTTGTTAACATTCAACATGAGGTCGCTTTCCTTGCACACATCGCACATTCTACTCACTAGACTCTGTAGTTCTTGTTCATTATTCGCCATTAGTATTGCATCATCGGCGTACAATAAACAGTGTTCAATCAAATCGCCCATTTTTGCTCCTACATTCATTAATTACTAACTTTTAATTATATATATTGCACTACAAACACAAGTCATGTTTCATAGTACTATGTTGTAGTCTATGTATGTAGGTACTATCGGACGTTCTAAAACGCTGCATTCAGGATTCTGCGAAGGCGGGTTCAAATCGCCGGCCTTTCAGTTTATTTATTTATTTTTATGTTTAACCAAGACACAAACTGCTTTATTTAGCGAAATCGAAAATCTGCCGTCCAGCGTCACGGTACATAATGTACTAAAATCATTCTCAACATGGTTTTACGGAAACACTGGTCGTGATCGCGAAGCGGATTAATTAATCACCGGAGTATTATAATTCAATTTTTACTTAATATATACTGTTTTTGTTTTACATAATAATCTCATAAAAATATGATATTTTTGTATATTACGTCCACTCAACTGTTTTTTCATTTTGTTGGCTGTCAAAACACAGGCGTGTGCCTAGTTTGACAGCAAACTAACATCATGTACCTAATATAATAAATGAGAAAATTGTTAAAATGTCCCGAGTTAATTCAAAGTCTGTCTTGAGGTCAAAGTAGTTATTTAAACATTCTAATCAAATATAATCTTTGTTTTTTTTTTTTTACATGTTACCGAAATTTCAAACCATGTCGCGATAACATATCTGTAAATCAACATATTTATTGATACGCTTGAAATGTGACAGAGTTATTTCGTTTTTATAAAATACCTACGTCACTTTCAGCGGCGTTGCGGGCCACCCGAGTCCCGTGGTCGACTGAACGCACATTCTCCACGGCGTTCCTGTCTCGTGTCAAACATTTATAAATCAGTTCGAAGACTGCCGCAGTTGACTCGCGTATAACGTTTTATATAGTATTGTACACTCGACCCCCCAAATTTGTATTTTCTTATATTAAAATGTATCTATCATGTGCATGTCTTTTAAATTATATGTGTATATATTACGGTACAAATAGCTGTCACTATTACTGATCGTATAAAATAGAATTTATTAAAAATATTCGATTCTTCTCGTGCCGTATCCGTTCAACGGACGTTAGCTATTAACACTTTGTTTATTAGAACACATTTTTATTGTGAAGGTGTAGTTATTCAGAACAGACGGTGTGTGATCTTTTAAATACTAATTAAATGTATTAATTAGAAACGATAGGAACGATACATGTATTAATTGAAAAAGTGTAACTTATAGGTTCGAAAATTTGTCGTCAAAAATACTGTCGCTGTAGCATAGTTGGATAATGCACCTTCCCAGGTTTGGAAAGAGATCCAGATTCGAATCCCGGTGGCGCAACAACAATATTTTTCGATAAAATTGACTGTATATACCATAATAAGAAGTTAACAGAAATTGACTTTGAAGAGTTTTTTTTTATGAACCACTACATTTTCAATTTGAACCAATCATTCTACCTACAAACACGTGTTGCTCTCCCTTTACCACAACACTAATTTCAACCTCCCCACCCTTTCTCACCAGTTTTAATCTTCTTCTACTAATATTATATTTCCTTTTATTGTAAACTGCTACTTTACCTTATACTATGTATAATTCTTTATTTTACTACTTTGCCTGAACAAATCTGTGGAATTTTATAATTAGTTTCATATGCTACATATTATTATGTTGTATTATAATTATTTATACTGTTTAAATCCCCCTTAATTAATTAAATTAATATTTTATTATTCCTAATCTTGCTACTGTTAATTCATGGTGAAATTCCATTTTAATGATTTACTAAAACACTTAACTTTTTTCCCCCACTATTTATTTTTTACGACCATTGCCTGTCACGGCCATCTTCAGACTGGCATATTTTACTCTTAAGCTAGGATATTTATACAATTCAATACAGGGGTGTTTTTCAGTGAGTATATAATTTGAAAGTGGGTGCTAATTTGACTCTAGTATTGGGATTTTCCCTTATATGTTGTTAAATACTATGTACCTGTAATAGTATTTAACAACATATAAGAGAAAATCCCAACATTAGGTTCAAATTAGAACAAATATTTTCTTTATTAAATGTTATTCATGTTAATCTCGATAGTGTTTTGTTACAATTTTTTTATAATTTCCTCATCATAGGGCACGGGCCCTCGGACGGGCCGCCCAGGCTGCTCAGACGATAATTACGCCAATGATTTTATGCTCACGCCCGCTATTTACTTTACCGAGTCACCATTAAGTAAGGCGTAGTTAAGCCGGTTCAGGTTGGAGTCTAAACTGTGAATGAGCGTATCGTCACCAATTAGTTGTATTTATGTTCGAAAATTTAGTAGGTGTTGCAAGACATTATTATTATCACGTACGTAAAGTGAAACTATTGCAATTGCGCCAACAACTCTCTATTTAGCAGTGGCGTGCCCTATGCATTGACTTAGCTTATGGTGATGCGTCAATACTGTCATTATCGCTTTGCCTGCGACAAAAATACAATATTTCAAAATCATTTTGCTATTATCAATTATTAAGTGAAAGATTACAAATATTGTAATGTATAATAATATCTCGTTTATAATGCAGTTAGTCTAATTATATGTACAGATTTGCGTTGTGTAGTTGAAAACATTTTACAACACGACAGCAGTGAATAGTGCATTTTGTTATTGTACATTTGGGACTGATTTTGCCATAATTGCTGATCATACGAAACATGCCCAACTATTTTATTATTTATAAATAATTTGTATAGCGTCATTTTCGTAAAAACTTTCACCTCGACTGTTTATAATTCTACAATTAACTTTGTTTTTAAAATTAAAAATGGTTACTTTCACTTATGGATGTGACTTTTTGAAAAGGTGCGTTTTTAGTTTGTTCTTAAATAAAGTCTCATTGCATTAGATTGGTTAATTATCGTTTTTATATGAGAATTTTCATATTAGCGCGCGGGACCTCCCCTGCTGTATCGAAACTAACAAATAGGTTAATTTAGTTGTTCTAATGTATTTTAAGTAGCATTTTTTATAATGTATTTTATTATGTTATATAAAAATTACAGCCACTCAAAAACTAGAACTAAAATTTTCCTTTTGTTAGATAAATACTTAGGAGAGGTCGAAATATGTAATTTATATTTATTTCGCCGATATTATAGTTGTGCCCATTTTTTGTTTTTAAAAGAAAAATGTTTTTCCTATTTTGAAACTAAGCTAAACGCTTAGGGGCCCGGTCGTGTGATCAGTAGTGACTTTTTACTATAATAAAAATAAATGCGAAAACGGGTTGTTTGATCGTTAGTAAACTAATCTTTACTTCTTGTAAACTCATTTCACTCCGCGATATCCGATAGTAAAAATGAAAATCGATAGTTAAGTACGGTGGACTTTTCAACAGCTGTTCCAAAAGTCATGTGGCACGTTGATACTTTGAAAGTTGCAGTATACAACAATTAAACAAGAAATTTAATAGATTTAAAGTGAAACTGACCAGATATGTAAAAGATAAATTTTACTAAAAGAAAAAACTTAAATCTTGTTTATATTAGATATATACAGGAGTGCTTGTGTATGCACTATGTTAAGAATTAAATAAATATTCGTTCAATAGCCCCCTATTTTAGTGATGAGAGATCTCGTTGTTTAATATACATTATTACACATATACGAAAAAATGTCACCACCAAAGTGACAGATATTGAACAATCGAACGCCTAGGCGAAAAAATCCATAGATAATGCATAAAATAGATATTTCATGTCTCCATACGTCTCCGTGTATGCATTGACAATAGTAAATTTGACGTTGGAACAACCCGCAAACGATTTTAACCAGTTAAAGTCGTTAGTAAAAAGTTACTAATGATCACACAACAGGCCCTTGTACTACGAAAATAGGACTAACTTGCTGGTGTCGTGGAACGAGGCGCGAACCCCCGACCAGCTTCTCAACCACTGCACCAACAAGCTACTGTGTGTATGTATGATTGTATGGAGTGCGCGCCCCTGCCATGTGGTGCGTCAGTATCCTTCCTAGTGTAATGATGTTATCCAAGACCCGAGGTGCGTGATTATTTGAGTGACTGATCCACACAAGTTTACGTTGTGTTTAGTTAACCTTCGATGATATGTCAACTAGGGGGTCGCAAACCGGGTCCCGACTCTCGCATATACCAGGATACCGCACTAAAATGATATTTCAAAATACCGGGATTATCAACATTTTCGTTATTTCATTTTCAAAAAAATATAAATCGCTGTCTTATTTAAAACAAAACATGCGATGTGCGAACGGACAATTTTTTTCCACTATTATAATTGTTCTGATCCAGATTTTAGATTCATATTATACGTATATGTACAATATATACTAAAATATATGATTTCAGTGAGATAGTCATATACAGTCATATTGTTTAACACATCCAATGCTGTGCCCGCGGGCACACAGATTTTCGCTGGGTGCGTTCACGGCGCTTGGCGCGGGCACCCCTATTTCTATAGCTAAAATGTTTATAAAATTTATTTATTTATTTTTAACATCAGTTTAGTATACATCCATAAATCGTACAATTTGGTCGAAATCATTTGTATTATATATCGGTATTGTAATGGTGTGTTTACACAAGACAATAACTATTTTTCTACACTGAATTATATTTCGTAACATTTTATAAAACTCTGAACCTTTATTTTTTAAACTTAGTGAAGTATATTTTGTGTGCACAATTATTATTCTTGCATTTATATAGGACAAAGTGAATTTATAATAGTTTTTTTTTCGTGATTGTTTTATAAACTGTAGTGATATTTTTGTGTTTTTTTTTCAATCAATCTATATTTTAAAATTAAATAATAATAGACAGAAGACAATAACAAATACATTTTATTTTATTACAAACATTATTAATTTATATTCTATTACATTACATACATTTATTAAACGCATTACACACATTGTAGATATCGAAGACTTCCTCTATAGGCCCGTGTCATTCAACATCCGATTTCCTCGTCTAATGTGCACAGGAACGTTTTTGTATACTTTCATACCTGAACGCCACGAAAATAATAATATATTAGTGTGACAAAAGATGTTTCATTTGGAAAAAATAAAAATAAAATAAATCTACCGGGTGCCCGTAGAAAATTACCCGGTTCTGGGTTATTTTTAAAACACCCGGTTCGGAAGCCCTACATCTCCCATAAAATTTTGCGGACTGTCTGCTACACTCTGTATACGAAGCATAATATAATACTTTTATATTAATTCTGCAGTGTTACACAATACGCCAGAAAGTTCTATAGCAATGCGTAACAACGTTCCATTACTTCTAGAATGAACTTCAGCCCGGTGATGTGATAAAAACTCGAAAAAAAATATTTTTATTTGACTCATTTTTTTCTTATCTTTTCTAATCGATAAGATTTTCCTTTTAACATTAATTATTTTATCTGTTATTCTTTTTCAATTTGTTTATTTTAACTTCTTCAATATTAACAAAATTACTTTGTTTAAACCACTATTTATTGATTATTCAACTTGTTTCGATACCTATGGTAACTTCTTTAAGAAATAATGTATACTAAAATTAAAAATACAAGCATAGATAAAAATAAAACTATAAAGTGGTGGGTAACTAAGTAGGAACTAATATGAAAAAAAATTTAAAAGGTGACTATTTATAAAGAAGATTTGGTTATTTATAGTATTTTGCTAGCTATTAACACTTTTTCTTATTTCTAAAATTAACTGTAAACCCCTAGTATTTGTATGTATAATTTCTAAACCGTTGCTAATGTCAAAAGAATGGTTTGTTTTCAAAAGGTGATTGGCGAATTCAAAATATTTGTTGCTATTTAGGCATCACAAGTGCTCCTTTTATTTTAACTTTGAACGCTTCTGTTTATCTTCTGATTAAATTATGTACATACTTATTTTTGCTGTACATAGCGTATTATTTTATTATGTACATTCACAAGTGTGGGCGGGGTTAGTAAATATGAAAACCTCTGCAAATTCCGTTAGTATCTAACAAAAATCACATATTCAGTTTATATTTTGGGGCGTAGCGAGTTTTAATGATAAATTCTTAATTAATGTTAACCTGTACACGCCAGCACTCTCCACTCCACTCCACTCTGTATTGCCTGAAAGAAAAACAAGGCGGCGACCCACGGTTGATTTGAAACGCGGCAGACTTACGTCGTGTTACCGCCGTAACGGTACATTACACATTTAAATCATTTAAAGAATATATCTAATCGAGTATTTGCTTGTGTTCAGGGGCGTGCACTGCATACAAGCAAAAAAGCTGTGTATTACTAAAAATTCTGGGAAACAAATATAAATTAAATAATTCATATGTTATAATTACGCTAGCGCCCACCGTGTATCAGTAGAATCATTAGATGCGTAGTTCTGGATGCTACCGCGCGACGCCACCGGAGCGCTGTAGTCCTCTACTGGGTTATTATTCATTTATTGCTACTACCATTGCTGGCCACCGTTTTAATCTATCGTTCTATTCAAGCCATACAATTGCTACCTACTGAATTGAAAATTCCACTCGACAGAGTCAGAAATTAATCAGCTGATCCAGTACGAGTCCTTACTTATGCTGTTTTCATTATTGTTCTTTGTGTTCGAGGATAATGCATTTTTATTACGATGGATTCATTTTGCTTAAAGACGTATGTTAAACGAAAGTTCATAAACCTATGTACAATGTAGCATGTAGTATATTATATAGTATTGTGTAATATCATGGTAACAGCATAACTTAAGTATATACCTACTGCACGCCACTGCTTTTATTAATTGGTTTAGTTAGGTTATACCGTGGTAGACTGCATCTTTTTTTTAGATAATAAATTATCTTTTCAACATTAAAAAATTGGTGTTATAGTAACATTGGCCGTGGCCGCGCAGGTGCCAACCATTGGTCGTCAAATGGCCATTAAAACAAACTATCAAAGATGAAAATATTTTCACGCGTTCGATAACGAGTGACGTGGCTTTTCAATTTTTTTTGGAGATCTGATGTCATTTAATATTCAAAATTGTTAACGAAAACAAATTTTTATTACCATACTGATTTGATTGATTTTGATTACAGATTATTATTTGCAAAATAACTTTATTTTGAAGCTTGCATCAGAATAAACATTTTTTAATTAATTAATACACTAACAAGTACAATAAGTATTAAATATTACATTTTATTTATATATACGCTAAGTATATATAAAGTACTTGTTCTGAGATAGGTAGCCATTTATTATTGTTGTTAATATTCCTGAAAACTGATATGTACAAAAGTAGGAAGTGTAAGGTAGGATTAATTTAAACAATTACATAGTAAAAAGGTGACAAGTATAGAATAAGTAAAAATTTAAACACAGACTAAAGACATGTAAGAAGTGAGGAACCAAAGTATGAAGAACATTTAAGTATGGACATATTAAAGAAACAGGGGAAAAATAATTGGCAGGATGAGAACCCGTGGACTGTATCAATTACAATAATGATTACTTGACGCAACCCGAATTGAATTCAGGAAGGAAAATAATTGCAGATGGATTTGGCCTACCTCGCTCTAAAGTCCTGGGTCGGACGTCGTTTTCACCTCCGGTTGACTCGCACTTCTTTTAATGAAGAACCGAGATATCACTGCATTTCCAGAGCTGTTGAGAACACCGCCTCTTCGTGGTCCTAGCGTTACGCACGGCGCTGCTTTCGGACGGTAAAAAAGATCACAGATCTTGACAGTTCGGTGCCAGAAGGCAATCTGTCCCCCCGTCGGCGAAATCCCTAAGTAATTACTGTGTGACAGGTGTATATTAAGGTTTATATTGGAAGGACAAAATGCACAGGGAGTAGGTACTCGACTTGCGTCAACAATAATAATAGGTTAAAATAAGTACACTTGAGAAACAGTAAAAAAAGCATAGTAAAGATATGGTAGAAAGATCAGAGTAGAGTAAAAACAAGATAAAAAGCATGATTAGAATACTATAATTCAACATTATAAATTGCTAATGTTTTAAATGATATTTATATAATAGAGTCCACGGATGAGATTTTCGTCTAGATGCAATTTCTGAGACAGGTATTATGCATCCATGAGATTTTTTGGAGACATCTCTAGGTTTTCGTAGTTCAAGCACCGCCACTTGTATCACACCCCACTGACGTCACGATACGTCAAATGTCAGTCCACTGACCGTTTGTCCTTTAAATAAATTTGAATATCTCCTGCAGCAGTTGAAACAATGTAAATGTTTGCAATTTAATGCTTTTGATTTGTCCAACATTCAGATTAAATAGTTAAAGGCGTCTATGGTTCTATGTGACGTTCGAGCGTCATCGGGTCGGATTCTACCAATCTCAATAGCGGCGATCTCGTGAGTTTTATCACCACATTAAAATCCCGACACGTGCGCGCGGTACTGAGATTTATATTTATGTGTCTCACCCGTGAACACTGAGCATTGCTTCTGTTCAGGTGTTTTTTTTTTTCTTTTTTTTTATGGTTACTTACATCGGCGGCGCGGGTGCGTTATCAGAACCTAATAAGTATATCGGAGCGGTAGAGAGCATCAGCTGCCGATGAGTCATCGCCTGTGGTGTGTTATCATGTTCCTAATTTTGTTGTTTGGCGTCGTTGGGGATTTGCTGGGGTCACATATCGTCATGATACACCATTATCTGATTGCCAGCTCCGCCACGCGTCAGGTGTCCACCCGGGCCGTTCACGCTTCAAGCACTTACGGTGCGTGTTCTCATTTCGTTAGTAATGATTCGCACCTATTCGATCATTTTGGATTAGGACAGAAACAATGTCACGGATCTGCTGAAGATATTTATATTTTAAATACAAATTAAATTAATTAATTAGAAAGATATACGTGTACAATCAATAAGGCAAAATGTTTGTTACTACCGGGATTCGAACCTGGATCTCTTCCTATCCGGGTAAATGCATTAACCGATTATGCTACGTCAACACAGTAAGTTGACGACAAATTTTCGAAGTTTATATGTTGCATGTTATTTGTATTATTATATTTATATTTCGTTCTGATCTTTGTTCTTCTTTTGTGTCACTATTTATTATGTTACACGCAGTAGCTTCAATCAAATGAGACACGACATCTTAATGTCTCGGTCTGCCGTAGCTTACTCCTGACCGATGCAATGCACCTCTGTGGACCTTTTTCATGCCTATTTTATTTTATAATTTACCCAGCAATTGACAGTTCAATGACGCAATACATTAAAAAAAAAGTACGATTTGTATTTTATAATTAAAAATTATAGTCATTAAACCCTTTAAAACAGTGGGTTGATAATGAAATACAATGTACATAATAGGCCCTGAACGCGTCTCGCAATTGGCTGGTACTGACGTCAGACGACTGGCCACAATGACATCAAGCGACATCTATCGGAAAGAAGAGCGTCACTCGCCTATCTGCCGCAAGTTTTGGATCAGCCGCTGGCACGTAACAGTATTGAATAAATCTCGCGTTAACCGTGAGTAGTTTATCTTCTCATAACCTTTTCTAGTCCGCCATCACGCATATTCTTCCCACTCCGCGATCATCCGAACACAGTGAGCTGTGAGAATTGGACCCCCAGCCTCACACTTAAACCGATCCTTCTGATGCCACGCGCCTACACTCTTTTCTCTCGTCACACCGTCCACCAACGGATCCAGGGAGGGATAGCGATAAATTTTGTTTAATACGTATTGTAAAAAAACCCGACCCTTTTTGCTTTAAATCAGTATAAAAAAATTTCGAACAAAAAAAAAACACATTGCTAGTTTCGATCTATAAATACAAATTTGTCTGAAATTAGGGAGAGGGGGAGCGATCGCGTCTATCCCCCTCCACCCCTGAATCAGTCCTTGCATCCGTCTCAAACTAACATTCGAGCCCTGGGCGCCATACCCGGATACCGCTCCCATTCTCACAGACTCTCAATGGCGATACACAATTAACATCCCTAAAAGCATAATTATATACAGAACCAATTATAAATAAATATATAGCACCAATATATTTATTTATTTATTAGACTATTAACATACATGTTTTTGTCATAACATAGGTGAATATATTATAATATAACATGATAAACATAAGATACAATTATATTGCAATTAAGTTTATACTCATAGTTTATTGTGTGGGATGGAGTAGACTCCACCTCTGATGTATACAGCATTGTCCTGGCTATTTTGCTAGACTGCCATCTGTGTTAAAGTAGCCAGTTTTTTTTCGTGCTGTTGTGGTGTTATTTAATTCAAGAAAGATAAAAAAGATTCGACAAGAGTAAAAATAAAAATAGAGAAGAAGAAAAAAATGTAGTGAGAGTGTTGTAGAACTAGTGAATTATTAGTGTAAACACTGTATAATGATTGTTAGAATGTTGGATAGCGATGCTTCTGATTGATCTCTACCCAATTGGATCATATATCGGGTCCATATTTGTGTAATCTTATTGCAAGTGAACGATTTCCAGTTGGTGCCGAGTGTGTTGTACAGTTTCGGAACTAAGAGCATGTAGAATCTTTGACAAAATGTCGTTGTTGCTCTCGGAACTGGCGTGTAGGCGTTCGTTGTTTGTCTTTTGTTGTGTCCATGGTTTATTGCTTGGGGTGAGTTGTTGTTAGCATGGAAATATTAGACGAGTCTCAACATATACATTTGTCTTATATATACAAACATGGTTTCAAGAAAATGTATCGTGTTTAAGTATTTTGTAGCTTAGTTTCTGTGTTAATGTTATCATGTCTTCGTCCTAAAGTTATGCTCAGAATTATTAGGTTGATGCATAATTATCCACCGTTTTTGAAATGACAAGGACAAGCATCAGGAGTGACGAATCGCGGACAGAAATGGCCAAAGGTAGTAGTACAACAGCGACGTGTACCTGGCCCAGCTTGATCGCCTTTATACTGCCGTTCAGCTAAAAAGACCGCGCAAAAAGAGCACCCTCATGTCGAACACCGTGTGATCGGAATCCATCGCTAGCGAGAGATGGGATTTATTACCCCACCCGCCCTATTCTCCCACCGAGGTCCCCGCGGACTACCGCATCAACCACTCTGAAAATTGGTAGGTTGGCAGTAATTGTACATAATATGTTTTGAGTTTGTTTTCATTTTTGGTTATGTTACAATGTAATTTTTAAAAACCGTCCAAATAATAGGCTGTCGTGTTGATACATAATGAATTAAAACCATGCCCCCGCTTGATAATAACGAGCCACAACACCTTTGCATATAGAAACCAAAGGTTTTAGATTAAATTTGCTTGAACAATTAGAAATGGACAAAATAACTAATGACCCAAATATAACTTTAATCAATAGCCAACAGAAAATTATCTTCTCCCCACTTCTTAATATGTTCAAAAAACTTAAAATCACATAATGGGGTAATTTCGGTAATTAAAATAAATAGAGGCACTTACAGAATATTTCAACTAATCGTTTACAGAAACGGGAAATTAAGCTTAATATAATAATTTTACAATAAAACCATTAGTAGTAATCATAGATGTTATACATATTAACGGGAAATTTTTAATGATAAGGTTAGTGCCTCTCAGAATAGGGAATATTAATTAATATACATCTAACCACCTAATCACCCATGGATAGAGGAAGGGGTAACTAAAATCATGTAATTAAGTCGACTGTACGAACTAAACACAATACATATGTAGCCGAAAAATTATAAGAATCTTTTATAATATAGCTTGTCGTGGTTGGATTTGTTGCGGGATTGACGCATTTGTGTGCGTCTAATCTTTAATTTCCTCCGATAGCCACAATCGAAATCTTTTGGTCACAGTGTAACCGCTTACTTCGCAAGCTTTCAACTGCACATTTACCCGCTTGTACAGCCACGTAATTTCTCTGAACACTTTCACAATCTCCTTGACCGTTTTCTCTGGCTTCCCAAGTCTTCTATTCCGTCCACCTACCTAACCACTGTTCATTACTTGCCATGTTCACTTACCAATGGTGCAATTTCACTCGCCACCCCAGCCACTATTTCCGTAATCAATTAATATCCAACCAATTTCATAATCTCGCAATTTTTCCCACTCACTTTAATTATTTTTCCGGCCGATCCACAATTTCCTCGACGACTTTCCGGATTGTTTTTCGTTTCCACACACACACACACACACACACACACGCACACGACTGACGTAACTGGTACGGCATCATGCGGCAGGATAGCTTCACAACAGAATTATGTATATTTTTGTATCTGAAATACAAATGTTTTGACGGCGTCCATCGGATGGTTCAAGGAAGCGCGAGTGACACGCGCCCTGGCTTTCGCATATTAAATCATTTACACTTAAAGTTTTGAGAGTTTGCGGTGTAGCCATTTGTCACCCTAGAGTGCGAACGGGATTAAGTGATAAGAAACTATTTTTTATAATTTTGTCTCGTTCTTCCACCCGGCGTCAGATTACATTCGCCACTATTTATAAGCCTGCTTTTAAATAAAAACAATTTGTTTCTTGGCTAAATATAAAAACTTATTACGGCTAGGGCTCGGTTTAAAAATTAAATTGTATTACAGTACATGCTGTACCTGCATATGTATAATGCAATGGTATATTAATCATTGTTTATTATACTGCCGAATTCGCTTTTGGTTCGAGGACTGTTGCGCATCACGTGCGTTATACCGGCTACCTACCTAGTACTATTACTACCTACTTACTTTAGGGCTTATCAAAATAGATGCAATTTATAATAGTTAAATTCATACCTACATATTATCATTGTATTCGTTTCGAACGAACTCGGTTACTGGGAAGCCCACTTGAGATATTAAGGGTCGATGAACCCATCAAAACGATTGGGACTAAAAGCTTCCATTAAAACAAAAAAATATATATATATTAACCAAGAACAAAGGATTATAGATAATAAATGGCCCGAAGCCGTGTGTTTTGGGTATCGGTCATGAGAAGTTCTTCTTAAATAAATTAATTATTTTCTCTCGCATAATGTACAAATGATGCACATCTCATTTTAATTCGGCACTACGCTGGTGCGAGAAATATAATTCGTGATCCGACACCGTTGACCTTGGAGCCCATGCGCCTTTGTGCTTATGCGGTAGTTTTAATATATTGTTAATTCTCCTCAATTGTCAATTTGTGGCATAACTTTTTTTTTTTTTTTTACCAATATTTCTAATTTGATATAATATATTTTGTTATTTTTCATTGAATGCAAATATTCTCGGTTAGCTCTGGACGAAGGCAAACGATAAACGCGTTTAACTAATTAATCAACGCCAAATAGTAATAAATCATTTTATGTTTTTTCTATACGAGTCTATAATCGGTTAGTTGTAAAAACTTATATGCGCCTTGCGGTATGCGATACCTTGTTTGCTGCGGATTTACCTGAACATTACCATATTTGTCCTACATAAACAATTGTGTCGGCAGAGCGGTCAACACTTATTTTGATCTGCGAAATGGATGATACGACATTGTTTTTTTTTTTTTCACAATTTTATTCAGATAATCTAAAAATCTAGACACACACAAAGTATCTTATTAAACAGATTAATTTACGTTAAATTAATAAAAAAAAAACTATATAATATTTACGTTTCCGATTCGATTGTTAAAGGGGGGGAGGGATAAGGGCTGAGTCCTCTTGTCTCAGACATATTAGGTAACAATGGCGTGATACTTTTTTTTGGGGGACCCTATTGCGGAGAACACTGTGAAATTGTTTTATTTTAATTTTGTATATAATTGTATAAAGTAGTTGCAAAAATGGGTACAATTTTTAATTTTTTTTTCAATATTTTTATTAATTATGCTCAATAGGGTCACGAACAGGGTAAAGAAGTGAAATGGGACGAAGATGATGGGGATCGGATGAGGGATCATATAGGCCGAGGGTGTCTATGGAAAGGTTTGGGATGGAAATTAATTTAGAAGATAAATCGCGCGTGTCGTTTGAGTCTCTATGAATGATTGTGTTTCTGACAAACCGGAGTGAGTTTGTGATTCTCCCAAGGATGTAGTTTTATTTGGCTCGCGTATGCGAGTATAGGACGGATGATTGCTTTGTACAAGAGTAATTTGTTTTTTTTTTAGGGATAGTGAACTGTTGGAATTTAAGAGGGGGTATAGTCTGTAGTAGGAGTATGTATACGTGAAACAACTTCTACGCAGGTAAAAATTAAAACAATATACAATATTAAAATGTTAATATTATTTTCAATTTAATGATAACATGAACCGATCTTAAAATGTGAAAACATTGAATAATTACACACTACGCCTCATATTTGTGTGTTGTTTCATTATTTATTTATTTGTTGTACACGCCCTGTTCAGGCATTAACGTTTATTTATTTTTTACATCATAGAGAATCACACATTATATTATATCTGCACTTTATTCATAATCAAAATTATTTTTAATAAAGTGATGTAAAACAAATTGTAAATTATAGAAAATGAATAGAACAAAACAAAAATTATACATAAATACAAATACAGTTGGAAGAAGTGTCATAGTTAGCAAATTACACACAACTTGTCGACAAGTATTACACAAAAAAATTGTAACAATTTAGTCCTATAAACAGATAAACTAACAACAAAAATGTCGACTTACCTCGGTTATGGGGTTTCAAAAAAAATAATAGTGCTTGAAATGTTAGATAGTAGAAGAAGACAGGCGCCATCGTCATTATCGCTATCCACAATGACATCCAACAAGAAATATGTAAATAGTATGATAAAATCAAGAAACGCTTTTTACATTGCTCTTTGCTGACGCCGAGGTTGTTCTGGCAGAATCTAAAGTCTACACAACCCCGGTGAACCTGGACACTTACAACAGACCTCATCTGCAAGTTCAAGGCAGCCCAGCTATGAGACGAACTGTACTCGGAGTGTCCTTGCGAGATAAAACGAGAAATTAACATAGTCACGATGACGAAGAAGTTTTGTTAGTTCGCTAAATAACAAAGCTGAAATGGCAATGACCCGGGCACCTCGACAACCGTTGTAGTAAGATAGATAAAAATAAATGTTTTAAGCTCTTTAATAAGTAAACTTGTTGAAAAGTTCACCAGGTGTAATTTCTTTCCAAATACAATTCAATATCGGTTCTAAAATTTGTTAAATAATGAAATTCATTAAATTCTAATTAATTAACCAACACGCCGTAGGCAAAGATGATAGAGCGCCACACTCTTCTGTTCTGACACATAATTCTCGCCTCATCCACATTCATGCATCTTCTCATACAAGCTCGCCGATTATTGTGGCTTCTAACAGGACCATCTTCCAGTATCTGATTTACCTGGTAGTGCCAAGTGTTATCAACATATTCACTATTAAATTCGGACACAAAAAAAATCGGCATTTTTCATTTTTTTTTCAGTGCCGATAAATTTAACAACTTTCATTTATAGCTTGCATCAATATAAAAATACTTTTACATAAAACGAGTAACTTTGATTATTTTAGGAATTATATACTTGTACTGCAATTTGACACCACATTCTAATGGAACAATAGCGATACGGCATATTTCAAAATTTAACCGGGGTATCGCTGAATTATTTAATATTCTGTGTCAAAAAAAGCAATACGACACGGGGGGACTAACCGTTCTCTGGGGACCGAGATGGCAGAAAAACATAAACACAGTGTATTCCGAAAATAAATCATTTGCCAAACCGAACCACACATTACTGTGTTCGTGAATATATATCGCGCGAGTATTTTTGGATTCCCATTAGTACTCGGAAGAATGTTGAGGATGAGGAAAATGAAAGTTTTTTTTTTTTTAACCTATCTGTCAAGTCAGCGTGCTCGCGACCCGATTTAATTATTGACTTATTTACGCGCCGCGCTAGGAATTAAAATGTCGATATTAGCTTTACTTTATACGGGCTGTAACAAACAGACCTAGGCCACACAATACTTATGACTAAATCACTAGTCGAAAATGTTCAAGGGATATGTGCCTAATCTCGACCGTGTCGAGAGATATGAGCATTTAAAAAAAAAATCGTAATTATGCGATTATTGCGTACAAAAAATTAAAGGCCGTCGAATTTTATTTTAGACTATTTTATTTTAGATGATTTAGGGCCAGAAGATGTAGATTAATAATAAGTAAATTTCGTAAATATCTATTTCGAAGCAAGTATGTAGAATTAAAACGTAACATGATTTTGTAAAAAAATTCTAACAATTATATTTTCCGTAACGGTACAGAATTTTCTCATATTCCTTGAACATTTTCAAGAACATACTAGGTCTGTTACACCCAGCATTATAAGCTAGCCCACTGGCTTTTAAGTTTTGTACGTATCTGAAATCATATTTACTGTGCCTACATTCCGATATGGAATTGATCTAAAATATTATAAAAAAATACGTATTCCATTGTGAATTAGTAAAGAGTAGGAAAGTAAAACTGATCGCTCTATGCGAGTCTCTCACCTTAGCGCGAGAAAGCAGGTTACATGTCTTCGAAAATAAAGTCTCGGTTTACTGCCCAATACGTACGTGATAACGTAACAGAAAAACGACGAGTGTTAAAGAACTTGGAAACGGTGTTCAGCACCAGTTAGAAAGAGCAGATGAGTCGGGGTACAACGAGAGCACATTTGGTGTAGGAGGCTGCGCGGTATCGCCCTGTCACCCGTGTGCGGAGCACTATCGAACAGCCACCATTGTAGCATTAGGCGGCGTAAGAGTAGGAACCTTGAACCTTGTGGGTATGCTCTCATTACGATTATGAACTTCCGTGTCCCGTGAAGCCGATAAAGAAGAAGAAAGAAATCGTTAACATACGTGTAAATAAATTGTATAATCTTTTTTCCTACTCGTACAAATTACTAATCTATAAGCAATGATGCAGGTATCAATTTGATGATATCTTACGTCATCTGTCCGTACGTGATAAACGGCAAACGGCGATTTGTACAAGTTGTACTTGTATTTAATAAATTATTTCAGCGGTGTATATTGATTTTTCTTAAAAGTGTGCAATTCAAGAGAGGTCAGGCGGTCGATATAATTCAACCCCATTAACTGTATCCAGAAGGAATACGCTCTGTGACGTTTTTCAGATAAATACGAATTTATTTTCTCGTTAGTGGAATTGTATTTTGTTAATAAATAAATGTATTCAAATTATGTAATTCTTCTAAATGGACCAGTCGTCGCATCCAACAGGTGCAATTTATTAGAATGGAGACCTCGCGCTGATAAAAGTGTTGGCCGTCCTCAATCCCGATGGAGCAACATCAAAAAAGTACTAATATATATATATATATATAGTCGTGATAGAAATAGAACTCAGTTTTATGTGTAGTACAATATTTGTTTCATTTAAAAAAATAAAAAAATCGCGTTGAACATCTAGCACGTGTGGTTCAATATGATCTATAAGATACACAGTTTTTAGATAAATGTATAAAAACGGGTACGATCTTATACATATGTATTTATAGTTTCATGTGAGAGTAACATACGCAACATAATTACGAAAACTAAATGTGCATCGAAATGTTCGTGAATGATACGTCACCGAGGCCGCGCAGCGATGCTGAACGTACCCAGCAATTATCGGTATGTGGGCATTGCGATTATGGGTGTTTATCCGTGATCAAATAAGCATTATACAAGAAGAGTTATCACTATACAGTATAAAAGTGTGTGTCACCAGTTTTGGGAATTTATTGTGGGAAGAGTTATGTTGTTATGTGTGTCGATCAGAAGGTTGTATATGGAGCTGGGGACTTATTTCTCCCAGGTCTCCACCGAGTTTGTATGAAGGTGATATCGCGGAGTGTGTGCGTGGATGTGGCTAGAACAGGTTGGACAAATAATTTATAGTTGATAGGCATTTATTACGGATAGATGCCCAATAACAGGTGAGATATGAGCATTGAATACGTGAAACGTCTGCTGGTGAACTGTTCGGGAAATCGGTTGCGAGAGGAGTGAACGGTTATGGCCGGCTCCCTGGGCTGCTGCGCCGCGATGTATTGTCATCAGTTTGTGGGTCGGTACCGGTTGTACCTTTAAGGTTGATGTGAGCTTATTGTTTGCACCCAAGTATATTCAGGGTGAGTCACACACATTTCCAATCAGCCATAAATACGCTGGGTACCGACGACATGTAACAATACCGACGCGGCCAGCAGCACACGTACGGGCCGACCCACTATCATCGATATCTTCCAGGCGGTCCGAAGAGCCGATGTGTTCAATCCAGCGATTAGATCTCTTACTCTCACATTACCATCATCCTCTGTGGTTAAAAAATTAATAATGCCTTTCAAACAGATTGTTAGGAGCCTGTCGCGAAAAGAGCATCTTCGGCATTTATTTTACAGCATCAATTTTTTCTTTCTCGCTTGCCCTCCAGATTCAAGAAAGCAAGCACCTTGAGCAACCGAACCGTTGTGATTGATCTAGCTTTGTTACTTTGTTGCATATTACTTGCTGGCAGAGAGCGGTTTGCCGGGGTGTCAGATAACATACTAAACCGCATACAAGTCGAGCCGATCGCACGAATAAAACGGCATATAAACTTTTACTAACGTACATGTATAGCGGTTTATTTATGTTTCATTTTGTGAGTAATTTAAATATTTAATAATGTATTACCATATAATACGTTGTTGTCTTGGCCACTCGGACGCGTCGCATCTTTTGACGCAATTGATGATGTTTCAAATCGTTTGGTTTACATTGGTAGTCTACGATTCGCACGCGAGTCTAATCTCAAGTATACGTAACATGAAAAGTGCCTGTTCCGTACAGGAAACAAGAACTGTAAATGTAGGGGTGGTTCGCCGGTTCGCTCTGGTAGCTCGGATGAAGATTGTCTGCAGCGTGGTGCAGCGGTCCAGGGGGGTCCAAAAATCTCGTCCAGTGTAGCAGCCAAGTCGTGTAGTAATTCCGGTTCCGTGTCCAAAGTCGATGCCAAGTCAGGAAGCCAGAAGATCCAATAGTTCAAAGTAGTAGCAGGGTCGAAAAGATGAGATGAATAAAAAGTCGTAATTTGCTTATCAAGTCCAGTGGTGCGAGAGACGAGTGAGACGAGAGTGCTCTTTGCAGCCACTGGACCATTATTTATTTTACATCTAAAAATACCACGAGCGCTACAGGCTCCAGGAGATCTCCTCCAATCAAAATGCCGGATCCGTCCCCCTGCCGCCCCGCTGCGGTCCAGCGCAGCCACCCCCTGGCGGCGAGATCTCGAAACTTGGTTCATTTTTCTCGCCGCACAGTTGAAGACGGCAGACTCCGAATTTCTCCGGCATTTCCTCTCTCCTCTTTACAATTTTACTTTCTCAGGCACCGCGAGTATTTTATCTTATAGTCTTTATTGCTCCTCGCGATGCCTGATAAGTCTTATCCGGGGCGATGGCCCGGGGAATTAATTATCGCACCTCAAACTTGGAAAACTCGTTTTCGATGCCTAAATGATTTTTGAGGTGCATAATATTATCGCCGGGCGATCGCCCCTTCCATTCTCTTTTTATTGATATCATATTTTCATTACAAATAATTTTCTACGACTAGTTATCAGTAAAAATAAGTGCGGCATAGTCTGCGCGCCGGCGGGGGCGGAGTCTCGCAGCGGCCCGCTACCCCCTCCACTCGGCGGTCCGTTGACGCAGTGGCGGGGAGAATCCAGTGGCGCGGGGTGCCGGGCGGAATGTTTTGTGACGCGGAAAAATGGCCCCTTTTGTTCATACATTTCTCGGGCCACTTTCTACCGCGTCCGTGGTTCGCAATGCTGTGCGGAACAGTGCCATTGAGGAAATGTGAAACGTTTGCGAACACTCCTCTTGAGCTCTGGGTCTTCCAATAGGGAGTTTGTTATCTCAAATTCGAAGCGAATTCGTCTGCATGGACATCTGACATGTCCATTTCCTGCCCTCCTTGGTCTCGGACACGGCTGAGATATTTGGTCGCGTTTGCGTGGAACCTCGGTTTACGAACTTTATTCGTTCCGTAAAACTGTACGTAAACCGAAACAATCATTTCCATACAGAGCACAGAGTCACGAGCGTGAATATCTTCAAGAGGATATTCAAAAAGTTGAAAAACAATGCATGAAAAATAATCTGCGTTTTGTTCTGTAATCTATATCATTTGTACTAAGTCTGAATGTTCAATCTGATATGATATATTTCATGTTGTAAACATTTATCATGAAATTAATCCGATTATATTATATCTACCAAAAAGCAAAACGGTTTTGAAGAAAAATATGTTTACAATTTCACATGTCACGAAGTCACGCAGAAAAAATATATCTGTCGAAAATATGTATGTATTGTAATTACCACCAGATAATTTTTTTCCTATTGTATTTCTAAGAACTATTTATTATCAAAGAACTGCGCCCTAAAACTGCAACTTCGCATTAAAATTATTAAATAAAAATATTATTTAAATTTTTCTTAGGGAGAACACATTCTCATTCAGAACATAGGTCTGTGATATCATATAAGTTCGAACATTTGACATCAATGCACTGTGTTGATGTAGGATAATTGATTAATGCAATTTCCACTGATAGGAAGAGATCCAGGTTCGAATCCCCATAGCAACAACAATATTTTTCGATAAAATTGATTTTATATTTAATTTAATTTGTTAAATATGAATTAAATATATTAATTATAAAGATATACATATAAAATCAATTTTATCGAAAAATATTGTTGTTGCGCCACCGGGATTCGAACCTGGATCTCTTTCCTAACCGGGGAAGGTGCTTTATCCAACTAAGCTACAGCGACAACATTTTTAGCGACAATTTTCGACCCTATATGTTAACTTTTTAGGAAAGAGATCCAGGTTCGAATCCCGGTGGCGCAACAACAATATTTTTCTATAAAATTGATTTTATATGTATATCTTTATAATTAATAAATTTAATTCATATTTAAAATATCACATACCTATGTTCTGAATAATTACAACTTCACAATAAGAATGAGTTCTCCTAAAATTTAATTTGTATTTAAAAAAATATCACGTACCTATGTTCTAAACATTTTTACGTAAAAACAATTGTAGATCTTCTTTGATATTAGCAAATTACTTTGTGGCCACATATTATATAAATAATAAGATAAAACACTTTGTTTAAATGATTATTTATGATAAATCAACATGTTTCGATGCCTGTGGTGTCGTCTTCAGGTAACAATGTGTACTCAAATTAAAAATACAAGCATAGATAAAAACAAAACTATAAACATATAAGTGATGGGTAACTAAGTAGGAACTACTATGAAAACAAATTTAAAATGTGACTTTGCAAAAAGGATTTGATTATTTATAATATTTAACTTGCTATTAACACTTTTTCTTATTTCAAAAGTTTTTCAACCATTGCAAATTAATTTGTAGACCCTCGATTTTTTTTAAATATCGTCCTTATCTTATATCGAAACATGTTGATTTATCAATACAAAGTGTTTTATCTTATTATTTATAAATTATAGATCATTTATTTAACTCTTAATGGAAAATAGTATAAAGCCAAATGGCCTCCTCTAGACGCCGCATAAATACAATCACATTTTTTATTACATTTTGGCATATTTTTGGGATAATCTGTTTGTTGACTTTCAGCTGTTGATTTGTATACTAATTACAGTAGACCCTTTTGTGTGCAATTGCCAAAAAAAAAATCAGATAAATCAGGCAGCCTATTCGTGTCACCAAATTCTGACATTATGCAACCAGGAAATGCATCCGTAGCGTGAACTGTGTGCAATATGGCACCGTCCTGTTAAAATCACGTTTGCTGTAGACCTGGTTAATGAATTTTGTATCGTTGATTTTGGCGATTTCTTATGTACGATGTAGACTGTCATCACAAACACTTTCTCTTGCGGCGTTTCTGCCAGACTTTGGATATCTCGCACTGCATAACCTGATTCAAAATTATCGATTACGCGCTGTATTGAAAACATAATTTAAACCATCAAAAAAAAATCACTTAATTGTCTTTGAGTATTCACAACCTAACCTAACCTAACCTAACCATTTTGATAAAATGTTTAAATTAATAACACCTTGTTCCACAATGAATTGTTTGATTAAAAAGTTATTTAGAAAAAGGCGAGCTATATAAAAAGAATTAGGAGCCAATTATATATTACCATTGACAGTCGAAATTTTCAACAATGTTAGGTAATTTCTTCTTTCTGCCTCGGCCTCATGTTCAGGGGGGAGGCATCTAGCCTGACTGGTTCTTTTTTAAATATTGACAAGTCAAATGGTTATGAAATGAAAGAATATTTTTATATAAGAAAATTTATAATCTATATTTTAAGATACTTGCATGTGTTAAAAGTGGAAAATGAGCAATTTACTTTAATACTTATAAATAAGACTATTCAAAAATAATTACAATGAAATTAACATTAACTATTTGTGTTCATCATACCAGCATTAATTTCTCTGCCAAATTGCCTATGTTGACGCTTGTCTGATATAGATTATGCAGATCCCTCACGTAAGGGATTACCTCTTAGTATGGTCCTGGTCCTGGACTCCTAGTGGTGCTAGCGTAGGGTGAAAAAGTTCAGGCTTGTAGTTGCCGACAAGATGATGCCCAATTATCCAGGCAAACCGGGACTCAGGACGCGATATTCTTATGCTATAGCGACAGTCTGTTCTCGCTACACCAATTATATTTATCAACTTTTTATAGATCCAGCGGGACCCTTTTTGATACTTTCACATCAACGATTAAACGCAGAGAACATCACAGTCTAAGCTTAAATTCGAGGCGCACAGTTTAAATTTTTCCCGGAATTACAATCTATGAAGCGTTTACTTGATACTTTTAGAGACGATATTGATTTTATTTTCCAATTGAAAATAAAATCTCGTCTTTGGTGGAGCCACTTCTCTCGGCGGAGAATATGAGAAGACTGCTCGCCTATGGTGATGCATCCCTTGAGGTGCATTTTGCGGACGTGACTTTAGTCACGTACGCCGCTTTCTTTATTGCTGTACCCACGCTGCGTCGGTACACCTGTGTCTAACGGTACCGAGTTTTTATTACCCTCCGTCCCTTACTTTGACTAAGTATTATTTTGGGTAATTTCGCATTCTAACACTTAATTCACAGTTTAATACAAAGATGCGTAAATCTTTGAAGGTGCTCGGATGTGTATTGAAAATTATCGCAAAGTTAGATTAAATATATTTCGTCAAGTCTTATCCCTTGATCACGATTAGCGCATTTTTTAAAAGAATTTTGTAATTGTTGGTCAAACACTCAAAAATAGACTTGAGGACGTAGTCCCGTACGTACGTACGTGTAACGTTTCTATCTAAATATTTCCAAACGAACCGCGTCATCTGTCAAATGTCATTATTTTTTAGCGTCATGGCGGCATCGTTTGGTCCCAACACGTCACAATTGTTGACGAAACGTTCGATGTTATATAATAGCAATCAAAACATGATTGCGATGATACCGCAAATGATATTTGGACGTAGGCATTCTCACGATAGAGAATGTTAACTGTGAATATATTATATATTATAAAATTCCTCGCCAAGAGCGTAACAATGAAGAAGGCGTACAGCATCATCATTTAGGTAGAATTGTTTATAATAATTTTGTGGCAGTGATATTTGAATCATTCTAAAACTAAGATAGTCTCCATGCGTCAACTATTGAACAAAAATATGTGTCAAAGTCTACTACGCGACAGTGAAGCCGATAGTGCTATATGAATGAATATTTTCCATAGAGTTAGGTACTTGGGCCGGTCAATAATTTTTTACACGATTTCTCAAACAAGTTATTTTTGCGCGCAGCTATCTCATGGCAAAAGAAGACGGGGTGGACATGATGTTTACTGTCTCCTTAACCTTTACCCATACCATGATGTAAAATACCCGAACGCAGCCATGCTGTCAATTCGTGTTACCGTAAATAACAGTTAGAAAAAATGTTTTTTTTTTTTAGTTTAAATGGCTTTGATGGCATGAATTTACTCTAAATATTGAGCATTCAATTTTGAAAAAATGATTAATAACATAATTTAAAGCATTCATTAAGTCCTATAGAATGTCTCCTTTCTTCTTATCTCTCTTCATTTAATTAGTGAGAAAGAGACAATTATATTCGTATGTTTGTTGTTCTTTTCACTGTGAAAATAGTGTGTGATCTCTGTCTTTCATATCACAAATGGTATTTTTTACCAACGTATTAATTGTACAACAGTCCGAATGGAAAAATAATTGGTTTTTCACTAGTCATTCCTAAACGCTAATATTTTCTTTAAGATTAGCTAAAATATGAGTTTTATGTAGCATGTATTTACCGAAATATTACAGGTTTAATTCTGATGGTAGACCTGTGTTACTGCATGGTCTGGGAAGGGTTAATTAGAATGCTAAATGAGACAGGTTCATCCGTTAAATCCAACAACACAAATATGAAAAAAAAATTATCTCAATCTAAACCAGAGTAACAAGGTTTTAAAAAAATTCTAGTAACATTATTTTTAAGACAAAAATATTCTCAAACAAATTATTTATACCGTATGGGTAATTACAGGACTTACGTCCTGTCTTCTGCTGGCTTAAGTGATCACTTTACATAATGTAACGTTCAGCATTCCACCCATTAATCAATCTCATATGTTAACATATATAATACATATGTTACTACATAGAAACACTTCGAGGATTAGATACATCTAAGCTATCGCCATCTATGGTCCAAATTTGATATTCATTTCCCTGAAACAGCATAGATGTCACTAATGACTTGGACCATATTATTTCTCGGATATCTCTTTTTCAAAATTTAGGTTGAAAATGATCAAGCTGTATATGCAAAAATCTAAACTGTTAAAGGTTTATTTCAAACATTATATTTTGATCTTGATTTGCGTCAGGGTTATGTTCTGAGAAAGTGTGATTTACATTTTCCCATAAGATCCCATAGAAACATGCATTTCGCAATCTTCGTGAAGACTATCAAATGTTAATAAAGTCATATATTATATTAAAAAATATTCAATCAAAGATCGTTGAATTTTGACAGCATCATAATTACATATGGATCTTACGGATGTGATAGGTAAATTAAGAATTTTTTTAGAGAGAACACATTTTTGTTGTGAAGTTGCATTTTCAGAACATGGGGTTCTATGGTATTTTAATTCAAATTAAATTAATCGACTCCAGTTAATTGAAAACTACCCTTAAGAAATAAATTAGAAAATAAAACATTTGTGCGTGGTAAGGTGAATCGGGGTAAGTGCGACATATAAATCATCGACATAAACTTTAAACTGTTCTCAAACTTCAAAGGATGATGGTGTGACTTTGAAACTTTGATAGAAGGATCATTAACTATTTCCTAATTTAAGTCTTTAAAAATCGGAATGTAAACCTTTTAGGATAGCTGATATTGGAAGTATTTTATGAAAATTGGACGAGTAGATGCATTTACCCCAAATTTGGGGTAAGATCATCTAGTTGTATTATTTCTGACTTTAAAATGTCTTTACTGTTCTGCTTAATGACAATATAAATGAGTTATGTCGGTTCTAGTAGAATCGCTTAGACGGGAAAAGTGCGACATATAAATAATGATTGTTTTTTAAATCGGTTAATTATTTTTAAAAAACAATGGAACTGTCTACGCATCACTAGTTGAGATAGTTTCCATACAAAAATATATGGGGTACCGTACAAACCACTGAGTAGATGCACTTCCACCGCGGAGTAAAATTTTTGGGGTAAACGTATCTCGTCTTGTAAATCGTAATCCGCGGAAGTAATCACGAAATAACATCAGCATCCTGACACAAAAGATCATCGAGACATACTAAAGATTGAAAAGGTATACACAACTCGCAAGTTGACATCAAACAACTGTCATCATGTTTGGATTTGCACCATCTCTGGACTGTCTCTTCAAATATTAATTTATGACATTTCTTAATACATTGCGGCACTGGAATCCAATTTCTAACGTAATTAGGAGACGTACATAGATGCACATACCCCCGACTCACCTTACTCAAACGCGCCTCGTATATATACATGCACGTTTAAGTTTAAAAGGTGCATAAATATGTCAAAATACTATCCATTAACGTTAGCCTAGTCGCGACCTACACTCGACCTCGAATGTCATAACAATTGGAATTGTTTATAAATGATATTGGGAGAGAATCAAAGTTCTCCGGTGATCGAGCGACTGAATGGTGTTATCGCTTCTCGCGCAGATAAACGGCGACGAAGTTCACTTCTTACGGAAATGTTATGTTCTCTTTGTGATTATCGCGCAATGTCGAGGATTTACTTGAGACCTTGCAGGGGTCTCCGACACGCGGCCTGCGCGCCACATAAATTCATACTTATAAGATATGTAAATGTGAGTTTCATTCTACAGGGTCTGTTGTGTTATTCCCCATTTTCATAAACGACCTTCTGAGAGTAATCGTTGATGCACCCGGCGAGAACAAAAATAGGCCCATTACAACTAAACATTGATTAAAAAATGACTGAATAACACACTAAGAAGTGCACAGACACAAATAACTATGAAATTAGTTATATAAATGTTATCTTTTATTGCCCGTTTTTTTTTTAATAAAAGAAAAAGTTCGTATTAAATGAAAATAAAGATAAATATATACATATAAAATCAATTTTATCGAAAAATATTGTTGTTGCGCTACCGGGATTCAAACCTAGATCTCTTCCAATCCGGGTAACGTGCAATAACCGATTATGCTATAGCACCACAGTGCATTGATGACAATATGTCTAATTACAACTTCACAATAAGAATGTGTTCTCCTTAATAAAAGAAAAAGTATTTCAAAATGTATATTTTTGTCAGGACTGAATTGGAGTCATCGCTTATAAATGATGTTCCATTTTAATTAATCGATGATGTATGTGTCGTGGGTATTTTACAAAGTGACGAATGTGTGAGCGTGAAAAGTCTGGAGCGAGAGCGAATCATCAATACCGGATACGGTCATTTCTTTCGCGAATTATATCGCTTTCTCTCGTTCTGGCGCATGCAGCTGATGGATGCTGCATCTGAGAACTATGTATGTGAAGAGCGCTTCTTTCTTTGTCTTTCGCTCGCATAAAATCTACTCGAAATCGAATTGTAAAGGTTTGGTTTAGTAATTTGATAAAAAGTACATTATTATCATTTATAATATAATAAAAACATTTTTTTTTTCATCATTCGATATAATAAACAGTTTTTCTTAACTCTTGTTAAATCACCGAAATGTGTCGTGCATCGTTGTTCGGGTGGCGTCTTCAACTGCCTGGAGTCGGAGTCGGTAGATTTTAAAATCGCAACCCTGATTTTTGTTCACAAATGACAATGAAGCCGGAAATTGTCTAGACCCCTAGATACTCTGGAGTAGCTCGCTCGAGATGTCGATGGAAAGGACGGTCTGCGGAGAAGTGGTCGCTAGCTCCTAGGGCAGTGTCCGGCACGATTGCATCTGTTGATTGGTCAGTTTGGTTCGGCCCTGTATGGTTGTTAGGTGAGTCCCTACACGACCATGTCTGTGTGGCGCGTGCAACGTCATCGGTGGACTCATTTTACCCAGAAATATTTTACACAATTTAAAAATCGTTTACAAATAAACAAATTTTATAAATTACTGTCAGTTGACGGCGTCTGTCGACAGCCCGGACTGTAAATAGGTGCATTATTGTCTTATCGTTTACTGCAAGCTCCGCAGCCAGGAGTGTGTCGCCTGGCAAGGTCAAGCCCGGCGCCGATCTCGTATGCGGGTCGCGGTCAACGGCAACCGAGAACATATGAGATCTATTATATTACATCTATTCAGTCAACAGGGATGACATAATTCAGCCAGAACCAAACAGCGAAGCCAGTTCGTCAAAATTCCGTGGTTTTGAGCTATTGAATTCATATTATATTGGCGTGACAAATGGGTCCTTTATTATGTTTAGTGACGTATTATTATATATATATATATATATATATACGTATATTACTTTTGACAAATCGTCGCCTTGTATCATCTGACATTTCTATTAAACTGAGATATTGAACTTCAATGTTTTGAATATCAATTTTTCGATTTATTCAGTTGACCTTTGGTTCATCGCCCATTAGGTGATTTTTTTAACAAAAATGTCACTATATAATTGAGAATAGTTAAGCTAACGTTATATAATATACCTCGTACGTTTTATTTGTATTCTAATCAATTAATAAATAATTTATCTAAATCAAAATTATTTGAAGTGCTTTATTAGTATAACATTGTTTTTGTGTTATCTTCTAAAGTACAAGGAAATTTGACACGTTTTTATGGCCCGCGTTCACGGATTATATGTGATTCCTTGGAGACAATTCTTGGCTTTCGTAATCTATTGTGTAGAGACCGAGTCTCAGATATTTGCTGTCTCGCGCGTGCGTCAAATGTTAATCCGTTGACCATTGATGTTTCGTACTTCGGTTGAGTGAATTTGCATCCCACCCCAGCAGCTGTTAAAACGGAATAAATGTTTGTTTAACTTTTTCAGAATAAATAGTTTAGCTATCTTGGGTTTTAGGAGACATCAAATCGAACGTCGGGTAGGTTTGAATTTTTTCTCCCTTTCTACTAATCTCAATCCGATCTTCATACTAACATGGAACACGGGCTGTTGAAATTAAATTTCTGCCATAATTTTAAGGAATGAAAAAGTCAATTTTGACTAAAATGTTCCAAAAGGTCACGATGTATGGTTATTATTATATTGAAAAAATACTGTTTTCTGAATCCGCTGTGATTTAAATTTATTTAGATTTCGGTTAAAGTTTGTCAAATTAAAATCGTCTATCGGGCAGCCGCCAACTGGTAAATGCATGAAAGCATCTCCGTTGTCTGATCTATTGAAATATATCTCGAGTTTATCTTATCCATCGAGGAATATTTCACATTATTATTAATGCGATATAATTCAACGTTACAATCGCGATTCTTTTAACCGATAATGGTGTGATTGATGATATTATCATTATGTATTTGTGGGAATTACAATACATAACGGAAAATTCAATAAATAACCTTCGCCTATCGAGTTGTTTTATCTTTATATTCCTTTATTAATGCATTACTAAGTATAATTAAAAATCGAGCGTTTTGTCTATATTAAACGTACGAATTAGGCGTACAAGTCAACTGTTTGTTCTGAAAGTGTATTTTTCAAATAGAAAATAAACACGTCCATTTCAGAAATTAATCACTGTAGTAATTATTTAAATTGTGTATTACATTTTTTTTTCAAAAACGCTTTGCGGTTTTCGCGCTCATTCTTGTATGGGTTTTATAGACACTAATCTATTGATGTAACCCTAAAATCGGAATGTATATCGGCGTCTTAAAAAAATACTATTTGCAGAAATAACAAATTAATAAAGTTTAAGGCTTTATCGAAACATTTGAAATAGCGTGAGCTAACCCGCCAATGTTTTAGTTGTCATTTTATTTCTTTTTATTCAAAAGTTTTTTACCAGCATTATTATTATAATTGAACTAATTTATTATGTGGTCTGCCAGCGCCCGCCCACACATCTGTGAATAAACTGTGTATAGTTGTCAGTGAGCACGGACAGCCATGTGTGTTTACTTCGTCGCCGCGATTGATTCATGTCTCGAGGCAAATCGGCTTACATATCACGAATATGAAATAATAAAAAAAGTTATCAAAAATATACGACCGACTGAAGATATAAATATTATATAAATAGCGATAAACAAATTATACTTAGATAGCAGACATGTATAGCACTCTGATAACAGTGCTGATGGATCATGTACTTTACATAACTTCACGTTAATAATACCCCGTTACATACGGAACAATGACGGTTCTTTCCAATTTGTCATTTGTAATGTTCGTAGGATAATTCTATCGATCTTCGTCGAGATGTTTCAGGGTAGGTCAATTTTTTTTTTCAATGATAACAATGATAACGGATATCATCTCTTCAGGAGCTCCCGTCGATAAGAAAGCGAAGTGGAACTATTGAGGTATTAAAAAGAAAAATTGCAAGATGGGGTAGATTAAATAGGCGAGGGGATGGCACAATATAGACTCGCATTGAATCCATCCAAAACAGAACTACTATGGACAGCAGCAACACCTAGAAGGCAAAATTTGATACGGGAATCAATGTCTGCGAATGCCAAATCTGCAGTTAAGTTGTTGGGCGTGCACATTGATTCAAATCTTTCAATGAATACACAAATCAACAAAACTGTCAGTACACGCTGACGTCTACTGAAGCAGACTCGAAGTATTCGGAGACATCTTCGTCTTGAGGCAGCCCGTCTACTTATAAATGCATTTGTAGTGTCACGTGTGGACTATTGTAACAGTATCTATGCTGGCCTGCCAATGTTTCAGCTGGATAGATTACAATCTATTCTAAATGCGGCTGTACGGATAAATCCAAATTCTCTCATATAACATCCCTTTTACATCAGCTACATTGGCTCCGATTCCCCGAAAGAGTTGAATTTAAATTGTGCTGTTGATGTACAAGGCGACACACAACATGGAGTCTCTGTATCTTCAAGAACTTTGTATCCCAGACAATTTGAATGGTAGACGTCACACTCTCAGGTCAGCCTCTACTTCAGCTGCAGGAAGGGTTGTAGAACCGACCAACCGTCGCCAGAAGTCTAAATTTAATGACGGGCATTTGCGGCGGCAGGCCCAAAAGCGTAGAACTCTTTGCCCTCCGTCTTAAGAATAGTGCATCAGAGACTTTATTTAAGAAGAAACTAAAAACGCACCTTTTCAAAAACTCATTTCCATAAGTGAAAATAACAAATTTTAAAAAACAAAGACAATCGTAGAACTTATAAACAGTTTATGTGTAAAGCGCCCTTGAAGTGAAAGTTTTTACGACAGTGGCGCTATACAAAGTATCCATTATTATTATTTATTTATTATTACAGATGGAAATGTGTATAGGTGTGACAAATAATTTAAAAATATGCATTATCTATGAATTTTTTCGCCTAGGCGTTCGATATGTCACTTTGGTGATGAAATTTTTTCGTATTATGTGTAATAATGTATATTAAACAACGAGATCATCATCGGACGAACTGTCATCACCAAAATAGCGGGATATTGAATGATTCATTGTCGTGTACTGCAACTTTCCAAGTATCAATGTGTGTCCAGATGACTTTTGGAACAGCTGTGAAAAGTCCTCCACGTTTGACTATCGGATATCGCAGAGTACGATGATTTTATTACGGCGTGTACTTTTGAGAAGTGAATATTATTTTACTAACGATCAAATGACCCGTCTTCGCAAAAGTGATTACTGATCACACGACCGGCCCTAAATGTTAGGTCGTGACGAGGATTGGCTTTGCAGAGAACGATTTCTCCGCGCCGACTCACTATTTATTGCAGTTCGTTTCGGACGTGCACATTCAGAGCTGCGCGCGCGCCATTCCGTCAAAATTCGTACGGCGTCGCGTAATGAGATACCATAATACCTACGAAAGCGATGGCAAACCTTTCCCTCCAAATGTATGTCTAATTCTTAGAAAAAATCATCACATAAGTAGATAAAATACATTTGATTAATTTTTAAGGAAAGCACATTTTTGTTGTAATGTTGCAATTTCGTAAGAAAGTAACAACTAAAAAGATATACAGAAAATTTATATTTTATCGAAAAAGTATTTGGTCGCTACCGGGATTGATTCTAATTTGGACATCAGCAACCTGGACCATCGAAGATGAATACTACGCAGCACCGGCGTTACGTACAGGCGGAGCAGGCGACTGCCTGTGGCGGACAAATCAGAGGGGCGACCGAAAAATATATCAATATTGAAAAACAAAACGATAATAGTGTGTAATAAAAATAATCCAGATATAAACAATCCAATAAATAACATAGTTATTTCCTAATAAAGCAGTAATTTGTTGTAGGACACTAGTGGCCAGAACGTCTTTTGGAAAAAAGCCGACCTTGGGCAAGTTTCAAAATACCACCCGTGACGCGTGTGGCACGCGGGCGGCCGATTTAGGGGGACCTTCACTTAAGTTACTAGGGCGAGAAAAAAAATCTAGCGCCGGCGCTAATACTACGTTAATCATTTTATCATCCAATGAAATATATTGGGTATTGAAATTCGTTCCATAAAAATTATATTCACCACAATAACCTTGCCACATTTTTACGGGCAAATTTATTTTGAATTTCAAATAATTTGTTTTGGAAACGAAACTTGAACTTTATTCGCCAATTCCGTTGTCCGCTGTCATTTCGCGACACGCGTGACAGGTTCGCTGTTGCCATGTAATACATACAGATTGTCACACAGCTAGTTGTCCAGACTTTAGGGTAGTCTTCGCACGGGACACTTGGAAAAGTGTCAAATTGTGACTTGTATTTTGTAGAATGTTGGAGGTGATTTACATCAAATTTGATCAATTCATTTGAAATTTTTACGTTAAAACGTATATTAAACCAAAAAATATATAATGGATTAAAAATAATAGTACCATACGCAATACGTTGTCCATTTTGACACTTGCATTTAAATTGTTCGCCGTCACTTGACAACCGATACGTATTTACGGAACACCTGCGCAATTTGTTTAAGGCCAATGGCTTCAGTATGGTATTGACCTACTCCTAAGGAGATGCATATGTAAAATTAACTGCTGAAATAGAAATTATTAAAAAGTTGATAATTCGTCAAGTGAAGAAAAACTCTCAATACATTTTTCGTTTAAAATTAATAGGTAGATACAACTAACAAACTATCATCTAGGTCGATGTTGTAATAAAACTTGCCCCCCCCACCCCCCCTGCATTAATATCAAATTGTAATAAAAATAATAAAGTTGCCCGGTGTCACGTAATTTGTTGTTAGATATGCCGAAAATCGAGTTTCAACATCGTATATTTATTTAGAAATTTAACAAGACTTGAATTTGTGTTATTTAGTAACATGGCGATAAAAATTTAAAAAAACCTCTGGGCCATTCCATGTGAAATCACCTGGGTGTGGTTGCTTGACCATTTCAGATATTTTATTTTTTACCATAGGTAAACCCCATCAGGGTGGAAGCTCAAAACAATTTTTATTTTATTATTAAAGAGAACACATTCTTATTGTGAAGTTGTAATTATTCAGAACACAGGTCTGTGATATTTTAAATACTAATTAAATGTAAATGGCTTTCAAATAATGGAACGATAGATGTATTCATTTGAAAAGTGTGACATATGGGTTTGAAAATTTGTCGTCAAAGGTACTGTCGCTGTAGCATAGTTGAATAATGCACCTTCCCCGGATTGGAAAGAGATCCAGGTTCGAATCCCGGTAGCGCAACAATATTTTTTTCGATAAAATTGTTTTTATATGTATATCTTTCTAATTAATACATTTAATTTTATTTTTATCTGACACCATCATGAATCTAGGCTCAATTTTCTTCGCAACGACAGGCAAAAAAGGGATAGATGAAAAAAAAATTTAAACCTTTTAAGTGGTTTTTTAAATCTGTATATGAAACTGATTTTCTGTCTGTCTGTTCTCTGTGAAAACCTACACTCCTCGATTGATCTAAACCAAATTTTGCGCAGTTACTCTTTAGGACCCTGCACAAAACATAGGCAAATAGGCATCATCCCCTCTCCCACTGATCACTCCATCTCCTCCCAAAGTATTTTATTATAGGGGAGGGAGGGGGAGTGATCCCCTTAGGATCCTTAGAACTCTGCACTAAACATACCCTTCCCCCAGCCACTCCACACCCTCATGTATACACCATAAATGTTATATAATGGATTTCACATATTGCAAAATTACACTTTAAGTTCAAATTTTGTTCTGTTGCACTCTAGGATCCTGAGGACATCACACCCCACTCCCGGGGTCTGAATCCCGGGCAATGCTGGATGAAGACTACTTGTTATTAATTTTATTTGCTTAAGAAGTGTTTATTTCAATGAATAATACTGTAATAAAAAAAGTAATTATTTTCTTCAAATGTGTCGTAGACTTTGTTGCAAAAAATGTGTTGCATGTAACTCAAAGACATGTGGGTGAAACATTATAGATTTAACCCAAAAATGTTGCCAGTTGTGGTAGACTTGACTTAACCCCAAAAATGACAAATGAAAATAAATTATCCACATACACTCTCTTTACTATTAATAAATAAATAATTGTATTATTTTGTTGACAGTATGGACGACAACACATCGAGGTGGCCAAGAAACTCAAGAGGGTGGAGTCAAATGAGGACGAGGGAGGGGGTTGGGAAGAAGAGAACCAGGCGGACAGTAAGAGCTCACTCGTAATACTGTCCACAGTATTGCGGTGATATTTTTTTACTTTTCACCTAAATTGTTTTTAAGTTTTCTGATTGTTTCTATGAATGTACTCATTTCGTTTCTTCAAGCGAATTACAATGGATTGAGATTTTTCATTCGGATTAGTGTAGCAAACATGATTCTCTATGCCTCACGAAAACCATATTAACCTTTCCCATACGGTGCTAAAATAATAATGCGCACTCCGGTGCTGTAAACTCAGTGTACATGGAGACTTTTACCATTTTAAAGTCAGATAAATTCTCAGCCTTTTCCGTTTCTATCAAACATACTTCCCAAATACACAAACTCATCTACTTGTTCCAAACATTCATTACCTACAAGTATTTTTCACGGTGTCTTGCTTTCCTTTTTCTCGAATACTATCACTTTCGACTTGATTCATCATGAGGTCAGTTTCCTTGCATACATCGTACATCTACTCACCAGATTCTGTAGTTCTTGTTCATTATTCGCCATTAGTACTGCATCATCGGCGTACAATAAACTGCATACAATCAAATCGCCCATTTTTGCTCCTACATTCATACATTCCAGTTCTTTCTTCATATGTTTTATTGCACACTTTATTTCTTCCATACTTTTATATCGTTTTCCTCGTTCATAAATGCGTGTGGTAAATACTTATATATTGTAATTATTTTATCCAATACATAAATATATATACGGATATTACGGGAGAATACCTAAAATGTGAATTCTGTAATATATTTACAGAGATTTTCACATAATTAGAGGCAATGTCAACTCAGAGTAAAGGTTAATTCACCCCTTCTCTGTGAGCAGGCTGCCATTGTCTCATTTCGACGGGACCCCTTTTTTTTCATTCCCTATACAGGGTGTAACAGACCTAGTTCACAATATTTTATGGTCGAAAATGTTCAAGGAATATGTGCCTATTCTGCACTGTTACGGAAAATATTATTGTTTGAATTTTTTAAGCTACGTAATTCAAAATAAATATTTGCAAAATTGTTCCATTATTAATCTATATCTTTGCTTCAGATCCTAAATCATCTAACAAAAAATAGTCTGGCCGCTCGAAATTCGATGACTTTTAATTTCAAATCAATAAAATATTTCAATTAATCAAAATAATCGCATAATTACATTTTACGACTCGTAATTTAGTCAGCTATACACCCATAAAATTTTGTGGACTTGGTTTGTTGAATTCTGTGTACACATTTGATTTTGTTCAAAAGTATTATCAAGTTAAATCCAAATGAAAAATAACAATTTCGTTATTAAACTTTAAGAATTGTTCATTTTTGTTTTCGCTCTTTTATAATGTAATATAATATATATATTTTTTTTACTTGAGACATTTGTCTATCCAATGTGTATATCAAAAAAAAAATTAACAGTTAAAATTCTCTTCAATCACTCAGATATAAACACTCAAATGAGAATTAAGAAGCATATTTTATTTTTCTTAACTTTGTAATATTGAACAATGAGTGATAACAATTTCTATCTGCTAAATCCATTAGTAACATGTTTATCTGTATTTCATTAAAATTATTATGAGATAGATTAAAATTGGTTGATTGTCCAATTAATTTTATTTTATCATATTACAAATATTAGATAACAATCTTATACAGTGTTCACCAGAAGTAGGTAGCCTCAAAAATTATTTTTGCCAATACATATTGATATATTAACGGGAAAGAATACATCAAGCATGTATGTATGAACGGCTGATATTGCAAAATTTGCGTTCCACAGTAATGGGATTGGTTTGCAGTACACATGCGTGTGTCTTCTAAATTATTCACATTTTTACACGTTTTCAGTATAGTATCTAAAACTAACTTTACCATTTATAGGGCAAATTCTTTTTTTCTTAAATTCAAACATTTAACAATTTTTATTAATATTACTCGATTATTGGAAAAAATATGATTTTCAGGTGGCTGATTTATCGACCACTGACCATTTAGGACAATTATTACCAATAAATACATACATACCTTTGCTTTTAAATTGTTTCCAAACTTCAACATTAAAAATGTGATGACGCCCACAGATACGGCGAATTGTGGTCATAAACGCTCAGTGACTCGTGCATCGACCAGAAACTTTTTTTACGAGCAATTGAGAGCCGACTTCAGGTTGGTGGTTTATTTAGAGGCCAATGAATATTCTTAGAAACAACTAGAGCTAAAAAAGGTGACAACAGTATGCACAGCGAATGAATTATCAACCTAAATATCGGTGGTCGATACATCTACCCTTTTCGGCTTATGCTCTATAAATGGTTAAATCTGTGAGAAATTAAACTCAAATATTTGTTAACAAAAATACTATTATCATATTATTGTGGCAGATTCATTTATATTATATTGGCTTCTTTTTGAACCGTAAACCGTGATCCCACAATATACATTGGAGCATTTTTAATATGGAAAATTGGTTAATGTGAAAACTATTCTGGTCCCGACACAAATGCTATGTGATTTCGTACATTTATTTTCTTTTAACATGAAAAGTTTTCATTTTCAAAAGAACTCCAAAACACTCAAAAAATACATTGACGTAGTCATGTAGTTGTCACCAAATTTAATGACTCAACTTTCTCTTGACGATGGTGACATCTGATAATAAACAGTCAATACTTAGCCCCCATAACACCCTTACAATTTTAAACAGAAGAGCTCATTTAACTTTGTATTGAGTAGGCTGACTAATAATTAGCATTATCCGAATTACTTGGCATTTAAAACATTACTCATCGACTACGCATCAGTGAATTAAACATTTCATTAACAATGCAAAAAAAATAATTTCAGATTTATTTTTACAATGCTATATTAGCAGTTGACTTCATATTAAATTCTCAATGAGACCCACCATTAATTATGTTTTTTGTATATGTTATTTTTAAATTTAGCAGATATATATTATCCAGTAAATTTATTCAAATTTCAAATATCAGTAGGTTATAACGTGAAATTAAATTACGATTTACTATATTTTGGATTTTGTTTTTTTTTTTACTTCTGAATAATTGACTTATGAGACTTATAAATGTTTGTATATGTATATTATCAACAATAGGAAGGAATACAATAGATTGTAATGTTATAATTTATAATAGTCCAAAAGGTCAATGCTTCTAGCATTACTACTACCGTTGATGTTTTTTTTTATTTAAATTCAGTTCGGATAAATTAGTATTTATTGACAAAGTAACTTTTTTTTAGAGTTTGCATCAATATAAACATTTTTTACATAACTAATACAATAAGTGAAAATATTATTTATATGCAAGCCTTCTAACCGCAACCTGTCTCGTTAGGTGCATATAAAATATCTGTTCAGTCAATTGAATTGTCATTTTATCAAATCAATTTTTAAATATTTTTCCAAGTCCATTAGATCTTCAATGAAATTTAAATCAAAATTTGGATTATTGTATTTGATTTAAAGCATTGTAAAAGGCACTATGGCGCATCTATACGAATGAGACTTGTCTCGATAGTTGATTTAAAGAATTTTACAAATAAATAGTTGTTAACTTTACCACAAACAAAAACATTCAATATATTAACAATAAAATTTACAGTTTATTTTTGAAAGTTAAATTGATTGAGTGTTGCTAGCTTGAAGGAAACATGTCGCTGGCTGCTTGGATGATTTCAAAACTTTTTTTTCGAGGACTCCATTACGCATCACGTCATATCCGAATTCCGGGGTTCGACTGCGGGCAATCTGGCCATCAGACTGAACATTGTTGCTTTCTAAAACCATTTTTCTACATTATATTTAATTGAAATTAAGTACGACATCTACTAAAGTCATGTGTGATATGCAGCAATCCCCGATTATTATGCAATTTGTGTAAATCGGTTTTGCTATAGCGCTGACACGAGACTGGAACAGACAACGTTCCAGAAGAATGAATTAATTAATATTATTGCCAGTATCAATTCTATTACTGTAGCTTTGTGCTACCACATAAAAAGGCCCAGAGATTAAATCTCTATAAAAAAAATTTGCAATTTAATAACTGTATAAAGATGCACTTTATACCACTTTAAAAAAAAGAAACGATTTTAATGTGCTTATAATACACCTCATTGTGCTATTACGGAATTAGTTATACTTATTTATTCAAAATAATTCAATGACACACTAAGTATTTTAACACCCAAAATATGTTGCATGAAAAAAATGCATATACATTTTTTTGTATAAAAATACGTTATCTACAAAAAATTTGTTTATTTTTAAATAATCATCTTATCACCGTGAAGACTTAAAAGCTCAATATCTCTGAATATGTATATTTTCAAGTAGCACCTTCATCAACCTTCAATTATTAATTTTGTTTAACCCTTTCATTAAATCATTGCACTCAATGGAAGTGACATTAAACAGTTAAAAATACAATAACACAATTTCCATTTCTACTAGCGGAAAGAATTGGCTTTGTCGATTGCGTATTATTAGGCCGGCCGCTTCGCAGCCAATGATAGTCCGCTATGACTGCAGAACACCTAACTACCGAGTACTGCACCGAGTTCCGAGGCTGATGCTACCTGACTACGGATTATGGTGAGATAAAACGGTTTCTAACATGGTAGTGAAATCTTGGCTAAAATGTACAATCATTGTATAATGGCATGTGGTGTTTTTTTTTCACAAATTTTATACAAAATATATATTATTATATATTTATTTCCGATGCAATTTGCCGGAATCGAGGGTAATGGGAAAGACGAGAATATAAGGTAACGGATAAGTGGGTTGATTAGGGAATCCTTCGATATTAATATATAGGACAGCTGACGATGACGCTGCTGCTTTTCTCCTGAAGGTTACAACCACAAGTTTCAAGTTTTACTTTTCACACTAGTACTATGATGAGTATACTTTGACAAATGATCACAATGAGGCCGAAAATCTACTCCAAGCTCGGCGCTCTCCAAGAGCCCGATTGGTCAACACGCCGAGTTGAGATATATTTTGAAATTAGGGAATTGGGCCCGGGTGGGAAGGGAAAAGGTGACAATAATAAATATTGTGCGCATATGTCGAAATTGTTTGTCCACAGCGTAACTATTACCAATATTCTTTTACGATTTTAACGAGGATCTCTTTAATTTTTTCTGAAAGGAAACAAAATTCACAGCAAATATTTAAGAAAGACCGAAGATGGTTTCTAAATTTAAATTAATTACACGACACTAATGCACCTTTCAATTCACAGGTGGTGTGGTGATCCAGCGCGAGAATCTCCTTGCACCCGACCGCGCCTTGGAACGGTTAACGCGGCCCGGCCCGTTCTCAAACTGCAACGGGTCGGTGGTCAAACCGCTGGTGGCAGTCGAGCCGAGTGTCGGAACAGATGGAGGAAGTCCAGTCGAGAGCGGTGAACAGACTGTCTCCCCATTAGAGGTAATAATAAATTCGGAATTTTAGAAACAAGTTTGCTAAAAATTGATGATGGAAGATGAGAGGCAAGCAAGAGCACCTCCGATAAAGTCTGTCGTATATTTTGTTTCGATGATTGTGATCTAGTAAGTCCAGGTATCAATAAGTCAGTTAATGAATTATTTTCAATGTAAGTCATTTTTACAATTAGTAATACTTGTTTTAATTATTAATTTTTCTATTTTCTTAGTTTTAATTATAAATTTCTGCTGGAATAATTTAATTAAATACTTTGTTCGAGAGGAAGCAACATTACAATTATACCAGAACAGAAATATGAGAGCTGATAAAATTTATAATGTATGATACATTTAGTTTTTACTTAATGAGCAGGTTCCGTTCAATCAAAAATCTGGTCGATAAATTAACACAATATTTACACTGCTTCTCTGATCCTATCCTTGTCCTTTAAAATAGTAAACACGGTAGAAAGCGCCAAGCCTAATTTATATGCCATCACCTTTGTTTCTTGCCGTTTCCCTCAAGTAAAATTATGCTCTTTCTTTTGGTCGACATCCTGTGCTATGGAGTATCAATGCAATTTTATTTTATTTTAATGTATTTCTTTATAATTTGCGTACAGCATGATCAATCAACACAGACTTAATGACTGAGTATAGTATAAAAATCTACACTGTAAATTAAGGAAGAGAGTGGGGTGTTCCCTGATGTCATCGACGGTTGCTCGCTTGGTGCTAGAGATAGACGACGCGACACATCTTATAATATTTAATCTCTGTGTCTCTAAATGTTGGTAGGCGTATGATAACGGTCATAGGTGTGAGCGGTCGTTAAGTGACTATTTAAATTAATTTAAATTTCCCTTCATTAATCTACAGGAGAGCAACCCCGTCACACCTTCAAACCTGGACTTTGATTTGTCTTCATGTCTTTACTACGTAAAGGCAGGCGTGGAGTCCATCATTGAGGACCAAGTCACATCCGTGTTCGAAGCTGAGGAGTTACGAAGCTGGAACCTGCTTACAAGGACAAATAGGTAAATGCATATTAAGTTCATTTATTCAGTTTCAGCCTAGTTTAAAGCTAGATTCAAACAACTACTTTTTTTTATTGTTTTAGTCTTATCATTTTCCCCTAACTTAACATTTCATACGTCTTTAGTCAAAAGTTTCTTTAGGTGCCTGGTATTGATCCCGGTACTGGTAAAGATTAAAATAAAAGTGAGAGTACATATATACAAATGATCATGAAATTTTCTAACGCAGTTTACATAACAAATTTTACTGGTAGGCCTACTGAAGATATTTTGAATTTATTTATTTTTTTGTTTTTTCCTCAGGCGCTACGAGTTTGTGTCGTGGCGGTTGTCAGTCATATGGATGATGGGCTTTTTCGTTCGCTACTGCTTCCTCCTCCCTCTCAGGATACTAATTTGCTTCATCGGGGTAAGCACTTTACTTTTCACATATCCGCACTTCTCTTTAGTATGTAAATAGTCCATTTTGAGCCACATAACAGTACGGTTCAAATTAATTGGCTGAGAATCCTATTTCTGCAAAAATTCTCGATTTTCTTCACTATTTTTTTATTTTTAATTCCCAAATTTCCATTTTTAAGTCCACTCAGTAAATTTTGTATATTTAAAAATATGCTTCTCCGTTATATCATATGTAGTCCGCTGCAGAACCATGAAGTTTTTAATATTTGTTATAATTACAGTAATACTCTGTTATTTTGAAATTCAAGGGATGATAAAAATAATCTGTAAAAAGGAATTAATTTTATAAAAATAAAAATAACTTTTTTTCTGTGTATTTCACATTATTAATTTATCGCGGTTTTTGAATTAAAGGGGTTAGACGACTACTATGAAATTTCCAATTCCAACATGTCATTGTCACGTGTACAACTGTTTATTCCAGGGCATCAAAGCGTTTTGTTGAATGCTAAATTAATTTTTCACATTACTTTTTGGAAATTTTAACATGCATGAAACAAAACATCTGAGAACTTGTATCATATTTAAAATGGTAGAAAAAATTACTGAAATTACAAAATCAGCCTCCTGGCACAAAAGATTATCGAGATATATAGGAAATATTGAAAAGGCATACACAACTCGCAAGTTGACATCAAACAGTCGTCATAATTTAAAATGGTAAGCAATGTAATGTTTGCATTTTCATCATCTCTAAACCGTCTCTTCAAATATTGATTTATAACATTTCTCAATAGATTGCGGGCGGCACTGGAATCCAATTTCTAACATAATTAGGCGACTTGGATGCACTTATCCCGACTCACCTTACATTGATAATGTTATTGCACAGATAGCGAGAAACTATCAGTACAGAACAGTCCATTTTAAAGCATCCGAGTTCTCCGTGTTTTCTACCAGAACAATTTTCAATTGATAATATTGAGTAAACTAGGAATACAACGTCAGTGTGGAACGCCGTGATACTTACTTTTGTGACAATAGCAACATGTATATATACCAATCATTGATTGCTCATACAACGATAGGTATTTTGGATGATCTTCGCATTCGGCCTGTGCGGACAGCTGCCCAACGGTCCGGTCAAGCGGGCCGTGAGCGATATAAGCTACCGCATCGCTTTCCGGATCCTGTCGCGCAGCCTCTCGTGCGTGCTCACCTTCCACATGGAGGAGTACAAGCCCAAGCGGGGCGGGTACTGCGTGGCCAATCACACGTCGCCCATTGATGTTGTGATGCTGTCATCGGAGACATGTTTCAGCTTGGTACATTGCTCCTCAATGATGAGTTTTTATAGATTGATGGTGGTTCAGTCGGAAGCTTCGTGGATGTCTTCGGGTTATTCATCTTGGGCCAGTTTTGTTTAAGCAGTTTGTTTCAGTCTCTCATTTTTGAACCAATTTTTATTTTTAGTATCTGTTGCATTTCACCTTGTATTCCTTTATTTTCCTATCTAAATCCTGATCCTTCAATTATAATCGCAATTTGATATTTTTATTTTATCTTAATTTTTAACACATGGCATGAGGCCCAGTTACTGTTGTGAAACACATTGCAAAAACACCCAGGCTAGAGAACTTGACATAGATGTGTAAGTGTTCTCACCGAGAATCGAACCGTAGCTCCTGGAATGAGAAGTCAGTGTCATGCCCACTGAATTACGAGTGTCCGTGTTCTGTTATTAGATGGTTCACCTGCAGTTGAAAAATATGAACCCTTTTCCAGAACTCAATTTATTCCAAAATGAATCATTTTTATTTTTCATATTAAGTGTACCAATTTAAAATAAACATTTTAGATTGATTCAGCAAAAGCAGTATTCTTTTTCGGGCATTGGGGCGATTTTCTATCGCTCTGTGTTTTTTTTTCCTATTGCTATAGGATGACTATATCGAAACAAAATAAATTGACACATTCTGTAGTAGAACCTCTCCTAAAGACGTGATAATCTCAAGTCGTCAACCATAAATCGTGAAAGTTATATAAATATTTGTTTAATCCTCTTTTGAGAAACGTCGATAAATTATGACGAAACCTTAAACATATTCCTTTTGTTCCTCAATATTTAGATTTTATTCTTTCCGGGCCTTCAGTGCGCTCCTTATTGAATCTACCTATATATTTTTAATTAACGTGTATGTATATATTGTTGTTTTTTTTTTACATGAAAATATATCTGCATTATTTTATCACCATTCCGTTTCACGTCATATTTCATGTCTTGTAACTAAAGCAGTCTTGGATGTATTTAACGGATTCACTGGATGGTGGCACACGCATAATTATTATTATATATATGTATGTCGGACATTTCTCGCTTTCTTTTTAAGCAGCCTTGTCATGAAATATTTCACACCATATGATCATTTTTTCCTTCTACTGATTTCCTTTTCGACTTGCTTGAGCTCACATTTTGTTTATTATTTTTGAAATAGATATTCCTGTATTTGGTGTCTTCCAATTTGTCCAGGTATATTATACTATTGGTGCTGTCGGATTTGTCAAATTTACATTGGGTCGCTGTACATATTTGTCTATGGATTGGTTTTACAAAACTGTTTGATGTATCTAGGTTTAGAATGTGTTCATTATTACACTGGGTGATCCAAAATGTATTTTGTCTCCAGCTCCGAAGAACTTATTAAAGCATGTTAAGAATGTTTATAAATGATTGAAAGAATGAAAATATCTTACGTATGTTCAGAATTTGTTCAAATAAATATGTAATGAAATAGTAATGGGTCAGATGTGTTGTCATTTGAAGGTTATAATTGATTGGGATATTTTAATTTGTGTCTGTATTATTAGATAGGTATCTGTCTCCTGGAATTATCGCATGGGGCGATATACTTATATTTATTGTTTTGTTCAATTTGCTTAACATTATTTTTTTAAATGCAGGACGTAAATTCCATCTATATGCCACCAACATTTTTACAAAAAAAAATGTTTTTTTTTTATGTTTGTTGAAAATGTTTTAATTCACATTTACCTCACAGTGTCCTAATATTACTTTATTGATTTTACTGGTTTTACCATTAACATTAGTTTTACCTTTGGCTGTAGACTTTTTTCTAATCCACTAAACGTAGAATAATAACTAGAGATTCCAACTGTTTGAATATCGAATAGTAAAACTAAAAATATTCTAATAGTTTCTAAAGTATGACAACAGTACGAAATTTTTTTGGAATATTTCAAATAAATCATATTATATGTAGGTACATCAAAATTTATAAGGAAATGAGCTAATTTACCATAAACTGTTTATTTATTGTAGTTTTTAAAATAACAACGCATGGAACGTTTTGTATTTTAAATTAATTTTTATCATCGCTGCAGTTGAAAATACCCGCTCAGTAGCAGTTGACGTTGGCTTAACTGTTAAAAGTGTTTCAAATAGTGGGTCTAACGTTTCTGTCCTTTTTTGATATTTTCCAAATATCTCAAATCTTTTATTAGATTATTTGAACAAACATTTGTAGTTTCTACGAGGGATAAAATGGTGCTTCTTAATTCAGTCTGCAATTTGGACATCGGTGAACTCTTCGAACAAACAATAGGTATCTCTTCCACGTCCGAATCAGAATCCTGATAATCGTTTAAGATTCCGTCCTTAGAAATTAGTACTAATACTATTTGAATAGCTGCACAAATATTTGAGTATTGAATAGTAGTAAAAAACTGAATATATTAGAATATTGAATATTCAGGTTGGAATCTCTAATAATCTCTATACATTCTGTTACAAAAAAACAAACTCTGTATTGTCGCACGGCAGACAAAAGGCTAAAATTATTTAATAGTGTGCACACCATATGCGTGAAACTGGTGACTTAATAATAGAAATAATACATTTCCACAACTTACAAAAGCTAGAGGATCAGCTCGCTAATTGATGGTATTACAGCTTTTTTATTCAGCTTCATATTGTTACTTTGCATTTAGAATACAAAATATTAATATAATGGAAGGTTCAAGTACATGGTAATTTATATTCTTGTATTGACACTGCAATTAACGCAAATGAGAATATAAAAGGAGTTGTTATCTTTCCACAGGCACATATTATAACTTGACTTCTTGACAAATAAGTGCTGCTGTCGGCAGTTCATCAGATAAAAGTTGAATAAAATGATTTGATATTTGATTATTTAATTTCAAGTGCTGTTTTGTTTTTGGCACGTTTCATGTACTGGCAATTATGTAGGTGCTGGTTGTGCGTACGTTGTATGTACGAATCTGTGTCACAATGTAAATATGTAATGTCCAATGGCTGTGTATGTCGAGAAACAATGCAAGTCGGACGCCACTTGATCATTTACATCATTCGAATAGGTGGTGCTGCTGACGATGCGAACAATGGTCAGATGCACATTTAAAATTTGACCACCCGTGTCGGGTGCCTACTGCCGTTGGCCGATTACACCGTCCGATCGATTTGAGTAGGTGGTGCTGCTGACGGCCTGCACCGCCGCCGTCGGGTGCCTGCCGGAGGGGAAGCGCCGCCGCCGCCTGAACCGACGCCTGAGCGCGAGCTGTTTCTCGCTGCTGAGCCGCTCGCTGTCAGCGGTCATCACGTACAAGGGATCGCCGCCTCGGCGGGGCATCTGCGTGGCGAATCACACTTCGCCCATCGACGTGCTCGTGCTAATGTGCGACAACTGCTACTCGCTGGTCCGTGATATTGTATCTGTGTTGCATATGCATAGCGCTTGTAAATAGCACTGTAGATGATGATTCTGTTGTACATGTATAGCGAGTATCTTTTACGGATGGCTCGACTTTTTGCCCTATATTTAAATTCCCTCTTGATTTAATAATAATGATATAATGTGTATTTCACAATTATTACGTTATTCACTTTTCCATGATGACAGCAAATATAATAATATCCTTTGCAAAAAAAAAGTAGTTAAATACTGTACTGTACAAATTAATTTATATTTCTTGTTCGTAGTAAATTAAATTAATGTAAAATTGTCACCATCCCTGAAAGAATATCTTTCAATGTTAGATCATTTCACTCCTCAATTAGTTTATCTGCTGTCTCCTTCTCCTGTCTCACCGCATCACGCGTCACACTCCCTCACTCATTATTATAACCATTCTCAACACTCAACTTGAGAATGTCATTTAATTTATTTATCAATCCCATTATGAAGGTTCAAATGTTCTCAAACCTGATCTAATCTGTCTCATATCGAGCTTGCGATTAACTCAATGAACCAATATGCAGTATAATACGGTAATCATCATATTTGACCTGCTGAGAAACCAGTCTATTGAAGGATCCTCGAGAACTCGATAACTGTGCATTACAAACTGGAGAAAAATAGAAATGCTAAATTTAATTTTATATGTTTTATACATTTAAATTTAGTACAGTTAGAGGTTATAGTATAATCACATAAAATATATACATGGCGTAATTAGTAGCTCTTAAATTAGCAGCTTGGAACATTGGAATTGAAAATGCTTACATATTCCATAGTATTTTTGTTTGTATGAACAAATATCCGTTGCTACAAATGTATGTATTGTGATAATTGCTCAAAAACTTATATATGTATAAACATAACTTGGTAGCAAATTATTATTTATTATTTTTAATATTTGAGGTCTCGAAGCATTACAGCGGCCATTTTGTTATATAAATTTCTCTGATTATTGTGCGGCTTTGCTTTCTGTGTTGAATTAATTTGACTAATTTTCATAAAATTTACCATAAAAAGCAAATTTCACAATTACACACAACCCGGTAATTGAGTTTGGCCAAAAATTGTCAATTTGAAAAATTTCTAACAAAGTTATAATTAATTTTACAGAGACATGCTCTTGTGAGATGTATGAAAATTAGCACAAAAATAAACATCTAAATGACTGACAAAACAAAATTAAAAAATTTGTGTATATAAGTATAAAAAAAAAACTAACAATCGTAAACCACAAAGTAATTATATGCATATGTTACATAATGTTACTTTAGTATGAAATTGATAATTTGGATAGTGAAATATTTGATATTACGTCAAGTTTCAGGTTAATGCGGTTCAGCTGTATGTCAATACATATGTTCTAAAAAGAACTATGAATTAATTTTGAATTCATATTATTCATAAAACTTTGAATAGAAAGAAAACAAGTTATCAAAAATTATTTGCATCTTTTCTTTAATATTCTACCTGATTAGCTTTTAATCAATTTACCATGTGCTTGTTTTAAACTATTGTGTGGTAAATGTGGTGGTGGCACTTCCTATATACAGTTTTTTTTTTCACTTCAATCACTAGTAGTGAATTGTGAATCAATTTTTCAGAATTCAAGTTCTTCTTGCCACTGTCAGGAAGCCTTATAAATCTTTTATTATATAAATAATATTGCTTGAATGGTTAAGTTTTTCTGTAAAGGCGTATTTGTACTGTAGGAAGCTTTAAATGTGCTTTTGCTTGTATGTTTTTTCTACGCTTGCATGCTTACTGGAGTGAAGAATCGCACGGATCCCCTCCTGATAGTCTAACTCACATATTATTTATTTCTCCAATATTTTATCTGCCCATTTAACATTTGCTCCTTATCTCCCTAATTAGAATTAAGTTTTATATTAATAAAATATCATACATTTTGTTTTAGAGCCAGTTGTGTGATCAGTAGTAAATTTTTACCATGGTAACTTTTTACTAATGCCCGTAGTAAAAACCATTTGCGGGCTGTTGATACATTAAATTTACTACTGTCAGAGACAATCTTGCCTCTCAGTGTGGCAATGTGAATAATCATGAAATATGCTATATTTTATGCTTTATTCACTTCTGCATTTGAAATCTGTCACTTTGGTGGCAATATTTTTTCAGATTATGTGCTAATGTATATTAAACAATGAGATCATCATCGGACTAACTTTCATCATTAAAATAGCGGGATATTGAATAATTAATTGTCATATACTGCAACTTCAAAGTATCAATGTGTCAGATGACTCTTGGAACAGCTGTGAAGTGTCCGCCATATTTAACCATTGATTCTCGTTTTTACTATCTGAGAGTATAATGAGTTTTACTACGGGATGTACTTTCGAGAAGTAAATATTTTTTTACCAACAATTAAACAACTTAAAAGTTACTACTGATCGCATAACCCGCCCTTAAAGTATGGATGGCTTGTGACAATTAGATAATTTTCTAATTTTTTAGTTTTTCATTTGTATAGTATTTTTTTCCCATCATAAACTATGTAAACGTTCTAAATGTGATAATACCAATTGGAACATTGCACTACTTTAATTAACAATCACTCTGAAAATGTACAACCAACTCTACATTAATCTATATTCACTTATTTTAAATGCAGCCACAAAAAGTCTTTAATTTTTTTTTTCAAAAAACTTTTGAAACTCTTAGGGTGGGTATTTTAGGTACTAATCAGTTCAAATAAAGAAGAAAAAAATAAATTATTTTACTGGTACTGGTAGGCCAGGCCCAATACGTTAAGAAATTTTATGGCAACATTGCCTCAAACCTTAAAATGATCAAATATGATGATTAGTGTTGTGCAAAATTCATTTCATAAATCTTTTCTCGCATATTCTATTCATTTTTATTAATATCTTAACAAATTATACATAACTAATTTTGTGTCTACGAGGAAGTCTAATTTTAAGTTACTGCTCAATTCCATAAGGGGCAGTCTTAATCAGGGCGCTGGTATATTGTCAGGCGGAAGTCAATTGGTACTTGTGGTCCCGAAAACAACATTATAAAATAATAAAACTTTGCGTAAATATATTTCAAAGAACCTACTAAAGGATTCAACGTTTTAAAAATAGCCATCTGCAAATATTCATCGTTGAATCAAATAAGTTTTTACATATTTGATTTAATGTAGAATAAGGCTTATTTTCTCAGAGATATATATATATATAATGATATTTATTCTTCAACATTAAATGTGTTAAGTTGTGATTCAAAAAAAAATCTTAAAAACTAAATCAGTATCGCCTGCCTTCAGTTTGATTTTGAAGTTAAAATCTATTGAATACAGATTTTAAAATCGTCTTTCTGCTCTAGTTACACACCACCTTGTGTTACATATTTATTTTTAAATTAAACTCTTTTCTTTTGTAGACTCGGACCTACAATATACAAGAGCTTCAGTAAAAATCCCTGTAATTGTACATACAATATTATTTATTAAATATAAACATTTTTATTATTATTATTAAGGAGAACACATTCTTATTGAGAAGTTGTAATTATTCAGAACATAGGCCTGTGATATTTTAAATATTAATTAGAAAGATAGACGTATAAAATCAATTTTATCAGTCAGTTAATGCACCTTTCCCGGATTGAGAAGAGATCCAGGTTCGAATCTCGGTAGTGCAACAACAATATTTTTCGATAAAATTGATTTTATATATATATCTGTCTGAATATAAATTTGACATTTCAAATAGAAGACTAACAAAAAGATTCGCTTGCACAATCCAAGTTCTGGGATTCAATTGCCAACATTGTTGTCTACATAACGAGACTTTAAATTTATAAAATTTTTCAAAGAAAATGCTTACTTTTATGAATATTTTTAATTTATTCGAATTTTGTGTGTGTGTGTAGATTGGCCAGCGACATGGAGGTTTTTTGGGACTCTTACAAAGAGCGTTAGCGAGGGCTTCGCCACACATATGGTTTGAAAGGTCAGAAGTCAAGGACAGGAACGCAGTAACCAACAGGTGATGACTTTATTTTAATCTTTTATAATATCGCTACAATTTTGAAGTATTACACATGTTACACCATCACTGGACTTGGTGTACTCCATTTTTGGATCATATGTCAATAGGAAATTATTTGTTAGTAATTTTCACTAATAAAATTATTTTCATCTATAGTTTTTGATTGAGGCCATTTTTATGTTTTGTTGAGACATTTATGAAAAGAATTTAAATCTCACTTATCATTTATACAAAATGTTGGTTAAATCCGGTGCTGTAAACTCAGTGTACATGGAGACTTGCCATTTTTAAGTTGGATAAATATGAATATTTTACTATATAACTACAATTATTATTTTAATGATTAATATAAGTAATAAATGTATAATATTCATATTTATTGTGAAAATGTGCTAAGAATGAGAAAAAACATTGATCATACGGAACGACAGCACAAAGACGCATAAGAGACGTCTAACTCGGCCAGCACACGCCATTGACTAAAGTGAAGATCGGCACCCCGTGCACTATGCCTTCCGCACCTCTCCGCGCGTGCACCTACATGTACGTATTGACAAATTCATGTCAGGTTCTCCGAGAAAACATTTTTTATTGTTGCGTATGGTAAATACTTATATGTTGTAATTATTTTATCCAATACATAAATATATTACGGAGGAATACCTAAAGTGTGAATTCTGTATTTAATATATTTACAGAGATATTCATATAATTAGAGGCATTGTCAACTCAGTTTACATCACTGGAGAAGAAAGGTTAAAAACAGCGCAAAACACTTCTACTTTATTTATTTTCTTTCATTTCAGACTTCGGGAGCATGTGTCAGATCCTAATAATCCACCGATCCTGATCTTCCCTGAAGGAACTTGCATTAACAACACTTCCGTCATGCAGTTCAAGAAGGGCAGCTTCGAAGTAGGGGGTGTGATATACCCTGTCGCTATCAAGTGAGTCCACTCTCGCTCACGTCTGTTAGTTTTCAACTGGATACGGTTAACTTCACTCAGTGTTGTATATTGAAAGGGTGTGCCATTAGTCGTGGCTGCATTTCAGAATTAATGGGATTTAAATGCAAATAGATAATAACAATTCATGTTTTTTTAGAATATATTATCATGTCTCTGCCGACTGAATTGCACAGATTTATTCCCAAATGCCACCCACATAAAAGGATAGGTGTTCCATACACAAAACAAGAATGTCGACAAGGGTGGTTCGCCGATCTCAGCTTCTCTTAACCAACAATGATGATGATGATTATGAGGTCGAAAGAAATGAAACACATAAGATATTCAATATTGGTACACTACGGCGACACAACATAATCGAAAATGGCTTCCCACCTGTAGAATACTCTACTTTTATTCAGATACTTAACAATACATACAGTCATATTTGCAAGTACCTAATCAGTGACGTTTTACTAAGAATAATAGTCTTTGTTTTCCTGATATCTATCCCACGGGTTTTTTGGCACCATGCTGATGATTACACCTTTAAATTATTGACACGTGTCTTATCATATCAATTATATGGCGCCTCTGCTGCGACCTCGCAATACACTCAATTCTGTGCCATACAATAGGTCTGAAAATTATTGAAATTATTTTTTTATTGAGGCCCAAGGAAACTGCCATGAAAATACTCATGACTGGGATCCATCATAGAGTGCTAACCACGAGATATCGAGTACTAACAACGATAACCACGAGTATGAATGTGAATTCATAGTTTTATTTTCAGGTACGACCCCAAATTTGGTGATGCCTTCTGGAATTCATCCCGCTACTCCATGATGCAGTACCTGTATATGATGATGACATCGTGGGCGATTGTCTGCGATGTGTGGTACCTGCCACCGATGCAGCGACGCCCGAACGAGTCGGCCATCGAATTTGCCAATCGGGTGAAAGCGGTAATTGCACGGCAAGGTGGACTTGTCGATCTCGTCTGGTGAGTACACACAGTCGTTAGTTTTTAAGATTGTTGTGTACATTTTTCAATGTTGTGAAAAATTTTGTTTGGCCAAAAAATAAAATATTAAAGAGCTTGAGTCTATCGTGAGGAATCCTATTTAATATATCTTCAAGATTTTCTTAATTATATTTTATACTCCTAAAATTTTAAATTCATTCAAATACTGTTACTAAATATGTATCAAATACACATGAAATACAATAACTAAAAATGATTTATTTGTTGTGTAAAGGACTCACAAAGTAAACTTCTCTTTCACGTAAATTTAATTATGTTCCGGATAGCACATTGAAAACGAGTCTGAAAAATAGCATCACATACTTTTAAACCTACAACATAACTAACCTTCTCTAATACTTGTATAATATACTATCATATCATTTGAGAAATTCTACAGAAATTACATGTTCTTTCAAGCCGAGACTAATAGTTAAACTACTTCTAATATCACTAAAATATTAAAGGACATTATTTGTTACGCATATCTTGCCAGAGAGGAAGATATTGATAGAAAGAAATGACAACAAAATGGTTGATTTTCTCGCATTTGAGACAAGCTGTCTTGATAAAGCTCATTTCTAGAGATTTATCATAATAATATTGCGGAATGAAATAATGTGTGTTGTTATTTGAGTTAATCAATTGAAAATTAAGTAATTTAATGAAGTACCCTATGTACAGGTTTTTATAATTTATTATTAAAATTATCTTTTATATTATACTTATTTATCTTCTGTATTCTATATAAAATGTAACTAATGTCACCTGCTGCATTTAAAAAAAGCAGAATGTGTCCGTTAAGTTGTAAAATATAAATTAATAAATTGTGTTACATATTAAAAAGAACAAGAGAACAACTGCAACACTATAAAAAGAGTTCTACCATAAAAAAGATGTGTCAAAATAAAAAAAAATATTTTTAAATGTGTAAAATCCATTAAACAAAAATTAAAATATGCTCTCTTTCCAGGGATGGACAACTGAAGAGGATGAAGGCGAAGAAAGAATGGAAAGAGCTTCAACAGGAAGAATTCAGTCGGAGACTCAAAGGAGAGTAGTTCTGCACCGGCCAGAGTAGTCTAAAGAGAGGGACAATAATTCCAGCATCACCACACTGTAGATTACACCGAGTTCATCATTCAAAGTCATAGACAATATATCTGCAACAAGCGAGAAAGAGAGAGAGGATTCTTTTAATATAAAAAGTCTTTATATAGGTTTTTAAAAGAAATTTCTTGTTTATTTTGAACAAGTCCTCAAACGGATGAATTCAGTGAAGAAATCAGTGGCATTTTAAACTAGACAACTATAATAATAATGATAATTGTCAATAGACACACTGTACAAGATAAGAGCAGCCATTACCGTAAAGTTTGTTCCCGTACTAAATATTATTTTTTTATGAAAAGCTACCTTCCCAGTTTATTTATTTATTTTTCAAACGATCATCCTTGAATCTGTACTTGTTAGTTTTACTAATGGCTGTGCTTATTGGGATCACTGTTATGCAAACCTCCTATTATTACGAAGTATAAAATAATGTGGCATTTTATTTATTTTTAATGTTAATGAATTAAAGAATAATCCCTGTTTGTAAATACGGCGTGAGAAGAATGTTTGATAATTTGTAACGAGAGTGAAAATATTTTTTTTAATCCCTATTTTTTTTTCAATAAAAACTTAATAAAACCCTTAATCATTTGTTTCTTTTTTTACAATCTGCGTACACATTGAATATTTTTATATTTCTAAAAAATCTTTAATAACTTATAAAGTAACATAAGGAAAGATTACCGTATTTTGCAAACGATAAGACGCATCGGACCAAAACACGCTCGAAGAGATAATTTTTATAAATAAAATATGTTATATAAAATTCACAAACTTAATTTTTATTTAATTATTATTTTCACAATTCATCTTTAATTATTATCATTCTGGTCATTCTCAATCGACTCGTTACTATCGCTTATTTCAATATTGTCTGAATTGCTGTCGTCATATTCTTCAAAAACAAAACATCTTCGGCATGTTTAATTTTCCCTGTTGCTGTCAAGTCGTGATTTGGTTTGTCATTCATTTGTTCCACTCCTCCCGCATTAAATCTTTAAATGGCTTGTTAATTGATACATCAAAGGGCTGTAATTGGCTTGTAAGGGCTCCAGGAATGACAGATATTACCGTGTTTATTTGTCTTAGAAGCTTCTTAGTTGATTCAGTTATGTGTTCTGAATTGATCCCACGCTAACATTGTATGTTTTTTTGCCGCATCTGGCCGTTTTGCCCGTATCTTGTGTAACCATAATTTAATCCCCATTTCATCCATCCAGCCTTTGTCTTTCAGTAATATTTCTCTTTTAAAGATAACATGGGGGGATAGCTTTCTACCACCCGCACAACATGCTAAAATTACAGTATAGTGAGTTTTTTTATTAGTATGTACTGAGCTAGAATCTTTTGATTCTGTAGTACGATTTGAAGGAACATCAAATGTTAGAGGTACTTCATCCATATTTGCAATTTGGCTAAATTCAAAGTTAAAGTGAAATGATGAATCTGTGGAATTCTATAATTTTAGCTTCATAGTCGGTCTTCATTTTTTGGGCAAGATTGGTTTTTTCGTACGCATGCATAGTCCGTGTCTCTTCATGTATCTGAAGCATCAGGAAGCTGATCCTTTGAAATCAATAATGCTATTTGCAGATGCCCATTGTTTCGCTTCAAAAATTATCATTTTCGTGGAAACGGATATTCCGTTGCTTTGGTAATCTGTTACCCAATTTTTAATCTGTATTTCTAATTACGGCCATGTTTCCAAGTACAAACGGAATGTTTTCTTATGTTTACATAGCAGTTTCAATTGCTCTTTTTGAAATATCTTTCTGCTGCTCGTTTCCAATGTTCTTTTGCATAATTTATTATATCCAATGTATAGTTCACATTATAAGAAGTCTATTTTGTTTTAAATTCATTAATGACATTTTAATGAACTGTACAAAACCTTATATGCACGCTGCTATACTATAACTAGTATTGACATTTCCAATAGGGATGGATACCATACCTAGATTTGATGAGAATCGCAGATTTGCAATGTATCATATTAGAGGTGTTGTTTATGATTCTTCTCACATTTATATCTTCAAACTACTCAAATGAAAAGAACTGATACATTACTTTGAACAATGATGTACAACTACTCTAGTTATCGAGTATGTGGATTTTGAATAAATTCCTAAAACTATCACAGCCGAAATTGTTAATTTAATGAAAGAATTAAACTTATAAGTTAATGCCGAAGATATATCTGAGTTAATTCAATCTCACTCAGAGCCATTATCAAATGAAGATTTGATTCAACTACAAGAGGTGAACAAAATATGAAAAATTAAGAATATGAACGAAGCCTTCATGCATATTGATAATTTTTTAACCATCATGAAAGAATATGATTCCAATAGAGAGTGAGTATCTTATGTACAAAGAGTGATAGAAAAAGATACAGCGTGCTATAAGAGAGCTTTATCCAGAAAAATATGATACAATTTTTATTTTATTTATCTTTGTAGCATAAAATAATACATATAACATAAATATAATTACTTTACTAGATGCGATCTGTTCTAATACAATTACCTGTACAGTTTTTAAAAGTTGTAATTGTTAAGGTACAATCTGAAGTTATAAAATGTTATTGTAAGAAAAGTTATAAAAAGATTTTTGTCTGTAATATAGTTGGAGACATAATGTGTAGGTAGTTAGGTTAGCACAAATGACAAATTAGTTTCATTTTGCTTTCTACCCACATCAAGCAACCACTTTGTTATTTTTGGTTTAAAATCGTTATATTATACACGCAGTATACAAAACGAGTAAGTTCGTTGACCAAATTTGGTATTCGTTTTTGGCACTGAAAACTCAACTCAACTCTTGTTAAATTTATTAAGGAATAAATTCTCTTTCATATACTATTTACTATATGTTTTTTTCCCTCTTCTTTCGTACATTTTTGAGGAACCAATCATGTATGAAAGTCAAAGTCTGCCTGTATACTAAGCTAAAATACCATCATAATAAAAAAAAATCAATATGAGCTAAACTAAAACAATCTTAACGCAATAATTTAACAAACATGTAAATGGAAATAAATTATTTAATACCCAATAAAAAAATGAAAACTTTAAAAAAACACTTTATTTCAAAAATAAATTAGTAAAAACATACAATCAAATGTTTATCCTACGAAAAAAAACACAAATTATATTGTTCAAAACAGAACATATTTATAAACAAAACATTAAAATACCAACGAATTCATTAAAAAAATTAGATAAGTCATACACAAATATTAAGAAAAGAAAACAATATATTTAGTACAAAACACATTCAAATAATATAATTAACACATATTATGTAAAATATATTCTTATTAAATTGAGATAAAACAGAAAAAATAAAATAAAATATACAAATAAAAAAGTAATTTATTGAATATAATAAACATCAATTAAAACACTTTTATTTTTTTTAGATAATATTGAAATTAAGTTTTAGATTTTTAATTATACGTGTTTTTTATGAATCATTTTGTGTTCATCTTTGGAAGATTAATATTAAAAAAAAAAATTTACATTTGACGAAGTTAGTCGACTGCGATCGCTTATTGTCTGTCCAGTTTTTGAAAAACATCATTCACAAGGAACAGATGTTGCTACCACGCATAATCTTTGTTTCATAACTTGCTACTCGATCTTTCCACCACTGTAATGGATTTCCCTCGCGATGTAAAAGTGGTTCATTAAGATATTGTTTTACCTCAATTATGGCTTCAGAAGTTGGATTTTGAGAATGAACCATATACGAAGCTCTGTCATCAAAACCCTTCCACACAGCTGATTTAGATCTATTAGTAGATGTTTCAATTGGCGTATTTGCATTTGAAATATCAGGACAAACATTAGAATTTTTAGAATCAACTTTAATTTGGTAATGTTTTTCACTGCATCTTCAGCAGCTTTATTATTTGTGAACCTTTTTTTTTTAAAGCGAGGGTCCAACAATGTTGCCTCTGCGCAAATATATTAAAATTCAACATTATTTAATCTTTTATTCATGGAATTTACTATAGATGAAACCATTTACTGATTGCCGGAGAAAGAGCGGTGTCTCGTACAGACTCGCTGGTAATTTTCATCAATCCTTTTGACTAAAAGGATTATTTTTGAGGCAGATATTGTTTTTTCAGAACTAATTTCAACAATCATCTTATCGAATGGCTGCTTTAAATTGTGCAAGTGTCTGCGATGACTTTCCAATCGTCCGGTGTTAAAGTCAGAAGTTGTGCATTTACTAAAGCCATGGTTGAAATGATTTGAATTCCACCTTGTAATCACATCCTGCTTAAGTTTGAGAACGATCATACCAATGAGTTTTTGCTGAGATTTAAATTTCTCATTAGTTTGCGTACTTCTATTAAAAAATTAGACAATTGACTTGACTTTTTCTTGCACAACTCTAATTTCTTTTAATCCTTCTTGGACAACTAAATTAAGAGTATGTGCGAAGCATGGTAAATTAGTCCATTTTGTTAGTGATACTGCTGCTTTGACATTATCACTAACTACAGCAACTACTTTTTTCATCAATTTCCATTCCGTAACAACAGAAAACAGTTTATTTTTTCTAATTTTCTGCAGTGTCTATCATATGTGTGATACTCCAATAAATGAGAATGTAAAACATAATCGTAACCAATAAAATGTGCAGCAACTGCAATATAACTTCCGTTAGTTGAAGAGGCATACAGTACTCACATTATATTTTTCTGTTTATGGTCTTCACATACTTGTTTGTATAGTTGTAGAAGAATTATCTTAGTTAATGTGGACCTGGATGGTAAACAATAATCTGAATTCATCAGGTTGCAGAAGTATCTGAATCCTTCATCTTCAATTCAATTGAAAATGGCTGGTAATTCCTACATATCCGAGAGAATCGTTCATTCTAGTCTGTAAACAAATTGCTACTTGGTGTGGATTTGGATTTTCTGTCGGAACGTGGTTCGAAGCCGTGGACATTGACAGACATGTCATAGTACTTATTAGTGCACTGGAAGTATTTAGGTTGGCAGGTAGGGTTGCTGACAAAGATGCAGCAGAACTTTCCACAATCGTGTACGGAGATGACCGCATCGTGATACTGAGTTTAATACTCGGATATTCACTTTTCAAATGGTGGTGTAAATTAGTTGTCGATCCTCCTTTATAAAATTCATTACGACAAATATCACATCTGGCTTTAAAATTCATCCAAATGCCACTTCTCTTGCGACTATCACTCACAATTTACGCACTAAGCGACTAAGCAAAAATTAAATGTTGAACAATATACACATGTATAATTTTAAAAACAATATACATATGTGCCGATTAATAAAGTAAAGTAACACATTAAGTTATTTATCGTTTGTACTGATAATAATTACGCAAATTAGGTAGAAAACCGTTACAATAATTATGTGATTCTATAAAACTTTCAACTTACTTATTTTCAATAATAAACAACAAATAATTCCAACTGAATGACATCCGTGTATTCAAGTGCCGGGAATCCAAGTATCTGAAAGAAAGAAATACACAGATGCTGCGGCAAATGAAGGTGGGATTTCTAAAAAATGTAGTTATCCTCGTAAAACAAAAAAGGGGTTCAAATAACCAATACACACAATTATTTTGTTTATGCGCTTTCAATTATTTAAGTTTAAAAAAAATTCCCATGAAGCCGATATAAATTGTGCACACCTCTGGGTGTGCAAACCTTTATAATAATTATTTTGTGCGTCTCATGTTTACTGTTGATATATACATATGCGTGGGGCGACACACATCCTAAAAAAAACCAGTCACAGTAAAACTCTTTTAATAAGTTTTTCGAGGGAGCAGCAAATTCAAACTTATTTAAGCATGAAAGCAGGGATTCATCCATATACGCTAGTGCCGGCACATGCACATGCTAAAATGAAACGCTTGGAGCAAAATGTATGAATCGCTAATACAGATGCACAGATCACACATCCATATTCGCCGTTGTCTACACGCATATACGCTGAAAGGACTCGGGTTCGAAATCGGGGCCAATTCTTTCAGGACAACGGACTTGTTTCTTTTTGTTCTTTAAAAAGAACGATTCGTTCATACTTCGACACTTTTATATCATATAAAAGTTCAGACTATAAGACACACTTTGGACCACAAGACGCATCCCAATTTTTTGTTGAATTTTCAAAGTGAAAAATAAGGCACTGGTTTTTGAATTGGGGATTATTCCTAGGGTGCACGTACACACATGGAACTTTTGTCTCAAAACTCACATAGAGGACTGTACGTACGGAGTCGAGTGTGGAGTGAGCCATCATTCACTGTCTATTGTACACAGAGTATACTAACTGATGATGGATACACTGAGAAAACTGACAGTATTTTTGGTAATAAAAACACAATTAAATAACAGTTTAACAATATTTTTTTAATAAAAATGTTTTCATTCTCACATATTTTCTACCAATTAAAAACGCAGTTCCACGGATATATCTTTGATGCTGTGACTATAACACTGTCCACGTTGAGTTGTTACACAAACACTACACTACATCCTTCATCATCTATTCCTTGATGGTCTTAAGTCCCTTCTCCCTAGCCAGCAAATTCAGCTTTTCCATGGCGGGGGACGTATATGTGACATTAGTGAGACGCGTGCCCTCAATGATGTTGTGGCTAGGGATCCAGGGGCCCTGCACAGAGGGGTATACCGTGGCCCAGGGCTTCCGGAAGCGCATCCCGTCCACGCCCTGAGCCCCCATTAGATTGTTCACCCAGCCAACTACCTCACTGCGATCCTTGTTGTGAAGGGAAAACCACTTGCGTTCACCGTTCACTGAAAGGTAAATTATAAACCATTTTATTTATTAATTATTATAGTAACAAGCTGGCCTGTCGCAGCTCAACAATGCGTAAATTATTTGAGGCTCCATTTTAATTATAGTTAATTCTCACCAAATTTAGTGAGGTAGTTAAAATTTTCCAATACAAATTGTCATTTGAAAGAAAGGATACAGAAAATAGCTTACAATACTCTCCGATGATAACTGGACTACGATGCCTTCTCGGCTTGACGTATACTGCCACTCCAGGCTGGTCTTTAGCAAAGTTGATCAAGTCGCTCTCAATGAAATCCCTGAAAACAATGAATTCAACAAAAACTTGGCGAACTTGTTAAATTCACGTACATGTTGCTGCTCTACATTCAGGGAAAGGCAGAGGATAACACATTACACAAGTCTTTCGGGGTTAGTGAACCTTTAAAATTTTACATAAACAGGTTTCAAATGCCTCAAATATTTCAATGGCTACCCTCAAATTATTAAAAATTCTGAGTATATTAAACCCAAGGCGAAAGCGTTTGAAAAGAAGTGAGATTTCAATTATACGGTATTTAAAATGCAGAAGACTTGGCACGACTAGGTAAACCAAACCCAGAGCTTGTATGAGAAGATGTATGAATGTGGATGAGGTGAGAATTGTGTAAGGATAGAAGTGTGTGGGGCTCTATCCTCTCTGCCTACGCCTGCGGAGAAACAGTATGATGGTAAGTTAGTTAATTAAAACAAGAAAAATTATAAAAAAGCACACTGAATACTGTGGAAATGTAGTTATTAAATTGAAGATATTAGATTTACAGATTGAATGAAAAGTGCGTATTCAGAAATATGGAATCGATCTACTCGAAACATTTTGTCACATAAGACACTACTGGGGTGTTTTAAAGTACTGTAAAAATGATGCTTGATTCAATAAAATGTACATCGATGCATTAAAATGTCAATTAACTCTGGTTATTTAGAATATACGTCTGCATTGAAAACCCAGGAACATGAAAATTATTGGGTGTTTAAATATAACCCCCTTAATAAAATAATATTCAACGACATAAAAACATGTAAATTGGCTAATACAAAAATAAAAACAACTTACCTCACACCTCTGCTAGCTGCGTGGTTTTTACAAAATTTGAAGACTATTCTTTGTAACTGACACACGTATCTTCCAACTCCATTCTGTAAGGGAGCTCTTATAAATCCCGATTTCAAAAAGATGTGTGAATTAGACATGACGCTCTCAAAAAACTACCAGTTGTATGTAAAAATGGAGAAAATATTTTTGAGGTTATGTAAGTTGTCAATATTTTTAATGATACCAACCGAAAGAAAATTTACGACATAATTAACATTTCTTATCTACTACGGGCACTGTACAAACTTTGATCACGCAGGTGTCCCATAATTATTTTGATTGAATAAAGCACTTTAAATATTTTAAAAGAGGAACGCTTAATATTTTATAGGAGGTTCTCGGGTTGAGATGTAACATATAAGAACGTTGTTATGGAAATTTAATATATTTGTAGACATTAATATTCCCACAAAACTAAAGAACATCATCTGAATTTAAAGAACAATTCAAATGATATTTGATATAAGAGATCAAAACAAAATATAATGATCTGTATGCGAGGTGGGCGAACCAAAAAAACATTATCTACTACTTTCTATTCTAAGGAGTGGTATCATATGTGTATTTGAGACATGTAACGCGTTTTTAAATAATCTCAATATTATGTAAAATCTTAGAATTATATTATTAGAACTCGTTTTTGTCCCAACATACTAATTAAAGTCTGATAACCCATTAAAAACTTATTATTATAGTACGCATATACAGGTGAAACTAATTTTTGTCTCATAGATTCGTCAGTAAAGGTCAATAAATAACAAATAAAAATAAGTCATATCTTCCCTAGCAATATTAAGCACCACGTAACAGACCCGTTGCAGGAAAAAATTTAATTATCGAGAATAATATTATCATTGGAGCTTGAATTGAATGATCACAACCAAATTAACACAGAAAATGTTTTCAAAGACTTCCCCAATAAAATTTGTCTTGACTATTACCTTTTTTTTAATTTGCATTCTTATTTAAAAAATATTTTAGAGATACCAGGCATCGATTCCAGTACCACTCACATGTTAAGCAAGCGTTTTATCATCATAGCTACGCCCCATGTTATCTGCATCAGCTCTAGTCTAATAATATTTATTTATTTAAAAAAAGTATTTCTCTTTTAACGTAGAGTATGTTTTACTGGAGGCTATAGAAATAGCGCGATTGAAAGTTTCGAAACAATTTATAGGTCGCGAGTGAAATATTTAAGAAAGTTGTGGGTATTTAATATTTTTGTAGACACTAACAAGGAAGAAATATGTAAGAAAAATCCTATCGTGCTGGAGTAATATAGTACTTATATCTGAGACATATTTATGATTGTTTATAGTTGTAAATAAAACTTATGTTAGTAGGTAAATTATTAAATTTAATATTGCGAAATAATAACTGACAAGCAGTAATTGTGTGTTTGTTAGGAAAGAGATTTCGTGTTTAGATCAAATTTCAATAAAAAATCATACATATCGATCAAATTTCCATAGGATATTATGACACTGGTCCGATATATATTATAATTAGCTAATTAGGAATATAAACGTTTTATAAAAAATAAAAAAATCAAGCAAGTACCCATTAAATTATTCTACTAGGTTGAAAAATAATGCGCAAAGTCGCCCGGGTAACTCTGTCTCTGTCTTATTCGTGGTTTCTAGTCTAGTTTTTTGATAAATTGCAAATTCCCAATCGTATAGCGAAATGGCAGATCTTGGCCCCCCCGTCCGTATTTCTCCTTTGATCAAGGTATATTATCATCCCAATTTAATGCTTTCTCCATTTGATTTGTCATATTTATTTCCTTAATACAAATATAAGCTTTTATAACCATCTTCATGTCATTTGTAGGTTAAGTTCTAAACGTCATTATGTAACCTTTTAATTTTTTTTTTATTATACATAAGGTTTCTCAAATATAATTTCAAGAGTAGCATGATTTTTTAGATTATAATATCTAGGTTTTTTTATCAAGTTAAGAGTAAAACTTCATCTACCTTTTGAGAGTGTTTTTTTTAGCAATTTTAGAAGTTAATTTAGTGTATGTGACGAATTTTAGTTTATTTTAATTTATTATGGAACGGGATTTTAAAAACCATGACTTTTTTATATCTTGGTGAGATAAATGCGAGTAGATAAGCTATGTTGCGTGGGGCACAAGTTTTTAGTTTGTATAATGGTTCCACATTATATTTTTTTTTAGAATGGGAGACTGAAAAAGATACTGCAGTCCCATATCCTTACCATTAAACAAAATATATATGCGTTTGCGTTCAATAATCAGAGCAGGATCACCTGGGATTGAAAGATTGATATAGAGAGATAACGTTTATGATTCTTCATTATATTGAATGATAATGTATACTGACTTTGAACGAAAGATGAATATGGAATATGTGACTGACAAAGAAATAAAACGAGAGAAATCATTAAGAAAGTAAACATGCACAAGGAATAGTAAGCGGAAATCTAGCATTAGGGATTAACTGCAAATTGTTGTTTCAGTTTGGGCGATGGAGCTTCCTGGCTGTGGGTATCATGTACGGGGCGGCACACCAATCGCGACTGGCTAAGAGGGAAGTTGGGATCCGCGAGGAGGAGGCTAAGCGCAAGGTTATCCGAGACGCCAAATTAGCAGAAGAAAAGAAACGAGCCCAGGAAGGTCATTATCTATATTTATTTACGTACTCAATATCACCCACTGTAGTATACATAGAAAAACTTTTCAGTAAAGAATATCTTTGTTTTTTTATTTTAATAGCAAACTAGGGTCTAGCAATGTATTTGTTTTAAACAACTCCAGAGACTTTCCAATCCAATGAGGTGTCTAAGATGACAGACATTTGCCATTTTATGGAAAATGAGATTCAGACCCACTTTTGTGTATTTTTTTATTAGCTAAACTGCTTTCTATCAAAGATGCCCAAATGGGCGTGTCAATTTTGAGTTAACATTGAATAATTATTAATAGAGTTAAAAATTTGAATATTTTAAATTAACGAAATGAAAACTGATTGATTAAAATTTAATTTTAATTTATTTATCTTTAGAATTTCTTAGTTTACATTTTGTATCAAAATTAAACATATTCTAATCTAGCTAGTCTCTGTATCATATAGATAACATCTGGTACACATTATTCAGTTCAGTCGGATACCATTATGCAATAGTGCTAAATCATCAAGTAAATATGTGACATACAAGTTTCTCTTTATTTCAACTTTTTAATAGTGAATTTGTCATTATTTTGACACCAGTTGAATAAAGCGTCACTAAGGGCTGGTTGTGTGATCAATAGTAACTTTTTACTAACGCTTGTACTAAAAATCCTTTGCGAGTTATTGATACATCAAATTTACTACTGTCAATGCATAGATGGCGATGTTCATAGGTGTGACAAATAATCATAAAATATACTTTATTTTATGCATTACTTGTGGATTTTTTTCACCTAGGCGTTTGATATCTGTCACTTTAGTGGTGAATTTTTTTTGTATTATGTATTAAACATCATCATCGGATGAACTCATCACTAAGATAGCGGGATATTGAATGATTAAGTGTCGTAGACTGCAACTTTCAAAGTATCAATGTGTCAGATGACTTTTGGAACAGCTGTGAAAAGTCTGCCATATTTAACTACCGATTCTAGTTTTTACTGTCGGGTATCGCAGGGTAAAATGAATTTATTTTCATTTTAATTCACTTTTTTATAATATATGAATATTTTATGTTTTTCAATTAATCTCCGGCGGCGGTGACTGCTCTGTTTGGCCGCTGCGGGCTTGACTAATACCAAGATATTGATGATGTTCAAGATGAAAATTATTATTCTGACGATGAAGTCGAAGAATAATAATATAAAAAGTAATTGTACGATTGTTAAATTTTTTTTTAAGTTCCTCTGTGCGAAATAATATTTTGCAGGAAAAGATCAAAATAGTTATATAAAATGAACTTCAGCTAGTGTTAGACGTAAGAACTCGTTGCCCAAAATGATATCTACATTTTAAAAATTATTTGATATCATTAAAGAAGCTGTTTAAGATATTGGAAATGTACATTTAATAGAAAATATTAATACTGAATTCATTACACGAATTGGACAATACGCTAAAGCCCATTAAATTAACTATTGAAACTATTAACAGGGATGATGCTAATCTAGCAATTGATTTATGTTAAAAAAATTAAGAGAATCTAATCATAATTTGAGTAATGAACGCTTAAATAAATAACCGTAAAAACCAAGAATTAAAAGAGCTATTAGATTCTCTTGATAAATGATACTATGCCTTCAAAGAAAATATTAAAATATAGATAATATAATATATATATAATATAAATAGATTTAATGAAGAGATCATTTGATGAGAAACAGGAAAAATTAAAACATAATGAGCATGGACAGTCAACTGAAAATAACCTCAAAAATACTACAGGAGACGCACTAACTTTAACACTGGAAGAAGAACTTAATCAAATATTAGAAAGTGCGGAATGTGAAATTTTGCCAAGTTCCGAAGATAAATTTGCTCATCTTAACAAAGAATTTGCATTATTTTTAACAAAAAAAAGAAGTGAATATTTAGAAAAATGATATGAATCATTAATCAAAAAATTCTGAATGAACTACGAAGTAAAAAAATTGTTCCGGTATATATTAAATACTTATATACAATTGTTCTTAATAAATAAGAAATTTTATTTTGCATTAGACCCGGACTCGGACCCGAAAAATAATTAAAAAGACCAGGTATTTCCAAACCCTAGGTGTAACGCAAGCACAATACAAAATGAAAATATTTTAAACTACTTTTTTCAGAGGAAAACCGGTTAATCGCAGCCTTGTAGGACTTTGAGGTGTAGAATGCTGACGTCTCAACGCAAATAGGCTACGCAATTCAAACATCTTCATATTCGACCATGCGACTGCGAAGGGAAATGGGAAATTCTAATAAAATCTTTCAATACACAATTTTACTATCATAAAGAATTATCCACATTTTTTGAGATACCCAACTATGTGCATATTTAATTTTATAGTCATGTATTTTCAAAGATGGAACTTTTGATTCAATTGAATATTTGTAATAGCCATATTTCGTTGTAAATCATTTACTTTTTTTGTGATTTTAAGTTGAAATGTAAAATAAGGATACACATTTTTATTCTTGTTTATTTTTTAACATGTAGTTTGGTATTCCTTTTATGTTGATAGCTGGTCGTGTGCGGATTTATTAAACATCTTTAATAAATAAATATATTGTAGGGTAAGAACAACTATTTGTTTTATTTTGTTTGAATGATATTAATCTATAAACACATCACTCTTGAGGCATACATAATACGTATAGTAGAGGTCACCCCATTCTTTTCCATTAACCTCCTTATTAAATGGTGTAATGTTTCAAGAACAAAAGAATATATATATTTTTTTTAAATATTGATTTTTCAGGCGTATTCTAGTATATGTTAAAAAAAAAATTACAGATAAAGAATATTGCTTTAAAATAATTTTAAAAAAATCAGATTCTCATAGTGATACTGTTTTAAAAAAAGAGAATTATCAAATTTGGTCCATAGATGGCGATAGTGTAGTGGTACTAACATATATACAGCCGAAGACAGGTCGTAAGCCATGTAAATTACCCCACATTTTCCATTAAATAAATAAAAAATAGCTTTGTCTCTATGAGATATCTGATATTTGTTTAAAATAACTTCAATCTAAAAACTTTTAAATTCATATACAGATTTGAAATCCATGCCAAAAATGTTACAGAAGATATCCATCAGCTAGTCCAGTCTGTGTCTTCCCTGCCACACCAATACTTGCAGTGTAGCAATAAATAAAATTAGAATTTTCGTAACATTTTTATTTCATAAGTCACAACAAAAATATTTTTTGTACAGAGATAAGTAATATATGTACATTGCTCTTCAACATACTTAACAATATTATTTTAACCTAAAGATTGCTCTTATATTTCCTGGGACAGAGTTCATTAATAAGGAAATTTGTTCACATTCACACAACATAAATACACACTGTTTCGCCGCATATTCTTAGTACAATCAATTCCTGATATTTCTCTCGTGCATTTCACACATTTGTGTAAGCGCAGTCGTCTTTTGCAGCATTTACATTAGCATTAACCACAATTTTTCTCAATATTGCTTATTGACATTTTTTATTCAGTTCGTTCTTATTTTCAACAGCCACTGCCTCCAGATACAACCTCTATCCATCCATACTAAGATTACTTTCACTTAAATAATATCAGAGAAATAATATTGTCAGCCAATATTTTATTAAGCCATGGGAAAAGAATAAAAGAAATATATTGGAACGGTTTTTTTCATACGCAAGTAACTGCATTGCAAAAGTAAAATATTTTGTTGGAAAATATAAATTGAATTTATCTGTATGTATATCTTTCTAATTGATGCATTTAATATGTATTAAAATATTACAGAACTATGTTCTGAAAAAATTACAACTTCACAAATAATAATGTGTTCTCTTTAATCTGTTAACTGCCCATCATACCACCAATTGGCAGTAAAATTCATAGACTAGCTTTTTCCAAATTTTATTTTTACGAAAAAAACATTAAAACATTGGTATAACTAAAAAAAACACAAACATGGAGCCTTCTATTTTACTATAAGAGTCCATCGACCGCGATTTCATAGTTTTGAGATGAAAAAAAACGAATAAATAAAAGTTTATAGTGTTGCCAGGCCTTAACGTTTAGGATAGGAAATTATTATCTATTTGTCATTTGGAATGACGACTTCAGATTTTATGTATATTTGGAACGAAACAATTATCTCTCTCCCATTCAAATTCTGGCATAACCCCTGCACTTGTTGATGGCTGGTTTTCATCAACAGTATTGTCAAGGTCTTCTTCATCATAGATATGAATCACAAAATAATCATCCTCGACGTCGTTCTCACCATCAAACATTCATGCAATGTATTTGTCATCAATATGAGTGGCGTGTGTGTTCAAATATTATACTGAAAATCCTGTCATTTGAATAAAGAAGAAATCTGGCAACACAAAATTACCGGCATCTGCGTACACTGCCACGTGGTGCAACATTTCTTGTCTATGGTATAACACAAAATATTTTAACGTTTATCGCGCTATCCCTCTCTCGGACGGCGATAATCGTCCTGGGCCTTCTCGAGGTTAAAATAAAAGTAGATTCAATTACATTCGGGAATGCTACAATGAAAATGTTACAAAGACCACTTGACATCAATAAGATCAAGATACTAAAAATGAAAAATTTAATTAATTTTATATTATTTGTGCACTTATATTTTTAATTTTGTATCATATTTTCCCAGTTGTGATGAATGGTAACTTTGCTCTAGACCTTGGGCCTGAAACAAGTCCCTAAATACTAAACTTCAATATAAATTAAAATGAATAGATGTCATAATTTAATGAGGTTCCAGAACTAATTACGTTCGTACTAGAATGCCCGACTGTAAATTGATCTAAGTTTACCTGGATGAGTCTCACAGAGCCCACTTTTAAACTGTTCACATTACACATCCATTGTTACCAATATTATTCTACCATCTAGGCTAGATGGAGGCTTATCACGATTCGAATGATTGCAGCTACAAGCATATTGTATAGCAGGCTTACTAGAGTCGATTCAACAGATATTGTGTAATACACAAATAACTTGGTGCTGTGAAAACTACATTTTGCCTTAGTCAATTGCTGTCAAAGTACTCCAACATAAATTTTAAATTATAAATATGTAACCTATCGTGCTTAGAAATCACAGCTTTTGTGATTGAGCCGGCCGTGTCCTAAACCACATTGATTGAGTTTGTTTCTAATACTATCCAAAGTGGCGGTACTATCCAGATGGGCCGCCTTGGAGGATAGCTATCGTCGATCTGATCTGTTCCACCGCTTTTCTGAAAGAAAAAAGCAACAAAAAATTAATCAAATAAATAACATTTATGAGGGGTGGAACATCACTTATACATATCTATCTACAAAACCTGGTTATTATGAAAAATTAAATTTCTAAATGCATGCCGTGTGAAAAATATTAAATATAAACTGGATGACTGATAGGTTTAAAAAAGGAATTAAAATTCTGTCCAGTTTAATTTATTTGTCACAATCTGAAGTAGATTAAATATTTTTATGATTAAAATCTAATCTGTAATCTAAATAAATAATCTGTTAAATAATAAATTTGGGCACAAATATACTTAATTTATGCATACATAGACCTCATTATGTTCGAAGACCGGTACATACATATTTTATCCTATTAAAATGTAAGATTTGAATGGTCCGGAAAGGTTTGGTAAGGGCAGATTAGGTTATACTCACAAATGAAGAGGGTTGTCTGTGAGCGAAGCCAGCACCTCCTGGCAGCACTTGAGGAATTGTTGTAACGGGGGAGCCCCGCGCTCCCATGCGCGAGGCAGACAGCTGCCCATGGCCCAGCACAGCTCCGCGCCATACACTAAAACATTAATTAAGTTTTATCATAAAGAAACCGGTTTACCAAATTAAACATTAGCAAAAAATTTTTGATGGTAGAATACTAATTCAATTTGTCTTGATTAGTCAATATAGATTACCATTTGACAAAATAATAAATGTCCTATCTGTTACACTTTTTAAAATGTAAAATTATTAGGTTTTAATTACACTTTGATAACAAAAATATTTTTTCGATGAATTGCTTTTATCTGTATATTTTTCTATACAGGATGTTCTCAATTTGCAAAGTTCCTAACTGGAATAAATTTGAGAAGATTTTTGAATTAACAATAAATTTACAAAATCCATTAAGTATGTAATAATTCTCAAGATAAAACAACATAAGCGATAACCGATTGAACATAATTTGGATATTATTTGTGTATTTAGTTAAATATAATTTTGCACCTGGTGGACAGCATCGTACACCAGCCAGCAGATATCGCTGTAGCAGGGCGCCTAGGGCAAGGGGGGCCAGAGTGGTATCGGCTACTGTGCCGTGCAGCGCAGCCAGATTGGACAGCAAGCGGGCTCCGCGGGCAGTTTGCCTGCGAAGAAAGACGGCACCTGCTCCTCTGCCGGCATCCACCACACTGGAAATATACAACATTTATAATACATAGTATGTTGGATATCTTAGTTTGGATTTTTAAAATAAATTAGAAAAAGCCCATACAAACCCACCTCTTTGGTAGCAACGGGATAAAAACATCATGCTGAAGTGCTGCTTGCGCTCGTTTGACCACGGCCTCTGCGAGCCCTGCTAAATGCTTAGAGGCTGGGCCGGGACCAGGCAAAGAAGCAGCTCGTCGGAGCAGCGTAGCCAGTCTTCTTGTCTGGGAGCTGGACATGGGATCCCACGTGCCTTCCACTAATTCTGTAATCACGCAACCATGTCACAAGAATGCAAGAAAATATTCTAGGCTTGGATTGCAACTTTCAAATTGCACAATTGCCGTACTGATTGACCGCAAGTTTCGACGTGAATTATCTCCTGTGACAATATTAATTTTAATAATACAGTAAAACCTCGTCAAAACAAACTCCACTATATCAAAAATGACATATATCGAAATATTTTTCTAAATTAATCCCTTACAATCAATTTTTCATACAAAAAATAATTTATACAATGAAATTTCATTAACCGTTTTAGTGCCATTGTTTTTTACTCATATATACTTAAAAATGCCAAAGAAATCTTTATTTTTTATGTCATTTACCCTTGTTTTGAAAAAAAACTGTATCTCTTCCAAAAATTGTCCAATTCGAATTCTGTTTTCGGTGTTTCCTTTATAAAAACTTGTACAAGGGAAATAAAATACAAATAAAATTATGGAAATATATATTGTGAAGAAAAATTACAACAAAAACTGTACTCTAAAAGTAAAAAAGTTAACATGTGTGCTTTCTCGCACAGACTCCATGAATACTTGGGCTCATTTACTAGTACCTTTGTGGCTTCTTTTGGAACAAGCTTCCTATTTCTACGTATGGTTCCTGTTATGTATGTGGCTCATTGATAAAGGGACCGTGCAAGTTCTACACTGGTGAAAAAATTATCCGTGAACAGGTGGTATCCCTTGTTTAGGTAATTTCCCATCGACAACAGTTTTTCTACAACAAATCCCAGACCTTCGAACTTCGAATTCGAACTTTATGTAACACTTAGAAAGATTAAAAATTGCCTATGCGTGCGCACAACCTCCCCTACGGCACGCCAAACGGCGACTGTTCTTGCGAGCGCGATAGCGCTCGTGGCAATTTTGAACATTACGCGCACGAGCGCGATCGCGCTCTTTGGCACTCTAACGGTTAATATGTATAACAAAATTTTTTTTGTCCCAAAAGAAAAATATAGATAAATATTTCGAAATATATTTCGGCCGGTCATGTTTGTCAATTGTTTTATTGCCTTGGCGCAGCGGGCCGGTCGGAGCGGGCGGCTCGCTGTGCCTTTGTAAAACTTCACCTTGGGATCATAATAGGCCCTTATAAAGCCATTTGGCATAATCTCCACGTTGTCCAAGGTTGGATTTATTGCCGATTGTCAAAATAGGTTAGAATGCCACCCTTCCCACGCTCTGAAGCGTACACGTGTTCACGCCTCTAAAAACGAGTCTTATCTAGACCAACTTGAGAAAATAAAACCCCCGAAATCGTGATTGACACATCACACTTTAGGGCATGCGCGCGTTAGCTTTGTGTATGGTATCGCCCGCAAAGCTCGAGATGCCTTGATTATCATCGTCAACTTATGTCACTTTTTATCGAATCCAATGAACGATAATATTGCGTATGACATTTTCGTTAATGTGTTTATTTGACAATTATTTCCGTGTGTTTACCAACATTTATATATACTAGCATTTCGTAATTTATTATTTAAAGTACATTTTTTAATATTTTGTGGAATCCTAAAATGGCTTCAGGTCGTGATAATTCTCGCAAAATTTTAACCCTCGACAAAAAACTAATTCCGAATTCGGCTCTCTACGATTTAAAGAAATAGGAAGATCGATTGACTGATGCGAAACTCTTAATGCTTGTAGCGGCTCTACAATTGAACACAATTAAAATTTAATGTTGTTTTATATTTGCATGACATTTTAGAATTTACAAAAATATTGCCGAATGTCGTAAAATGTTTTTAATTTGATTTCTTAATAATTATACATTTTCTTATCTGTTGAAACAACAAAACTAAATAGATCCCCTTTGTTTGCAGAATGCCTTATTATGTTATATTATTCCATATTAAACCGACAATGGGTGTCTTATTTGCGGAACTTACAAACTTTTTTAAGTTTGTAAGTTCGCAAAGTTTGCAAGCGCGCGGAATATTAACATATTAGGAATTTTTAAAATTTTATTTCGTTATGTGTGGGAATTCATTATTACGGATTTTTATTTTTTGGTCCCTCGGATTTCGCAATAATGAGGTTTTATTGTATTACTTATTATGTTTTGGTTCAATATTTGTCTTTTAATGTTTAAATTGATGTTTTTAAAACTTTTTTAATACAATTTATTTGGTATTATTTCGACAAATTAAAATGTATTGATACTTTTAGCCCTTTATTATAGAATAAAAGTGTAAAAAAAAGTTTTTTTTAATACAATTTTAAAAGATGTGATTTTACTGTCCAATACAGTAAAACCACGATATAACGAAACCCGATATAGCGAAAAATGACGTATATCGAAAAAAAAATCGAAATTTAGTCCCTAAAACCAATTTTTCATACAAAAATGCATTTATATAACGAAATCCCGTTAATATTTATAACAAAATCATTTTTGTCCCGTACGAAAAAATGCCAATACATTTACGTAAATTTATAACGAAATAAAAAAATGTTAAAAGATGAAAATATTATTTCGCACTTACAAAGCCGCGCCGCTGCATCTGCCGTATGCGAACGGTTTAATGGCCTTTTCGGCGGTGCGCGGCGGTCTGCCGACAAGGTAGTAAAACAATTCAAACTTCTTCTTGGGTTCATAGTATCATATTTTGAAGTGGTTGCCGCCGTTACCGGTAAGTACCTTCGTAATTTATATACGACTCATTTTATAAAAATGCCGCGATTCAACTGTCAAATTTTTATTTTTGAATTATTTTTTATGTTTCATGCCCAAAACTATGTTTGAAGCGGCTCTACATTTAAACACAATTAAAATATTGTTTTGTGTTTGCAATATTCTGGAATTTACAAAAATATCTTCCAATTGGTGTTGAATAGGTTCTGTTCTTAATTTAATTCCTTTGATTATCCATTTGCTTATCTGTTTTAATAACAAAACTACTATAAATATGTAGGTATTCAGTTCCCTATGGCCTTCTTCCTCCTTTGTTTGCAGAATTTGCGATCTTTTTTGAAGCCGCGCAACATTTTTTTGCGACGGCGCGTAACATATAGTAGTAGGATTTTTTTTATTTATTTCGTTATATGTGGGAATTCGTTATTACGAATTTTTATTTTTTGGTCCCTTGGATTTCGTTATATCGCAGTTTTACTGTATAACAAACCTAAATTATCCCTGGAATTTCAATATAATATACATATATAGTAAAACCCTGTTATTCCAAACTCCTTTAATTTGAAATGTTCTCATTGTTATAAAAAAACATGTTGGAATTGAAAAGGTTTGGTGAACTTACCGGTTAATTTGGGAATGATTACTTTAATAACAATGCTAGGAATGAGGGTGATGTCAGGATCCTTGGTTAAACTCTCTTCTGTCTCCAGATTCTCTTCATCTTCAGACAGCCCATACAGCATCAGGCCTCTGTTGAGGGAAAAAACTTCAATTAACATTTTTGATTAATGATTAAAAAAAATTATATGTACTGTGCAATTTTGTAGCAACCTGAAGTGGTGCTCTACCCTCCTACATTTTAGATTTTGTTATATAGCAGTCAACATATTTTGTGAACAACAGATGACTTCACTAATTCTGTTTTCTTGCCTATAAATGTTGAAGTCAAATCATGATTAAACTACTTAACCAAATTTAGTTATAAAACAAAAAAAGTAAAGACATACCTGTACCACTGCATCTTTTCCCAATCCAAGGCGTTCTCATCCGCTATGGGGTTCCACAGAAGCAACTGAAAACATATTCCATTCAATTTAAAAACCTGATGACTATTTCTGAAACATGGCTCACAAGTTTAAAACTATGATTTTTGATTACAGGGATGATCCGCTGATATTCATTATTAAAAAAGTTATGTATCAACATTTTTAATATATTATAAATGTCAGGATAAATTTTTTAATATACATATAAACTTTTTTTATCTGAATAATTTTTTTCCTCAATATTCCAGATAATTGAGAATCTAGTATACAGGCTGTAACAAACCTAGTCTACAACATTTTATGGGTGGATACCTGACTGAATATGTTCAAATTCTGCACTGCTACAGAAAATATTATTACTTTTGAAATTAGCAAAATTAACTTTGTGGTTAAAATTCATTATTTTTATTTGTTAACTTTGTTTTATTAACCACTTATTGAGTTTAAATACATTTACCGGTTTCGAATTATTGTTTGAAATTTTTACAAAATTCTACATACTTTGAAATAAATATTTGCGAAATTGTTTGATTATTAATCTATATCTTTGCTGCAGATCCTAAATCATATAACATAAAATAGTCTGGCCGTTTGAAGATCGACAACCTTTCATTTTTTATATTGAATACATAATTTGGAATCAATAAAATATTTCAATTAATCAAAATAATTACATAATTATGATATTTTTTTAAATGCTTATATCTCTGACATGGTGAGATTAGGCACATATTCCTTGAACATTTTCGACTTGTAATTTAGCCAGGTATCCATCCACCCATAAAATATTGTGGACTAGGTCTATTACATCCTGTATATATCAAGGTGGCATTTGAATAACTGATTGGGGAATGGTAAATATTTGCCTCAACCATATAAAATCAATTTTGAAGGCAGGGTAATGTAAGTAGTCATCAAAACCTCAATAGTGGTCAAGTGGATATGGATCAGGGAATACTTTTTTCTTTCCCTAATAGAAATATAGCATATACATGCAGTTAATAAAGCCTACATGGGTTGTACCTTAAGTCTGAGGAAAGGACCTGCCAGCTTGGGCAGGCAGAGGCCTGCGTAGGCCTCTACATAGGCTGGCATGTCCTGCTGCCGCCACTCCTCCATGCGGGACAGTACTGCAGCCAGAGAAGAAAACTCCTCCAGGGTGTCGTTAAACAGAAGTCCAGCATCGGAGATTATTTGGTCTGCAATATCAAATTTTACAGATTTCAAATCAAGAAAATTCTATATTTTAAATGTGAGACAAATTTCAGAATTAAATCTAAGCAGAATGTTGCAATGCAAATATTCATTCTTACAAAACTGACGCCAAGTGCTGGTCTAATTTCAAATCAAAAAGCATAGCACATCAAACATCATGTTCTGCCACTCTAACATAATTTATGCTATTTTATGCGTTAAAATATTTGTGATATAGAAATAGAACTTGGCTGTCCCCTAGAGAAACCATCCGACTGTTAGTGCCCAACCAGTCAACTACACGAGCTACCCACTTTGCTAAAATTTTCTTAACATTTACCTTGTGTATTCTGGTAAGCTGTGGACTCTGTCTGTGGCACCTCATCGTCGCTAGAGTCTCCATCACGGTGCGTCACGTTGGGTGTGTCTTGCTCGCGGGCGCGTCTTCTGCGCAACCGTCGGCCCTCACGCTCGGCTATGCGACGACTGCGCTCCTCGTCTTTAAGGTCTTTCTTACTCGCACCTGTAAAAAATAAAACATGGGTTATTTTTACATGATCTTGAATAATAAGTACAAAAAAAGAGAAAATCATAATGTTAACAAGCTGTAAATTAAAAAAATATTGTATAAGAACTGGCATAGCAAAAATTATAAGTATAGTGATACCTTACGTTTCATTCTTAGACATGCAATACATCAGCCTTTAAATTTAATGCCACCTAAAAAAGTGATGTACCATAAATGATATAAAGGGTTTACACATGACAATCTTCTATAAAGCAGATTAAACATTAAAAAATAATTACATATTCATCAATACTAGATAATCGTGTACAATATTTAACAAAACTAAAAAAAAATGTTATATTAAATAAAATAACAATAACATTGCACGAAACCAGGAAATTTATTATATGTCAAATTTATTATCTCAAGCTTCATCAGGACATATTTAAAACTTTCATTTAATTGTTATTTTATTTAATATAATATGTCAAATCACAAAGTGATTGTTTTCTATGAAAATATTAAAAAAATATTGCTTCATACATACCTTGAATTGGCTGCATAACTTCTTGCGCTTGGTCCCTGACGTCAGCTCTCCGCCGTTCCGTGAGGAAGGCTGCTTTCCTTTTGTGGAGGGTTAAAGCACGTGCTTCCAGGGCGCACAGAGCGGGCATCTAAATAGAAAAACAGTAAAACCTAATTAATAAAAAAAATTTAAAGCAACAATACAAAGAAATTTAAAAAAAACATTTATCAATTTATGTCCGCATTTTGTGTGCACCGCCATTGCATTTTTCATACTAGGATGTAGTGGTGCATCGTAGAGTAGTACACAATTAGCGTATTAAAAAATCTAGTACCATTGCAAAATATTTTTCTACTGAAATGTTTTATTTAATGATTGTATAAATAGTTAAAATGCATAATACATACAAAATAAATTAAAGATGGTATAATAAACGGCATTCATATAACTCACCTTTATTTCAACATCTATATCAAAATGTTTGTCAAATAACAAATTTATTCTGAATAGGTGTACAGCAAATCCAGTATTAAAAACATATATAAACCAGCCTTAAAATTGCAAATTTAACAAAAAAACTGCACAAAAAATTAAAAGATCATCTAAACTGGCTATAAGAAGTGTCCTTTCTTGTAACTAAATTCCTTTGGGTAGTAAAATTCTGCAAGAGCTCTTGCGCAGGCGGAGGGCAAAGCTAGATTAATCTGGATTGTTTTTACACACATCTTTGAAATCTTGATGATCCTCGGCTTCAATACTGCGATCTTCATCAGGATTTACACCAACCGCAGTAGTCAAGGTACTATCAACTTTTGTGAAATCTTGGAAGGAAAATTCATGCATCACAACATTTCAAAGTATTTCTCAACTGCTAGATCCCCAGCTTCAACAGCAATTTGTAGATGTCTACTAATCTCCAAGATGATCACACCGCTCTACATGCATCCAACATAGTCCCAGTATGGTAACCAGTCCTTTTGACACCCACATTAATTTATTGTATATTGCAGTAAAATCCTGTTTATTCGAAATTTGCCACAAGTCGAAGTTTTAGAGCAGAATGTGGTTTTCGCCTAATTGGATTTTTTTGTCAGATGTCAACAATCTGGAAAATACACATGCACTACGCATGTGCATATGCAAAGTTCAAGACCATCAATGGCTAGTTCCGCCCCTATACCGATTCGCGACGCATAAAGTTAATTTGCATTTTTTTTTCTCACCCACTCTCAGTCTACTAGAAAAGATAACAAATATATCTTGTGCGTCCTCGATTTGAAATATTTATTTTCCTTACCGCGACGCATTAACTTAAGGTCGCATGCTTTTTTCTCTCGCTCGTTTTCTTTACATTAGAAAAAGATAGCAAATATTATCTTTACGCCCTTCTAGGTAACACGCAGTTCTCTAGTTCTCCCAGCTGCTAGCTGCGAAGTCAGTGCTTGCCAATCTTCTGTTCCGTATTATTACCATCATTATTTTTGTTCACGTACAACAAAATATACAAACGCTAGTGCGCAGTTGAGTTCCTCAGACTTTTCTATGTTTTATAAATGATTTAATTTGAATTTATTTTAATAGACATTTATCTTTGTATTTAAGTTTAGTATCAAAGTATTTTAAAGAATGTGTAGTTAGCGTTTCTCAGATTTTCTCGTATCTTGATAATTATTTTATTGCCATTTTTTTATAAGTAAAGAAAATTATTTGTTTTTCTCTAATATGTTAGACGTTTTGAAATTCGCGAATGTGTGGTTTGCGTTCCTTTAGACTTCCGTATTTCATTAAATTTAAATTAAAACATTTTTATGATTTTGACTGATAATTTTATATTCTCGATAATAGCATCAATGCGAAACTCATACAAAACGCCGACAGTTGCTAAAAAAATCGAATTAATATAAGAGATTAACAAAAAATATTATCCAAAACAAAATTAACAGAAAAATATGCGACCCCATTAATGAGGTTGTCGACAATATTAAACATGATGACAGAAAGAACTTTAACGTTGAAAAGCGAGTGCCAAATATTGCCGCGACCACCACAAAACAAAAGTTTTAAAAGCACTGAAAACTTTTGTTGCTAACTTCAGCAGAGAAATGCCGTGTTGACAAGTTCGACTATTATGTCGTTATTAAAAATGGCACGAAAAGATAGTCCATTATAATGGTGTATTTTAAAAATAATATTGTGATTTGTTTACACTGTATTTTGACAACATGTTTGTTATTTTTAAATGTGTGGATATAGGTGTGTGTACTTCGAATTGCTATGAAAAAAGTTAGTATGTAAAAAAGAATCAAATTTTGAAACTTTTATATTCATTATCCTAAATACTGTATTTCCTTTAAATTTGTTTATTTTTCCTGCTTCCTCAATTTTCCTGTGATATTTCATGATTGAACCCAGAGAGGTATTTAGAATTCTAAATTTTTCCATCATCTTCATAGGAAGAGAATCTATCTAATTAATTACATTTGAAATTAATGTGATAGCTATGTACATTAGGTATCTGAAAATACTTTTGGGCTGGCCAAATAAACACAATGTTCTGGTCTTATTAATAATCAACTTTACAACTAATTCAGAAATTCTAATTTATTATACCATCCACCATATTTATGTCAGCTAAGTTTGACGTCTTCAGAAAATCAAACGTATTTAAATTGGGAGTTGTTACCTTTTCATCTAAACACTCAATCAGATCTGTCAGGTACGCCCTCAACTTCTGATAGAACTCATATCTAGATGCTAGTGTGGGCGCACGCCTTGAGCACGCATCTCGCTTCTCACCCAGTTGCCGAAGTTCCACATCCATGGCTGACAGCTCCTCTTGCCTCACTGCCCGCGCATCCCTCAGCACGGATAATCTACATTTCACAATACAGTAAAAGCTCTTTAACATCAAATTTATTGGACCAAAATTAAAAAATAATTGATTTTCGAACTAGGAAAGTACATTTTCATATAAAGTTTTCAAAACATCAACATATTTTCTAAACATTTATAGGTGTACTACAAATATACATTTTCTCAAAATATTTTTAAATACATATATGTACTTTTTGACTTTCGCCGCATATTGTGTTGAACCTTGTATTAAATATGTGGAGCCAACTATCGGAGCCTCCAAAATTATTAATCACCAATTTATTGGCTAATGAATGTCCTTTCTCAATGAGACCCGACTTGGAATATTAATCATACGCATTTGAGAAACAGCCTGCTTTCCAGCTCTTCGTGTTTTGCCAGGCGAATGCATCGACACGTGTTACTTGATACGATTCTTAAATTTTAGCGTGATTTTTCAAAATTATAGAAGCAATCGTGTTGGCGATATCATATTTTTTCGCGATATTTCCCTTACTGTCCATATTATTAATTAAAATCCATTTTCTTAGAAATTGTTAATGTTTTATACATACTGCAAACTGACACCATTTTAAATTTTAAATGAAAAAATTCATCACAAGGATGCAATAAAAATTTGCAATATTTTTTACACTTTTCAAATAACACTTAATAAAGAGTCTAAAATCTCAAAAGAGTGTCAGTTTTCAGATGAAAGTAATATTTTCACGCTATTTGACACAAAAATAACTAAGAATTGTTTTAAATGTAGAAAAACACAACGTAGGCATATAAAAATTAAAATGTAAAACTTTAAAACCGGAGCTCAACTTCAACTAAACTCATTTTTTGGCGGGATTTTCATCTTGCCGGCCCGGCGCGCGGCGGCCATTTGGTGATGTACTTACTGTTAAACAGATGGTCAAACCCCGTAGGGATTAGGCGGCGGCTGTGGCAGAGTCGGTGCAGGTAAAAAAATACGAGCAAATGTTCAGATTTATAATGACTACATGTAAAAAAAAATTCAATTTTAACTTAAAATTATTTCATGTTATGAATTATCAAATTTTTTGAGTCATAGGTAGAATTTTGTATGAAAATTCATTTGAGGGGGATAAAACATGAAAATATTTTCGCTTTTACTATATTATTGTTGTCAAGTCCTGCTATAATTTGTTAAACTGAGATATATTAATAAGAGTTAACAAACAATAATGCGCTGTGATTAACGTCTCACCTGAGCTGGAGGGTCTGGGATAATTGTTGCGCTGTGACAGATGCCTGTCCCGGGGAAGCCAGGGGTCTAAGGTGCTCTCGAGAGAGACCCGCCTCGCTGGCCGGCACGGGGGCCACGGCAAATGGATTAATCTCCGTTGTATCTGAAATACGAAGCCCTAAGAATTAATCATTAGAGCGATGTTCTTAAAAAATGTTTATTTGATTTTCTTAGCGTACATAGCCATTTACAGAAAAAAGTTTTAGTAGAAAAGTATTAAGATTTGGTCACTGACCATAGTAAATCCATATCAAGGCAAATAATTGTGCATCTTACCTGCGATTTGATGAACACTCGGCACCACATACGCATTGCCGTAGTAAGTTTCCTGCTGAGCAGCCATTATCTGAAAGAGAAACGAGAAATCATCAATGAACAGAGCCGACAGAGAGGAAAATAAAACTTCGGACCAATTTGAGGATTTACTAAGCGAGTGACCCATCTTTGGAGTGCATTTTCTGCTCTGTTTTTTTGACCATTTCAGTAAATAATCTAAGATTTACACATCTACACAGATTGTAATCAGTTTTCAAAACATTTTTTTTACAAAAAATAAAACCTATATTAAAATGCTTGTTCTTTCCTAGTGCGCTATGTAATGACATAATTCTTAAAGAATTTTGGTGCAATATTAATTAGTGCAAAAACAATGATATAAAGTACAATTTGTCCCTTTCTGTTTAGAACACACAATTTATATTATTACATGGGTTAACTATTTGAATCTAGTATCAACTGCGATACGGTGGCAATACATGCAATACAACACAGATATCAGTATAGTTGAAAATATGTACATATTTCTATTATAATACCTGGCTGTGTGTGACGGCTTTTCTGATCTGCTGCGTCTCCCACTCTTCCCCTCCACTGTCCACATCAGAACCTAAAACATAACATAAGTAATTTAACACTGTATTTTTTACTTGCTGTAATTACAGCAATGTTCAATGCATTAAATTGTTTAAATAAAACACTACAACTTTTATTTTAATTCTTTTCTAATACTGAAAATGTTGGGAAACTCCTTACGTTCTGAGTGGAGTTCTAGACCCAACAATGGGATTAATAACATTAAAAAAATACAACACAACAAATACAAAAAAGTCATGGAGGGCGGGCATACAACCAAGGATCAATAGATAGTTTCCTATTACTCATTAATAAAGAAACAGATATAATATCATCCCATAAATAATGCGGTTTTTTCAATTACATGAACTAAAAGTCAAAGGGGGATGGGATAAACTACCTGCATCAGGTAAAATTACTACCTGCTTTTATAGCATTATTATAACTTATTCTTAGTACAAGTTTTGAAGAGTGCAGTTTGATTTTAACAGTTTTTTTTTCAAAGTTATAATGGAAGTGACAAAGGAGCATATTCAGCATATTTTACGAAAGTGCGAGGAATATTAATGCAGTAAATAGGGATCAGACAATAAATGTAAACCAGTGTCAACAGGTTTCAGAAATTCCGAGCCGGAAACTACAGCCTAGAAGACTAGTCTCGTCCTGGAAAATCTCTAAAGCTCGACGAGGACATCCTGCAAACCCTGGTAGAGCAAAATCCCATCGTAACTGTTGAGGAACTAGCAGAGAAGCTCGGATTTAGTCATTCGACCATGCATCGACACCTGCGTGCCATCTGAAAAGTCAGCAAATTAGGCCAATGGGTTCCTCACAAACTTTCAGAGTGCAGAGAGTGTATGTCTGCTCTTCTTTGCTGTTAAGTCTCAAGAATGAACCTTTTTTGAAAAACGATGTCCTCACCCACCATATTCGCCGGATCTGTATATTCCTATCTGATTATCATTTATTCTGCAGTTTTCAAAATCATTTGGATGGAAAAATATGAATTCTGTAGATGAGGTCAGAACAGTATTTTTCATCACGGACAAGCGAATTTTGGAAGAGGGGCCTTGCAAATCTACCAAAAAGATGGAAGAGCATTAAAGAAAATGAAGGAGAGTATATTTTAAATTAAAAAAGAACTTTATTTATCTTAATATTGAAAAATAAAAGAAGTATAAAAATACTAATTTTAAATTTTAATATTTTATATCTGTGGGATTTCTTTGGATAACCCAGTTGTGACACAGTGGAGCTGCTGTACTTTCTAACTTTTATATGCACACAGGAACATAGTCGCAATAAAGTTACCATTATTAGCCACCGCCATGTTGATGGACTCCCGTTTACTATGCTGCGGTCCCACACCCCTCACATCTATCCTGTCGGGGTCTTCGTCGGAGCCATCACCCTCACCGTCCTCGCGCACCAGCCGTCCACCCTTGCTGGCTGGTTTCTGGTTTCCCCTGTCCGAGATAGGAGCGGAAGTCTCGGCATTGTTGGACGACTGTATCGGTATGAAGTCAGCACCATCACGAGCCTTAAAATGGTTAATGGAAAAAATATGTGTTTTGCTACTCTATCAACCTTTATTCTGCACTAATAAGTCTAGGAACTATTAATAATTTAATGGAATGGTCGAAACTTTCATTTGCAGACCAATGGATGAAAAACTAGTAAACCATATCTTGTAACACCGCTGGAATAACTATAAAAGTCTTCAATTTAATTGCCTAAACTTCTAATTGGATCCATCTGATGAACTGATTAATTAATAATAATTTAAGCATAATCAAATTTTAAAATCATAATTAAGGATAAAAAAGGATTTTTGCATAAAGTTCGGAAATGACACCGGAATGCAACTAAAAATCTCTACAAGATAGTGACCACCGCTTCTTCTAAGGCACACTATAAATGGCAGAATCGATAAAGTTGAAAATTTCATTTGCATACGTGTTTAACCCAAAGGCTATGGGAGACTCATATATGAGTCACACTGAGTATGCCCACAGCGCAGGCGACTAATAGATGAGTCGCGGCGTTTCACCTACATAAATTGTATCAATATTATTACAAATCTTAATCCTTCCGATATCTTATAAACGATAAATACGAAATAAGTCCTCGTATGACAGAATATCACTCAGTTGTTTTACGCCTGTGTCTATTCAACTGTAGCAACTTGTAAAGTTACCGAGTGTACTGCAAAAATATGGTATTTAGACGAGACTGAAATATTCCTGTGTGCTGAACTACAGGTTCCTGGAGTTAGTTGACAAGGCCGAGATTATTTTGAGCAGCTTGACACATCTTCTGCTGGTTAAAATCAGATCAAGATACAAATTCAAGCGACAAATAATCCGATCAACATATCGATATCTCTCTGCTAAGGGTTATAAGGCCCCACCATTACAATGCTCCACTGTTCTGTAGTACATATAAGGAAATAAATAGTCCCATAAACACGCTAGGCACATTTTTTGAAGAACATGCTTCGCACTTCATCAGCATGGGAAGTGTGAAGATGCAAGTAGAAATCAATCAAAAGATGTTTTCTGTGAGATCCGTGAGTTGTTATGTGTGTGTGTGTGTCGCGCAGTGAGAAGAACGAGTGGGGCGTCTGTGTGTATAGGTATGGGCAAGGCTCATAAGCGGGCGCGCTCTCTTACTTCTGGACTCCGATGCGATCTAGTACTATTATTAAGCTACAGTAGAACCGCGTTAATTCAAACCCCTTTTATTCTAAATTCAATATAATTCAAAATTTTCAAACACTCAAGACCAATTGAGAAGACAAATTGTCAGTTTCATACTTAATTAACCTCTTTAACACGAAAACCCCGTTAACATGTAGTACAAAATGATTTTCAGGCCCTCGCATCATAAATCAATACATTTTAAGCAAGGCTCTGTTTCATTGTTCTCTCTTATAAATTACGGCTTGCCAGTAAACAAGCGGTGTACCTGCTGTCTTTTTTTCCTAGCTGCGTGTATCACGGCAGCATCCGGTATCTCGCCGCTGTCCAGCAGCGCGCGCACTGATCGGCCAGAGTGACGTACGAATGCGTGACGGAAACGATCAGACCCCTGCTCTTGCAGCAGCATCGGCGGCTCTCCGTCCTCCTCGTCCTCGGAGCAGCTGACATCCCCGTCGCGAATGGCGGAGATGGCCGCCCGGCCGCTAAGCACCGTGCCCTCGAGTACGCGCTTTGGCTGCAAGGAGACAATTAGATTGTTTTCAAATAGGTCAAGAAGATGAATTTGCCTGTTCATCTAATCCTAGACACTTTGTTAAGTCATATCACGAAACAACTTCAGTTATGAAATATATCACAACTGTCTTTCCTATCAATATTTATATAGTAAAATAACTATGTAGTGTCGTAAGCCTGACTTGTAATCTCTGCATTCATCAAAGTCAAAGCTTGATTAGCTTATTAATCCTGTATAAACCTATGTCTGTACTGTATGTCTGTAAAACCAAGATATCCTCTTGATAGATCATCCTCGGTCATATTGCAATTAAATTTTTATTAAAGATTTTTACTTCTAAATATGAGTACATATTTATAACTCATATTTATATATTTTTTACTGCAATAAAAGAATTATTATTAATATTTTATTGCTATAATTCCAATTTTCATGTCATTTTAAAATAAATTAAAGTATAATCTACATAAAAAAAAAACATTTTGCAAAATATTTTGTTTAGCACGGGCACAGCCCAATAAGGCTGGCATTAAGAATACATTGTGTATAGTAGCTGTAGATTGTTGGCCTAGTGGTTAAGATGATGGATTGGTGATCTAGTGGTCAGGGATTCGAGCCTCATTCCAGGAGAACCAGCAAGTTAGTCATATTTTTATAGCACAAGTGTTTAGCTTAGATTGAAAATTGTAAGAATATTGGTGTGGCATGTATTCCGTGGACGCATCTCTATTTTAAAGTATAATAATGGACTGCTTTATCAACCAACGGTCGTGATCACATACACCACAAGGCTACCATGCGGCTATATAAGTAGTGCCATTAAACATGCTGTTTGACACCATTATTTTCTAAATGCGTGACAAAAGAACTCTTAGTGAGATTTTTGGCATTTGATACAATTTTTTTTGAAAACAAGTCCTTAACACTTCTCTGTCGGGCACTTTCTGCGCAAATTGGTGATGTAATGCAGGTAAACAACCAAATATATATTTTTGCAAATACGCAATATCTCATAAACCGCTGAATATTTTTCAATAAAATTTTCTTATAGTTATTATTGGGTGTCCTCGCTAGATATCTATACCATGAAAAACAAGTTATAGTCGAAAATACCTACTAGTGAACCCATAAAACAACATCACATTTCAACTGGAGTTCTTTGATTCCCTAAATATAAAACAAAGGTTTTTTTACCTTTCTATATTGTCATAAAAATAGTAAAGTGCATGTATAAAAATAGATTAATGGCAAAAATACATTTTTACACATCTATGAATATTTTTGTACACATACAATCGAAAGCGGTATTCCGGTCCCATTGGTATGTAACACAAAACAATGGACTTCTTTGAGCAAGATTATTATTTTGATCTCTTATTTTTACACATCATGTTGTTTATCAGTCTAAGAGAGATAGAAATATCACTATGTGTTTGTCTTGAGTACAAATTGTCAAGTGGATGTTAGGCCATACCGTGGGCTCTCCAACTCCAACAAAGTGGATAGTAAAATTTAATTATATATATCACAAAAATGATGGGCCATAGCCATTCACCTATGGTTTTTGTTCGTTGTGTTGTATGTTATTGTTTTTATTTAAGCGCTAATATTATCTTTTATGAACCAGTTGACCAAGTCACATCTGTAAATTTACGATATGTATTTTGTTTAAATAAAACATGAGATGTCCATTTAATTGCTGTAATATAGTAATATGACATCTTATCTACATGATGCAATATGATATCCAAAGGAGATGATTTAGTTTAATAACATTTTTTTAGTTAAAAAAAGCTTTTATGTAAACTGTATTAATACCCTTCCCGCAGTTAGACGCTAGTCCAGTGAACGGATGGTATTACCTTTTCCGCCGTTAATGTGTTAAGATGGAAGTGAGCCAAACTTACATTCGGCACACTAAACTGCTTTCTCATCCAGCATGACAAAAAAAAAACATGGTTTTTGGAGCATTGTTGCAGATGAGAAATGGATCATTATAGCACAAATAAATGTCAAAAGTAACAGGTAGATAAAAGAAATCTACCAGAAATACAAGTCTGAGATTTTGCATTTCCGATAATAGATCGAAAAGATTTTTGTAGCATGTTCAGAAATATTTCAAATTACAAATTATCAGGGTTCTACAGTACAAAATTACATTTTTTTCGCTTAATAATTTCGACATTCCTTTATGACTCAAAATTTCAAAAATCAATAGCACATTTGCTTACTTATTACTTTACATTGTTTACAGGATAACATTATTTTAATATCCATAATAATATTGTGCTTCCTCATCTATTATCTATGATCTGGAAATGTTATTGGATCCGTAGATGTAAATGTCATACATTAGCAAAATTATATGAATTTTACGACTGGCAAATATATTGAGCATCTGTCATATCTATGGTCGCACTGTCAAATGCGACACGACACAATTGACATTTGTTCATGCTTACGTTTGTTCAATAATCATTTATGTAAACATGATCTCAGTTTTTTCAAGAATGTCTTTAAGTGGATATATATATTTCAAAGTTGATATGTAAGAACACCGTTTGTACAATTCCAGGGAGGGCAATACAGAATGTTTTTCACAGCAGCCACTATCGATCGCGAAGCCCGCAGGGCCTAGCAGCAAGCAATCGGCGACAGCCAATTTGCTAGATCGAGATTCGTATTGAGCTGGAAAAATACCTATCAAAGATAGGGGCAAATTAAAAACAAAAGATATTAAAATGCTGATAATGGAGTTATAATCAAAGAACACCATGTGTAAAAATTTGCTCATCTCACGATTTGTCAAATATCATATTCCCCACATATCGCCCAATTCCGCCCCCAGCACAAAGACAATGTGTATATGTGTAGATTTTTTTTGTCATTTACAAATAGAAAAGGTTAACAGTGGAACAGAAGAATTAAGAAGAAGAACAGAACAAGCCAGGCAATATGGTAAATGTAAATATGAATATTCTGTAGCTTTCTCAATAAGGATTCAAGTATACATTTTGATAAATTTGCAGAAGTTTGTGTTTTAATAAAATAACAAGTAAAAAAAATGTTTCTTGAAATATTTTTATAGTGCATCCAAACACGTGGTTAAACAGTTCACTTGTAGAATTTAGACTTACCATTAAAATAATAAATAGGTTTTTTTTTATAACCCATATACATATATTTAAAAGAAACAAAATTAACAAAAATAAATGTCTTATTTTTAACAATTTTATAATGAAATTGAATCAAATTGATGTCTTATTAATTTGTTCATAAAATTTAGCTATTACGTAAAAGCAAATATATAAGTATTTTGAATTTCAAATTATCCCTGAACGTACAGTATTAACTGATTTAAAACTCGTTCTGATAAGATTACTATTGATGGAGACACTTATAGCACCGTATTGAAAATGTTAACACATAATGAGCCCCTTGGCTTATATGACTCACCAATCATTAGCGCAATTCTAAAGTATTTTAGCTGCTAAACCATCATCCAATTCAATTAGCATGTTCGAAAAAGCAATTATAAAATTTGCCTTTACTCGTGACTGAGAATAAGTGGAATCCTCGAAGATGTGAGACTAACATCGAAGTCTTCTTCTGGACCGAGTAAAAATAGAATCTGTGAAAAAATTATTATGCTGGCGACCTTATTTTTTTATTCTTTTAATCAACTTATCAACAATCTGTTACACAATTGTATACCTTAGCGTAAGAATCATTTTTCCTACTGTTAATCGAGGGGGCATCGTCTTCCTTCCGCTTTCCGCCAGCAGGATAGCCATTGCTGTCGCCACTGCCGGAGCGGTCCGGTCCCGGCAGCATCTCTTCCGGACGTTTCCGTTCTCGGTCCAGGCGTTTCATCAACTTCTTGCTGTGCGAGGACTTCTTCACTTGGAAGACTTCAGCGTCCTCCGCCACTGAATCATAAAGTTAAAATATCCTACTTTACAATGAATGTTACAAGTTGAGAAAATTCTATAAAGGGTAAAACAATAATGTTATTACTATTATCAACCATTCAGCTGGTGCACTTCCGCCTGCAAATATTTATTGTTCACCCAGTAGACAATTTCATTTGCCATTGTTCCGAGTATTAATAAGTTTACATTTGAAAGCAATATAATTTTGATATCATTGGCACATATCTTTTGTAACTGAAAATTGTGTAAGCATAATGCTATTAGGAAAACAATGGTGCTCCGCCGATGGCAACACATGAATTTAAATATTTGTGTATGGTAAATTGGCCTAACCATTTTAGAATTAATTGATGAGGTCACTAAAGTTTCTCTGTCGTCCGTCATTCATCGTACCTTCTTAACATCATAACTTTCTCTCTTGAGAGCAAGAATTTTCATCAAAAAATTTTCATTGCATCATTATTTTCTGAGTTGACCCAAACGCTCTCAGATTTAAGAATATTTAACATATTTTAGCGAAAGATTATACATATATCGACCCCTTGCAAGTCAATTCTGAATGCCAGATTCCACGTTTTACGCCGCATTGTATGGATCCTGAACTGGAAGAAGTGAATAAACTTAAGTATAAACTGTGTAGTCTAGAACATGAACCAACTAAGATAGAGATTAATAGTCTATCAGAAAATGTATATTGTGATGAAGGTCATAAACTGAAACGTCTTTCACGGATCCAGATAAATTTAAGCGGTAAACAAACATCAAATAGCATCAGCCTGTTTGGAAAAAGTGTTCCAACTTCTTCGATGGTGAAAATTTCAGCAAGAAAATTGGACAAATAACAAACCTTCATCGCCAAAACTCAACAATGTCTGTTTCGGCTTAACTTTGTCCTTACTCTTTTCCTTTTTGGGTCGAATTATGGGCGCAGGGGGAGCCTGGGGCATATTTTCGTCCACGTCCATCGAATTTCCACTTCCATTGATCTCTTCATCGTCGTCATTCGCGAGGGCCCGCATCTGCATGCGTTTTTTCGGTTTGCGGAAGAGTGACATTTTGATTAATTTCACAATACAGCCACTCTTATTAATCAGAAGTCGATTAAGCAGAATAACGGTGCAAATTTACACCCTATAATTGAAAAACACGTGTCAAAACACATAATCAAATTAAACATAACATAAATTACTAGCGCAATGAAGATTATGACAGAAACTTAGCGGCACAAGCTGCGCCATGTTTATTTGTTAAATGTAGCCATTTTTGAAAAGCGGGCAACAGCGGGTATAAATATTTTCGGGTATAAAAAATCAACTATCTTAATCAGATGACAATCATTGATCTACGCGAACAAAAACGATTAGTTAATCATCGATTTCTTAAAAAATTATTATGATTTATAAATTTGTCTTTCTATATTTTTTGCCGTAACCCTATGTAAAATATTTACGTCCTCCTCACATCCATTATAGTGTACTTTTTTACCGTTTACTTACTACTCCTTTTCTTTTACTATTGATTTCCATAAATTTTGGTTAAATGTATTAATAAGGGGGGTTGATTTATTTGAAGATGATAGAAGCTCTTAATTTATCATAAGAGCGACACCCGCACTCTGATAATAAAATGTTTCGCTCCGTGATTCATTTCCCAGGTATCACAGCTTTATTTTATACTATGGTATGAGAGGGAGACAGAATACTTAAAAACAGATAACACACCGATCGATTGTTTATTTCCTACGACATACATATATAGGCTTTTTTTAAAGGACAGTTGGAGGGGGGGGGACACCCACCTTTTCCCGGGACCGATTTAGAAGCTTAGGGCTTTCTTGTCGGACCCACTATCAAAGCTAATAAAATTACGCAACTTTAATTCAATAAGATATTTAAGTATATGTAAAACGAAAAAAGAGAAGAAATTCGATGTGTTTATTAGACCCTCCAGTGTCCATTAAGTGCTGTCTTTATTCAAAAAAATAAATGAAATAAATCCATAGAACGTAGTTTTACATACAGATGAATACTTAATGGGCTGGCAAAAATTCTTATAACTAACTTAATCTAATTGTGACTACCTTATATTAATGAGGCATCGCGTTGCTGGTGCCGGGCTCATGTCCGGTCTTCGATCGGACGAAGGGCGGTGTCGTCGTCCACATCTTTTCGTCTTCCTCTTCCGTTCTGGTATCTGCTGAGCTGGACACCCATGTTACTCTCAATACTGTGCCACCCCGGTGTTCGCTTTGCTGGACATCCGCGCGGCTATTCTTTGAGGTCGCAGTTCGCTTCCTACCTCCCATGTCGTGGTGTTGGCTACCCCTGCTTCTCTATTTGGTCAACATCCGTTAATTTGTTCGATTCGGCTTTGCTCGGTTTTGCACTTTCTCCATCCTTTCTGTCTGTTTGGTGACTACAAGCGCGATTAATTGCCCCCGACTTCCGATATCTTCCGGAATCTTCCATTTTCGCTGTACGATTGGAGAATGCAGTCCAAGGCTAACTGATAGACCCTCCTCTAAGGACCATTCTTCACTGACCGTTTCGCAGCTGTCTCCAGCGAACTCTTCCAAGTTCTGACTAAAATAATTGTGCTCTATTATTTTTATTGCTGTTTGTGTGGGAGTGGTGCTACGATCGCCATTCGGTTTCGCCCTCAGAACCAACGACCGCTCCATTGGTTGCCCTAATGATGAGAGGCCACGCCCATTCGTATAATTAATTACAATCTATTCTGTCTTATAATGTTGTCAATATTATCATATAATCACTTAACATTATCATATTAACTAATATTCCGGATCCAGTAATGGCAATAATAGTGGACCGGTACACATCATTTTCCTGTGATTAATTACTATTAAACTTATCTATATATATAATTTACTTAGTAATTACGTGGTTTATCGAGATCTCACATTCAATACCGTATGGAGATTTTTTCTTTATTACAACTTTTCATTCAATTATAATTGGTACACATGAATCCATCTACTATAAAACTGCATCCCAAATTTATACATTTATATTTATGACATATCTTCATTTTAAACCTGCTCATTCGCTACAATAGATTATTAATTTTTCGGTAAGGCAGAGTCCACCTTAATCATAAGTCTCAATTTATAATCCTACACGCATGTATCTACTAAGGCGTTGTTTTAAGAACCGTCCTCTCATATGGCGACTGGCACGTGTATTTTTTGATGGCCCAACTAAACAAATCAGTGGGAATTCTACTATTGTAATTTCGTGCGCTTCTATACTTCTTATTGAAACAATAACCCAGGAAGTAATTATTCAATATTGCATGTCACTGCGAGTGATTCCGACTGGTCGTTATACGTGTCATCTTACAAAATTCGAACGTGATATATCGACTAGTGTAGGTGGTCATTACGCCTTTATCTCGTCCTCAGGTGAGATACGGTTAGGAACCATTTATTCCTATGACAGAAGACGACAACCGACTCGATCTTATGGAATGTGGGTATCTCTATTTTGGTCATTATACCTGTCACTTGAACGTGATATATCGAGAATTTTTTTAGATGGTTAACGAACTAACTGTGGTTCATATTTCACCCCTCCGCTCAGATAAATTACCAAAAAATGACCCGTCTCACTTTGGGAATGCCGATCCTACGATGTCTTTCCCAGAAACACCCCGCTCGCGGACCGTCAACCTTGCCGCCATTGTTTTATGTTTAATAGTTATTGCGTATTTCCCAGGCCCTAATAACGTCACCGTGAGGTGATAATATTACAAAGATGCGAAATATGACAGGAAGGGAATATATGACATATTATTTTATCTATACCTCCACAAATGTGTGGCATACGTGGTATGTATATGTTAATTTATCATACTAGAAAGATACAATATTTTATTAAGTAGACGAATCCTACTCATCCTACTAGAGACATAGTAGTGCGATTAATATATACAGGTTTACAAAAGGGATAGATGAGGACCATAATCGTAGAAAAAGTAATGCTCACAATCTGGAATCAGGATCTAATGGACCGCGTCTACGAGCGCAACGCATAGCAAGATGATTTGTATTAGAGATCGCGTGACCCAGGACAAATAGTGGTGGGAATTCAAATTTTTAAGGAAAAACGTCTTTTCATGAGACAAAATCTCTGGCATTTCTTTACATTCATGTTTATGTATGCATTCAAGACAAGAAATTGAATTTGTTTCGAAATTTTACAGTGTTTAACAGCAATAAATGATATTTTTCAATTGTCTTAAGACAATATTGTCTATTTAAAATTCAATTAGAAAAATATAGACCTGAAATTCTTGTACTCTTCCCCGATATATGTTGCTTTTCTATAAGTGTTAGTAGTTTTGTAATATTGGCAAGATCACAAGGCAGAATTAGCAGACTTTTAACATGTATATGTACATTATATTAATACATAATATTTATAACAATACATTGTGGTAAGAGTATTATAGTTCTTGAAATAATGAAAAATTCTTACATTTACTTATTTATATTCAAGGCATAAATCTGAATTTGTTTTAAAAGGTTATAATACGAGTATGTGTATATGTATTATATACGAGTTGTGAGAGTTACCTACGCCCTTGAGGTGTTCTTTAATCACTAAACGGCGGAACAAAGTCATCCAGCATCATCATATTTCAAACATAAATCTATATGTATATAATAAATATCAATCTGAATAAAAACATCACTATCTTACTAAGTCTGTTCCAAAATTTTGTAATAATATATTTTTTAATAAATTTTTTAAAAAATCTTAGTAAATTTCAAAATCGATAATTATCTAGGTATAATTTACTATAACAAAATAAATATGAAAGTATAATATAATAATACCGACTATTATAACATAGTGTAAACTGTATAAATTCCAGTTTAAATAAAATGATTTGGTGTGATTTTCGCGATAATCATCACATATAACCCCAAAAATGACAGATGGACGCTACGCTGTATTATTCCTTTACTCTGAATAATCTGATCGACAAATATCCCAATAATTAACAATTAATATTATTTAATATTTCACTGAAACAATAATTTTCAAATTTACTTACAAATGGAAGGATAATTCACACCCTTTGGAATAGCAATTGGCGCTTTACAATTATAAGCAGCATATGAATGAACTATTTTATCTTCTAAAAAATACAAATTGAATCTTTGGGGGTTAGGTCGGTGGTTAAATGAAAGAAAGGTGATTGGCATGTTCATGTTTATTGAGTTGGATAGATCGAACGTGGAAGACGGATAGAATGAAATAAATGAATGAGTGAAGATGCAGAGGTGGGCGTGAATTCTGAAGTGAAGCGGTGGTCTCGCTAGGCGCGTGTGGGCCAGCAAGACCGCCGCTGTGGAGCGATGAAACAGGAGAGACTGCTTAACAGCAGTCCTGTGTTATCGCTTCGCAACGCCAAGCGACGACACAGGAGAGAGCTCGATGATGCAGATCCTGTGTATCGCCAGCAAGCTGGCCAGGAGATGCTCGATATGTCAGGCCAGCTGAGATGGCAACTTTCCCGGAGGCAGAAAAGAATTAACCAGTGTAAGGAACATGTCTTGAGTCAGAAGCAATGGGGAATCCAAGCGATTTACATATAAGCATATTGTTATATCCAACATCCAATTATTTTTCTCTAATACCTATTATCTAAAACAGATATTCATATTTTGCAGATTAAATCAAGAAGATGAAAGTCAGGTAGTCTTGTCGCCCAGATGTTAAACCGATCATGTTAAATGATGCAAAGGAGACTATGAGCCAATGTATTACTAAAGAAACAACTGTTTATACAACTAAAGTATGCAATGTAACTTAGACATGTACATTTTTTATAATTTCTTGTAAATCACTCATAATTTAATATCTATTATCCGCCCACTCCATTGCGATGAATTGTGAGGATGATGAGAGCGATGAATTAATGAATTGAGCATTGTTATTGAAGGAGACCGACAATATGTATTTATTGCTCTTCTTCAAGTTTCTAAAGTTGTGAAACATCCACCTTAAAGAATGCACCACCATCTGTTGTTGATGAAAGAAATAGGAAATTTTGAGGAATGTATAAAATATGTAAAAAAATTTCAAACATTTCTTTTGTTTTTGTACCTCAAATAACTTTTTTTAAATTTCCGGGAGTACAAAATTACAGTTTTATCAGATCGCCACATGCCTAATATATGTTATAAATTTAATATTGCTGCTCATCTTAATTATTAGTTTTAAATACAATAGAGATTCAGTAAATAATTTACAATAGATATTCAGTAAATAATTTGATTTTAAATTTAACATAAAAAATGAACATTTATACATGATGCAAAGACGTTAATCATATTTTAAATGTCGGTTAGGCTTAAATCCTTTTTCATACCCAGTCAAAAAATGGCACGTAAATTAGTTCTTAAAAATAATAAAAATAAAAATCGAGCAAGTTCATTCTTTCAGAGTAATAATTTATAATAAATTTAATGTATTCTAATGTAGAATATATTATTTTTATAGTGCAATTAAATTATCCAATCACTTTGGTACCACTTAACAAAATCTCACTTATTGTGCAGATATACTTGCTATGGAATTTGGCCATTTTTTATACATTTATGTAAAGTCATCAATAATATACTTCACATTTAAGTAATTGTTATGTTTTCAATAGGTTCGATGACAATAATTTATAATATAAGTGAATGTAATGTTTTCAGTATGGTCGGTGACTAAAATATATTATGAATAACACTGAATTTCAAATCTATCCACAAAGCGATAACCATTTTGTATTATATTAATAATTTAATATGATTATTATGCAAAGACAATTAACTATCATACGAAAAGCATTAACTATCATACAAAACCTATATAGTGTTGCAGGGATGGTCTCATATAATGTATTATTTTGTATAATCACTAAGTAAATCAATATTTTTCATTATCAATTTAATTTAACAATGTGTGCAGTACAAATTAATTGTCAGGATGATGAGATAAATATATTAATTAGCTCTTTAAGAACATTGTTAGCTAATAATATTGGTTATTGAAGAAAACTAACAATATGTATTTGTTGCTCTTCTTCAAGTTTCCAAATTTCAGAAACATCCACCTTAAATAATGCACCACCAGATATGTTGTTGATGAAAGAAATAGGAACGAACCCAGCTATATTGAAAAATGACGTATATTGAATAAAAATTCTAAATTCACTACAATCAATTTTTCATACAAAAATGAATTAATATAATTAAGTCTCCTTAATATGTATAACAAAATTATATAAATGTATCCATTGCGTTTAATATCACATTATTTTTAATTTTACCACTATTTTTTCTGATAAAAGCATTGGGTTTAGACAATTCTAAGCCAATTGCTTAATAAAAGTTTTACGGTGACTACGCTTGTTTGTTCTCCACTCTGGATATTTTTGGACCTAAAGAATATTAGCATTTAGAGCTGCAATATCGAATAATTCGAAAAGACCATCGTCTTGTAGCCACCACACAAATATTTCTTAGTCATTTTATCGCCCGTATCGTAATTTTGTTAAATAATAATTCACCACCTGCAGATTGTATGAATTGGTCAAACTTTGTTGCAACTTTTTTATCTTTGCATTACCACATTTTTATCTTGTCTTATAATTTATATTCCATTGTCAATTTTCTTTCCCTATTTTTCTGTTATTCTAGAATTTGCATATTTCGCATAATAAATATTTTAAAACAAGCTTGACATTTTTATTGTTTACCAAATTCCCATTTTCAACAATAGATGTAATTTTATATATTTTTGTTACAAAAATTTTAAAATTATTTCTATTGATTGAAAAACATTATTTTCGATAGAAAAACTATTTTTCTATCGAAAATAAAAAAAAACGATTTTTTAATTTTTTGGAAAATTAAACATTCAAAAAAAGAGCGGCAAAATCTGTGAATTAGTACCCACATTTGCATTAGATTGCGCCACTGTACCTTGCTGTGGTACCGTTTTTTTCGTTAGAGTTGCCAATCTAAGTATATCTCTTATCTATGGGTAAAGTAAGATAAAAGATGTATTGTTTTGAAACGGTTTGAATTTTTCGAATGTGATTGACGGTTAAGAAATATCTTCATTTCAGATTTTTCTTTTGGGATTTCAGCCGATTTTGTCAGCTTTATATTGTTTATAATATTTGAGTTATGGAAATAAGTAAGTCAATAATACATTTAATTTGATTAAATAGATGTTTATCGCCAGTATTTTGTAAGCTATAAAATTGGTTCCGTGATTTTAATTTTAATTTGTTTGCAAGAATGGCGGAGAAATCGTATAAAATAGGATGAACGGATTATTTGCTTTGCCATCTTTGTCTATCTACTGACAGTAAATTTGTTTATTACTTTACCTCTTAAAACGTCTTGGGTAATGAGAAAATACCGACATGACAGAAAGAATTTGCCGAGAATGTGCAATAATAATATTTGCACTTTAATGTGCAGTAGTAATATATTTTTTATCTTCATTTATGCACTATGCTAGATAAATTTCGTTTTGTACCAGAAGTCACCGAGGCAATGATACTTAGTTATGACTCTATTTAAATTATTTGATTGTTTACCTGTTTTGAAGGGTCTTCATTATTTCTATTGACTTGGGATTTTTGCACATTTCATCGATATACTAGGGTATTCATTTAATTTACGATACATTATAATTAAATACTATTATATTTGACTGCAGGTTCATTTATTCTGCAAAATTTACAGACAAAAAGACAGTTAAATTAAATTAAACAATGAATGTTATATTAAATACAGTGACAAGATACGAGATTATGGATTGAGGCTCGAGTGGGGCTATTGTACTTCATTGCAACAGATATAAAATAGACTGAAATTTTTTTCAGTTTTACGTGAGTTTAGTTTTGCAACAATAGTCTGGTCCCTATCCCAACATGTTAGCGAGATACTACTATATTTGTGTATACGGATAATGTTTATACTTTTTTTTTAAAACGTAAGAAATTGTTTAAATAATTATATTTTTTTGCTATGGTGGATTTTAAAAATTATTTATTCTTAATAACGCTGTGAAAGGTATTGACTCCAAAATTATTATTGGGTGCGGATCTTTTAGGCTCTTATATAACACGGATCTCGATGCACCGCATTGGCGTAGTTACGCCATTAAAATGGCATGAAAAAAGCGGCAACATCTGTTATAAAAACATACTCACTAAATGTTATAAACATTGATAAAAAGCATCTGATAGACATAAGAAAACTGAGACACAATGAATTTAATAAAATTAAATTTTTTGAGAACACATTCACTACTCTATAAGACATCCTGAATATATGCAATTACTGCGGAATCTATTTTTATCTTTAGTGGAAGACATTTTTTCACAATGACTGTCAAAGTTTACTTCGTACAAGGTGTCCGTTGCATTCATACATGATTTGTTCAATCAGGGTATCGAATATGGATCTTTGACAACATTTATCTTTATTGGCTTCATTCCTTGGATATAATGGTTGACACAACTCAGCATTTTGATTGATAGTATTACTAAACCACCAACCTTATTTTACATGAGGGGCACTGTATGGGCTAGGAGAGAGTTTAAATTTACTTAAAATGTAAGCTAGAAACTGTTATCTACAAACGGCAGATAGATTTCAAATACAACATTAATAATCACATTCAATCCCGTCTCTGTAAGGTGCGTACAGTCTGGCTTATGACAATCAAAGACTTATTGCAAAATACTGATTTATATAAATAACCATGAAAACTAAGTAATTTCCAAAGAAAACAAAAAATTAAATTCATGACTAGTCCATTAAATTTTAATAACTTTAAATAGTAATTTTAAAGATTGAATTTTAAAATATCTAGTTTCTTTAATAACATGGTTTCTCTTATGACCAGGTGAAGAAGATGCACGCACTGAATTGGAAAAGACATTACGTCGCTTCAACCTCGATGACATGCGCGAGCATGCTAGCAAGGAGCTAGGCACTTACTGTTGGCGTCGAGCCACACGCTTACTTGATGCGGCGCGGCGGCAGGCCTCCGTGCGATCTCTAGCTGAGGCCCTGGCACGAGTCTCAGGCCCCCTGCGCGCCGGACAGTTGGACAACCTCCGACTCAAGGGTGAGACGATAGTACTATAGTTGTACTGCTCTGTGCATTGTGGATCATGTCGAAGTTTTGTGGGAATGATAAAATAAATTTAATGGATTATTTAAAAACAGATCAACTAGCGAGTCCATGAACAGGTTTTCTGTTTAGTATGTGTTATATAATTTTGTATGTGTATAATCTCACGCGTGTTGTTTGTATGTCGTAATGTAGGGTGTCTGTTGTTGTAACTAGAGCAGGGTGTAGAAATGTATGAGTGATTTCTGGAGTGGCTCATTCGAGATGCCATTGAATGGAGACGTATGGAAGAGTGTTTGCTAGTTGCTTGGGCAGTATCCGTCTTTGGTGCACAATGTCTTTTTGCGTCTGCTGATTGGTCGCTTTGGTTTGGATTCTGTATGGTTAATAGGTGAGTCTTTACATGGCCATGTCTATGAGCGCATGAAGGGTCACCACAATCAAAATATTTATTTTTAATGCAAATTAAATTAATCAACTAAAAAGAAAAAAGAAATCTATTTATCAAAAAAAGTATTTTAGTTGCTACCGGGATTCAATCCTGGACCTTTCCTATCCAGGGAAATTAATTAATCATGATTAATTTAATTTGTATTAAAAATACTACAGAATTATATTCTAAAATTGCATCTTCACAATAAAAACTCCTTAAAAATATTTATTTTTAATTTGTACAGATTATAGAACTTATTTTTCTCATCTGGCTCTTTCCACCATGCCTGTTTTCTCCTTGAAAGTACTTGTCTTTTACACTCTCAGTGCTTGTATCATTGGAACTGACCCCCTTAGGTCTTCTTGAGGCATCCCTCGAATCATCTTCTCTCTGGTGCTGCTTCAGTAGTATTTCTTATGCTATCTATCTATCCATCTATCCAAGCCAGTTCTTTTGAGACATTTTGAAAGTCTCGCTAATATTCATGCTTCTCAATGCTTCTGTGTGTCTCCCAACTATCCATTTGGGGTTGTTGTTTAGGATACACAAACAATTGCTTTGAGTCATTATCCAAATATGGTGTTCATAGGCAAGTAGGATTTGAACATTGTTAATTTAATCTTCTAAGGGATCTTAGAAAAACAACCCATCCCCATCATCAATAGTCACAAGTGTTAAATATCATAAGGCATATTTTAAACCACAATCATAAGTGGTTTTTTCCAAATCATTAATGAAATTATACACATCTTTTATGAGTATATTTTCTATTCCAGCTGCTGGCTTCTCAGCCAGCGCCCGATGGCATGTACACATACTGGAGCCAGGTGAGCCTTACACGACTGACGCCACTTTGAGTGACACGGGCAAGGCGGTAGGTGCAACGTTGGGTGTGATGTGCCGCGTGACACGCGGGCCTTGCGGTGGAGTGCTCATCGGACTGGGCGGCGGGCGAAGACCTGCCGTGGCTGTGTTGTATCGCGAGAGCTGCTGCCTATTAACCTCCTTCAGCAAGCCTGGATACCTGGAGGGGATTGCCACAGGTGAGCAGCCTTATAAATTTTTTGATCTATCTGTAAATGGTTGTTTTCAAATATTAGATTTTGTATAGCTTGCCTGAATAAAAAAGCAAAAAACAATTACTTCATGGTTGAATTTTTTCCATGCCTTTAAAATGATATAAATCTCCAGTCAATCCTCAATATCAGTAGGTTGCGTGTTGGTTAGACCCCCTCCTAATTGTCTTGCTGACTAGTTAAATGAACCTCACCCAACATGCAAAACGATTTGAACTATACGCCTTGCATCAGCAGTGTCTCGATCGGCAATGGAGATTAAAGGGAAGAATTATTGTATATAGCCCATCGATATAAAAATCAGTATGTATTTGTGTTTTGCAAAATGAAAACTTATAATTTGACTGATTGATGTACAGGTATCCCAATGTATACACATGAGACAGGAGTTCCAAAATCATGCATACATTGTATTTTAAAGTAAGCCTATTTTAAAAGTTTTACTTGTTAAGGTGAACTTTCATTTTTCCAGTTTGGAATTCAAGAAATTGTACGTGAATTACATACTCTTTCAAGAGGGGACTAATAGTCAAACGTCTTGTGTTCTTCCTTAAGTGTCACCTAAATTCTAAAATAATGTTATTTGTTACGTAAATCTTGCTAAAGAGGAAAGTTATAATAGAAAGAAATTGCAATAAAATTGTTAATTTTCTCGCATTCGTGACAAAAACTCAAAAAGTCTTTTCCATGTTTTTTCATATTAATATTATAGAATTAATGGCGAACTTTCATTTTTCCAGTTTGAAATTCTAGAAATTATACACGAATTAGATATGCTTTCAAGATGACGCTAATGGTTAAATTATTTAAAGTATCAGATAAATAATTAATGACGTTATTTGTTACTTAAATCATGCGAGAGAGGAAGGTATGGATAAAAAGAGACTGCAATAAAATTGTTGATTTTCTCGCATTCGATACAAGTGTCGAACATAAAGATGCGTGTTGTCCTTTGAATTAATCAATCAAAAATTAAATCATTTATTAAAGTACCTAATTAATATATATGAATATATTTTGATATCAGAAAAAGTACCTACATATATTTAGATAGTCGCTTAAATCAATATTCTAAATTTAAAAATGTTGACAGCTTCAATTTATTATTTTGTTTAATATTATCAATTTAAAACGCCCCGTTGCTGTTCTGGTGATATGTCTGTTTCATAATTATATACAGACAGCTTTGTTTAAAATGCAACAGTATATAAACAAAATATTTAATTCTAACTTACATAAAAATAACGTATATAAAATGTTTACTTTGTTCAAGAAAACGTTGTTTTCCCTTAAAATCTGTAAAAAAACATAAAAATTATTAAATATGCAATTAATGTTGTGCATAAGTTCAATATTAATTCTTATTTTGACTAAAATATGCGTAAAAACACATTTTTGGCATTTTTTAACATCACAGGTATTCATTGCAGAGTCAGACAATATTATTAAAATATTGTAATCTCTTTGGACATGTATTTTTCTTGACACAAGAGCTTATATACTTATATTATATTATTACTTATACAGTAAAACCGCGATATAGCGAAAAATGACGTATATCGAAAAAAAAATCGAAATTTAGTCCCTAAAACCAATTTTTCATACAAAAATGCATTTATATAACGAAATCCCGTTAATATTTATAACAAAATCATTTTTGTCCCGTACGAAAAAATGCCAATACATTTACGTAAATTTATAACGAAATAAAAAAATGTTAAAAGATGAAAATATTATTTCGCACTTACAAATCCGCGCCGCTGCATCTGCCGTATGCGAACGGTTTTATGGCCTTTTCGGCGGTGCGCGGCGGTTCTTCTTGGGTTCATAGTATCATATTTTGAAGTGGTTGCCGCCGTTACCGGTAAGTACCTTCGTAATTTATATACGACTCATTTTATAAAAATGCCGCGATTCAACTGTCAAATTTTTATTTTTGAATTATTTTTTATGTTTCATGCTGAAAACTATGTTTGAAGCGACTCTACATTTAAACACAATTAAAATATTGTTTTGTGTTTGCAATATTCTGGAATTTACAAAAATATCTTCCAATTGGTGTTGAATAGCTTCTGTTCTCAATTTAATTCCTTTGATTATCCATTTGCTTATCTGTTTTAATAACAAAACTACTAAAAATATGTAGGTATTCAGTTCCCTATGGCCTTCTTCCTCCTTTGTTTGCAGAATTTGCGATCTTTTTTGAAGCCGCGCAACATTTTTTTGCGACGGCGCGTAACATATAGTAGGATTTTTTTTATTTATTTCGTTATATGTGGGAATTCGTTATTACGAATTTTTATTTTTTGGATTTCGTTATATCGCGGTTTTACTGTATTTTGCTGATCCCTTGAGTGATTTTGTTCTATTATAACAATAATCCCAGATTTTTTATCTCAGGTCTCGGCTACAAGAAGGTGAGAAACTGCCATCTCTCTGGTTGTCACATTCCCTCACTTCTACGCATGCTGGAGTCCCGCAAGGGCGCACGAAATAAGCTCGCCGTTACCACTCCTGAATCACCTCCTGCCCATCTGCTGCGCCCGCAACGCACGCGCTTGGGTCTCGACTTCTCTAAGATTCATCGGACAGCGTCTATAGTGGACAGTAAGCTAGGCAACGAGCCGCCTACGCTGCAAGCGCTGACGGTGACGGCCGAAACAAAACGTCCCGGTGGCGGCCGTCCAATTATGATGACGGTTACTCTCGCATCGGCAAATGTGGCCGGATCCTTGAGTGACATGGCACGACACGGATTGGTCTCTGAGAATAGTGTTTTTTTCGCGATGCTCGATAAGGGTCGCAGTGAAATTAGCATCAAATTTCAAGATTGATTATGATAGTAAATGAAAGGATTTTTTTTTGATGATCTGTAGTCAATGAACTCGCCACTATATTTTGACCAAGCATCAGATTCTGTATCGATAAATTTGTTTTATCTTTGCTACATCGTCGCTAAACACATATGTACAGAATTTTTTAATCAATATATAATATATGTCTATAGTATAATGCCTATCCTGCGTTTTCAATTATTCTACAAGCTGGATTCAACATTTATCCGTTGATATTGGAAACTCTGATTTAAAAAATATGTAAAGATATGAGTGTGAACTTAGTTAAAGTGCTCGCATTGTGAAAATAAAATGGATTTTTATTTGGCTATTAGTGATTCATGCTCCCGGTCTTTGCCGATAGTTGACTGTCATGGTTATACAATATTGCTGGATTATTGTAAATATCAAATCATAAATAATCATAAATGCTAAGAACGTATGAGTTCTTGATATCAATTGTTGTTTGTTACTTAATTGTTCTTTTTTCATTTTAATATTTTTCAGATACTAATTGTCAATTTGTACATTCTGTAAAATGGGCTATGTAGAAGTGTGTATGAATTGTCTTTTATTAAAGATTTATTCTTGCAGAAATTGTTTTACAATTCTGCAGTACTGGACCGTGTGTAAATTCCTGTAACAGTGGACTGACTCCAATTATGAAATGATGTTCTGACTCAAGTTAGATGTTGTATTCCAGTCAGTTTGAGTTTATATTGTTAAGTTCGGTGTTGAAAGGAAATTGTGTGTCATCAACCAAAATTACCATTAAGAGGACATGCAACTAAGGCTTACACAACTATTTTAATTGCAAATAAGAAATATACAAGTTCATGTCTTCTTCTTCTTCGTCTTTAATAGTCCTGCAGCCTATATCGTACCTTGGTCTCCTGAATCACTTGCTTCTATATTCTCCAGTTTTCAGTTCTACTATATACTACTTTACGTTATCCTCTCAGTGAGGTCTTCCCATTATTTTCCTACCACTTGGGGGTGGGAACTACACAATGAACGAAGAAACATCATTTACAGAGGTCAATTTACCGAGAGATCAAAATCCATAAGTAATGAAGACATTGTTTCTGTGGGACCAAACAGTGTGAAACTGATGACATTTGCTAAAATGAATGACATTCTGAGCCTTTCAAAATATGTATATACGTAACTCCAATTCACCAGGAAATTTTCATTAAACTACAAGTTGGACCATCGAGAAGTCTAAGGACTAAGAATTTAGATTTAATAGACAATGATGAACGAGACATGAATAATTTTAAAAAAATCTTTTTCTTTTTCAAAATACTACCTTTTTATATTAAATTGTAGTAATGAAGTAATGGCACTGTATAGTGTGCTATATGATTTTTTTGAGAAATTATAATACTGTACAGTAAAAAATAATAAAATCACCCAAAAATAAAAGAATTTTCAAATGATTTATTAGGAAGATACAAAAAAAAAAGAATTTAATACGTATTATGAAAAAGAAGTAGCAAAATTTGAACCCTCGTTTTCTAAAAAGTTGAATTATATAACATAGCCCACTATTGATATTAGCGACTCGTCATAATATTATACATGTGTACATGCCAAATATTTGTGATGTGAATGAATAAGATTAAAAATATTTTTCATCAAGATGAATAAATTAATCTTCACGGCATATGACTACTTTATTTTTATTGTAAATAAATAGTAATATTTTAAAATGAAAAGTGAATTTTCCAATGCTTTTGTGCTTACACTGTATACTAGATGCACAGCCAAGGAAGAGTCTACCAATTGTACTTGATGCAATTGCATAATATCTTTTAAAATAATATCTGTTGTAAAGTTAATTGTTCTGATTCAGTATATTGTGGAAAAAATGTGTTAAAAAATATTTATAATGCATGAGAAATGAAAATGATGTCATTTTGTACACAATTAAAACAATTATGAAAGGTTTTTTATTCAAGTTAACATAATATTTTCCCATGCCATAATTTTCTTTAGATTTTTCTCAATTATTTAAGCTGATCAACATTTAATCTCGGTCACCCGGTAATTTATTTACATACTATATAACTAGAATATCACTTGATATATTGTATAGTTAGCAAAATGTAAGTGTATTGTAACAATATTAAAATAAAGTATGTAAATCTCTTTTTGGAAAATTGTTGTGCATATCACATAAAAGACATTCAAAGACCAAATGCACACAAAATAATATTTGTTTTTTTAAGAGACGAGATTACGTGGGTGAGTTCCTTGTGAGTGAGAAAATTTAAAAAATCACCTGATGTTATGAGGATTATTATTTATTACCAAAATATTTGACAATTTCTATGTTTTAATGCGCTCAATTAAAAGTGAGTTCCAGAGTGCATCTAACCCTTTTAACCCATCCTCTGCGGTGCTGGGTCAGATCTGACTCGGGTATATATGGGTATTATGAATTATGTGATAAATATTTTAAATACTAATTAAATGCATTAATTATAAAGATAAACATATAAAATCAATTTTATCGAAAAATATTGCTATTGCGCTACCGGGATTCGAACCTGGATCTCTTTTTAACTGCTATTGGTTTACTCAAAGGTAATTGTGATTCTGTAAATACAATGTAGATGGATTTCAAATAATGGAATGACAGATGTATTAATTTGAAAAAGTGTAACATATAGGTTCGAAAATTTATTGTCAAAATTACCATTTTCCGGATTGGATAAAGAGATCCAAGTTCCAATCAAAGTAGCGCAACAACAATATTTTGCGATAAAATTGATTTTATATGTATATCTTTATAATTAATACGTTTAATTATAATTTAAAAGATCACAGACCTATATTCTGAATAATTACAACTTCACAATAAGAATGTGTTCTCCTTAATAATGATAAATATTTGTTTAATGCCATTTTTCTCCTAGCTAATCTTTTATTAAATTTTTCCAAATAATTTGAGACGTAAATTAATATTATCGGATGAGATTTAAATGAGTCTATCAATATTGATAATCATGATGAATCTGAGAATAAAACAGTAGGTAAAAGAGTGTAGGTCGAGAAGTTCCAGGATAGACAAGGTTAGTTGTAGAATAAAATTCAGATTACAGTAGCAGTGTGACGAGGTCGGCTTTCCAGAGAAAAATGGTTTGTCCGTAATGTCGATTCCCCACTTATTGTAGTCCGTTTTGGGTGTGTAAATTAAAATTGCATGAGGACATCATAGTGTCTTGTGACATTTATTAATTTATTTACATGATTCAACTTTTTACTATAATAAACGTTCGTAACAATGTTTGTAGGACCGTATTAACAATGTTTAGTAGTATATCGAAAATGCAGTATTCCTAACGGTGTCTTTGTATATTTGTATAAAGTTTATATAGTTTGTAAGCTGACTTTTACTACCACAAGTTTTAGAAATTAGAATCCCAACCTCGTGCAGCCGTTAGATTTTTTCTGTACCATAAAAATATTCCCCGACTGGATTAAAGTTATAAAAATATACTCTTCGATAATTCCTCGTAAATTTGACGGAATCAGGATGGTTGTTTTTATTCTTTCCTGACGAATGAGTAGATGCTCATAAACTGTTTGGGGGTAAATAAACACTTTTGTTATATAAATTGTTTCAATTTTTATGAAATTTTATTATGCCTTGCTGTAGATTGCATACCTCTAGCGAATATGCGTACCATATTTTGTAAACCCTTGTAGTAGATTATTTTGTTGATTTACAAAATTTTCATGACGGGGATAAAATAAATAACAATATATTATATAATGTTTATACAATTTGTTAAGTTGAAATTTAAACTTTGCAGTGACAGAGTAAGCGAGATAGGCAAATGCTTAGGGCGCTGGTGGATTGGGGCTCCAATGGTCTCGCATCATGTTGAAGCAAATTTATTTAATTGAATAATCAACCGAGTGTTAACTAGAAGTCAAGTCGCTGGTCGAGAAATCTGGAGAGCATAATTAGTTGAAGAGAGGGGCGCTAAATGTTTGGTGTGCAGAGGACACTCCCAAATAGCTCACTACGGCACTGAAACCTCGTATAAAATGTATTATAAAATCAAAACAACGGCGTTATATTATTTTTAAATATAAGACATTAATAATAATAATTATTATTATTATTATGATAATTTTCTCGCATTCGAAACAAGTATCAAACATAAATCGTGTGGGGAGTATTTTCCATCTTATTTCATATTGATATATGGAATCAGTATGGAACATAGATAAGGTATAGAATCATATAAAAATATGTGTTGTCATTTGAATTAATCAATCGAAAATTAAGTCATTTATTGAAGTACCTAATTAATATATATGAATATGTTTTAAAATCAGACAAAGTACCTATATATATTATTTAGATGGTCACTTGAATTAATGTTCTAAAATTTAAAAAAATTATGACAGTTTCAATTTATTATTTTGTTTAATATTATCGATTTAAAACGCCCTGTTGCCGTTTTGGTGTTTGTCTGTTTTATAATCATATACTATTTATGAAATAGAGAGCTTATGTTTAAAGTGCAACAGTGTTATATATAAACGAAATATTTAATTCCGACTTATAAAATAACGTAGGTACATAAAATGTTTACATCAGGTCAGATATACAAGGCAGATTAGCCCAGAAAACTATTCACAAAAGATTCTGAACGGTCGTGAAAACTTAAGAACATTTTTAATGTTTACATTATTCAAGAAAACGTTGTTTTCCCTTAAAATCAATAAAAAGACATCTAATCTATGAAATTTTCGTATAAGCGAAACATTGTGAATAAGTTTAATATTAATTCGTATTGTGAATAAAATATGCGTGATAATATGTATTTTCGGCATTTTTTAACGATAAGTCACTGTCGGGTCGAGCGGCGTATTGAAATACGTCAGAGAATTAAAATTATTCGTCTTTTATAAGACTGAAAATATGTCATAAAAACGTCGAAAATTGATAATACGTCCTGCAAATTGAATGATTATAACTATTAATTTTTAACATTTTGTTAATTTGTCTCCGCACTCGTGGCTTCAAGATTATAGGAAAATATATGTCATTTATACAATAATATACCATATGAAAATAATTTTGTACAACGCGGAAAATGTAGATAATGCTTGTATCGTCTAAATTATGGCAAATAACATTCAATTTATTAATTTTATGTCAGTGTAAAGGTCCAATCTAAGTAATACTTAAAAAAAAGTCAAATCTATTTTATAACTTATGATATAAATGAATAATAAGAACCCACGTTTTCGTAAAAAAAACGCGAAAATATTCATTATTGAAAGTAGCCCTTAGCGAAATTATCTTAGTATGAAATTAATGCCTCGGGTCTCATATCCATGCAATATACGTAATATAACTTTCTTCAAATATGCCTACCCACTTTATTTTAAACGAAACGTTTGAAAATAGGCCATTCATTGAGCGCGCACTATCTTGCAAACATTGCTAAATTATTTATTTAATTCGTACAAATGCGCGTAACTTATAAGAAATCTTTTTTTTTAAACAGTATCTAACCACCAAACAAGTTTATCTGAAAAAAAGAAAAGCATCAAGTCTAAGAAGGTGGTAACGATTTTAGAATACTTCGTATTGTTTATTTGTCGTTGGGTATAAAAAAAATATGCCATAAACAAGATTTTAACGACTACCCGCGAAAAGTGTTACAATTGAAATTGAACATGAGTTCGTTGGCGCGTTGCCTGTTTTTTTCTTATTTTGTTCTGTGCTTGAGTGCTGACTGGGAGGATATCGCGCATCTGTTCGACGTTAACCCCGAGGATAGTTACGACAGTCCCTACGAATCGTATGACTCGGAATTAGGTGGTACTATAACCGGTAGGTGGTATGTGATTGTAGGAATGGATTGGATTATCATGTGGGTGAGGAGAGAAGGTCGTAAAGAAAATATTTGATGTGAGCATCGAAGGTGACTGTGACAAAGGATGGCTTTAAAAAGCCTGATTAGGCAAACTAGACATTGGAAAGTGGCCAAGTTAGAAGCTTCAATAATAGGGTCCCGAGAAATCACCACCTATTTTAAAAAATAGGACTTGGTGGTTATAAACAGTACAAGAGCTTAGCTCGGTTTGAAATAAAATGATCCGGCGCGTATTTTACGCATGCCTATTTAAAAAAAAGTCGGTATACCGAGATTGACGAGTGACGTTCTCCGCCTGTGGAATAATGAAACGGTACGATGGTAATTAAGTAAGTTCCATATAATTTTATATTTCAAGTGAGCATGTTTGGTATCAAATGTTCCTAAATCCACTTATCGTAAAATTTCAGATAATTACCGAATTCTAATATAGGAAAGTTGAACTATGAGTTTTATAAACAAAAATGCCTAAATGAATCCCTTATAGAATTTTGAATCAGATTTTACGAATCAAAATCAAATTATTCCAAATCTGTATATTTAATTTAAAGTTACATCAAAGCTTGTCAGTTGTCCTTGTGTTGTTCGGTTATATTTGAAGTTATCCGAAATCCTCAGTTCCCAAATCCAACATTTTGCGATCAATGTATCCCAAATCTACCCTTTTTTTTCTATTTTCGCAATATATATTAGTAATATAGTATGAAAATGTGTTTTAAAACATTCTCAATCTGAACTCTGTACATATATCTATAAAAAAATAAACAATATTACCAAACTCTACATGTGGAGTTTGGTATAAATATGTCTCCTACATGTAGGGGTTGCAACCGACATTTTTTTTCTACACCTACCGATATTTTTTCGTTGCCGATAATGTCGAATAAGTTCCGGAAATTCGGTGTTTGGAGATTTGCAAAATAAAACATTTAATTTATTGAATTTTACATAGGTATATGTTAAGTACGCATTTATTAGCTTGTTACAACTATAACAAGATACTAACAAATAATCATACTACAATTATGTCCATGTTTCACTAAAAACTAAAATAATATTAAAAATTTCAAGACAACGATAATTAGGTAATAAAATCTCGTCGTCCTCGTGATGGGCGCAATTATAAAACTATAAAATTTTGGTAATATCGAAAATTCGATGCTTGCGTTTACGATTAACTTAGTATATGCTATGTAACACTGAAACTTCATTAACTTAGCACATACGTCGTACGGCAAAATTCGATAAATTAGATTATTAACAATCTTGTACAGAAACAATAGATCAGCAATATTGCACCTCGTGTTAAGACTTTTTAATCTATTGTTTATCAACGATTCACTGTATGTTTCAATATTTCTGCTTATATTGTGTAAAGCTATTTCCGTAGTAATTGAAAACATTTTTAGGTTTGCGCATGCAGTGTACGGAGGATCTTGAATGTTCCAGCATAGCTGGCGCCAGGTGCGCGGGCGGAATGTGCGATTGCGTTCTTGGCCTGAAGCCGAATGGGACAGATAAGGTTTGTGAAAAAATAAATAAAACCAGTCATTTGCAAGTTGGCAAATCAAAAATTGTTATTTGCTCTGAAATAAAGTCTCTGAACACGTTCAGTTCAAAATCGTGCCCCGTGTCGAAATCTTCATCAATTGTAAAATATATCATCTTATTATTCGTATGATCGCTCAAGCTTACTATTAAGATTCAACATTGCCAAACATGATTCTTTTTTACCATTAATTAAAGCGCGTAATACAAATGAAGTTTGAGTTTTTTTACTCTTATCAGAACCAATAATAAATAACATTGTTTTAAAACCGATTTACGCCAATACATAGTCAATTAGACATGTCATTAAAATATAATAGAATGCATCGAATGTTAAGTACCTGGGTATTTATCGTTCGTCACATTTTTTGTGACGAACGTCCAAGCCTGATGCACATTTTATTATATTTGATTGTGAATATAAATTAGATGTGACTTAAGTGATAATTATATCCGATATTTTTTGTTGAAGTGTGTAATGGGTGGACTTTGCATGGACAAATCTGGCTGCATGGCTGATTTTTCATTTTGTAATGATGACCACCGCTGTGTCTGCCCCAAAAAATTCCACCTGGAGGACAAATCGTGCGTATCAGACGAAGGTTTTGTATCGACTATTTATTGTAAACTAGAACATTATCTAGGAGTTCCATATCTTAAATTATTATCATATAAATACATTAAAAAATGATGTACCTATTATAATGTTAGTTGGGATTTATAATTTTCTTTTTCCACGTCGGTCCCTCACTTTTCTTAGCATCTCACATAGATCTAAGAGCTGTCATCAGAAAAGCTGCCTGTTGCTTTTTCTACTTGGTGGCTCCAACGGGTGGGGAATTTTCTCTTTCTATCCGTTCTTTGACGTGCCTCACCACAACTAGCTTCTTCGAGCTATATTCCCTTCTCGCCATATTATGTCTAACAATTGGAGGTTACGCCTGAGGCAAATGACAGATAGTTTAAAAAAAATTAAAATACGAGTGATGGCGAATCTTTAACAAAATTAATTTAACAATCTTCCTAGTCATTGTTTTTAACTTACGTGATACAAGCGAAGATCACACAATAAATAACATTTTTTCAATCATCAATTTGAATATAAGTATAATATCAAAACTCTACACCACTGACCTATCGCGTACGTTAAAATTTGTTCTATTTCGCGTGATTGTTTTGTTTCCAAGATGGTGTCGTCAATTTTTGACATAGGCACTTTTGAACGCTTTAAAGAGTTTGTCTTTATAATTTATCTTCAAAACTCGATACACTGACTTATAAACTGAATTTATAAATTTGCCAAATCTTATACGACTTTCATCAAATTTTTAATTCAATAAAAAAAAGATGATCTTTTTTCCACAGTCATGGGCCGACTATGTATAACGGACGAAGACTGCTTCTACTGGAAAAATTGGATGTTAGATAATGCCTACTGCATCCACCAAGAGTGTGGGTGCCTCGACGGTTGGATTGCAGAAGGAAACTTTTGTAAAGAAGGTTAATTTTATTTAAAATTAAGAGTTGACGGTGTCCGAAAAGTCTTGTTCTTTATTAAATATAAATATTCTAACACCTTTCTGACAACTAATAAACAAAATCTATAATTTTATTTTGTTTTTAGTTCCAAAAGGAGTCGTAGATGGAAATTATTCCGAAAGCCATGAGTCTATTTACGAACATATAATAGCCATGAGAGGAAAGAACGCTACCAATAAAGTGACTCGGCTGCGCAAATTGTCAATAGATGTCGTCGTAGTGTTTATATCAATGATTTTTTCAAATTTTTGGCTGGGTAAAATTTGTCAAATCGAATAATGTTTGAACGCTCAACATTATTCAAGATACAATAATATTGCTTTATGATTTCTATTATGTTATAATGTATAAAATAATTTACGACTGATGACTGTAAAATAATTTACGATTAAAATAAATCACGTGAAACCGCACAGTAAATAAATAACAGATATAAATGATAGTAAGTAGGTAAGTCTAGAAAAAAGAAATGAGCACTGTTCAAAGAAATTGATTAATAAATAGATGTATAATCAAATTTATAACACCGTATCAAAAACATGGTCTGGAATGGAGTGCAGTAATTGTCGATGCTACAACAACAACCGGATTAATGTTTCACGATATTTTGAATGGCGATGAAATTTTACAATTTCTTATTAATTCGTTTTCTTGAATTATTTTTATACAATTGACTACAATTATTATACTGCTGTACGTTGTTCACACTAGTGGGTAGCATTTACACCTCTCTAAATCAGTGGCGTAACTATGCAAACGTGGCCAATTCAATGGGGACCCAAAATTTTTGCCCTATAATCCGTTTAGAACGAATATTTTGCGAGTGTCAATACTTTTCTCAGCGTTGACACATAGCGTAAGTAATACATAGCAAGAATCACTGAATTAAATTAAATATTTTTCACGCGTATCACGAAAACACGTGAAATATGTATAGCAGTGTAAGCAAGTATTTTTTAAGTTGCAAATGCATAAATGCCTAAGAACACTTGGGCATGTTTTTTTCATGCATGTGTGAATATTAAGAGACTTATTTTGTTCTTATCGCATAAACCACGTGATACTAATATTACAATTTTTGTAGTTACTCCACTGCTCTAAATATTATATTAGATATATGCGCAGAAACGTTTTTTTGTCCATATACAATTAATTAAAATTGTTTGATGGTCGCTGTCCGCGCATTTTTATAAATTAAGATTTTCATATTCTTTGAAATGTATTAATTTAATGTCATGTAGTTTATATTATATTAGCCGTATAGCAAGAACCGCGAAGACTTAGCAGGAACAGGTAAACCAGATAATGCAGGATGGTTCTGTTAGAAGCCTCAACAATCGGCGAGCTTGTATGAGATGTATGAATGTGGATGAGGCGAGAATTGTGTGTCAGGACAGTGTGGCGCTCTATCCTCTCTGCCTACTCCCGCGGGGTAAGTTAGTTAGTTAGATATTAAATTTCACTTTGCAATTGGATTATAAATCTTGTGGAATAAGCAATGTGAAATATTATTGTAATTTATAAATAAATAAAATGTGTATTAAAAAGTATATTTTTTTAAATTTAACACCAAGTACCTTAAAATACACTTCATTGGAATGAACGAAAGTGTCAGTTAAATATTTTGTACCAGGAATATCATAGAATTCACGCAATACTATTATCGCATGTACCCAGGGGACCCAGCGCGAACTCGTCATAGGAAAAAAAATAAAAGTTTCTGGTATTTTATATCAGTTTGCTTGCTACTTCGCTAGATGTTGAATACACACGTGTCAGTTTTTGTAGAATTAACTATTTAAATGATCAATATATAAATATAAAGGAATGTAAAACATATATTATTTTAAAAGAAATCGGAATTAGAAGATTAAAACTATATATATTTATTTAACTTTTAGTAAAAACTCTCTTGTGATTTTATTTAATGAATATTTTGACGAATAACGCACAGCTCATTATTTTTTTTACTATTCATACATACAAAAGGGAATGAAATATAATTTATTGTTGATCCGAAAATAATCAAATGCGTAAATTAATTTATTTCACTTGAATTTCGTGCACGAAGATAGCATCTATGGGTGAAGTGCGTAATCGTTTTGTTTCGAACGACATTTGCAGATCACTGCAATACCGACAGTCGGCCATCTTACATTACAGATGCTGTTTCCAAAGGACGTATTATCAACAAAATGCTAGTCTCTATACGAAGTGTTTTCATAAAATTATGATTTTATCGGAGTGTTGGTTCGCGCAGGATCTGGTTTAACGCAAAATATGGATTCTGGACAGTCCAACGAAGAGTCCAGGGTAGCTCCAGGTACAGTAGTATCATAACATGACATAATTTAAAAAGTAGTAAAATTCTGCAAGATTACTAATGGCCTCTCACATATTTTCAGAACTATACTTTTTGGTGGCGAAATTGTTATCTTCTGGGCCACTGAAAGAAACCACAGAGGTAAATATCGATTAATTAGTTTCTCGATGATGTATTTTATCATATATCTTAACTAATTTGTCTTCTTTATTCTAGGTTTTGAGGCGAGAGCTCGAGAAATGCAAGGTGAGTCTTTCTCGTGTTTTGTTGATGACAGATTTCAGCTTATGTGTGTTGAATGTTGTTTTCCGCGTGCGGTGCACGTGGTTGGACTGTCAAAACAGTGGTCGGTGGTCGTACCAGCCCTCGTGTGCAATTTTTCTTGCAATTTTCCCGAAATTAACACTCGATTCGCCATTACAGATACTGCCGCGACGGCTCGACTGGGAGGGACGGGAACACGACCAAACCTTCGAGGAACTGGTAATTGCACAATTTTCATAATTTAATAAGTGTTTATCTCGATAAATAACCTTATCCGATGTTTTAAATCGCGAAAAGTGCAAAAATAGTGATAAAACTTGAGTTACTTAAATATGTCGCAATTCGTGCAAATAACCAGGGAAAACGATAGAAAAACGTGTTTTCACCAGAATTTTATATAATTATGGAAAATTTGCCTAATTAACGAGTGCAATATGGTCATTTCAATGAACATCACCCAATTATTGAATATGGATCTCATGTTTTCTCTCTCTGTCCTATGGGGAAATGCTATTTTCATCTCGCTCTTTTATTATTGACCTATGCTATACGTAACAAAGGCCGGTTCTTGCGTGGTTTGTGGTTGGTCGCTTTTTTTAGGTCCCCTTCTCCGATTGGTCGAGCTCTCGGATGTGTGAGCAGCTGTGATCTTCAGGCCACTGAGCCAAAATTTCGACAAGTAAAAGTGCGACGCTGAATAAAAAGTGTAATAATAAACGTGTGACCTAAACTTTCGTTGTGATATTAATGGTTTTACCTTTTTACGAAGTGATAATAGCTCTTATCTATACTCTCGAAGTTATAAGACAGGGTGTGCATGCAATCTGGAGATCCAAGAAGCAATATTTCCTCCTAAGGAATTCGCAGAAATAAAAGCTTGTCATTAAATATTGTTTGTATTTAAATAAAATTTTGCAGATTCATCGAATTTAAAAAATATTATCGATTTAACATTTTCCTAAAAAATTATTTACCTACGTTAAAAAAAATCTGTATTTAAATATTTTGAAATCTTGCTCCCAGGAAATACAGTACCCCGGAGTGTCCCCAGAGCACCTGCTGTCCGTGTGCACGGCCCTGCTGAAGACCGAGGTGGGCAAGCCCAAGAGATCACTGCTCTGCACCAGTCTTTATTGTCCGCCCAGGGATAAAAAATATAGCAATGTCTGTGAGTATGATGTCACTACCTTCTAAATTTTTAATAATCATTATTAATTTTTTTTAGTATATCTCAATAAACTTTAGGCACCCCAGATCATAGCATGTCATTAAAACTGTTCAATTAATTTAATATTGTCTTTTAATATTTTGTGAAGTCAGTGATCTAGGAATACATATTTTCTGCATTGCTTAATCTGATGGAGTTTAAACTGATTAAAATTTTATCTAGTTAACTGGACACGAGGAAATAAATTAAAGCTTACGGATTCTCACTAAATCAAAGATCTACCACGTGTTTTTAAATGCATTAAAATTCTCAAGTTAACCTTGGGCGTTGAACTGCCTGAGAAACCCATTATAACAGTAGACAGGATTATTTATTCAAAATAAACAATTGAAATACATTCCACTTCTCCTGAATTCAACAAATAATATACTTCTCATAATTGATTCCTTGTATTGTTTCATGCTTTATATGGTTGTTCCATTGCAGTGGACCGACTGTTGTCCAGACAGGAGGGTGGGTCCCGTAACCGCTTGCTGCCGTCGACGGTGTATGGGTCTCTCCAGCTGCAGCGGAGGACGCTGGGACACCTCAGCGCGGTGTACTGCGTGCTGTTTGATCGGACCGGGCGGTACATCATCACGGTGAGTTGTTACATGATAAAAGAAGAGTGTTCCAGTATTATCATTTTTATTAACCAAAAATGACATTTTTCGGGACCTCGTCCATCGATCTCAAGTCCTTATCAGTTTGAAAAATTGCCGCCATATTAAGATTGAGCAGTGCGCATGCGCAGTTTCGAAAGCAAACACGTCGGAAGCGGACTCTGCTCCGAAGTACTATTTTCAGTATACATTGGTTTAACGGAACATTAATTTATCACAAACTATTTTTAAAAAAATTTGCAAGTGTTAGGTGTGCTCTTTTTTTTATTTGTGTCGTGTTTCTGAGTTGTTATAGTGAGTTGAATTATAATTCGGAACCAATACTTTTATGTGAGTTTACATTTTGTGTGGTCATTTTTGTCAAATTTTAATTTTATTTTATATTGTTTTCCATTGTAAAAAAAATAACTTTTAAAATGGCGCGGCAAAATTTGCATGAAGAACAAATTGGTGACCTTATTCAAGAATTAGACTCTGATTATGAAATTAGTGAAGAAGAATTAGAGCCATGTGACATAGTTAGTGACGATTTATATACCGAAGCACAACCTGTCGAGGAAGACGTTGGAGAATATTTGCAATCTTGGACTTCTGGACCTCACATTCCCGTCATTTATGAATTTGATGACTTCCAATCTGGCATAACAACCAACATTTTTTCTGAAAATTCATCAGAATCAATTTTTTTCGAACATTTCCTCAACTTTTCGATCATGTCTAAAATTGTGGAGGAAACTAATAAATTTTATTATTTTAATTATAATAAGAAGGAACACGGGCCAAAATCACGTTCGCATAAATGGAAAGATACCACCGTACAAGAAATGTATGTATTTTTTGCAACAGCAATGCTTATGACAAGAAATAAGCATTTGTCTATTGAAGAACACTGGAGTACTGATCCCTTACTCGTGAGTCCAATTTTCGGTAAAACAATGCCGAGAGATCAGTACCAATTATTACTACAGATGCTACATTTCTCTGACCCATATGAACTAGCTTCGCAAGATAAACTCGTTAAACTTCGATTATTATTAGAACATACCCGTAAAATATTTAAAGAAACAATGGTCCCACATGAAAATTTATGTATCGATGAAAGTATTATTGTTTTTAAAGGCCGGCTTAAATTCAAACAATATCTTCCAAAAAAACGACATCGTTTTGGCATCAAAATGTTTGTTTTATGTGACGTGATGACAGGCTACATCGTCGATTTCATAATTTACTGTGGACAAGGGACGGAAATAGTGGATGATCAAAATATTGGAGTTTCTGGAGCTGTTGTCACTACTCTCTTAAATGATTATATCGGTAAAGGCCATAATTTGTGGTGTGATAATTGGTACACAAGTCCAACGTTATTTAAATACCTTCATACTAACCGAACGAATGCGTGTGGGACGGTGAGAAAAAATCGGAAAGGCATGCCAGATTTTAAAAAACTAAAAAAGGGAGAAATAGAGGCTAAGAAGAATAGTCCATTATTGGCCCTCAAATGGTGTGACAGAAGAGATGTGCATATCCTTACCACCTTACATGACGAATCTTTTGAATGCAGTGGGAAAAACCATTATCAAACGGGTGAGCCTATATTGAAGCCAAAGTGCATAATCGAGTACAATAAATGTATGGGTGCGGTGGACAAAACTGATATGATGCTTAGTAGCTTATCATGTATGAGGAAATCTGTAAAATGGTACAAAAAAGTAGCATTTCACATGATTGATTTATATTTATTGAATGGCTATAATATGTATAAATTTGTCACCGGTAACAAAAAAACATTAGCTGAATTTCAGCTGAGCGTAATTAGGCAGCTCTTAGAAAAATACTCTGTACCAATTATCAATACACCACATCCAACACCTTCAACAAGCCATACTCCACACAGAATTTTACCCAAAACACTAGCCGACCATATGCCAGAACCCATTCCACCAACACTTAAAAATAACAAACCCCGAAGGCGATGTCATGTTTGCGGCAATACGAAAATTCAGGAAAAAAAAATGTCACTTACAAAATTTATGTGTGGTGCTTGTAAGAGTTAAAGTGCAGTAAAATTGAATATTTTTGACTTATAATTCATGGACCTGAATATCGCATCATACAAACAATTATTCAAGGGAAAATTGAATAGTCGAGATGCTGTTCCAAGTTCCCAAGACATCAGGTAAGACAATCGGTTGATGCTGTCTGTGGTCCTGCAACTAGTTGGTAGCCCATGTCTGAACAGGGGCACAGAAGAATAATTTAATAGTGGGTTAACCTTTTAACTGACAAATTTATTTGAAATAAAAGACAATATAGGGTAAAGGTAGGCTTTAAGGGTTTTAACTTACAAGTATCTATCAAAAGCTGAGAACTGTTGTCCACAGATGGCAAAATTATTTTTAAAATATGACTTCAATTCCTGCAAAGTCAAAAAGTGTGTGTTATCATGCTAATGGCTTGGCGTAACATACAAAATTTGGCGTGTTAACGTACTGATGGCACAGGTTAATGACAAATATTAAAAAAAATGAGATAAGATAAGATAAACTTTATTGACATATTTATACATTTTTTTACACCAGAGGTGAACAGACAATAATAAAATAATGAAAAACATTTAATACAAATAATTTGTTATTAAGTTATCAAATCTATTTTTTGTTTATTATGTATTATTTTTTGAGAGGAATGCAGTATCACCTCTGATAGATTCAGCTTTGTCCTGGCTACTTTAATAATATGTACTGCACAACAGTGCAATTATTACTTTTACCACATTAGACATGTATAGTCATTTACTGTAATACCATGGAACATAATTAGCTATTAATATTTTTATAATTTTGCATTAAAATATATTTTGAATCCTTCACTGTTCCTGTATATTATGACTGTTCATAAATTTGAAAATGTTTGCAGGGAGCTGACGATCTTTTGGTGAAAATATGGAGCGCCGTAGATGGCCGGTTACTGGGCACGCTGCGCGGCGCTTCTGCCGAGATCACAGACATGGCCGTGGACACGGACAACCACCTGCTAGCTGCTGGTTCATTGGACCGCCTGGTCCGCGTGTGGGACATGCAGACAGCTGCACCGGTAGCTGTCCTACAAGGTCGATCGCTGTTATTTCAACCAGTTTTAATATATCATGATGTGTTGTTATAAATTAGACATGATGATTAGTCTGATGCTGACCATGAATATCTTCTTTTTTTAGGTCACAATGGAATGATAACTTCGGTTCACTTCTGTCCCGCTCGATCTGGGGATCTGAGTTGTCTGGTGTCCACGTCGACGGACGGTTCCGTCGCTTTCTGGACTTATAGCCATTCCAACGGTGGAAAGCCCTGCTTCATGTTAGTGCCGACTGATCGCTTTTATATGTTACGTCGGCTCCTGAATCATGTTGAAAGTCAATTTTAATGTCAGTTTTTTAAGGTACATCTTATTGTATGTGCAGTATTCTCTTTCAATTAGAATATCTGGATCTTCATTGTACGGCATTATCTTGTTCTCGTCTGCCTTACGTATTGCCAGTTGAAATCGTTAGAATTACATAAATTTGTGACAATTTTTTTATGTTAAAAAATAGATTAAAAAAATAAATGCAGTGATAGTTGATTGCAGGGGGCGTATCTGATCCGCGTTATATTATAACCGCAGTATAAACGAATTGTCAAACATGATTTTATTTCAATGAAAAACAACACATTTTAAAATTTTCTTTATTATTTTTATACATTTCTATAAAATATAAATAAAAATTAATTCTGTTCACATTATTCATAAATTATATTCTATCTAAATAAATATTAAAATTGAATGAACAAAACATATTAAACACTTAAATTAGGAATAATTTCTTACATCATACATTTATCAAAAATTGCTTTTTTTCTAAAGAATTTTTTTTTGAGAATAGAATTTTTCAGGGAAACTAACTGCATGATTTTTATTGAGTTAAAATCCTGTTGTGTCTCTTGCCATCCAATCACAGTCTCTAATTCTTGCACTGCTTCTTGGTATGTTGAAACATCAACTGACTTCTCACATTCCACATCTTCGTTGACTTCCTCTGTATTTGTTTCAATGTTTATATTTTTGACTATATTTTTATCTGTTAGGACGTGAAAGATTATTTCATCTTTGTTATTAAAGTTGTATTCTTTATTTCATTTAAGATCTGTTTTAATTTACTTTGCCGTGCTTGTATGTGTTTTTTACGCTGGGCACCTTAAAACTAAAATAGCAAAAAAAAGACCCGTGGTATATCCAAATGCGCATTATAATTTGCTTCTACTGTATTAAGTGACCACGATCTAGAGTTTGTGCACTTATGAAATTAATAAATGAATAATAATTAGTTATGTACAATAGAAAGATTAAGTAAAGTAAAATAATATTTTTTAAAATTGTACAAGATAAAAATATTTATATAAAAAATGTTTACTAAGAAATAAAATTAACGTTTTAGATCGAAGCCAGTCCAATATGTGGAGAGAATGCGACCAGGTGCTTGTCAGATGATCTGCGGGGCGTGGTCTCCCGGGGGAGCCTTCCTGGCCGCCGGTTCCGCAGACCATCACGTCAGAGTCTATATGATGGCCGAGAACGGGCCCAAGAGGATTCTAGAGGTAGGGTAAAACTTTGCAAAAATGAGGGGCAAAAATAATTTAGAGATTTCACTTCACATTAGACTATTATAAACCAGTTATAGTAAAATCTCATTTCTTCGAAGTTGAGGGGACCGAAAATCAAGAAAAAAAATTGAATAACGATTTAGGATAATGAATATATAAATTTTAAAATTCGATTCTTTTTTTTACATATTAACATTTTTCATAGCAACTCGAAGTAATTATATATACCTATATCCACACATTTAAAAATTACAAATAAGTTGTCAAAATACAGTGTAAACAAATTACAATATTATTTAAAAAAAAACACGATTATAATGAATTATCTTTTCACACCATTTTTAATAACGACATAATAGTTGAACTTGTCAACCCGCCCTCTAATATTCTGTGAAGAACAATTTAATAATAATACATAGTAATGGCTCTCATTTGAAAAATACACAATTAGAAACGTTCTCTGTGGTTACAATGAGAAATACATTAATTGTTTAATTTATTCCAGACGGCTGCCCATTGTGAAGCAGTGGACTCTCTTCAGTGGGCTCATACTGGTTTGAGATTCGTGTCTGGGTCCAAGGATGGCACGGCCATCTTGTGGCAGCTGCATGCCATGCAGTGGAGGCATATCAAGCTCTCCATGTCTGACACGTTACCGGGGTAAGTTCAACTCGGACATCCCCTGTGAACTGAAAGATCTCAGGAAAAAACTCACAATAAATGAGAAATAGAAGTAGACTATTTTAAGGAGAAACACATTAAAAGAAAAAAAAAAGTTTTCTTGATATTGTATGCATTTAGAATCAAAAAATATTATTAGGATGGGTTTTGTTATAGTATTGTAAATATGTATTGATTTACATGTGTGGTTTTGAGGTTCTGGATACTTTTATAATAACTTTTTCTGTCTTGCCTGTCTTGCAGGGAAAAGGCGAGTACAGAGGAGCACAAAAAGATGAAGGTGACAATGGTGGGGTGGGATTGCACTGATAGTTATGTCATCACCGCTGTCAACGATTATACTCTAAAGGTATTGATTTATTACAAGCTGCAATTGTACTACGTCACAATACAATTATACAAACTCTTCATAGCACTAATAATGGAAAATATTTCAATTCAAGAATATTTGTAGCATAATAATTTTTGTCGGGTTTCATATTGAACATTAAAAAATAACTTATTGACTGTAATAATAATTAATAATATTTATTTAATCATTCCTCATCACTCTGTTGTATGCGAAAAATGTGTTCAACACAGTGCAAAATAATGTACTGTTTATCGGAATTAATACACAATTACTCCAGGTTTGGTGCAGCCAGACCGGCAAACTGGTGCGCGTGCTGCGCGGGCACAGCGATGAGATCTACGTATTAGAGGCTCATCCGCGACATCCTGCCGTGCTGCTTTCGGCCGGCCACGATGGGAAGATCTTTATATGGGACATCCTCAAGGGGGTGAGTCTAGGACTGGGAGCTTGCTGACTTCTCTATGTTAACGTGACATGCTAATTTAACACCTGACTAATTCACCAATATCACTTTTAGCTAGTGGAATCTTAGGATTGATAAAATTAATTTTATAATTTAAGTATGTATGTTACATGGTCCCTGGCAAAAGAAATGAAATCAGTCTAAATGAAAATTTGCTAAAGTGAAAATGAGATTTATAAAATAAGACAGGTGTAATTAAAGTTTTCACAAACCAAATAAGTGAGGATCGGAGAAGTCAAGAAAGACCACGTTGTCGGCAATTTCATTGTATCTAATTTATTCTAAAATGCTTCTTTTTTCTGGTGGCAGATTTCTTTGGGATCGTTCCAGAATCACATAGATGGACAGGGTCATGGTGCCGTATTTGATGCCAAGTGGTCACCTGATGGATCCAAAGTGGCAGCCACCGACTCTCACGGCCATATCCTGATGCTGGGGCTTGGTAGGGGACATCCACTACTGCAGACGGTAAGACATGTCTATAAAAATTGAATTGAATGGACATAATGAATATTAGTTTAGATTTTAAGATGAGATCATTAAAGTGAATAAAATGAGCCATTTTTTATAGTTGACATTAACTAGTTATCAGCGACATTTAATGAAGTAGACTTTATTGAGATAATTATTAAGGTTTACTTGTGGGATCAGTGGTTACTACATACAGTAAAACCGCGATATAACGAAACCCGATATAGCGAAAAATGACGTATAACGAAAAAAAAATCGAAATTTAGTCCCTAAAACCAATTTTTCATACAAAAATGCATTTATATAACGAAATCCCGTTAATATTTATAACAAAATCATTTTTGTCCCGTACGAAAAAATGCCAATACATTTACGTAAATTTATAACGAAATAAAATGTTAAAAGATGAAAATATTATTTCGCACTTACAAAGCCGCGCCGCTGCATCTGCCGTATGCGAACGGTTTTATGGCCTTTTCGGCGGTGCGCGGCGGTCTGCCGACAAGGTAGTAAAACAATTCAAACTTCTTCTTGGGTTCATAGTATCATATTTTGATGTGGTTGCCGCCGTTACCGGTAAGTACCTTCGTAATTTATATACGACTCATTTTATAAAAATGCCGCGATTCAACTGTCAAATTTTTATTTTTGAATTATTTTTTATGTTTCATGCCCAAAACTATGTTTGAAGCGGCTCTACATTTAAACACAATTAAAATATTGTTTTGTGTTTGCAATATTCTGGAATTTACAAAAATATCTTCCAATTAGTGTTGAATAGGTTCTGTTCTTAATTTAATTCCTTTGATTATCCATTTGCTTATCTGTTTTAATAACAAAACTATTAAAAAATATGTAGGTATTCAGTTCCCTATGGCCTTTTTCCTTCTTTGTTTGCAGAATTTGCGATCTTTTTTGAAGCCGCGCGACATTTTTTTGCGACGGCGCGTAACATATAGTAGGATTTTTTTAATTTATTTCGTTATATGTGGGAATTCGTTATTATGAATTTTTATTTTTTGGTCCCTTGGATTTCGTTATATCGCGGTTTTACTGTATAGTGATAAAAATTACTTTGGTTAAATTTTTTGCGAAAACTAGTTGTTCGGTCGTTGGTAAAAAATATTTACTCATTGAGAGTACATTCGATAGTAAATTAAGTTTACTATCCAATATCTGATCGTTAGTTAATAATCATTAGTTAAAAATGGCAGACTCTTCACAACTGTTTTAAAAGTCATCTGTCACATTGGTACTTTGAAAATTGCAATATACGACAATGAATCATTCAATATCCCGCTGATTTAGTGATGAGTTTGTCCGGTGATGATCTCGCTGTTTAATTTATATTACTGAAGATTTTTCGCGAACAAAGTGACAGATTTCGAACGCAGGATAAATAAAGCCGTAGATGTAAAATTGTATGTATTGCCAATGGTGAATATTTAAAAAGATCAGTTTTGGTCAGATTTGCAGGTATTTGAAGATCATTCACCTTGCCACATTATTAGGCGGGATTAACTTTGACAGTAGTAAATTTGACGTATGAACAACCTGCAAATGTATTTTACCACGGGTGATGGTAAAAAGTTACTATAGTAAAATTGGTCAAAATTTGCTAATGATCACACAACCGGTCCTAAGAAGTTCTCATAGTTGTTACAAGTTAGGCATTTTTACTAGGTTTATTTAGATTTGATCTAATTTTGAGTTAATTCACAACCGTTCATTCTTTCAGCTACCGACAGAGCTGTTCTTCCACACAGATTACCGGCCACTGGTGCGCGATGCGCTGGGCGGCGTGTGTGACGAACAGACAGGCGCTCCTCCGCACCTGATGCCGCCGCCCTTTCTGGTCGACGTGGAGGGTGCGCCCCATTCTCCGCGCCTGCAGAGGCTCGTGCCGGGGCGCGAACATGCTGCCATGGACCAGCTAGTACCCGATACGTCCGCTGGTGAGATAATAAATGCATATCGGGTGAATTCACTGCGATCTGAATAACTTGCACACTTATTTTAAATCATGCTGTATTTTTCGTGTGAAAAACAATTCAAAGTACACATTTTTTTAATGATTGTTATGCTTTACATGAGAAATGCTGTGCACAGAACAATAAAGATTATCCGTTCAGGGGTGATTTGCCGATCTCTGCTTGTGTGGGTGGTGAGTGGTGCAAAGTGCGATTTAAATTGTATTCAGAGTGAGAAATATAACCAGGTCAGGTACAATTCAGTATGTAGTAGGTTTCAAAGATGAGGGCCAAGTGATTCAAAACAATTTTTTTATGGTATCATTAAATGCGTTTTTGTGGTTTTCTATGTCATGTAATATGGTGATATTGTTTGGTTCCAGGAGATATGGTGATACAAGAAGGTGAGGAACCCCGCTCGCACATAGACTACATGATAGAAGCCCTGGCTAGACAGTACAACTATCGTGGCTACGATGGACCGGCTTTTGATGTAAATAACCTATCTTTCGTCATCAACTCGGAGAAGCAGAGGAATGAAAGTTGTGCCTAAAGTGTGTTGCATAATATGTACAAATGATGTAGTATTGATTCCAGTTTTAATTTTTTTTATCTTACACAATTACATAATCTGAAAAAAGCAAGATGTTTGTCTGCAGGTTCGTTTTTACAATTAACATGATTAAATAAACGAATATAATAAAAATTACAACAAGATTAAATATCCAATATTTAAGAGAACAAAAGCAAATAATTTATATACAGGTTAAAAATGGGCAACATTAAATATATATTAAAAATTATAAACCAAGCAAAAAGTAAAAAATTTAATAAATTAGTATATACAATTTTAAAAGAATTAATAACTGATAAATTTAATACTATATTCAATTTTAAAATAAGGTATAAATAAGTAGGTAAATATAATTTTATATTATTTAATAAGAGCCACTTTTTTAAATTACGCCTTAAAGTTTGTATTCTGCATACATATTTATTTATGTAAGCATACACCACATAGTACATACCATTGACATTTTAAAAAATAATCTAAGGTTTATCCTTACAGATTAATTAAATTTTACAAAAATATACAAAGAAAAGAAACATAACAATATTTAAAAGTAATACAGTAAAACCGCGATATAACGAAATCCAAGGGCCCAAAAAATAAAAATTCGTAATAACGAATTCCCACATATAACGAAATAAATTTAAATAATTCTACTATATGTTACGCGCCTTCGCAAAAAAATGTTGCGCGGCTTCAAAAAAGATCGCAAATTCTGCAAACAAAGGAGGAAGAAGGCCATAGGGAACTGAATACCTACATATTTTTAGTAGTTTTGTTATTAAAACAGATAAGCAAATGGATAATCAAAGGAATTAATTTAAGAACAGAACCTATTCAACACCAATTGGAAGATATTTTTGTAAATTCCAGAATATTGCAAACACAAAACAATATTTTAATTGTGTTTAAATGTAGAGCCGCTTCAAACATAGTTTTGGGCATGAAACATAAAAAATAATTCAAAAATAAAAATTTTACAGTTGAATCGCGACATTTTTATAAAATGAGTCGTATATAAATTACGAAGGTACTTACCGGTAACGGCGGCAACCACTTCAAAATATAATCGTTAAAATTGTTGACTTAAAAATCATCGTTAACATTATTTGTGCGATGGTTAAAGTTTTGCGGGAATTATCACGTACTGAAGCCATTTTAAGGTTTCACAAAATATTAGGAAATGTACTTTAAATAATAAATTACGCTACACTAGTATGTATACGCAGATTTCAGTAAACACACAAAAACAATAGTTAATAGAAACACAAAATGCCGACAAAAATAGTCTATAAAATATTTTAACGAATTATTTATATTATTGACGAGTTCACACGAAAACAATTGTCAAACGAAAATGAATTTATGTAAATATTCAGTTCGGTCATGCAATAATCGCGTTAAAAGCGGAACAAACTTAACTCTACAGACGTTACACTGAGACTGACATTCCCAATAAGTACATGCTGCAACTTTCGGGGGGTTCCTGTTAATTTTTGTATTTTCCAGCTGTTTGGGTCTGGGATTGCAATACATATTAGAGGCGTATGCGTACGTAAAACGTGTCCAAGTGAACGCCGCAAGAATTATGTCAAATGGTTTTATGGGCCTACTATGAACCCAAGAAGTTTGAATTGTTTTACTACCTTGTCGGCAGACCGCCGCGCACCGCCGAAAAGGCCATTAAACCGTTCGCATACGGCAGATGCAGCGGCGCGGCTTTGTAAGTGCGAAATAATATTTTCATCTTTTAACATTTTTTTATTTCGTTATAAATTTACGTAAATATATTGGCTTTTTTTCGTACGGGACAAAAATGATGTTGTTTTAAATGTTAACGGGATTTCGTTATATAAATGCATTTTTGTATGAAAAATTGGTTTTAGGGGCTAAATTTTGATTTTTTTTTTGATATACATCATTTTTCGCTATATCGGGTTTCGTTATATCGCGGTTTTACTGTACTAGTAAAAATATTTAGAAGTAATTCAATAACATATTGAAACTTAGATAAAATACATATTTTTTTATTTGAAAAACAAATCATAATATTATGTTAACAAAAGCTATTAATATTTTAGAATCAATTTCAGGTTTCTTTTAAAAATAGGTGAGCTGTCATGGAATATATCTATAAACTTACTGTACTTATTGCCAAGTCTGTGTAGTATTAACAGTGATGAGGGAATGTGATAGTTCTCGTATTATCCTATTAAAATATTCCTTTTGAACGTGTTGACATGGGGATTCCAAGACATACTTTGACCAGAAGAATGTCGGCTGCCAATATGAGAATTGATAATTTTGTATAGAAATGAAGTCTATTCATTTCTTTCTATCTGACATACTTAGAATATTTTAGAAAATTAATCTAATAGCAAAGGAATGCAGGAATAAAATCACTCTGATTGCTACATATCTGAAGAAAAGTGTGCAAAATGTACATCTATTGTAGAGTAAAAGTAAAATATTTGAGTAAATATTTTGATTATTAGATTTTTATGGATAAAAGCCATTGATAACATGACATTCTTTTATGATTTTTTAAGTGTAAATTCTAAATTATTTTGAAGATATATATTGATATATTGTGCAGGGTCCGTTGGCAAGGATGCCGCGGAGCGAGGGGGTGAGGCACAGTGCTGGAGAGTGGCAGAGAGGGGACCCTCTCGTCCGCAGTAGGCGTGCCATGGTCGCTCCGTTATCACATGCCGAATGCATCTCCAGACGGATGTACACGTGAGTACTTTTGTTTTAATAATTAAAATTTCATTTGTTTTATTAATTTTTCTTTCATAACATTGATAATGAGGCCGTGTTTATTATTATTGAATAACTATTTACATTGTGCATATACAAAAGAGTATGTATATTATTACATGTGTTCATAAAAAGTGTGCTGAAAGGTTTAACTATAGAATTTCAATAATATCACATTACATTTTATTAAAGTTATTCAATTTAATGAGTGGAACTGACATGGGAGTTGCATAACTCTCTAATCGGTTCCGGGGAAGGGTGGGTCTGCCATTAAACAAGGCCATATATGCGGCAAGGAAGCATTAATCAAATGATATATCTGAATATAATATTGTTTCCAGTGAGGAGATGTCCCAGCTGGAGATGTCCTGGTACCGTCGTGAGATGCGTCGCCGTCCTGTGATGATCAACACTGCCTCGGCCTCAGGCACCGGTGCCAACGAGGGTGCTCGCGGGCCAGGTGGGCGTGCCCGTCGAGGGGGTGCAGTCGGCCGCAGCCAGCAGCGGCGCGCTCCTAGCACCCGTGTATATAGCGTGAGTCTTGTCTCAATTGACGTACATTATTTATTTTACCTGTAGCTTCCTTACGTAAAATCACGCCGTCTGGATGTGATTCATAATAAACAGTTATCGATACAGGGTTTGAATTTAAATTATAAATGGGCTTGAAATAACTTACATTTTATTTTTGACAGGAACCGCCAGAAGATGCGTCATCCCATCATTCAGACTCAGATTCATCCGTCCGTATGTCCGTCACAGAGTACAGTGTGTCCAATTCTTCATCCAGTGAACATTTCGAGAATGATGGCTCTGGGTAACGTGTCTTTATACATAATGGATAATTAACCACACGTGAACTTCAGCATTTATGATGGATATGGAAGGGATCTCTGAAATGTTCTCATATTTATACTTATTCCACAGGTCCAGTTCTTCGGACTATTCAGACTGGGTGGCTGACCAGCCTAACGTGCCCCTACGTCCGCCCAAAAGGTCGAAAAGGAAACCCATTGCAAGGCAAAAGTAAGATTCATTTAGATTTAAGAGATTAGAGAGTAATGATTTTGGCATTCTGCATGAAAGAGGATTTAAATGTTTAAAGAAATTAAATATATACTTTTTCATTTTTTAAACCAATAATAACAAATTTAAGGTAGAAATCAATATTTTTGATATGCAAGATTGGTGGGCTGTGAAAAGTCTCATGTTTCTTGTAGCATAAAATAATTTTTCATTTATTCCAGGTACAGCCCGCACCCTCCCGCCAGTAGGAAAGTGCCCGCACCTTCTCCACCCGAGCAGGCGGAGCAAGCGGCCGGGCAGCCACCGGCAGGAGCCATTCCCGCGGAGATACCGGAAGCATACCGACCCTCGGATTGGTTATGTGCAGTGCAGCCTAGGAAGGCGCCGTATCATCCACAAATGGGTGACGAGTGCATGTACTTCAAGCAGGTATTTTTTTAAATCATTTATTTAGTTTTTTTTTATCATTGTTGAAAAACAAAAGGATTGCTTATTATTGCAATATTATCATATATATCTGCACACCCTATTAAGTTTACACAAGGTTGTATCCTTTATATTTCAAGATTTTTATGAGATTTTTGTCTCTAGACAATCTCTGAGATAGGGATTATGCTCCTGTGAGATTCATCGAAGACAATTCTCAGTTTTCGTAATCCACCATGACACACCGAGTTTCATTTCATTCACTTTATACTTTTATATCAAACGTCAATTCATTGTTCGTTCTTTTGTTGTTCAATCTCCCCTGCAGTTGTTGAAATGAAATAAATATTTATTATCTAACCCATTGACTGCCGGCTCTTTTCTGGCGTGTCACGACAAAAGCTCCACGTACATTTGGCCCAACAGTACGTCCACTAGATTATATTATTTGTGCCAACTATTTTACTAATACTGTTCTTTTTACAGGGTCACGCGAGATATTTGGAGGCCGTATCAGAGAAGAGTGTATACAAAGTCAGCGTGAGAGACAAACCTTGGGAAAGAATGAATCTTAAAGTAAGTTGAATTGTTTACTTACGCCTCCCGTCTTTATTTAAATTGTATTATTTTTATTAATTTCAAGTAAGCAGAATGGTGAAGGAAATGAATGGTTGATTTAGCTATTATCTCAATTACCATCTGTATAATGTATACACAATGATATATAATTTTTGTGATAATGAAATAAGATAATTACCCTGATTACTTCACATCTATGCATCGATGAGTCAGAATGATAGTTTGGTTAAATTGTGGTAGGATAATCCTTCTATCTGATTAAAGGAACTAAATGGCTTAACTGGCGAGTAAGACATATGTAGAGTTGAGTGCCCTGATTTCTAAAATAAAATAAAATTGATTGGGTCGCAAATATTTAAAAAGTTATTACACTTAAGTTTTGAAATTTTTACCATAATAAATTCTGACATACATAGGCGATATAAAATTGAATGTCATAAAAATAAAAAATTACTGGTAGGTTGCAAATAGTTAAATATAATAGTTATTGCATTTTAAATTTTTGTAAAAAACTGATTTATTTTTTCGCAACCCGATAATTTATTTTTCATTTTTGAAATCAGGGCACTCAACCCTATTGGAAAACATATTTTTTCATAAAAGTCTGTGAATAATATTATATTCGTCAATTATGCCGAACTGAACTGACTACTGACATTATTAGCACATATCAAGTTCATTCTTGATGTTATATTACTTGAATGTAATTCCGCAGGAGTGTGAGAGCGTAAAAGTGGTGGGCATCAAGTACATGATCCGGCCCCCGCGCCTCGTCTGCCTTAAGCTGCTGCTGGCTGGGGGTGCACACTTTACAGTTCGTTACCATGACATGCCCGATGTGCTGGACTTCCTGGTTCTGCGGCAGACGTACGAGGCGGCAAGTGAACGCAACTGGGCCCCCGGAGATAGGTGACTGCAAAATGCATTTTTACTAAATGAACTAAACTCAACTCACAAGGAATAGGTTGTTTCCTCTAAATATTTTTCTTCCTCATCTTCCAACTAAGATCATGTTGTATTTGTCAACAATCAGCGTAATAAACAAAACAGTTACTTGATTGTTACGTCTGGATCCACATTGTATTTTTTCTATAGCATAAATGCTTTATCTTAAGTTATTAATGATTTTAGGAGAACACATTCTTATTGTGAAGTTGTAATTATTCAGAACATTGGTCTGTGATATTTTAAATTTGAATTAAATATATTAATTAGATAATAGTTAGATAATGCACCTTCCCCAGTTAGGAAAGAGATCCAGGTTCGAATTCCGGTGGCGCAACAATAATATTTTTCGATAGAATTGATTTTATATGTATATCTTTCTAATTATTAATGTTTTCATAATTATTTAAAGTGATCTTATTTAAAGACAATTGAATTACATCTTTTTATATAAGATTAATGCAGGCAGATTTTTGTGCTGCTTTCGATATCAATTTCCACATTTTTGATCACACAAATTTATTTATTTATTAGACTTTATTAACATATGTACATGTTTTTGTTGCAACACAGGTGAATATAAAATATTATAATATAACATGATAAACAGAGGATACAATTATATTGCGATTAAGTATGTACATATATACTTGTAGTTTATTGTGTGGGATGGAGTAGACTCCACCTCTGATTTATGCAGCATTGTCCTGGCTACTTTGCTAGACTGCAGTCTGTGTTAAAGTAACCAGTTTTTTTCGTGCTGTTGTGGTGTTATTTAATTCAAGAAAGATGCAGATTGGACAGGAATAAAAATAAATATAGAGAGAAGAGAAAAAAAAAAAGAAAATATGTAGTGGGACAAAGTGATTCTTTCATACCTGTTAACTAAATATAGAATTGTTCTTACATAGTTAATGCATAAATTATGATATATATTTTTTTAGGTTCCGTTGTATGATAGATGACGGCTGGTGGATGGGAGCTGTCGTGGAGGGCGGTGGAGCCGGGACAGACCAATTTCTGAGTCTTCGCGTTCGCTGGGATAACGGCGAATACGAGAGGATGAGCCCCTGGGACCTGGAGCCCATAGATGACACCCGTGAGTGTCCACATTTGGATCATTAAATAGAGCTGTCATATTTCATTACATTGCAAATTAAGAATGCATCGCGTTTCTTAATTTTTAACTTAATTATTATCTTTATTCAGGGTTGCCGACAGACGTAGGTGGCTGGGTAGCGGTCCTTCCTTCAGAGTTGGAGGCGGTCCTGTACCGTCCCCGAGAAGAGGAGTGGCCAGGAGGAGACAGGGCATCAGCCTGTCAAATGATAGCTGCCGGTTTTGATCAGGTGGGTTTCTTGCAATTGTAGATGACGAATAACTATGTTAAAAGGCATTCTCCAGCAAAATTTTATCTTTGTGTATAAGAAATACTACATATGTAATAATTTCCTACAATACTATTCAGATTATAATATTTTAAAAACCTGTAGTATTTTAATATCACTATTTCTCACTTATGTATGTCTTTCAGGATGACTAAAATCCACTGAGCTTATTTACAGGTCATGCTGCTGGCGATAGCGGAACCGTTTGTGGCGCCAGTGGACTTAAATGTGTACCCTACGTACGCGTACATAGTTGAATACCCCATCGATCTCTCTACTGTTAAGGTAAGCACGTGTATAAGCTTTATTATTGGCAGACAAATACTCAATATTTAGCAAAACTATAAAATATATTATTGCATCTTCAAAAATCTCTACATCACTACAATTGTTGTTAGTAGACATCTGTGGGTTTAGTGATAAGACGCAGACAAGTTTTTCTTAAACTAAACTAATACAAACTTTGAATTTCATTGATTAATCTTCTAAAATTAAAAATGGATAATATTTGTTTAAGAATTGACTCCTGATCAACTGAATAGAAAATTAGTGTAACTCTTCTTGTGTTTCATTTACACAAATTTAGTTTTGATTTCACTTCTCGGGGAGTTACCGATTAAGGTATGCCGGTATGCGTCACTTGTGTCATTCTGCTTTGCGTACAAAATACAAATAACAACGAATGACTCATTATTGTCTTTTGTCAAGTCTCATCCGTGTACATGCACTTAACTTCATTTGGTTATATGTATTATTTATTTCTTGTCCTCGCTTTAGGCGCGGTTCGAAAACCACTTCTACCGTCGGGTGACCTCGGCCCAGTTTGACGTACGGTACCTGGCCACCAATGCAGAGAAGTTCAACCTGACACACTCGCACATCATCAAGCAGGCGCGCATCATCACGGATCTATGTCTGCAGATCATCAGGTGATTATATATTACATAATTACAGAATCAAATTGCACGTTTTAAATTCACTTTTATCTGCCTTAATTAAACATAAATAATTAAGTTAATGTGTGATATTTGCAGTGACCCATTTGACATCGATGTCCAGGCTGCTTATCACAGTCTAATGGACTCGTATCAATCTTCGGATTCTGATGTTCCACTAGCCAAACAGGTGAGAATTATTGCGTCCACACTATTATCATAAAGTAATCTAACATAGTAATAATAATTTTACTTTGAAAGCACTTGTATATGTATATTCCTTCACACTTTGGATATTTTGTCTGAAGAGGCTATCATGAGATAAGAAACTGCAAAGTCTAAATGTGTACTTTATTTTAATACATAACTATTTTTTTTATGAATAAAGATGTGAACACGGAATATATGTCACATCAATATTCTTATTATTTTCGAACTAAGCTAAACATTTATGCTATGAAAATAGGACTAACTTGCTAGTCTCTTGAAACGAGGCGCGAACACCGACCACTACATCACTAGGCCAGCATCTTATCTACTACACCTACATTCTACTCTATTACTACTATTATGTACAAAATAATTACTGTATTTCCTCCTAGTGCCGGTTTTTTTAATCTTCTGGATATTTTAATTAACTGATAATGATTTGTAGAGACATGCGTGAAGGTTATGTATTTAAGATTTCAGTTTGTACTCTTGTCAATGAAGAGTAAAGTTATTTCACATTGGATTTATGCAAGAGAACTGGTTGCAAAATATTTACAGGTGTCTTATATGGGTAGATTTCCTGCCTACGTGCTGTGTACTTGTGTACTTTATGCAGTATATAAATGGGCTGTTGTATTATACCTATAACATGGGACTTAACCATAGATATGGCTTTCAGGTGTCCTTTTTTTGTCGTTGAATGCGGCACATAGGAAATGTACAAGTGGCATCATGTATTGTTTGTAGGTAGAGTTGCACCATGTATCTGAATTCTCGGATAATATTATTATTCATATTAGTAACAATAGCTATGTTTAATCAATATGTATGTTATTTTTTTTTTTTGGTTAGATTCAAAATAACATAATAAATCAGTTACAGTAGCTTAGTGGTGAAGACAAGCTGTGTCGGCAAATAAAAGTTCAGTCAGAATTCCTTTAATTTGGAAGGCAATTGTAAATATTTAATGAAAATGATTTTAATACAGTGGAATATGATTTTACATATATTCCTACAATTTAAAAATAATGTCCTTGTCCTGTTACAGTTTTTAAATCCGCTACTAAAGATATTGTGTATAAAAATGTTTTGCATATTATACTTTTTAATGACAATCTAAATGTTTCAATTTTCATACCACATTGTAACATTGTTATAACAAATAACAAACTACATATGAATTTGTATCGTAAATTTTTTTTAAATGTATTCAAATTTCTTATAATTTTGACATGAAAATGTCCGCTTCGAATCATTTCAAAATGTATTTGAATTTTTTTTATTAGGTTTTAAAATGAACAATTTTAGTATGAAAATACAATTATTTAAAAACTTCATTGCTTCTAGACCTCATCACGTAATAAGGTACCGGTGCGCGACTGGGTTTCGCGCTGCCGCCGAGTGCTAAATGGTTTGTTTGCTGCGTCGGATTCCGTACCTTTCAGAGAGTCTGTGCCCATCGACCAACTGCCGGGTAAGCAAATGTATTCTTTATTGTATCACTCAACATTAAATTTACTCTATCTTTAATAATATTAATTTTAAGAATGGAATTTTGTTTGTTTTCGTCGCAATTAACCGAATGTACTTCATACTTTATTCACAACATTGTTGAAATAAACATTTGGGTTCCAGAGTATACGCAAGTGGTGGCACGTCCGATGGATCTTGGTACGGTGCGTCAACGCTTAGAGTCCGGCACTTACTCCAACCCGGCGCAGTTTGCAAAGGAGGTGCGCTTGGTGTTTAGCAATTCCAAGACCTACAACACCAACAAAAGGAGCAGGGTAAGTCTTCAGTTTATCCGATGCCTAGTTATTGTCTTGCCCGATCTTGGAATTATTTTTTTTTAGTGTAAAAATTATTTAATTACTTCGCCTTCTATCAGTGGTGTGGTTGACATTAAAACTTTAATCTGTTTACACCATCCGTAGATTAATTATTTTCATCATCACTTTTGAAAGTGGTCAATGATTTCAGTGTGTGTTGGAATGTTACCTCTCTAGATAAACGACCACTCATGGTAACTGCAGGTGTGTCAATGTGTAATGTTTGGTAGAGAGGAAGCCGGTGAACCTATGCAAGATGTGTATGAGATAGAGTAGCTGGAGTCAGGCGTTGTTAGTCAGGCAGATGTTACCAATGGCACACAAATATGCATTTACATTTAACTTTGTTTCTCTTAATGTTATTTAGCAAGAAATTTTTGAGGAAACACCAAACATGTAATATAAATTAAGCTCCAACATCACAACACATTCAGTTATTGGTCACATTTACAAATGTGATGAATTTATCTTTCAAATTGAACCAAATGTCATTGCATTTTAACATTGGCATTAAAATACACACAAAATGGTATAATTCATGTTTACAGACTACTCTTTGAAAATTAAATGTATTTATCATTCCATCCATTAAACCTGTTAAAGGAAACAAAGATTGGGAGAAAATAGATTAGAAAAATCTCAAGAAACGAAGGAAAAATGGATAACTAAATTAGAAATATAGTACATATATAAATGAATTAAGAATTGGGATGGATCCCACTCCTCAGATCAGACAGATATTCTATTTAGCTATTTTTTTCTTAAGCTCTGGGAGTCATAATTTAATCCCGGAGTCATCGGGAGGCAGCAAGCCTGAAGTTGAAGAATTTGCGCAGCTTTTATTATTTTCATTAAAAGGATCTATGGTGTGCAAATTTTTTGAAAAATTGTATTCAATCAATAACTATTCAAAATGTGCATTCTGCATAGAACAATAGAGTCGTCTACTTTTCTAAATTTAAAAATAAAAAACATTTGTACGTCCCCAGTCTCTACACTGTTTATTGATGTTTGACCGCCAAATAAAATGTGCCTTGTATTTCTTGCCCACTTCCCGAAGGCTCCCAATGGGGTAAGGAAATATCCAAGTGCATTATTTTTGCATGACACAATTATTAGTTGATCAATATAATAAAGTCTTCAAAACAGAAGCACTGCGATGAAATGTTTTTGATAAGCAAATTAAATAGTTTATTAGAAAATATAGACAGTAAGGACCCATCGGCATACTATACTGTGTGTGCTGAGTATGAGGATCATGTCTGTGGCTATTACTATCGTATAACAGTGTTGGAAAGTCAGAGCTGTGACATTGGGGCATGAATGCAAGATAATTACAAATAAGACTGCGGAAGTTGAAGATTCTTAGATTTAGTAAAAAAAAATTATTGACACATATTGCAAAAGTGGAAGAAATGATATATTTTAATTTCTAATTTACTTTTTTGTAACATCCTTGAAATTGTTAGATCGTGGCGTAGGATTTGCCGATGGGTTAAATTCATTTATAAATTTAGGACTGTAAACTGTTGAGACATTTTATGGATTTGGTTTTTTTTATAGTATTTTTATTATTGATTTTTAATGTGCAAAATACTAAAATAAACTACTGGTTTAATTCAACATATTAATAGGTAGTAGTTCATATATTATATCCTCTGTATTATTGTGTATTGTATTAGAGTTTTTCAACTACTTTTGTTTAACTGTGTAGATATTTTCAATGACGCTACGACTGGAGACCCTATTTGAGACACTATTCCGGCCCGTTCACCGCAACTGGAAGTCTGCACGGAGACGGAACGGGACCAGAGGTAAGTCACGCTATTTACATGCATTTTTGTTTGGTTTATTTAACTATATATAGAATTCACAAGAATAACAGAATTCATGTTTATCCAGTTATATTACTAATGGTATTTTCTTATTTTTTAATGAAGATCATTTAAAGAAGTAAGTTTTTGCCATAAAACAGGCACAAACTGATCAAATTAATTACCGATTAAATATTTAATCTCCAGCCTCTGATTCATCAGACGACAGCCTGTCAGATGATGACGATTGCGGGCTGGCGCACCGATCGCTGCAGAACGGCCATGCATCCACGGCGACGACCAGCAATGGCTTTAACCATAGGCAGGATGACGAAGACAGTTGGGACAGCGATGCACCGCTCAGGGGGGGCAACACTTACAAAGGTATAATATTCAACTTCACATTTACGGCGGCTTTAGCTTACTTGATACAGAAAAAGTATAAGGACAGTTATAGTACTCAACCTGACAATAGGTGTCATGTTAGAATAATCTTTTGTTAAAACTGACCCAATGAATATTGGCCGTATACATTTTGTCTTCTGCAGGTGGCAGTACATTCTTTCAGCTACAGAATGCTTCAATATTTTTCAACTTTGTACATTATAATGATTCAACATGTTTGTCACGTTTCCATCTAATTTTTTCATGCAAATCAGTACTATCATTGATTTTATTAAATCATTAACAACTTTGTCACCAGGGAAGGGTAAAGGCAAACGCTCCGCTCCACCGCCGCCTGCGCAGCCCACCCGGTCTTCACAGCGCCGCTCGGCCGCCGTCACACCCGTCAAGGTGGATCCTTGGGCCGTCGGCAGCGGGCAGGACAGCTACGGCGACGGGGCCGACAGTGATGGAGCGAGGGGTGGCCCGTTGGGCGGCGGAGAGGAGGACGAGGACGAGGACAGCGGGGACAGCTACAAGCCGAGTAGGCGGGAGAATAAGCAGGATAGAAGAAGGAAAAAAGTGAGTTGTTGCAGAAAATGGCATTTGATGTTGAAGAGATTTGTAAATTTATTGTTCTAAAAACTTGTCTTAATTTAGGATATTAAATTGAATTTAAATTAATTAATAATCATCACCTTATTAAAATGATATCGTATCTCGAAAATCAGCATATTATTTGTTAATAGATGGCTTGGCTGATACACGCCGATAACACAAAATATGTTGCCATTTTTTTTACATGAGTGATTTTCTTCCAAACCCCTCTATAATCAAAAATTTTTTAATGCAGTTTGACTATGAATAAATGATAATGACTCAATAATGAAACTGACTAATAGTTTTTAGTGGTATGCCACTGACTGTGTGTGATGAACACCTCTAAAATATGCATGTTGAGTTTGAAACACCTATATAAATGGTATAAAGTGGCAAATATATATATATAGAAATTATAAATGCTGTAATTTCTCAAAATATATTTGTATTTTTTTTTGTATTTCCCGTAGTATTAATGCATGCAACCGTATAAATATAACGAAGCATTTATATAAAATTCAATGTTTAAACGTTTTTCATGATTTCTGGATTTTGGAGTTATGGAGGCGTTTGGAAATAAACAACTCATTGAATATTTAAAAGTTTTAATAAGATGATTTTTCATTAATAATTCTGACTTGCTTCTCCAGGGAAAGAGAAAGCGCGAGACTAAAAGACGGAGAAGCGGGAAAACCAAACACAATAGAAGAAGACCTAAGGCAAAGAGACGGTGAGTACTTTTTTAAAAATAATAACTATGTATATATATAATAAAGTGTTCTCTTCTTTCAGTGCATTAAATTAAATAATGCACATTTTCCCTCCTTCCCTTAAAATGAAATGTAAATAACATTGCTACATTCATATTATATTTGTGATGTGACAAATTTTGTGTTCCTAAACGGAAGCAGCCATTATAATCTTGAAAATAAAATGAATACCTACCACACAGTGTCCTCCGAGCTCTACATTGGTAGAAAATCAACACAGATTCTGTTGAACGTGTTCCATTAAAGTAGTTGCAAAAAAAAAAAACTGTTGATACATTTATTAGACTTTTTTATTTAAAAAAAAATATTATTTTCTGAACTTTAATTTTTATCTGACTAAAATTATTATAATTCAAATATATTTCTTTTGATGTTGTAAGCAATACCGTGCGTATGTAGCACTTTAATAATACATCATAAATGTGCATCATGATTTTTAATGTAACTCTGACCCGTATGTTTAGCAGCAAGCGAGGCAGCGGCGGAAACGTTAATCTGGGCAGTTCATCAGATACAGAGGTGTCGGTGGCGACTGGCGGTAGCGGCAAGCGGCGTTATGAAAGCGATCACTCATTCCAATTGCGAGAACCGTCACCCAGCGAGAGTGATAGTGACACACCACTGGGAAATATGAGGTATTACAATTATCATTAAAGCATTTGTTACACATTATTCGATAAGACTAAAAGCACCTTGGCTCGTGTTTTCTTTATGATTGTGGTCTGGATTTTTGTGAATCAACATTACGAGAGTTCTATAGAAATGATTGTCTTTTTAAGGCGTGTGTTAAAATGCGTGTCTTTTTATGGATATATTTTGTTATACTTACCAGTATTACAAAACAATTGATTGTGGGGTGGTCTAATTTCCACGCTAGTTACACGACTGCACCATTTTCACTTGTTTTGTGACTATTGTTACAGGAGATTGGACACATCACGTTCGGGCAACGATGCCCCGTCCACATCATCACAGTTAAGGAGGAGGTTTGCTATGCACTCTGATGAATCCAGGGTGAGTTATCATTTGAGATTTGGGTTTAGTGTGATGCTTTTTGAATTTTTGAACAAAGCCAGCGAAGCTCCTTTAGTATTATGTTACATTTCGTGGTTACGGCACTGTGAAGGTTTGAAATTCTGATACAATAATCTATCACAAAAGTTCTTAATAAAAAAATAGTAATTGCAGGCAATTTTAATAACAGATTGTATGAAATTGAATTGGGACTAGCAAAATGTAAAATCTGGGTTCCGCTGTATAAGTTATATATATTAACCAATTCTGTTACATACCTAATACATTACAGTATTTTAATATTTTTTAAAGAATAAAAGCAATGCCGTATGTACTAAAATATTGTGACAAATTTGTAAATATTTAATCTTGTCACTTTTTATTTTATTCAGGCTGGCCCTTCCGGCTCCAGCGGTCGAGCTCGCCGGCCGGCACGTGACTCTAAGCGGCCACGGTACAACGAGGACAGTGAGGAAGACAGTATAGCGGCCATAAGCAAGCGGCTAAGGGCCCACCAGCGCCCGAGAGCCAATCCCATCACAGTGCAGGTGATTACTAACTATGTGTATGGAGTTACTAACTGTGTGCAATGCCACACCGCCCTCGGGAGAACCTTGACAAGTTTTAACAGATTTAAGTAGATTTAAAATATGGTTTCCTTGTCCCTGTAAGAAACAACATTATGTCATTACGTTATTTAGGATTGTGAACAGTTCAGAAATTTGGTTGCATTGGAGTCTGCAGATTTAACAGAAGGCTTACGTTATGATCACAATATTTTAACATTGGTTTACCATAATATTGACTTATTCTCTGTATTTACAATGTAATTCATGCCTGTCTCAGATTTTTCTAGTGAGACAGGCACAGTTATAAATATGTATCATATAGATATGTAAGTAAATAAATAAAATAAAATGGTCATATTCACCTGAACATAAATACAATCATCTGCCAAAATAAATTCAAAAGGACAAAAAAAATATATCAAAAATAATTTTTGATTAATGTGCATAGAGTGTGTAGTGGCTACCTGCCTGTTCCTGTAATGGTGTCTAAGTAAAAATACTGGAAAATTGCAATGATGACGGATGATGCTTTGATCTGGTGGTGTGCGAAGCCATGAGTGCACTATGAGAGTAAGTGGGACCTGAGAATTATGCAAATCTGAGAGACAGCTTAGGATGTGAAAAAAGTTTTAAAATAAAGAAAGCTGTTAAGTCACATAGGGAGCTGGGAGTAAAATGTGTAATTCTAAATGAATCATGGAGCTAGTATTTGACACAAGATTGATTGAGTTCCGTATAAATCGGCTCTTCAGATTTATATGAATCATGTTATTCATATTATGATGCTATCACTAATTTTGTAATTTTATTTATATGGTTGCGGTCGATAGCCGCGTGGTAGCGCGCTCGCCTTCCGAGCCAGGGGACAGGGGTTCGAATCCGGCCATCGCCGCCCGGGTCTGTCGAGTTAGTCTTTCCTCTTCGTAGTGCAGGCTGCTCAAGTTCAGTAAGGTAGAGAGCCACGCTTATGTGAAGTGTTTTCATGTTGTCATCATCTACTCAAAATTGTTTATCTCGTAGAAATCAGTGGAAATTTTGATAATTTTTAATTTTTTAGTTCTTAAAGTGTTGTATGATTTCGTTAACAACAGCTAACATATGCGTCATGTGCTTTTTTCTTTTTTCTTTTATTCATATCTATTGTTTGTAGAGGCATGGTGTGTCCACGTTGGCCGGAAGTTGTGTAAGTGGACGCCTGTTGATTGGTATTTTGATATTAAATATCTTATTTAAGTATTTTATTTGCACTTCAAACAAAATAAGCTACAATTCAAAAATGGCCCAGGTAATTTATAAAAGAGGATTTTAGTGATTCTGTTCTAAAAATGAAATATGTAATTTGTTGTCCTTTTTATGAATTAACCTGCCAGCTTTGAGTAAGATAACAATTGCCACATATGGGCGGCACCGGTTATTGTGTTTAATTGTCATTACAATCGTATATGTATTGTGGTCAATTTATAATAGACAGAATCAAACATCAAAACACATGTATTTTTCTTTACTTTTTAGACTCGGGTTATTAGTTATTAGAATCAAGATAATCATAAATAACTTTCTGTGTGTGTTTTGGAAAATAACAAGTAGCAATATTGTCACTTAACCCCCCTCTAGGTACCTAATTACTTGTGTACAACCAGTGATTACGTGTAGTTGGCGGTGTGTAACTAGTAATTACGTGTAATTGGCGGTGTGTAACCAGTGATTACGTGTAGTTGGTGGCGTGTAACCAATAATTACGTGTAGTTGGCAAAGTGTGGCCAGCAATATTCCCTCTAAGTTGCACCCTTAAGGCGGCGCGCGGCGCCTTCAATAATATTTATTATTTTCACATTTTTTACGAAAATGGGTTTTTTATTATTCATTTATATCAGAAGGTATACATTAAATTTAACTTTTTTTAAAACTATTACATAGATAGGACCTTTATACTCATTTAAAATTAATAAACGGAATGTTATTTTCCATAATAAAGACAATACAAGCATTATAAGAAAGACTACAACTAATAGATGCAATTTCCGCGTGCCACAAAATTATCTTAATTTTGGTAAATTATTGCATAAACGAAATATATTTTCTTATAATCTTGAAGCCAAGATTACGGAGGCAAATCTTAATTTACAAATTAACAAAATGTTAAAAATTAATAGTGTTATAAACCATTCAATTTACGGAACATATTACCAATTTTGGACGTTTTTAAAATACTTTGTTTTTGTGAAAACATACGTTTTTAAATAATATATTATTTTTACTCACATGCTTTGAGGCTTCAGCTACTATTTAAAACCAAGTTTTATATAAAAAACACAATCAGTTATTAAATAATATATTTTCAGTCTTATAAAAGACGATAATTTTAATTGTCCGACGAACTTCAATATGCTGCTCGATCCGGCCGTGATTGTTGTCTAGTCCACGCTGTCATTATTTTAGTTTAAAAATACCAAAAATATATGTTTTCACACATATTTTATCCACAATATGAATTAATATTGAACTTATTAGTACAACATTAGTAGCAAATTTCATAAATTAGATGTCTTTTTACTGATTTTAAGGGAAAACAATGTTTTCTTAAACAATGTAAACATTTTTTGTACGTTATTTTTATTTAAGTCGGAATTAAATATTTTGTTTATATATAATACTGTTACACTTTAAACACAAGCTGTCTGTTTTATAAATAGTATATAATTATGAAACAGACATCACCAAAATGGCAACGGAGCGTTTTAAATCGATAATATTAAACAAAATAATAAATTGAAGCTGTCATAAAAATTTTAAATTTGGAACATTGATTTAAGCGACCATCTAAATATTTTGTATGATTTCAAAACATATTCATATATATTAATTTGGTACTTTAATAAATGATTTAATTTTCGATTGATTAATTCAAATGACAACACACATTTTTATATGATTCCATGTATCAATATGAAAAAAGGTGGAAAATACTCCCGACACGAGTTATGTTTGATACTTGTTTCGAATGCGAGAAAATCAATATTTTTATTGTAGTCTCTATTCAAACTTTTCTCTCTCGCATGATTTACATATCAAATAACGTCATTAATTATTTATCTGATACTTATAATAATTGAACTATTAGCGACATATTGAAAGCATATCTAATTTGTGTATAATTTGTCCAATTTCAATCTGGAAAAATGAAAGCTCGCCCACAATGATCTGTAGTGATAATACAAACAATAAATGTTGTTTTTACCCATCTGCTTAAAACAATTGTGGAATTAGTTAGAATTGTATCAGAAATACAAGCATGTATTCCAATATGAGTGGGGAAGAGGTGATCCAATACAGAAGGCGCGTGCAATTCCCATATTCAAATAAGCTATGCAACTAGGTTTTCATATTTTGTAATAGAAAGTAACAACAGATAAAAATGTGAACTGTGCGATACTAATAATGTTTCAAATAATTATTTAATATCTAATTATGTACAACTTATTTAAGAATATGGTCTGCACATTGCCGCAACAGAGAGTCTATAGTTTCAAGTTTTATTTTTTTGATGTTTTATTTATGTGGAAGTAGATTTCTTTCCGAGGTATTCTGCCATGGGTTGGTTTTTGCCATAGCCAATGTTTCGGGACACATTCAGTAGCCATCATTAGAACTCATGTTATAACCTGGGAATAATGTGTCAAAAACATTCCGATACATGGCACTGCAAATAATTCCATCAAGTGCTGGCCGAAGAGCTGGGTACCACTCTTGCTTCAACTTCAGATCCATGTGGATTTTATTTGAATGTTTTTACAATTTTTAGTGCTTCCTTTATAAGTCATCCGCGGTGCTTAGTTATTGTTGAAATGCACTCCAAAAAAATCAAATGCAATACAAACTTGAGTAGCTTGCTGGTCTAGTGATTAAGACGCTGGCCTAGTGGTCGGAGGTTAGCACCTTGTTCCAGGAAACCAGCAAGTTAGTCCTATTTTCATAGTACAAGCGTTAGTTTAGTTTGAAAATAGTAAGAATATTGATGTGACATGTATTCTGCATATACATCTCTATAAAATAAAATAAAATTGACCCGTGGCAGAGTAACCTACAAGAAATTCAACTATCATCTGACTGATGATAGTGAAAACTTAAGAGCAGGTTGTGTGATCAGTAGTAAATTTTGACCATGGTAAGTTTTTACTATAGTAACTTTTTACCATCTCCTGTGGTAAAAAATGTTTGCGGATTGTTGGTACGCCAAATTTACTACTGTTTAAAGCATGAATAAGAAATCTCATCTCGCAGTGTGGCAAGACTATTAATCATGAAATATGCTTTATCTATGGCTTTATTTGCCTCTGCATTCAAAATCTTGCTGTGCAAAATCACTTTGCTGGTGAAATTTTTTTAGTTTATGTACTGAAATATTATATATTAAACATCGAGATCATTAAAATAGCGGTATATTGATTAATTGTTGTATATTGCAACTTTCAAAGTATCAATGTGACGGATGTCTTTTGTAACAGCTGTGAAGAGTCCGCCATATTTAACTGACGATTTTCAGTTTTTACCATCCGATATTCGAGAATAAAATTAGTTAACCATTGCATTTTTTTACCAATGAACGAACAACCCGTTTTCGTATTTTTTTTTACCATAGTAAAAAGTTACCACTGATCACACAACCGGCCCTAAGAGTGTATTTAATAAAGTGGATTGTTTATTATCAATGTTTGTGAAAATACGTTAAATTGTAAAGTTGTATGTGATTTGTCAAGTGGTACAGATTAACAAATTAGAAATAAAAAATATGTAATATAAAAAATATATTTTTGGGCTATCACAATAAAAACTTGGGCACCTAATTTGGCATCACTTGTAAACCTATGAACAGAGAAATATAATTATTATCAACATCGAGACTTATTTTCTTAAGATTTACATTTGCCAAGAAAGTTGAATATTTATATTTTTGCTGCAAGCTGATTGTTGTCAATACGGCAAGCATATGTCACAGGTAATATTAGTATCGGTTTAGTTTTGATACTGTGACCGTCATTTTATTGTGTGGACAATCTACATTTTCTCAACAGCCAAATTATTTCCTGATGATCAGTGAAATTCTGGCTATTAAAGGACTACACAGTAAAACTCCGTTAATTCGTAACTCACGGGACCGAAATTAAAAAAAAATCAGATTTATGAATAACGAGAACAAAGTTTTTTAAAGGCAACATGTTTTTACACGTTAGTTTACTGCATCGCGATTTAGTGCGCGCTGCCGCTGTTAACATCGCGATTTTCATACTGAAACATGATAACTCCATTATTTCTCCTGAATAAGAAAAGTGTGTGGTGAGTGGTGATGTGGCAGTCTTTCGAGGCAACAAAATCACGAACTCACCTTTTCCATCCGAATTGGAATATTTAAAATGCGCATGAAAAATAATTTAAAACTTTTAAATGTTCATATCTCGCCGGCCTTGTTATTTTCTCGCAATTTTTCAAGTTCGAACCCAGTGAGCTATTTGGGATTCGATTTTTTCTGCCAATTTTATCTTTGATATCAATTTTTTGTCAGTTTTCAAAATAAGCTCCATTTATTTTAATGGTCAGGGATTTATACGAATTACAAGATTTTAGTGCCATTTTAGAGAACAAAACGTGAAAAAATAAAGAATAAAATATGTCAACGTATTTAAATATGAAAGATTTATGTAGTTTCTTTAGTACCGACATATGCAAATCGCAACGTTTCATAAATGTAGAAACTGGATCAAGTGATTCAATGAAAACATTATTTTAACGAATGGAATGGAATTTGATGTACATATCATATTATGTACATGAGTTTTGCCATATGTCATGGAAAAACTCAGTTCGGCATCTGTCATGCCAGTGCGTGGTGTCATGATTGGCTGGTAGACGGGGCTAGTTGCAGATGTTTACTAAGGGAAGAAGGTCGAATGCCTAGGCGAGTTCAGCGATTTAAAAACAATGGCAAATATACGAAGTACGTGAACAAATTATTTATTTTGGGTGTCAAAAACGCATACGAACTGCGAATAAGCAGATTTTACAAATTATCGGTTGAAATTAGTATGAAATGTTATTTTCGGGGCAAATTTTTTTGAAAATGTGTGAAAAATACGAAATATAGGATTACGAATTAACGTAGTTTTACTGTATATACAATATGTAAAAAACCAACAGGTTCTAAAAAAATCAGGTGCAGAGTAGAACTTCCAAGTAACTGAATTTTGTTCACCAGTTTTCAGTTATTTTATGAAGTTTTAGTGTTGTTTAATGTGTAAATAATTTACAAAAAATATTTAACAAGTATTTGTGAAAAAATTACAAGATATGTGATGAAATTCCCTTGTAATTATGAATAATAACAAATAATAATAAATATTAAATATAAATGTGGCTCGAGTACAAAATGTCTGAGAAATTCTCTTTGCAAATATTCTTTTTTGATTTCTTGTTGATAGTTATTATCGATTATTCGGGATGGTATTGAAAAAAATTGACATGTATAATCTCTGCCAAAAATGAAACAAAAACTAATAGTCATCCTTCATACTGGTGCACCCGGCTATGTGGCACAAAAATACAGAATTGAGGATATAAAATAAGAATATAAACAATTTAAAAATGCATTACATGAGACCACTCCTGCAACAATACTGTATATCGGTGTTGGGCATATCTGAGTTATAAATGCCACAACGTTGTAAATCTTCTTGGGCATCCGATGGTATATTAAAGAAGCGTATAAAATAAATAAAAATTCTATTAAACACATTTTTTAAGTGAGCTTCCTTGCAACAATGCTGTATATCATCTAAGATGGCCGATGCTCCACGTATCTATCAACATTAGTAAAAACTGATATACAATTTTATTGCAGGAGGGAGGGGTCTTACATGTCTAATGACTGTTTTTTCAGTTTGAAAAAATATTCATAAATTCAGTTAAATATAAATTATAAGTGTATATCAATGCATTAAATTATAAAAAATCACCATTATATACATATAGTATGATGGTTTAACACTACAGTCTGTTACAGAAGAGTAGTTAAGACGGCAGAGCAACTGACTTAGCGTGTGACATGTACTGGAATCGATACTCGGTGCCTCCAAAAATATTTTTGATTTCAAGACTGTTTGGAGGCACACGGTATCTATCCCGGTACCAGTAAAGGTGAAAATGAAACACAAGGTAAAAGTGAAAGTACATAAAAATGATATGAGATTTTCTAATGCTGTTTTCGTGACAAATTTTTCTGAATAAATGACTTAACCGGCCAACCAAATAAATTTCACAAGTTACATAAAATGGCCATCGTGTAACAAAGTCCTGCAACAGAGATTATATAAAATTTTCTTTCCTAAACAATTTAATCATCTGATTTTCTAGAGACTTAATTCATGTTTAACAATTATAAGAAATTAATTTACATATCTGTAAGGTGCACTTTTACAGTGTCCTAACTTGTTAATAATCAATGTAATAATGAGTTTAACATTTCAAACATCGCAGAGAATTGTCACATGTGTTATACAGACATATGCCAATACATCTGGCCCAAGATCAGGAAAAAATCTCAGTATTATGCGGGAACCCCGTTAGTAAGAAATTCAAGGGACCGAAAATATTTTAATTTACATATTTTGCGATGCAATCACGTAAAAAATCACAAAAGGCATGAAAAAAGCCACTAATTTCGTGAAAAGTATACATGGCAATGTATTTTGAGAAATTTCGAAAACGCAGTATTTATTATACTAATACAAAATCCTGATGTCATTTATTATACATAATGTACTACTGAAACTAATTAGGATGAATGTTAGATCTATTTCTCGTAATAAGTAAAGAAATAACCTTAAAATGTTCTCAGGAAATTAAACAATCATTAAATAAAGTACATAATAACTATTAACACTAAATTAAGAATAATAAGAACAAATTAAAACAGGCAGGCATGTTTCGGCTTGAAAAAAATCATCTATTTTTCCTTGTTTCATTTTTTGAGACTTCCGCAATACAAATTTTACCACCGCATCAATCAACTGACAATTTGGGTTTTGAAGGGGTTCAAATTAATGCGGTTCTACTGTATTATTACTCTACAAAACGATTCAGTTTAGGAGTTTTTTTTTTGGTTATTTTTTGTCTTAAAAATCAACCGCTGTTGTAAGATAAAGATATGATTGAAGCACTAAGATATTTTTTAAAATTGTATTTTGTTGTTTCAGTCACGCCTATCGATGACTTCCATCCAAATCCGACCCGTCCAGCAGCCCCCGGCGATGCATGCCCAACCCTCGCACAGTCGCCAGTGGGTTGAAGAAGAGGCGACCGCGGCAGGAGGGGCTGCACCGCTTCCTCGCCCTCCCTCGCCACTGTCTGTGTCGAGCCGCGGTCGTGTCCGCAAGCTAACTGCCAAGGCGAGGGGGCTGCTGGGAGACTGAGCAGCATTAAGAGCTCATATTTTTTTTTACTTACAACTTTCGCTATAAGACACACCAGTTTGGTTTGTCCAAATTTATTGTTTCTCACAGCGTTGGTTTTAACTTTGAGGAATGGGAGGGATATCATGTTTTAAAGTCTTGTATGTGTGGTGTGGCCTCATCATAGATTTTTTTTACATCTGATGTGTGCTTTATGAATTTTTAAAATTATTTTTTGCATCGGCCGATATTATCTCGCAAAAAGGTATTTGATTTAATCAACCGTGAAGGAAAGTCAAACTACTGATATTTTTTCACTCGTTATTACTACATTACGAAGAAAGGATATAGTGTCAGGTGTTTTTTGGCTTTTTTCCAATGCTCGTGGCCAAGTAATAAGCATCATTTTGGATCTTAATACTGGTTTTGTATCAGGGTCAATTCTACTCGGGACGGTGGTTTGGTTTCTATGGTATCTCATATCCAGTGACTAATCAGAAAGTTATATTCTTGATAAATTTTTTGACGATGGTACTAAATAAAGTGAATAATTTTTCACATTTTTTTAAAAATGAAACCCGTACCGAAAACCTCATCTTATGCAGAGAGGGCAGGATAACAATATAGAAATGTGACAAATTAGCTTCAATCTCGTCACTTGACATGTTACCACCAATGATATAATAATTATTGGCGATTAATGGATGGATAACCGTGGGACCAAATTTGCTGTCTTGATTTAATATTTAAATTACCAATTCAATTGAATAGAGTGAATTTTGGTGAACTTTAAATTGTTGGAAATCCTGGAAAAATTGTGTGGAGAGCGATAACTATTCTACGGGTTGTCTGATATTCTATCCTTTCTGCCTACCCACTCATACCTGTTCTATTGATAAACCTTTTTTTCTATTCTCCTTTTCTTTATGTACTTTCTATATTTATATATTTTAAATGTTTCTTATTGTTAGACTTATATTTAACGAAATCGTTGTCTAAATGAATTTTCACATATGATTTAAAAATAAATCAAAATTTCTTAGGTGTATAATTATTAATTTATTTTAAGTTAGCGAGAATTTCATCACAGTCCAATCGTCATTTTGACACGCGATGATGCCAAAGGAACTTGAAAAATACAATATAATTTTGATAGTCAACCATAAAAGACTGCATATATTTAATAATACTATATTAACTAGCAAATCTGCGGAATTGCGCAAAGATGGTGTTAGCGCCGAATACTACTGCATGCTGGCGAGATTGGGGGTGACAAAAGTTTTGGTGATTCCGTCGACTTTTGTCCCTCTCTGTCTCTCTGACATTTTATTTTTCCATTAACAAACGTTTCTTTGGCTAAGGCGCCGAGCTAGGTACAATTTAATTTATAAAATGTGATGTGTATAATATTATAATATGTCGAGTGTATCACTTAATGAGTTAGCATTACTTTATCGTCGGCTTACAGGCAGAGGTTGCTATTTGTGAAATTAAACCTTTGTGTAATTTTAATATTAATTGATCAACGGATGACAAATGGTGTTATCAACTTTTGATAACTGGCAGATGATACTTTAGGATTTGTTGCCGGGTCGCGTGTAAAACAGAAAAACTTGAGATTTTGAACAGTTATTTGAGAAGGAATCAACCTCTTATAATATTAAGCATACTTATTTTTGTTATGATGAAATTCTACTAAATAATGTTTATTTTTAATTCTACAAACATATATTTTGCTTGTAAGCCGACAGTTATATTATTTGTCTAAGTTGACTGACAGTTTTATAAATAAACTTTATAAACAAAACACACCATTCGATACAAAACTTTTTTATTATAGTGTGTATGGTAACATTTAACATACTTGCTTTTATGCTACCTTTCTTTCATTATTTTTCCTTGATTTCAATACTTTTTTACATTCTTTTTAGTGTTTACACTTAATTTATTAGGTTCGTAATAACTCTTGGCTTAACCCCTCTACAGCCAGCGATTGATATATCAGACGCCAGACAATTTTCCACTACGGCCAGTGATAAATAAGCGCGGTGCCGCTTCTGATATATCAGTCGTTGGCCGTGGTGGAAAGTTGTCTGGCGTCCGATATATCAATCGCTGGCCGTAGAGGGGTTAAAAAACTGATGTATGTTAGGGGGACCGGAAAGAAACACATTATTTTTATACCCAAGTTTGGCATCACTGGTTGAAAGTTATTCAAGATTGATCATTGAGGAAATATCACAAAAACTCTCTTCTCCATGGTCGACAGTGCAAGAACATTTAAAACACATTGGCAAAGTAAATAGAATGGGAATTTAGACTCCACGTACATTGTCAGTAGGTAATAAGGAACAAAGAATAACAATTTGCAACATGCTGACTAGGTACGGAAATTTATCTTTATGGCACTGAGTTGTGACTAGACGATGAGAAATTGATTATTTACGATAACACAAAACAAAGAGAACAATGGCTTTTTCCAAAACAAACCAGAACCTACTTTAAATAAGGTTTTATCGTGCGTTTGGTGGGATATGTCTGGTGTAATTCACTTTGTTTTATTCAAACCAGGTGAAACTGTCACAGCAATTATTTATTGCCAATAGAAAAACGATCAGCTTTGATTAATCGAAAGCAAGTCATCCTTCATCATGATAATGCGTGACCACATACAGCACCGATCACTTGTGAAAAAATTTGTGAGTTAAACTGGGAAATTTTTAGTCACCGTCCTTATTCACGCGATCTAGCATCTACTATCACCTTTTCAGGTCTCTGGAACATTCTATTTGTAATGAAATATTTTAGAATTCAACAAAACCACCTCATGGAATTTATTGATTCAAAAGTATTTTTAAAAGTGGATTTGAAAATTTAGTTTCTTAGGTAAACTGGCTTAAACAACGATGGAGATTATAATTTTAATGACATTTTGATGACACCAAAAATAATGGATTTCTTTCCGGTCCTTGTGTATAGGAAAAATAATAAATTCATTCTAAAGTTTGAATGTATCTGAGACAAGAGGTGTATACATTCTGAATGTAAACAAATTGAGTGTGGAATACCATAATCATAGGATATCATAGCTCAGGATAAGAAGAGTGCATTTCCGAAAATAATACAGATTACAAAATACAACATATAGATTTTTATTTACTTATAATTTCTTTTAATTTAATTGAATCAATGAAAATTATTTGTTATTATTTATTACATTAACTAATTTAATGAAGTCTTACATACAGACCTCGAGATTAATACTGGATTTTGTCACCTCCGTGATTTGTGTGCGTCTATCAGCATAATTCTCTACATCTTAATTTATCTCTATGTAACGTTTACCACTTCTAAATCAAGACCATTTGAAGTTTGATAATCAGAAAACAAGAAATGTGCCATCCTATAACAAATAAAAAAGATTTAGTACAACATATGTAAGAAATTATTTTACTTGTATATCTCTTAGACAATAATTATAGACAATAATGCTGCCCCCTTAACCTTTATCCACTCGCTCTTCATTACAAAATGCATCTTCTCGTGGTCCATAAGTATTTTATGGTTATTCGACACGTGAGGTTGATCAGTCTTAAAAATAACAATTGACGAACACGTGTTTACAAAACTACCTCATTTTAATTGCGGTTATTATATTTTTATGTCTGACAAATAAAAAACATATGATATTCATTTGACAGATCACAGGTATTAGGGCTGGTTGTGTGATCGGTAGTAATTTTTACCATAATAAAAAAAGTTACTAAAGTAAAAAATTTTGCAAAAACGAGTTGTTTGATCGTTAGTTAGACACATTGATACTTTGAAAGTTGTAGTATAGGACAATTAATTATTCAATATCCCGCTATTTTAGTGACGAGAGTTTGTCTGATGATGATCTTGTTGTTTAATATACATTATTACACATAATACAAAAAAATTTCACCTCCAAAGTGACATGTTGAACGCTTAGGTGAAAAAATCCATAGATTAATGCATAAAATAAAGCATATTTCATGATTATTTGTCATACCTATAGACATCTCCATCTATGCTTTGACAGTAGTAAATTTGATGTATCAACAACCCGCAAAGGATTTTTGCTACAAGTGTTAGTAAAAAGTTACTACTGATCACACAACCGTCCCTTAATGTAAAAGTGAGCAAATATTCTTGAAACGCAAACAAATGCAACTCATAAAGCCTATTGACAAAAAGAATATGGGAACCAATGGGAATTGTTGTGCTTGTTATGTTAAATTCATTGTTTATGTACAATAGTTTAGTATCTATATGTATTTTAGATTGCATTATCAGTTTAATCTGATTTCGAAGTATACTGTACTTGGAAAGTATATTTAGTAAAGGTTACTATTGTGTTGAGAATGCATATATTTTTACGTTAATTTCTTTTACTTAGGTCCGAACTTTTAGTATTTTCCAAATGATTATAGATTTACTTATCAACTTATTTCATCTCATTGGGAAATGCAATGTATTATTTATCTGAAACTAAATGACTAGGAACTGATATGTTGCCAGTTTTCAATTCAAAAATTGTGAAAGGAAAATCGCTAGTTTAATCATAATTATTATTAGCATGTAAGGGCTCCGCCTAACAGGGTATTAGTTAATCAAAACAGCGTGGATTTGAGTGTTCTCCCCGGCTCTGCGTGTTAGCTCCTCAAAGTTACTGTTTAATTCTAAAAAAAGACCTACTAAAGAATAATAAAAGTACAAACTCTTCGATCGGTCAGCATTGTTTTCAGTTTTCAAATATTTTTGACATGTGTTATGTCATATTTTCTGTCCTGATACCTCTTTATGCTCGCTTGTCTTGACTTCTGCTATTTAATCCCTTTTATCTTCACAATTATCCATATTTTATCGTTAGTTATTTCCTTATATTCTTGACCAGATATTCCCTTTAAATGTGTCTAAGCCATCTGTCTATTCCGCTTACCCTGACCTTACATCTATTCAGGCAAAAGTCACTAAATGCAAAAATGGCCATCGGCGTTCAATATTTTTCACTATTTGTTTGTATTGTTTAAGTAACAAGGTTTGTTTGTGGACCTTGTGGACCACCTTGTTGATGTTTGACTGAACTGGCCTTACTTTCCTTCTGACTCCATTTCCACTCTGACGATGATTAAAATCACTTTTTTTATACGAATATGAAGGATTTTAAAACTATCAAAAATGAGACCTCTCTTTCGGTCCATGTGCTCGTGACTGAGAATTGCAGAATTCTATTCACAGTTTAAACAAAATCTTTAGAGCCTAAAATATAACATATTAATGTTTCACCATTATCGTTTGACTGCTTATAAGATTTCAAGAACAGAACTGAGTACACTGCACCAGGCTCATTGAATACATTGACACGCCTCACGCGGTCTAGACACTGAATATATTACATCTCATATTATTCACGATTTGAAAAAATAAAACTCTACTAGACAAAAAAGAGCCACAAACTAGATACGACTAAGGAAAAGAAACACTTGATTTGTCCTTCACATTCAACATTTCAAAACCATGTTTTTTGCACTTAGTGACTTCTATCAAAATGGGAAACTTCTTTATATTCTAATCATAGTAATAGTTGTATTTCCAGTGCATTGCTTGACTTTCTTATTTCTAACAACAGATGTTTAGATCATTGTTAACTTTACTCCCAATAGCAATTTGCCTTTTCTTGTAACCTGGGTAAAATTACACAAATCCTCTGATTATTGTCAATTCTTTTAAATCCCTTTGTATTTAGCCACAGTTATCTTAGTTTTAACGAAATCTTTAGAGCTTAAAACTTATTAAAGTGTCGCAGACTCAGCGTAGTGGTTACCAGATCGAGCTGCACCTGTGACATTGCAGACTGCAGTGAAAATATTTTCCTTAACAGAATAATGCGCCGGATTGTATTAATATGAAAGTGTGTATTGCGGTGGTGTGTTTAATTTGTCAACACTTAAGTGTAAGGTATGCTGGGTTAATATTACAATTGACTGGGTGAATTATATGTATATAACCCAGATATATTTGTGTACATAATGTATTTCATTTGTGTTCAATAAAATTATATTACTGGCCAGTCCGGTTAATTAATAATAGAAATTGCGTTTTATTTATGATGTATATATTATGTACGTACATACTTCCTTTGATAATATTCAAAGAGTACTGGGACTGCCTCGACATATCCTAGCTAATGTGACTTTAATTGAAATCCGAGTTTGGAATAGGTTAGTATACATTATTAGACCATCAAAAATGGCAGGAGCGGAGCGAATGGGCGAGGAGAGGACAGTGAAGAAAATACCTGAGGCGAATGTTGATGGCAACAAAGGCCACAAAAGTCCTGGGGTGGTCAAATAAATTAGATATTGGAAAAAGATCCTATTAAAAAAGTTTCAATAATTGATGAGCATGTATGATAAGATGTATGGATAAATAAATGGGACAAGAGTGGTATGCCAGGACCGAAGAGTGTGGCGTACTATCCTCTCTGCTTATCAATTTTGGATGCAGCGTGATTGTAAGTAAGTAAAAAATGACAGTTAACAATTGATATTAAAATTTGTGATTTACATGTTTGGAGAGGTGTAATTCCATATAGAAATCTACATCATTCAACTCGTTTTGTAGATTTTCATTTTACAGAGTGTCCTAAATGCACAACTCTTATTGTCATCGACTGAAAACTACAGCAGGCAATCATAGTAAAGGCATTTAAATACCTTCATTACATAAATGGTACTGTACAAGGTCATCATACTCCTTTATGCAGCACCCATCTGTGGTCAAGCGGCCAAAACACATAAGTAAACTAGAGATCTTCCAATAAGGTCATCCGGTTAGCTCTGGGTGCCCCCAAATGGACGAGGATCTCACAAATCCATCACGATTCAGGCATTCTCCCCATAAAAGAGTTCTTAAAACACCTCTAAGCGTTTTTATGCTGGCATCCCCGAACACCAAAACCCCGATATTACGGTTCCCTCGTGAATTAAATGCCCCAAAACTGTTCCCCTTTAGAGGTTACAAGTCACTGCGTCAGCTAGGAGTCCCTGCCCTCTTTTGCAGAAAACTAATAATAAAATTCAACAGACTCATAAGGCATACAACATGATGAAGGAGCAAGGGGTCCACGGGACCCGGTACTCCGTAAGTCGCGAAATCAAAGTTCAAAGTATGTGAATCGTCAATATAAAAGCACTGGCAGTGATGTAAGTTTGTTCGTGTCAGAAATATTTATTATTTTTATCAGACTGATCCAAAGAATAAGTATAGATTTAAATTGAATGGTCGCTATTGGAAATTCTGAACATTGTACTCAAAAGTGAATGTCCTGCCCATTGGCCTTTACAAACCATGAACAGGTATATACATAGTAATGTCTGACGGTTTTGTAAATCGCATATTCGAGACAACAGATATAGCAGAATTGATAGCATATTCCCCCAGATAGGAAAAGGTCCTGGTTCGAATCTCGGTAGCAACTAAAATATGGTTACAAGAACATGGGCATGATGTATGCTATGTACTTGCAACCGAATTCCCACATGCCTAAGAACACCTGTATGGTATAACACCCATGTAAGTAAATAGGATGTAGGCCGTGGAACTGCCTATACAAGAACATGGTGAATATTTTTTGGTTAGTTCTCACGATACGTTGGATGTCTTTCTACAACTCCATAAAAAATCCCGTTTAACTGTTTTATTTTTTGTTTGTTAAAACGCAATCTCCATATTAATTTTTACGAAAAATTCAAAGTCACCGGTGCTCGGATCTTTCTGGACTATTCCGGATACTGATTTTTCTAGACATGATTTTTTAATTCCGGAAATCGATTATTCCGGATACAAAATACTTGTAATATTATTATATATTTAAAAAAAATTTAAATAAACATTTGAATTTTCAATGCTCGAGTTCAATCTATCAATCGATTTGAATTGAAAATTGAATCCATTGAATCATTATTTTTACTTCTTGAGAAAAATGCAAAAAAAAACATTTTATTCGTTTTTCAAAATAGCGTTATTGGTATTTCATTTTTATTTTTGCAAGATTTTTGACTAGATGAAGTTTGTGGGCTGCCTTTATGAAAAATAATGGAAAAATTTGATTGTGATAAACAAATAAAAATTAGAATTAATTAATTATTATTATTATTAATTTATTTTATTTCTTAGTTTTTTTTAAATGCTCTACATTGGATCTATAAGCGGTACAAAATATTAATTACAGAAGAATTATTCGCCATCTTATACATCATGAGTTGGGCCCGTAAGGGGTATAAACATGTTGATACATGATTTATATCAAATTCTCTAAATGTGCGAAATTGAGAATTTTATTCACTGGATAATACAATTCGATTGCTACTTTGAATTCGGGGGTTGAAAATTTAACAATTCAAATGTTTACGTTAAAATATATATATAAAAAAAAATAATATTAAAAATATTTTTTGTCCAGAATAATCTATGTTCGGAATAATCAGTGTCCGGAAAAATCACTGAGTTAAAGTCGAGCAATTCACGGCAATTTAACAACGAGAGTGTACTTAATATTGCCTATACACCAGGCGCACCTGTCAACTTTTACTTAATTTACAGGTATGTATATGATTCGCGGATCTCCACTTACGGGTAGGTACATGAAAAATAATAAAATCAGAATTATCAGCTATCTCACTAAGTACAATAAAGATTAGTATGAGATTTATTATAATAATCACTTATCACATACCTCAAATTGTTTCCTCGATTAAACGCGAGGTCTAGCTTGAAATAAAGAACATTAAATGATTTTTTATAAGGTTAAATAAATATTTATGTAGGGGACAGGATTTAAAATTCACCGCCGTCTCGGCCGATATCAATGCTAGCGACATAGCGCTGCCGGTTGCCGCTACAGGTCAGCCCTGATCCCTCACCAACGATCTCTCTCCTGTTTCATCGCTCTGCAACGGCGGTCTTGCCAGCCCACGCGCGCCGAGCGGGACCGCCGACTCGTTTCGAATATTTCATAATTCACGCGAACCTCTTAATTTCTTCATTCTATCCGTAATTCTGTATGCTTTGTTTTATCATACTGTCACAATAAATATCAACACACCATCATCACTCTTTCATTTAACCACCGACATAACCCCCAAATTTTCATGAAAATAAAAGCTAATCTACGGATGGTCATTATTTTAATAAATACAGTTAATTGGAAAAGATACAAAGTAATACAGTAACCTGGGTTGCAATATAAATTAAATATGGAATCCTTCTGTTGAAATCAAATGTCGCATTGAGCAAGCTCGCGCAACCTTTATCTGCATGATCTCAACCTTAGATTGCGGATGAGAATGGTCGGATGCTATGTGTTCTCGATTTTATTTTATGGAATGGGGAAGCATGGACACTTACCGAAGAAATGATAAAGCGATTTGAAGCATTTAAGATGTGGATCTATTAATGCTTCAAATCGCTTAAAATAAGCTGGATAGATAGAGTTACGAATGCAGATGTTATGGTTCGGATGAGTAAAGAAAAATAAGTACATTATATTTAAAACAATAAAAATTCGAATACTTCAATATCTCGGACATGTAATGAAACATATGGAGAAGAACGAGATCTTGCACTTAATAATGCGGAAAAAGATTGCTGGAAGTTAGGGCCCTGGAAGGAGAATATTATGGCTGAAAAACGTAAAACAATGGTGTGCTCAGTATACTGTAGAGCATTTCCGGGCGGCAGGAAATGAAGTCATGATAGCCAATGTGTCCGTTGAACGGATTGGGCACAGAAAGAAAATAATAAGAAACAAAATATCAGTTTAATTACCCCTTTGGGGGTAATTAAATTGATTGGCGTGTTGGTGTTTATTGAGTCGGATAGAACAATGAAGACAGATGAGAATGAAAGAAATGAGTGAAGATGCAGAAGGTGTGTGTGAATTCTGAAATGAAGCGAGTCGGCGGTCTCGCTCGGCGCGCGCTGGCCGGCAAGACCGCCATTGTGAAGCGATGAAACAGGAGAGGGGTCGACGGTGAAGGAATCGGGCCAGACCTGTAGCGGCAGCCGGCAGCACTATGTCGCTAGCATAGTGAATTTGAAATCTGATCCCTACACCCCTCATGCAGTGGCGTCTCTTGTCTCATTACAATATAATATTTACACTTTCATGAAAAAAAAACGTATGTTCTATATATTACACTTGCAATATATTACTGTTGCTCCCTGGTTTTACTTCCTTTTTCTGTAATTCGGGGACCTTCTGGAAAGCGGGGGCCCTCGTTATTGCGACTTGTGCGTTTCTGTTAATCCGCCATTCGTAATGAATAACGCCCGCATCACGCTCAACTCTGTACTGTCCTTTACGCGCTTTCAAGGAATCTCCGAGACAAATCTCATCCTTGTACACGCATCATGAGAACGAAATCTTTTCTAAATAAAATATTATAAACGTACGAAGGGAAATTTTTTGTGTACTAAAACCCCCTAAAACGACTTTATGTGTTTTTGAGTCATGGATGAAAAAGTATATTTTGAAAGTAAATGTACAAAATGTTTGTTTTTACATCTGGCATCCTTTAAAGAAACAATTCTGTGATGTAATTTTTTTCATTTTGGCAGCCATACTGAATTTTAGATCACGTGATTATCAACAAGGGTTGTGTTTGGCTGATTTCATTTTAGGAGGAATAGCAACTTATACTCTCTCTGCTTTTAGGGTATTTTGGAACAAACCCTGATTTTTAACATGCAATTAAATAGTGCATATTTATTCATAGTTAAGATAAGATTTAATTGGCTTTTGCGAGAAACAATGTTTCTGCATGTAGCTGACGAAAAAATCTACAAAACTGCATATTTAACTCAAATTATCTAAAATCCGTTTTAGGCCGTTTTGGAATTAGACGTTAGATATAAATTAAATTTGTTTTGGGCTTTTATTAACTTTGCAAGGTGTATTGAAGCAGCACCAAGCATTAAAGCATCGATAATTTATTAAACTGGCATCCCCGAGCCACCCCCGCCGTAACTCTCGCCAGCCAAGTGTGTAGGGCGGATGACACCCTCCGCAGTTGACAGTCGCGAGTGCAGTAGCCGCGTCCGCCAGCCCCCAGAAACACCCCCTCGCCCGTAGTTATACACTAAAAAAAACCTTTTTTTATAACGTAAACAAACTATTTTACCGCATTATCTAGTGCTACATACAGTTTTCAGTGCGCGATCTCGCCCAACTCACAAGTGCGGCGCTCATTTTATACAAATTTACATGTTCCGATTTCCGAAGTCAATTATCAGTTCCACCACCGATGTGTTCAGTCCAAAGAGTTAAACCACGACGATGAAATCAATTCTAATTAACAATCTGACATATTTAGACCTCAAAGTATACAAGTAATGGTGAGTACCCGATCTAAGTAATGTGTTCTCGGAAAAACCAATTTTCCTCGACGTGCGCCTAGACCCAGGCAATCTGCGGGACATCGTATTTTTAAATTATCGTTGTGAGAAATGTCAAAAATCCAATGCGTTCATTTTAGTTTCTCGAATCGATTTTAGAGCAGATTTTAAAACTGGAGCGGCGGATTTAAATCAGTTTATTGTCGTGAAGTGTGCCGATCAGATGATACTGGTCGAGTTATTTGAAATGAATCGGCACAAGTGCCGCCAGGGCCGGACACCGAAAGCAACTGGCGAGCGACACTCACAGGGCGCCAAAATTTCGGAAGTGCTCTAAAAGACATTTAAATTTAAAATATGTGTTTGTTAGTTGATGTGTGTTAGTTTACATTAGACGGATGCTTTTTTTAAATTTGGTTAATGTATATTTACTGAAAATATTTATCAAATATCAATCTTTTATTGGGGAATCACTTATCTAAAAACATTTTTCTAAACAACTTATCAAAGTAACAAATTTTTTCTTTAGGGGTACTTTTAGTGTTTATTTTCTAAATAAAATCAATTCCACTTCCAATTATCAATATATTATACTTGCAATTCATTTTAGCGTAAAAAATGAATAAATAGCATAAATATTATTAATAATATTATAATCATATTAGTTATAATTGTTTATTGAGTCGACACCTTGACAGTAGTCGATTCATAGAGGTAGATGTTCACACTCAACTAATACTACCATTGAATCATGAGCGCGCATTATACTTCCCGTGCTTAAAAATAAATACAATCATAAATAATTGGTATTTTAGCCCTTAAAGATATTGATAAATCATTCCTGACAAAATATTATAAAATGATTTAATCCAAAATCTGGGAAGTAAAAAGTTACATCTATTGTTTCTGAGAGGAGGCTGCAAGATTAAAATTACCCTTCATTTTAAATTAAATAAATAACTTAATAAATGGACTCGAAGTCCTTGTGCTTTTACTCAAAGGTATTTAAGATTCATTACAAATAAAATAGATGGTCATTTCCAATGGGAAATATTGGATGACTCACTAATAAAGTATGTTTATATAGATAAAATCAGATAATAAATTATACGTTACGATGGCGTAATTAGCAGCGCAGTCTATCGGCATTATAAAGTATGGGGTTCGAATATTTGTGGTAACCATATATTTTCGATGGATAGATAAGTATTGTTATAAATTTATTTATAATATTAAGAGACTATGTTCCAAAATCGCAACTTCACAATAAAATGCGATTACATTGAAAATTGAAAGGTTAATGTTTAATTATTATTTATAATTTTAAAAAAAACCACTTGATAATGTAATTTTTTGTGGCCGCAGATATGCTAGAAGCTCTGCACATAATGGAGGTCTGCGAATGATGGAGGTGGAAGAGTAGGGGACTAGGATGCGCGCCGCCGGCCTGAGCTGCTGGGTGTTGCTGGCCCACACTATCGCCATCACAGCGCTGCCACCGATTATTAAGATTGGTAAAATTTTGTTACTAAACAATACATTTTTTTAACTATTGCAGAAATTCGCTTTAGCTTGTAACTCGATTAACCCAACATAGATAAAAAACGATATTTGGTTTGTCTTTAAATTAAAGTGTTGAATTAAAATGTTTTTTACATTTGATTTAAAAACATCAAAAATTGACATGAAACAATGTAAATTTTGATAATATTCTTTAATTACTATGGACATGTTGATACAACACATCAAATGTAATTTTTAATCAATTAGTTTAAGAGCTAGCGCATACCTACGACAATTCTGTCGTAATTGCGAGGGGCTATGGAAATATATGACACACTGAAGCCTGCATATCTCCATAGTCCTCACCATTACGATAGAACCGTTGCACGACAGAAAGTCACAGGTGTGCTAGGTGTGTGTGGTTGTACAAAACATTGATATCTCATCCACGTAAAAGTTAAACTTTATGAAAACATTACAACTGAGAAATAGCTAGCTGGACAACGATAAACAAATAACGCAAAGATATAACTACTTGAAATACATTATGTGGAATGTCAGAAGTCTATATGAACCTAAAGAATTCAAATGTCTATTAAAAACAAACCTGCAAGTGCCCGGTAGATTGGACCACAATGGCGATGTCAAGGTATAGAAGGTACTCTTTATTGACTGCAGTCATTGGCTTCTGAGTCCCATGAAGCCATTAAAAAAGAAGAAGAATGTCTATTTATACTTAAATTTTAATTTATTTATACGTATTGGTTTTAAAGACCCTTAAATTATCCTCCTTAAAAATTTGCTTTTTCTGTCTTCTCGGTGGGTTGAACCACTGATTTTCAACCAAAACCTGAAAACAGTCCTTAATCAGATTAGCCTGAATGAATTAATGAGAATGTATTTTTCTTATATTCTAGGTGCCATATTCTCTGAGGATATGAAAGGCTGCAGTGCTGAGCTGGCCTTCAAGTATGCAGTGTACCGTATCAACAAAGACCGCACACTCCTTCCGCACAGTACTCTTGTCTATGACATTCAATATGTTCCCGCAGGAGATTCTTTTAGGACAACTAAGAAAGGTAATTTGTTATAATAATTGAATTCAAACTAAGTTAAATCTCGCTACCTCAGTATACATACAAAAGTATCAAAATTAAAATAATTCTCATCATTTGTGCGCCGGTCACACTATTATTGGTATGCTTGCATATTTCAAATAAAATAAGTCTATAATCACTAGATATAATATAAAGAAATGTTTCTCTCTGGCCATTTCATCTTCAAATTCAAATGAATCTACCAAACTTTGCATATCTAACCTAATAATGTAATTTTATACCAGAAGGTACCCACTAACTAATCTGTGTAAATTATAAAATATTTTTTTTCATGTCATTATTGAAGGACTTTCTCATATTATTTAATATGGTGATCATTGAATCTTTTTGATAAAATTCTATATAGCACTATTCTTCATAAATTTTCTGATGACCCTGAATATGATTCTTTGGTGATTATTGGTTTAGTTATTCTGTAAAATAAGAGATCACCAGTGCATCAGGCCGTCGAAGCTGCCTCTGCGTCTGATCAACAATGTTCATTAAAAAACCCAGCGTTAAATTCTACTGGAGTCTACATCCATTGCTTGTCTGGTGGAGGAGCCACTGGGAAAAGAAAGATACACTTACTTGTTTTGCTCAGATGGTATATTCACTCGCTACAAAGTGAATTATCTCATTAGTTGCAAATAATGTATACTGCGCGCGGCTAAGGAAATGTTTGTTTATCTTACTCCCATGAAATTAAATATTATGATAGTTATTGTGGTGCAGCTGTAGGTTTCATGGCAAGGAAAGAAGTGAGGTAAGTAGCTTCGCTCCCCGTACCTTGCTTGGTGCTGAAGCACCCTCTGGTGTCCACTCTAGTACGCCTTCCTGTCGGGTTTCCGATGCACTAACGCATCGGTAACTGAGTCGGTTTGCTACAATACAATCAATGCATTTAATGTATCTATAGGTTATTTCACATATATACACATATCTGTAGGTTAGCCTGCTTTTAATTTTTAGGAGTCGAACAGCTGTTAACAAAATAAGGAAAATAAATGTTACATTGATATGTAATTAGATTAATAAATACATCTTCCTCGTAGCCTGCACTCAAGTGGAGGGTGGGGTGCTTGCCCTTTTCGGGCCTCCGCAACCTGGCCTCAGTTCCTCCGTGCAGGCCTTGTGCGAGGCTCTCGACTTGCCGCACTTGGAGGCAAGCCCCGAGCACTTGGAGCCCCGCGAGTTCTCTGTGAATCTCCATCCTGCCCAGCCACTGATGGGGCAAGCCTTCTCTGATTTTATGACCTATCTCAACTGGACTAGGGCGGCTGTACTGTACGAGGATACTGGGAATAGTAAGTGTTATCCATTAACTGAAATTCATCCAAATTAATCAATTCATGACAGATCTAACACATTCTAGGTGTTAATTTTATTTTTATTCTGAACATATAAGTACAGATTTACAGATGCTTATTTCAGCATGAAAATAAATGGACTATTTTAAAACATTATAATTTATTTAGTTAACTATTAAAAGTAAAGTTTATTACTGCGTCATTTAAAATGCTTTGATTCATATTTAATTTTTAATTAAAGTGTCGTGTGCAGTAAACGTTGTGTTTTATTTTAATAATTAATTAATTTATTAAAAAAGTTAAAATTTTTATTAAGTTTTTTAATAGTTTATTACAATGGACTTCCACAAAGTTAATCACAAAAATGTTGAAATATTAATTTATTTAGAACTGTAATCCACATTTTTGAAGAATCAATTCGAGGGAATCAGATGGTGGTCAATAATAATATTTGATAGGTTTTTGTGGTCCAAACTCATTAATGATCTACTCAACCACCAGCAATTGTGTGGTCCATAATCACAGTGGCTAAGTGACAATTTCCCCCACCGAGTATAGTTTAAAGAGTAAATAGACCTTAACAGTATTTTACTTGTTTTTGCCGACAAGCACACTCATTATTTGAATGCGGTGTGTCTTATTTACCAAGAGAAAACTTTTTGTATATAAAGTAACACACTACATAATGCAAAGTATTTCATAAAAATAGATAAAAATATTCCATAAGTGAATGAATTTTAAGAACATTTTGGCCTCCATAATTGCAAATAATACTTCCAGTGTAATTACGACATAATAATAAATACATAATAGCAAATGATATGTAATTACGACATGTAATTATAATTTTATATATATCTCTAAAACTGTTGATTCCTTTGCAGACGTGTTCCGGTTTCAAGGGTTAAATACGGCGGCTGAATTATATGTGCGACGTTGCGAGGGCCCGGACTCCTACAGAGGGGTGCTGTCGGAACTCCGGGCCAAAAGAATCACCAATATCATCATAGACACTGACACGCAGCATATACAGAAATTGTTCAGGGCGGTAGGTGATCATTCGCTAGAGCTAATGAACCTCCTTTTTTTGTTTATATTTTTTTCACCGCTTAAACTCACACCATTCATAATTAGAAGAATGAGAGGAGAATCTCATTGAATTTATGATCTCGACTGAGCATTTTGACTGCTAGGTTTTAAGGACTTACATTACAAGTACCTAAATTCTTAACTATGTGAATATCAGTTATTTAAAATATTTATTAGATGAAGCTTTTCGCATAAAGTACAGACAGTGCAGAGTTGAGCAAGTAGTGAGCTGTCATTCATTGTCTATTGTATTTTGTATTCAGAGCTGAATGATTAACTCATGTGTACCGAACTTTACTAGTGAAATGCAAGAGCTAAGTTTAATAGAATTTCCACATGAAGTAAACACATTATGGTTAGACATACGTAATTATAATTTAAATTTAAAAAAAATTATAATTTAAATAAAACTGAAACTAATTGGTTATACAGGTGTAACAGACCTAGTCCACAATGATTTATGTGTGGATACATGACTAAATTACGAGTCGAAAATATGTGCCTAATCTCAACCATGTCAGAGATATAAGTTTTATTTATTAGTATTTTGTTTTTACTTTTTAATAATGTGAGAAAAATCTAATTCGTAGAACCAATATTAAATTGTTAAATATATAACATTATATAATGCCTTAACATTTCAGATACTGCAACTCCAAATGAACAACCACCGATATCACTACCTGTTTGCATCATTTGTGAGTATTTATTTCAGATAACTAACTCATTAAGATTTAGCGCATTTTCAAAAAAATTTTCAATCATTGTGAAATTTCTTTCCAATGTTTTGAAAAATACTCACTTTTTACCTTCAATAGAAGTTTTTTTTCACATTTTTGTTGTGAAGTTGCAATTTCAGAACATAGTTCTGTGGTATTTTTCTAGTTAATTCATTTCATTTCTATACTTGCTAGTAAGAAGAAAAGAAGAATGGTTAGTTAAGAAGGTTGACAGAACTTTGAATTTATTCAGATCGGACCACAGTTGTGATAAAATTGTCATTATCGTCCTTCAGGTTTATGATAATTGGAGTTTTTATTTCAAATGGTTTTCATTGATTATTCAATTTTTTAATATGTCATTGTTTCCATTAGTAAATTGTATATCTTCTAAATTTATAAATGTTTAATTTTTCGTCTATTAATAACCATATTATACATTCATAGACACTCATAAATAACAAATTATTGTAACACAAAGAGACTATATCGTAGTTGGCTACCAAAATAAAAATATTTTAGTACTTATAGTTTAACATTTGTGCGTAGATTTTATTATTAATTTAAACAAATAACGATCTTTGAATTAACCACATCACCTTTGATGTTGACAGGTTTTGAAGTCAACACTGTATACATTTTTCACTATCCTTAGATGTTGAGTTTTTGAAGATAATTTTAATTTTTTAATGGAAATGACAATACTTAATTTGGGTGTATTTTAAAAACATTTCTAGTATGCAAATTACAATGTAACACTGAAATAATTTGTATCGCACATTCCATTAAAAAGTAACGTATGTTAAAAAAAGTCAATTTTACAAGAGAGTGAAAACAAAAATAAACCATTTTTAAAGTTTAATAACAGACCATATTTTTTTAATTGATAAATAGTGAAATGATACATTTACTATGTGGGACAGAATGGATACATATTACTATGTGCGACAAATTCTACTGTTTACTGCGGGGAATGATGAACAAGCGGTCCCGTTGTAAAGAGACACCTGGGGGCATTCACAGAGAAGGGGTAAACTAACCTTAGTACGGTTTTCATGGGGAATAGAGAAACATGTTTTCTTCACTATTCCAAAATAAGAAAATTTTGACTTGGGTACTACACTTTTTTAGGGAATATGCGATATGTTTGAACAAATTCTAATATGTGTTTATGAACATATGTATATTTATCATACTCAAATAATGTTTTAATATTTCGCAGGATATGGAGCTGTTTGACCTTGAGGACTTTTATTTCAACCGAGTGAACATGAGTGGTTGGAGGTTAGTCGACCTCGATAGTGACAAGGTCAGAGACACTCTGCAGCAGATGGAGAGATTCCACCCCATCGGCACCAATATCCTCTCAGAAAAGGGAACCATCGAGGTAATAATTTGGAGCTCATTTTCTAAATTTTATTTAATGCTAATAACTTATTTCCACATCACAAGATCAAAACGAAAAAAATATTTGTCATTGTCATCATATTTATCATCATTACCCTGTGTCGATTCACTGCAAGATGATGATGTTTCCACAAATTTCTATCTTTAACGCAATGGTGGTGTTGAATTTTATTAACCCATTGTGTCTATGGTCTGCCTTGTGAGCTCTTCTATTCCATGGGTGCCACCAGTCCTCTATTACTCCAAAGCACTTGATTGATTCAACGATCGTCTATAACTCTAGCTACATGGCTTGACCACTTGCATTTCAACAATCTTGATAACATTCAACTTTTATTTGATTGCGTACCCACTCATTGCACTTCCAGTCTCTACTAGTGTAACTCCAGTATGCTTCTTTCCATTCCAGTTTCTGTGTCATTCTTGATATAAGCATCCGGGTCTTGTTTCCATATGTAAGAACTGTTAATATGCACTGATTTAAAATAAAAAACATTAATATATTACACATTGTTGGCAAACATATATATATATATATATTTAATTAATACATATTAGTATATTTAATTAATGTTTATACCTTTTTAGACGGGTCCAGCATTAGTGTACGATGCCGTACATGTTCTGGCCTTGGGCTTGGCCGCCTTGCAGGCTCCGCTGAGGCCTGCCAATCTTTCATGCGATACGGCTAATCCCTGGGATGATGGCTTAACACTTTACAACTACGTTAGCTCTGTTAGTATTATTTTTTTAAGTACAAGTTTTTTGCGTGGTACAATGTATGAAGGGCGAGTCAAAAATTATCTACACTCTCGCCATAACACACCTTCAAGGTTGTCACACTGCCTTCTGCGCATGCGTGCTTAGAGTTGGTACGACTGCGGTCACGTGTTCGAAATTTGATCCCGATCGCTTCATTTGCTTTCCTGCTATTACAGTGTAAACATGTTCGCTCTGCTAGCAGTTTGCACGACAGAGGAACAATGAATAAGCAGCGATCCGATTTCTTTGGTCAGAGGGTGTGAAATGGGCTGAAATTCATTGTAGACTTTTATCACAATACGGGGACAGTGCTTTATCATGTAAAAGTGTTTTTTTGTGGATTGATAAGTTTAAAAGTCGCCGGACTAGTGTGACATACAAAGAAGGAGCAGGATGCCCGTCAACCTCCGCTACGGATGATAAGATTCAGCAAGCTCAAAAGATGATTCTAGCGAATAGGTCAGTTACCATTATTGAGGTAGCATTTTGCCAATCAAATCATCCATGACGAACTTGGCTTCCGTAAAGTCTGTTTAAATAAATTGTAGACTGAAAAATGTAGATAATTTTTGACTCGCCCTCGTACAATACCTTAGAAATTATTACTTTTGTTAGAAATTTATTTAGTGCCGGTAAATACAGATATGGTACAACCAGATTGTTTAAAATATAATATAACATTTTCATTTTTATAACACTTGTTAACCAGTACCAATATGCAAAAGCTGAACTGGTTAGAATAGAGTATACTTTGACTTACAGATTAAATAAATATTTTACATATACATATTTGGGGATTAGGTCGGTGGTTAAATGAAAGAAAGATGATTGGCGTGTTGATGTTTATTGAGTTGGATAGATCGAACAACTAAGACAGTAATACAATGAATGAAAACGCACTGTGTAAATGTGTATTATGAAGCGAGTCGGCGGTCTCGCTCGGTGCGCAAATCCGCCATTGCGGAACGATGAAACAGGAGAGAGCTTGGCGGTGAAGAATCGAGCCAGACCTGTAGCGGCAGCCGGCAGCGCTGTCGCTAGCGTCGATGCCGACTGAGATGGCGGTGGATTTGAATTCTGATCCCTACAGCACTCCCCCTCCAGTGACCTAGTTGCAGGTCGAAGGTCGCGATACGTCTGTGTAGTCATGATGGGTTTTACTGCTACAGCATGGACGGTGGGACGATTTGTACTGGTTTGGGACTTCACCAGTTTTGATAACATGACGGCTGCTTTGCTTGAAGTTGATGATCAGGGCCAGGTAGAGAAGCGGAATAGGCTGGAACCCCCTGGACGCCTGAATGCCTAACTCATCGCCGTCCGGTGAGTCATAAACGTAAAGGCAAGTTGTGTTTGCGTTGTTGCTGACCGCCCAACATGTTGTCGCCCGATGTGTCGTAGGCGCAAGGCATGCCAGCTTGAGCGGTTGCTGGGTTCGTAGACACGTCACTGCCTGATGAGTCGTGGACCAAGCACATGATCCAATGGATACTTTAGTTGCTGGATGAATGAGTGCATGGTGCGTCGGCACTGTATGCGTGAAAAACGCTCGGTGAGTCAGCGTTGGTGTGGATGAAAGCCATCAGTGGTGAAATGCTATGGCTTGATGTCCCAGCCAGTCTTCAAATGGAAACTATTTTACTAACTACATTATTGAAATAGAAATTACAAAATACTGCAGGATAAATTTTAAATATACATTTTGTTGCACACAATTTCAGGTAAGTGCACATGGTTTAACTGGCCCCATAGAGTTCACTGAGGGACGAAGAACGGCTGTACGTCTGAACCTGCTTCGTTTGCGTGGAAGCACCCTGGAGTCTGTAGGCACCTGGTCACCAGGAGCCGGGCTGGCGCTCACCGATCCCGGGGCCTTCATGTACCAGTCTGGGCCTAACTTTACCCTGGTTGTTGTCACTAGAGAGGTATGTATATGTACATATGTACTATAGATATCACCACTATGCATATTTAGATTTTTACTCTTTGTTCCAACATAACAGTAACTAATATGTATTATAATAACATAACTGCATTAACAATATTGATCTAAGTAGAGTCGCAGTTATGCGGGATTTAGATGTGCTCTTCGATGAAAAATTGACATTTATTCAACATTACGATGAAATTTGCAACAAGGTGATGAAATTCTTAGGATTTGTGTTAAGGCCAGCCAAAAACTTTAACTCGCTCCGCTCTCTAACAACGTTATATACATCTATTGTGAGAAGTATATTGGAATTTAACTCGACTCTATGGTCTCCCTACTATGGCTCACATATTATAAAAATCAAAAGAGTACAACATAAATCTCTAAGATTTATCAATTTTTAATTGCATATTCATGAAAATATAAGTTACGATTATTTAATGAGTCTACTTCATTTGAAAAAAATAGCCTGGGGAAGAGATGTGAGCGATGTAGTATTTTTATATTAAATTATCAACAGCATGTTGGACTGCTCTGAATTAGCACAAATGGTTTTGTATATAGTATAAACTGAAACAAGACAACATGTAGTGTTCTTTGTAGGTACTCATAGAAATAATTATGCTGTTAACTTGAAATAATATGGATCATCGGCTTGGCAATAAGTTGAATTTTGTTGACATTTTTTGTTGCAGGAGCTGAATTGAAGAAATGTTTGAACATGAATTATACTTAATTTTGAAAATTATGTTAAATTAAAACTTACTTACTTACTTACCATATACAATATTATATTCAAACTATACAGTTTTATTTAAATTAAATAAAAAAAAAAATTTATGTAAAAGCCCACAAGGGCGTTGATGGAAATAAATATGTAATAGTAATATGACATATCAAGTTGCATAATCACTTTTATAAGTCATTTTACAAATTAATTTCACTTCCAGGAGAGACCATATGTAATGGTCAAAGAAGGTTGGAATCTCCAGGGAAATGACCGCTATGAGGGCTTTTGCATTGATCTTCTGATGCGCATAGCAGCCAAGGTGGGCTTCTCTTACACGTTGCGCTTGGTGCCGGACAACATGTATGGGGTGTTTGATCCGGAGACCAACCAGTGGAACGGGATTGTCAAGGAGCTTATGGATCAGGTGACTTTACACTACTAGGAGCTAAACTTCAGTGTCTTTTATTATAACATCACCTAACATTAATATATATTTACTTTCATCTGTCATAATAACTAACTAAAGTATTATAACACAGATGGTATTATATTTCAGAAAGCAGACTTGGCTGTTGCTTCCATGACTATTAACTATGCTCGAGAGACAGTCATCGACTTTACTAAGCCATTTATGAACTTAGGAATTGGAATTCTGTTCAAGGTAAGTTTTAATCTTCATTCACTTTTCATTAAACCATAACTGAAAGAAAATCTTATATTTTACTGCATACCTAATTAATGTATACCTTAGTTTTTGGACAGTAACACATTGGATAACAAAATCCAAATTTGTGAGACAATTATTATATAAAAAAAAATATTTTACAAAAACAATAAAAAAATACACATCTGAGGTGATGAAAGTCTGCATATTTGTTATGCATACAAAATTAACTGTCATATTATAATGAAGAGTCAATAGAGAGATAGGCACAGTCCAACCACATTTTTACATATGTATTATATACAATAGTTACCAATAAATAAAATAAATAAATGGATACAAAAAATATAGTAACTAAATTGAATATTTAGATATTAAAATTAAGTGCAGGCTTTGGTATAAAAATAAATGCATGTATGTATATTTGGGGGTTAGGACGGTGGTTAAATGAAATAAATGTGATTGGCGTATGAGGTTTATTATGACAATGACAATGAAAACAGATAGAATTAAAGAATGAATGAAGATGTAGAAGGTGCATGTGTGCATGAAATGAAATGAAGCGAGTTGGCGGTCTTGCTCGGCGAGCGCGAGCCGGCAAGACTGCCGTTGTGAAACGATGAAACTGGAGAGACTGCTTGGCGGTGAATGCTCGAGCCAGGCTTGTAGCAGAAGCTGGCAGCGCTGTCGCTAGCATCGATGCCGACTGAGATGGCGGTGGATATGAATTATGATCGCTACATATATATATATATATACATAATACTTTTTTTGGTTGTTTAAATAATTTTCTGCAATCTGAAGAACCATACGAAACATTCTGATTTTAAGATAATCTTTCTAAGTAAAAAAGTGAATTTTATAGTCCGAAAGATATAGTACATAATATGTTGTCGGTATTAGAGATTATAATCTATGATTTTATTGAAATCAGTATCATTTATCAGTGCTGCTTTTGAGTAACTTTGAAATATCTACATTAATCACTTGTATTTCAGGTACCAACTTCTCAACCCACCCGACTATTCAGTTTCCTGAACCCACTGGCTGTAGAGATCTGGCTGTACGTGCTGGCGGCGTACATTTTAGTTTCCTTTACTCTCTTTGTAATGGCCAGATTCTCACCTTATGAATGGTTAGTATATTAATCAAATCACCTGATAAATTGTTACATGGTTTATAAAATTTTGATATTTTTTGATAGGCATCTCGTCCTTTGATTTTACATACTAGCAACTGGAATTGCTCACGTGTGACAGGTTGCATTGGTAAATGTGATAAGTCTTATAAAACACCTGTACATATAATGGTACGTTAATTGATAATTCGTTTATCAATGACATTCGGTGGAACCAATTAGCATCGATTAACGGGGTATGCCTGTAGTAATAATATTATTTTATATATGCGTATTACAAGAATACCAGTAACAAAGTCAGTAACCTTCTTAAGTAGCTCTTACATATTGTTGTAATTTATTAAAAATTAATCTTAGCTCTTTTTGATATATCTTTCAAAAAGGGTGACCCTTGACCGCCACCATTTATATTAAGATTCAATCAAACTTTGTCTTTGCTACTTTGAAATTTAAATGGAAACTAGTTTGTTTTTGGAAGACGGTGTTATATTTATTTTGTTTATTAGCGATTGTCATTCATAATAATAAGTAGTAAATATATTGTTCTTCAAGCTCCTATCAGTTTTTCTCAAATAAATAAATATGGTGATTGCTGAAATTGTAACTAGTATTCGATTATGTACATTACATATTCAAGGAGACCCTTTGATTGATGAAATCCAGATCCTATTATTGAATTATTGACGAATACATTAATTAAATTAGTAAAATGTATGCATTTCAGGTCCAACCCTCACCCATGTGCTCGGGAATCTCGTCTAGTAACAAATCAGTTTTCTGTGTCAAACTCTTTTTGGTTTATCACTGGAACTTTCCTAAGACAAGGTTCTGGACTCAACCCTAAAGTAAGTCATCAACATCAACAGACTTGTGTTTAACTGCTTACCAAATTGAATGAAAATATGCAAACAAAAAAAACTTTCATTTCCCAAAAATAGTAAATGTTCACCAAATTTTTGACAATATTTAATCTTAAAGTGTTAACTAGATATTTACTTATTATTATTCTATTAAGTATATTATTTGCTACTCAAAAAACTTTTTATCTTTGTATCCTAACCTAACCCAACTAAAAGTTTATAAATATAATCTCTATGATACTTTGGGCAATTGCATGTGCTGCATTCAGACAATCAGTTTTGTCCCACGGTAATTCTACTTCCTGCTTGCTAAAATGTTGTTACTTGTACTCATCAAACATTTCCCAAGGACTGTTGTATGTTTCACATTTCAACACGTTATTACCTGGAATTCTGTAACACTTCAATTCAGTGCTATTTTTGGTATTCATTAATTTAATTTTAATTTGGTAAACATTTAATTTGACCCCTTTTTAAATAGTGTGACCTTTTGTAAATATTCAAATAGCAAACTTTTATTTGACGTGGATGGACAGACAATTACTACTTAACATCTACTTACATAAGTTTTTAAACAGTATCAGCTTAAAATCACTTCAAAAAGGCATTGCTTCTAATAATTTTCAGGCAACTTCTACAAGAATCGTGGGAGGAATCTGGTGGTTCTTCACTCTCATTATCATTTCATCCTACACGGCTAACCTTGCCGCCTTTCTGACAGTGGAGCGAACAGTGGCTCCCATAGAGACTGTGGCTGACCTGGCCAGCCAGTCAGCTATCCAGTATGGCACGCTTCACGGAGGCAGCACCATGAGCTTCTTCAGGGTGAGTACATATGTTTGCAGCAAATATTAATTAATGAATACTAAAATTGATTTTTGCCATCCTAATGTAACAGTATTCTAGTTAAAAGTGAATAAAAAGTTAAAACAGAATCGCATTACATCAGTTCTTTTGCAGTAATTATCAATGATTAGTGTAATTGAAGATACTAGTTGCAAAGTCAGCAGTCTCCATTTTTTAATTAATGCAGTTGTCTTCTCATATAGTTTTTATGTATTGTGTTAATTTATTATTAATCAAATTTAACTCTTTTGATGTAAATTGGTCATTCAAAATCGGTTTTAGTCGCAAAATCAGTTATATTCGAGTAATAGTAGTCTTCACTACTCTAAAATTTAAATGGCCACAAGCATAGCATGTTTTGGAAGAAGGTGTTGCATTTTATAGATTATTGGATTTCTTATCATTCAATAAGAAGTGTATTAATAAAAATATTGTTCCTCAAACTCTTACCAATTTTTTTACAAATACAGTAAAACCGCGATATAACGAAATCCAAGGGACCAAAAAATAAAAATTCGTAATAACGAATTCCCACATATAACGAAATAAATAAAAAAAATCTTACTATATGTTACGCGCCGTCGCAAAAAAATGTTGCGCGGCTTCAAAAAAGATCGCAAATTCTGCAAACAAAGGAGGAAGAAGGCCATAGGGAACTGAATACCTACATATTTTTAGTAGTTTTGTTATTAAAACAGATAAGCAAATGCATAATCAAAGGAATTAAATTAAGAACAGAACCTATATAACACCAATTGGACGATATTATTGTAAATTCCAGAATATTGCAAACACAAAACAATATTTTAATTGTGTTTAAATGTAGAGCCGCTTCAAACATAGTTTTGGCATTTGAAACATAAAAAATAATTCAAAAATAAAAATTTGACAGTTGAATCGCGGCATTTTTATAAAATGAGTCGTATATAAATTACGAAGGTACTTACCGGTAACGGCGGCAACCACTTCAAAATATGATACTAGGAACCCAAGAAGAAGTTTGAATTGTTTTACTACCTTGTCGGCAGACCGCCGCGCACCGCCGAAAAGGCCATAAAACCGTTCGCATACGGCAGATGCAGTGGCGCGGCTTTGTAAGTGCGAAATAATATTTTCATATTTTAACATTTTTTTATTTCGTTATAAATTTACGTAAATGTATTGGCATTTTTTCGTACGGGACAAAAATGATTTTGTTATAAATATTAACGGGATTTCGTTATATAAATGCATTTTTGTATGAAAAATTGGTTTTAGGGACTAAATTTCGATTTTTTTTTCGATATACGTCATTTTTCGCTATATCGGGTTTCGTTATATCGCGGTTTTACTGTAATAAAATATGGAGGTTGCTGAGTTTGCAACTACATAGTACTTCCAATTTACTGTTCAAATATTCATTGTACTTCCAGGACTCCAAGATTGATATTTACAAACAGATGTGGCACTATATGGAAACACACCGTCCATCTGTGTTCGTGCAAAGCTATGAGGAAGGCGTGAAAAGGGTGCTCGGTGGAGGGTACGCCTTCCTCATGGAGTCCACCATGCTGGATCACCGCGTACAACGTGACTGCAATCTCACACAGGTTGGAGGTCTGCTGGACTCCAAGGTATTTAATTCTCTATGCTAAGATATTAGTTTGTGATTTAGAATAGAGGTCACAACAATTTTAGACCATGAACATGAAGGTATTATTAACTGTTAATCATATAATCTTTTAATTTTGTCATCCTAATAAATAAAAATGTAACATTTTTTTATTCTTAACAAAATTTAAAATCTCATTCTAAAGGAGGATAGGGATCCTAACAGGAGGAAGATTAAGATGTGAAGAAAATTGTTTAGTTTGTAATACATTTGCATAGGTAATTTATGTTATGTATTTTATTTATTTATGTAGAACAACTGTTGATTTGAGTACAAATATAATGTATTAGTTATATACATTCAACAACATAATATAACAATAGAGTTGTGTACCCCCAAATAAGAAAGATCTTGAATTATGGGGGTGGCTATCGACATTTAAATAAAACAAGATTGAGATCTGTAATAATACAATGTGAAATTTAATAACAAAATAATATTTTATAAAAATGTTGAGAAAATGATCTGATTAGAATTTGAGAATATGAAAGATGTCAATTACATACATAATTATTTTAAAGACTTTTAAGCCATTTTAAAACTTTTTTTTGTACACATTTATATTTGCTGCTAATTTAATTGATTTAGCAGTGTGGGTGCAATGTACGATGCATGTCTCTGTCCTATTCCTAATTTGGACATTTTAAAAATAACATGTTCGCTAGTTTTGCTCTGAGTCTGATAGTTGTGATTGTTTTTATTTTGACCTCTTTAAAAAATGAAATAAAATATTTTTTTTTATATAAGGAAGTCAAAAAAGGAAAAACTTTTATGTTAGTAATGTTAGTTTTATATTGCTGTGTTATTGGTAACCATTTGATGAGGTTACGATAATATAACTTAATTTAATTAGTGTTGACCACGCATGTACTGTATGTCTCAGCATACGACAATATATTTGTCACCACATTAGCTTGGCCATCTGTTTAAAGAATGTTTCAACAAAAATTATAAAACAACGAATAAAACAAAATTTATAAAATCATAATTAAAACATTATGTAAACACGTCATAAAAATAATTTGACATTGTAATATTAAAGATAATAATGGTATAAATAAAATAATACACCTAACCTCACTGATCAACCTAACCCTACTTACGATACTTATATTTAACAGGGTTACGGAATAGCCACCGCTAAGGGGAGCCCGTGGCGGGACAAAATATCGCTAGCCATCCTGCAGTTGCAGGAGAAGGGTGTGGTGCAGATTCTATATGACAAGTGGTGGAAGAATACCGGAGACGTATGCAACAGGGAGGATAAATCCAAGGATTCCAAAGCCAACGCACTGGGCGTTCAGAATATAGGCATGTGTTTTTGTAACAAATTACTTTCTTAACTTACAAAATGATATCTTAAATTTTTTACTTATCAACATTTATTTTGCTTTTATATATTTAACAACCGGGTTCCGTTCCACTGAGTTGTTCATAAAGAAAATAGCTCAGTAAATGAACTCGATGTTTTCATTACTTCTTTGATCCTAATCTTATTCTTCAATATACAGTAAACAATGATAGAATGCACTTGGCCTAAATTACATGTCATCGCTTTCATTTTCTTTCCAGCATTATAGTCACATCTCAAGGTTTATAGCCTTCCTTGCTTATTATATTATTATTGATATATTAGTTTCTTGCTGCTTCCTTCAAATAGTTTTGGTCGACATCCTGTGCTTTAGGGTATCAGCACAATTTTATTTTAATTTAATGAATGGTGTAATGTTTTATAATTTGTGCACGGCGCGTGATCGATTGACATATTGAACATTGACTTACTGACTAAATATAGACAAAGCACACTGTAAATTAAGGAAGCGGGTGATATTAAAGATAGACAACTCGACACATCTTGTAACATTAAGTATCCCTTTCCTGGTGACGATGATGGGACTGACTTTTTTTATAAAATACTTATTTTTACATGTGGCAGGGGTTTTTTACACGGGGGGTCCAGGAGGTATTGATAGGGCGTTTGTGACCGGGAGGTATGTGTCCTGATACCCTCGTAGACAAGAAAATAATGCAGAGATTAGATAGTTCTCGTACAGAGGGTCAGTAAGTACATAATAACGGTCAAAATTAAGAATGGTCATTAAACAAGATTATGCATTTATTAAATATATATTATTCCGCCTTACGAGGATGTATGACCCATCTCACATTTTGAAGGAATTTGACATAGTGTGGAACATATTTTAGCTTACAGATATTTGTGTAAACTTGGTACATAACTATTTTTACAAATGTCTCCATCAAATCCAGAAAATTTACTGTAGAAAATATTTTACTGTAAAAATGAGATTGAATACTTCCACAGGTGGTGTATTTGTTGTTCTATTATGTGGCCTGGCCTTGGCTATCCTAGTGGCCATCCTGGAGTTCTGTTGGAACTCAAAAAAGAACGCGGCCCAGGGTAGACAGTCCTTGTGCAGTGAGATGGGGCAGGTTAGTGTAATGTTTTTTTTTTGTGTTTATTAACAGAAACAAAATATGAATATTTTGTCCCAAAATATCTGAAGGGTACAAATAATATTGTTATTATGTACAGAATAAAAACTGTATTTCCTTCTCTTTTATTCTTTCTCAGGTGCTGGTTTTTTAAATAATAATAACAATGCAATAAAAACTCTAGTTGTGTTTGCATGGCAAATTTATCAAGAGAACTGATAAGAAAATATGTATCTGCAGGCGTCTTATAAAGGAAGAGTTTAGTTAAATTTCTTACATAAAATAAAGTTCCGGTCTTATGTAGTGATATGTATGACGTTCATAATCAATGTTTATTTAATGTTATTGGAAATATATTCATTTTCTCTGGTTTTAAAAATTTGTTCATCTATTTGTGATCACTATTATTGCTCTGTATGACACTACAAAAAATTGCTTTGTTTTATTAAATATTAAATAAAATACAATGAGTTTTACGTGGATTGAAATATTTTTTCATGTAAAATAAGAAATGACAGATGGAAAATTATGTCGTAAAGTCATAAATAGTAAGCAATTCGGTGACGATAAGGCCAATGTATTATACAGTTAATGTTTAAAATGGTAATGGTGGCGTGCGGCAAGCGGCATCTTTGTCAATTACCAGATGTGAGCCTAGTCAATAGAAAGTTAAGTCATAAACAGTAAACAACACAGCGGCCGGCATGTTCTTTTGTTCATCTAAGATGCAAAATCTTTTCATGTTAAGCGTTTTTTATTTCACATTAGATGAAAATAATGTAGGATAGGATGTACACGACATTTTGAGAACCAAAATATTTTTTCATGGTAATCGATTTTTCATATTAATATATTAAAATTATTTTCTTTTTTATTTGGTGGTTTTAATGTAGTGATCAATTATGCTCACACACAGGTCTGAGACAGGCCTTTGTGGGAGACACAATTGAAAAATAAAAATCCTCTAGCACACTATGCAGAATACATTTGTAATTAATAATCATACTAAGTGTAACCAATTTATTTAATGAGGTTTTTGAACAACAGCAGAGTGCTTTTTAAAACTTATTTATATAAATAGTTATGTGCACCGCACCACACATGAAAAAACTTTAATTTGTTGGAATGATCCGCTTATTATAAGGTTTATATAAAATAAAATACCCACTGTTAATATAGAGCAACCCATTCGCTGGATATCAAATCACGCAGTTATATTAATATTAGCAGAGACTTAGAAGAAGTGAAGGATATCTTTTTATTCCTTTCTCTCTTCTCCGTACACATACTCTATATGGCGAATGTGACTGCTTCCTACATAATGGATATTCCAGGAGCTGAGATTTGCGGTTCGATGCGGTGGGGGAGCAAGACAAAGACCTGCACTGAGAAGACACTGTGCGCGCTGTTCCGTTCCCGCCACTTACGTGCCGTCAGCTCAATACAATGGGGTGAGTATTTGCTGATATATCTAAGTACTAAAGAAGATTGTTTGTTTTCTCTTATTCTCTAGATCTAGATCAAGGATCTTCACCAGAACTGGGTAGGTCTGTGTATTCCTACCGTGTGCAATCTGATGCTATTGAAAAAGTTTCTTTCGAGGATTTCTCCAGGAGGGTGCATATATTCTTAACGTTCTTCAGCCCCAGAAGGCAGTGGTCCCATATCAAGTAGATGCCTTGATTCCTTTTGAATTTAATGTGATAACGAGTCTCACGTCAAATTGTACAGGTATGGCTCTGGTACGATGATACCGGAGCCAACCTATGATTGTATTATGATGATAATGTTAATAACAACTGAATATAATAAAATAAATAAATATGTAATTATGACGAATCGAAACGAGAGTAAACAACTCTCAAAACGATTCGGGATAGGGTGTAAATAAATAAATAAAAATAATACAATATAGTATAAAAACCTAATCAAAGTTTAATGTACAACAAATTTACTGCTGTCTGAATTCACATCAATTGTCATTATTCTATATTCTTACGACTTTATTTAATGTAGTTTTGTTGATATGTTTTTAAAATTAAAAATTGTTCAAGCATAATGTCACTGGAAAAATAACAGCTCAAGTCCATTAATAGTCCTTAACAGTGCATTAATATTCATGGATAGTTCGAGGAGAATAGGTGTATATTTGAAAAGTTGAAAAATTTGGTTGAGCTGGGACAATTATCTGTAAAAAAATATTTAAATTTTTACCTGAAGTAAAAACTACCTGTTAGTATGAAACCAGTTAGTGTTGAAAAACAAAACCTAATTAGACAATTATTTACAAAGCTATTTTAGATTAATTATTTAAAATGTCTAAACACAAAGTTATCGATTTAAATATTACAAATAGTTTATATTATGCACCAGGAATTATCATACGGAAGTAGCTCCCTGCCCCTGAAGGAGCTGCGGGGTTCCTAGCGGCGGGCCGGGGGTTCACCCCACTCCTCCTACTTCCTGCCCGCTCACAGCCCCCACGTGGATACGTGATCTGACCTTTCAGGGACCCAACATAAACTAACCTAAGATTCAATTCAAAGTTTTCATTCATAACACAACTGTGAGACGAGACTAGCCTAACCATATAAGAATGAAGAAAGAACATGTAACATTGTGTGAATAATATAATCTAACCTATAATACTAAATTAACATAACTCAAATAGTAAGAATGTCATCTCATTAACATTCTAATATTATCTAACCTAACTTAAATAAGTGTGTTTGAAACCTCACTTTACATACAATGAATTATGTGTAAAAAAAATACTAAAAACCAAGCCTACCAAATGATGCATGAAATAGAATTTAACTTTCATATCTCTCACCTGAATTTTCATTCAATATAAATGTTTGTGCCAAAGTTGTGTGTGCCAGAAAAAACTAGTAATTTATTGATTTTGCCAAAAGAATAAACTGTATCAAATTGAATATTCATATTCTTCTATAAAAATATTTTGATAATTAAGACCAATTGGATATTACTCTGATATAAACATTGAGAATCTCCCCAAAATATGTATCAGTTTCTGAAAAGTTCATTACATTTATGCATTACTTCAGCAGCCTTGTTACAGATTTTATGTTAACGAGGAAGATCGTTAACTTGTCCAAGCACATTGCTCAATGTTGTGTTATGAGACATTTGGACTGTCATATTTCGATAGCGCAAAACACGGAATAAGGCTGTCGAATTAATTATTATTGATCAATATTCAACTGACAGACGGAATTGTTAATGTACCATACAATTTAATATTCGAAATTCTTTTTTTTTTTACACAGAACTATAAACTTGGTTTACAGTGAATAATTTATCTACAGAGTGGTGTTTTGAAAAGTGATAAAAAAGTGTGGTATACATTTACAATTTTTTTTTTATGTTTAAAAGATGCAAATCAATTCAAATATGCAATATAATATAATGATAGGTATGTCATTAATTTGATTTAAACCAAATTTATGATCTAAAATGCGTGTTTATAATATGTTTTCAACAATTTGACTGTTGTATTAAAGATATTAAAATGTACGCATCTGCCTTTGTGCACTTTGGAACTCATTACAGTTTTCACCATTAGGGTTTATATTGCTGATGTACATTATTCGGTGATATTTTCCCTAATTGTGGTAACCGCATTGTGTTTTAAAGTGTTGGAAGATAAGGCTACAGTACTAAAACAATATAATAACACAAAATTACACTCAGTTTCTTTAAAAAGAAACAATGGACATAATAAAATGTTACAATTTGAGTAATGATGATGATGATGTAATTTCAGCTGGTGGCTAATATAAACCTGTATAATACATTTATCGTAATTACGTGTCATGTATAATGTTAATAATTATACTCAGGTGAAGATATATGTAACTGTTCTGTAAAAAGTCGCATTTTAAGATAACTTAAATAAAATTGCGTAAATATTTTGTAAAATGTGTTGTTTGAGACATTTTGAACGGAAGAATGCGAATAATAACTGAATGATATTCTAAATATGAATTAAATATATTAATTAGAAAGATATACATATAAAATCAATTTTATCGAAAAATATTGTTGCGCCACCGGTTCTTTCTAATTAATATATTTAATTCATATTTAAAATATCACAGACCTATGTTCTGAATAATTACAACTTCACAATAAGAATGTGTTCTCCTAATTGAATGATATTCAATATCTAATGATGAATAATATAAAAATGAATTATTCTATACATAATTGAATTTGGAAACTATAAAATCAGTTGTCTGTTAACTTTATCTAATCTATCTTTACACTGTCTGGAGAGTGGTAAATGTGAATGCGTATGAAAATATCACTAAAACAATGCGTAATATTTTTTTGACGTTTTGTCACATTAATAGTTATTTTCAAATTAAGCAAAGCATTTGTACCATGAAAATAGTTAGGACTAATTTGGATAGCTGCCATTGGAATGCAACTTTTGACTTATATTGATGTACACATAGAAACCCAGTGGTAAAAATCTATTTTATAAAAAAGTTACGAGGTTTAAAAAAATTCTTTCATTTTACATTTCTGCAAATACACCTCATCTTCACTGAAGACCTAATTGACCTGCTCACTGAGAATCGATAGATATTATAAATTTATTCAAATAAAACTAATTTTGGTTGTTCAGATTTAAAGGTCATCAATTTTATTATTTTTTCAAAAGTCCAATATTTAGCATTATATATGTATATGTATTTAGCTTTTTAATGTTGTTAATGAACAAAATAATAACAAAGTTTTCCCAGGATGGAAAGATACATTATGGTATTGAGAAGCTAGTAGCTGCTGGGAACAAGGTTATCGGTGCTTTGTAGTATGTTATCAGAAATAAAGAACTTATTCCGCTGTTAGTCATCCATGGTACACTATGAAAAGCCAAGAAAGAAAATAGTACAGATGGAAAGAATGGCTAGCTGAGTTAAAGGTAGAAGTAATAATGAAAAAATTACTTTTAAATGGTTCAGACACACGACAGACAGATATATGAAGTGAACTTGAAGCAGGCGACAATTCAAAACGTGGCTTGATTAAATATTAGAAGAATCTGTTGTCAGAAGCTTTCAAAACTATTGAGCGTGTAATTAACCGTCAGAACAATACCAATAACAAGGTTCAGAAAGAGAGGTATAAGAATGCAGAGTAAAATAAAGAATTGAGTGACAACATACAGTTATTGCAATATATTTTTTATTGTCTTTTTGACAGACATTGTAAAAAAGCATTATGAATTATGATTTTTAAAATATTATTAAAGTGGGAAAGAAAAATCATAACAATTATAAATCGACACTCTAGCAATAATATATACACACATATATATACATATATGTCTATCAAATCATATTTATAATTATTACGGAAAATATAACTTTTGTTGATAACAAGTCTTGTATTTTGTGAAATTAATATTCTGTTATTTATATTGTTACTGTTAGTATCTATTTATTAATTTTAAAAATTATGACATACAATACTAAAAATAAAAATCTGATAAATAATACAAAGCATATATCTTGTATTCTGTGAATTTTAAATTCTATTATTATTACTGTTAGTATTTATTATTTACAAAATGTATTATTATTACTGTTAGTATTTATTATTTACAAAATTTATGATGCTTATAATACTAAAATTGAAAAATCTGATAATAAATGCAAAGCGTAAATCTCTTTAAAAAAGGGATGTGTGCAAAATGGATTAAGTATTGCAATTTTCTATTGCTTTTGAAATCCGCTCTGAAAATTACAAACACAATAATTATCATTTTGTGTAAAAATATACAAGTTACTTTATATCTATTTTATTATACTTATTGTTAAACGATTTGTTACGCTGTTTAAATAAATTTTTAGAAAATTACTTTAAGTAGAAAATTTTACTACTCGATGAATTGTTCAGAGACTTTACAATTATATTGCGTTATGTATTAGCATAATTACAATTTTAAAAATAATGATGCAAGCATAAAAACATCAATATTTTTACAATTTATTGTGGGTTTCGAACCCCTGACCTTCGTTGTCAAATTAGGTGCCCTGACTACACTACTGCTACACAAGCCAGAGGAGAATTTAAGTAACAATATTAATTTCAGTTTGTTTATTAAGACACAGTCTATTGTTTTGTTTATTCTATTCTATTAATATGTTGAAACTTTTAATATAATTAAATATTTATATATCTCATATTTAATATGGAATAATATAATTAATTTGGTTTAATACTATCTTCAAAAGACAATTCAAGACCACTCATTTATAAATCAAAATATAAAATCCATCAAATGTCAATTTGATAGTGGGATGGAGTTAAATTATATTAATTTGTATTGAGAAAACAGACAAAAGTCAGTACATATAAAATATTATGAATTTCTAATAGATTTTTAGATGATTTATCTTCATACGGCCTACTAACTAATCTTCTGGAATAGGATATGCTTAACCATATTCCTTCAAAGTAGACAATCATTTTCTTTTTTTCACACAAATGAAATTTCATTAAGGATGTTATCTAAATGTTGCTACCCAGCTACGCTTTGTTCGACTTATCAAAGTAATTGCTCACATCTGCTACATATTATTTCCTTACTCCACATCCACTTAGAACAACTTTATTATTTCTATAAATATAAACTCCGGAAGATGTCGCATGTAAACCATTTTATTATGAACGTGTGGGTATTCTCAAAATAACAAAAAAATGCACACTACACATGTGCATAGTGAGAAATACAACGTCAAACTGAGTCATTTGCACAAACACTTGGGGTATGACCGTCCATGCAGTAGTTATTTTGGGCTTAAGAGAATTTTCATTAAATGTTTTTTGTGCGAAAAAAAAAAATCAAATAACTGCTAGCACTCGCTTCTGTCTGGATATCATAATCCGTCCTTCTGAATAATAACCGCTTATCAAAAATTATGAAATTGAAAGCGTGTAGTATCCATTTATTTTTTATTATGACATTTCCCCAAATTGGCAGTATTATACAAGCCAAAAGACATATTAAGACAATTTAAAATTAAATAAGAAACAATTTACAAAAGGTTGCATACAACATTGTTATTAATCTATAATATTAATATCAATATGCGTTAAGACCTTTAATGTGAATATTCACCCAAGAAAGTCATAAATTATATTGTCACTATAATTGTCAAACCCCACATTGTGTTTTTGTTAACTTTACACTAGAAACTGTTTTAAAAAAGAAAATACAAATGTTTGTACACAATAAAATAGAATACATATAAAAAGAAAAGTTCAGCTTAATGTATTTTATTTTTCATAAAAGATTCACATTATCGATTCAGGATGCTTACGCATAATTATAGAGTCTATGAGTTTTACTAAAATGTATTTTTTATGATTTTTTAATTATTGACCTTTCAAATTGAATAAAAAACTTAATTTTGATAAAAACGATTCAGCAGATTTTTCCAATTAGAGCGACATGAATTACAATTTAAAATTTTCCCAACTGAACTTTACATCACTGAAGTTTTTTCAGTGTCTGTACAGAATAATGCACACTCGGCAGAATAAGTAAAAATTCTCATTAACAGTTAATAAATTCTCATAGAAACTCTCGCGATATTGATTATCGTATCTGAGCTCGAAACTCTAAACCAAACCTAAGTAAATTAAAATTATTTTAAGCCATAGATAAAATTACAATAATTACAAAAATAATGTCAACACTAATTTGCCAGCATAGTTGGGGTTGAAATTCTTGTCAGACAACTCCAAGGATAACAACTAAAAACGTGTTAAACCCAAACATATTTTGATTTTGTGGAACTAATTTTTACATTACAATAAAAACACTGTTACAATTTTGTAAAAGGATTACAATTCCGAACAATAACCAAAAGAATTGTAGATTTTGTACTTATTTTTAAAGTGAATTTTAACATTCAACATCCTTTGTTGTTGAAAACGGAACAGAGTTCCGATGTGTGTGCCGAAGTGATAGAATTAAGTATGTCAATTTAGTCATAAGTCTTCTGGTCTGACGCGGTTGACGATTTGTGAAATAGATGTTCAAATTATATTTTGTAAATAAGTTTCACTGAAGATGCTTTATGCAATGTATAGTAAATTAATGTTGGAAGCAGCCTTATTCCTGATTCAATTTAATGAGGCAGAACATTATTATGAACACTCTAAATATCATGTACCTAACACAACATTGGTAAACGCATTTGGAGTGTTAATTGCGTCACTGAATAAAGTGATATCAGAAATTAGGCTGCAGGAATGGATAGTGATATAAATAATTGATTATAGTATTTAGCTCGCAATATGATCTCCATCAAATGTTGAGTTATTAAATTGACAGAATGGTGCATTGTTTAATTAGTGATTGAAAAAAATAATCCATGTTGAAAGATATAATATACATATACATACATCTTCCTTTTTTTTTATCAATTAATTATTCTGTCTTTGGGGCTAAGGGGTATTTGCTCCCTAATAGTCCCTTGACAAACTGTTGAGTATAGTATATTTGTAGATGGGATTACAATGTAATCTAAAATATAGAAATAAAACTACAAAAATAATGAATTAAGCTTTATGGATTACATTTGTTTGTGTTTCAAAAATATTCTTCTTACATTTCATGGATGATTATTTGTCATGAAATAATGCATATTTGAAATAAAAATAAAGCAACCGCAAATAAAAATGAAGTCAGTGAATGTTGTCAACTGTTCTTTTTTAATATTTATTGAGACTAGTTAACCCCATGCGTCAAATATTCACAAAAACGTCTGGGCCAAGTCAGTAGTGTGTTTTACCATTGAGTGTGAGCAGATACAAGTTAATCATTAAACCTACAAATCCATTGTCAAACAATGTTACGATAAGATATATAATTTTGGATTTTGTCAAATAATGCGTGATACTATCCAATTATGGATGTTCGTAATGAATAGACATTACAAAACTTTATTATTCACATTCTATCTTATTTACATTTCACATGGAACTGTTAATACAATGTTGAGATGAGTACGATAAGTGACACAAACAATTCTTAGATGGTTGAGATATATGGAGCGAATGTCCGGTTAAGATACATGGCAAGATGCATGGCATTAAAGTGTAAAATATGTGCAAGGTTTAGAATGAGTGTAATGCAAATTTGCTCACTTCAATGCTTTTATAACAATGTACAACATCATCAGTGAAATTCCATCAGATGTTAGCTCAATGTATTAAAAATTGTTTTAAATTACACATTTAATAAAGAATTTTCCTGTAAAGCGGGTTTCTAAATTGTTTACCATCGAACTGTCAACCGGCGTCAGATCTTAGTTAAGAATTAGTTGATTTATGTTGTTATATTATATTATTATTCAATCATTGAATATATCCAAATTTGATCTTCATAGTCGTTAATGGGACGAGGACTGATTTACTCAAAAGGAGTGTAAAATAAATGAACACTGTTTTAATAAGAAAATATTTTATTTATACTGTCTATATTCCCCACAACTTTTGGTAGGTTTTTTAAATCTAGGACATCAAGTTCCTCATACCACGAACACAAATCGTGAAAATACCATATAAAAATAGTACCAACAGTTACGGCAGTATCAACTTGCACCGAATGACAAGAGTCATTGAGAATATCACAATTCAACAATGGTCACATTACATTTAAACTATTGCTCAAGGCGCTCGTGTCTTCTTGTGTCAGCGGGACGAGCATCAAACCAGGCACGGGGGGCTGATGCTCCAGATCTCTAAATTTATTCAGCTTAACCTTCAATTCGCTTCTCATTTTATTAATGTCTATATCGAGCTGTTTTTGATCCTTTTCTATCAATTGGACTGTTTCCGCTATCGGGCACTTGAAAAGGTTCGACCCAACGGCCAACCAACACTTTTTCTCGGCGCTCTGCTTTTGAATCGCTCGCAAGGCTTCGCGGTTCTCGTTTCTCCTCTTGTCGCATTGAGTTATGGATCGTCTATCGGCTAGTATTTCCTCGGCAAGCTTTTCAACAGAAATGAGATATTCGAGACTCTTTTTAGAATCATCCATTGTGTTGAAAATTACACTGTCATTTAAAAAAATCTAACTATCTGCGCGAAATCAACAATATCATCGCAGCACGAAAACTGTCAAACTGCTTTTATCTATGGTCAAACTGTCAAAGTCAATCCATTGAAAATATTATGTGAAATAAAATTCCAAAGACCTATTGTATCTTTCATAAAGTTCGTGGAGCTGGATCCTTATCTATGGCTGGGTCATAAGTTTTCACGCGGGTGACAGCGTGCGGGAGCTTGGTCCTGGAAAATTTAGTCGCAATGGATCGCTTCACGGGGGAACAACGCGAGTTCTGCGTAAAACAGTTTTACAAAAATAACGATTCTTATGTGATTGTTTGGCATGGGTGGATCATAAGTTTTTGCACTTTTGAAAATTCAATAAAAAATAAATTATAGGTTGTATGATAATGAATGTTTACTAAAAGAGTACAATTGAGAAAATCATGTCTTAAAAATAATGTCTAAATGTCCACCATCTCGTCACTGGCATTTTTCGAATCCGGCATTTAAGTTTTTAAACACTCTATGAAACAAAGTGCGTGGATGTCGGCTACCTCTTGACAAATATTCGCCTAAAGTTGGGTCATTGTGGTTGGTTTATCATTTATTATTATTTAAGTTGATCTTGCTACCGCCATAGGAGTAAAACGCTTGCGAGTCGACAAGTCCGGATCTTTTCATACAAACTTGTTAACTTGCGCGACATTCTCTTTGTTTCTTATTTAGCATTGAACCGGTCTTCTCAAACTTCCTGAGTCATGATTTAATTTACTTAACACTCGAACATTGATTCACACTGTGTAATCGGTAGTGAGTGCGAAACAAGCGCCGAACAAACATATCAATAGTTGTATTTGTAAAACTGTTTTACGCAGAATGCGCATTGTTCCCCTATGAAGCGATCCATTGCGACTAAATTTCCAAGAATCAATCTCCCCAAGTCGCCCGCATCCCTTTCCTTCAAGCGGTTTCCGCGCATAAGCGATTTAAAAAGTGCTAAAACTTTGACCCATTGTACATATTTCAAATTTAAGTTAAAAAACTAATAAGTCAACAAATGTCTCTGGTCTCCATAGACAAAAATATGTTCCTGAAGATTGACAACATATTGTGACTTGTGACATTTCGAGGTTTTCGATATCATCGAATCAAAATCCTTTGCTCGTTTTGTGTGGGTTTATACTATTGCGTCACATTTGACGTGTTAAAAATTGAAAAGTAGTTATTTCACCGAATTTTTATAAGTTTTGTTGTTCATAACATTCACTTAAATTGTTTTGTTAATATTTTAAAATGGAGCAGGTTGATGAAGAACGAATCAACTATGTGAATGAAGATCCACAGAAGGTTTTACCTTACTTTAATCCGTTCGACATTGGTGAGTGATTTGAGGCTAAAAAATTAGATATTCTGTTTTTGGGAAAGCACTCTTGACTAAAATGCTCTAGCCAATTATTAATGATTTTACTGAGTAATATTTATACCTCTGGGATATTACATGTAAACCTGATATAAGGTTAACAATGCTAAAAACTATTAAGATGCGATAGAAAGTAAGAACATCCCGTGTGAATTTTGTTTGCACCTCAATTAGAAATTTGATACAATATATAATGAGAACACAGGTAGCATCCTCTTCGGTTTATGTCGGACTCACTTGCACTTTTAAAAATGGTTGACCCAAAGAGAAAATGATGTATCACAATTGCATTTGCAATATAGATGGCAGCAAGTTAACAACGTCTGTGGAATTTGTCTGATTCGCAAGTTACAAAGTCGGATGACTGCTTTTCTAGTGATGATTTAAAGTTCACAATATAAGAACTAATCATTTGTCAGTTTCTCTCTCTTTAAAGAATTGTATATCATAAATAGGCTAAAGTGTATTCGAAAAATCATGCATATTGGAATGAAGAATTGTTTATTTCTGCATAATATTTGCATGCAAGTCTTTAATTTGATCTTCTTTGGGGTTATTGGTTAAATGTGCTTTATTTTACTTTTAGGCCTCCAGTTACTGGCTGCATACGGCTGGTGGGTGTTGGGGACCTCCATCGTGGGGCTGTGGGCTTATGGAAAGTTGAGACCTAAAGTAAACGAATGGCAAGAGAAGAAAGAGGAAGCTCTACATCATAAGAGTGAGTTTTGTTATTACCTTCCATGTAACAATTTTATTCTAATGGCATTTGTTAATAATATCCGTGCGTGCTGACCAGTACTGATTGCTGCAGTGCAATCAAGTAGTATATACATAGTACAATATAATAAATAATAATAGAGATTTGTGTATAGATTGCAACAATATATAAGTTGGGGCCTCGCAATGTGAAGACTGGCTTTGAAAACTTTTTTTAATATATTTAATTAGGGAAGGGGGGGAGTTTTTTTTTTACATATTTAATTATATAAAAAAATAAATAATTTACATACTCATTTATATATTTTTAATTTAACTGGAAAAAAATATGGAACCCATAGTATTTGATTTGATGTAATTAATTTTTTTTACACATAATGAGACCCAAAAGAGATACGTATATATGTCCGTAGTGATAAATTCGAATGTTGTTGTCGGGTAGACGTCTGGTGGCGGGACATGTGTTCTTTGAAAACTTTGATATTAGTGAATGCTGGCGTGTCGCCCAAAACGCTGTGGCGTGTCAACTTTGACACACGTGTTATAGGTTCGCCATCACTGTCCTAGGTAGATCAAACAAGCTAGTCACCGTGACAGCTGTTATTTTTTGAAAAAAGATTTATCCTTTGTATTTGTAAATATATTATAGTTTAAAATAGAATTATTAATGATTAAAAATGGAATTCGAGCAGTGGATCACTTAATTATTAAACATTTTTGGATTCTAGATCCCGATGTATACCTTAAGAAGATGGAAGCCATGGAAGCAGCCCGTATCAGACAGCAGAAGGAATTAGAAGAAGCGGCTATAAAATATAAACAAGTTGAGGAAGAGGTAAGCAGTCAATTATTCCACTCGGATGAGTTGCGGATTATGACTGGATGGATGACAAGTACAATGTGCACCATAATGTGTTCCATCAGTGTGACTTCCTTAAGCCCCCAGTTGTGTATGTGTATGTACACAGGCTATTTTGCATGTCATTGTTATTCATACTACTCGGTCTTGCTGCAATATAATTAGAATTTCTCTTTGAAATGAATTTATCATTTTTTATTTTACAGAGGCTGGCCAAGAAAAGACAAGATTACATCGACAGGAATGAAGGGAAGGGAGGTGGTAATAGGCTCGGAACACGATCAGGTATACAGATATCTCTTCAATATAATTTAAATATGTACATATGTACAAAAGATAGATGATGAATATTACAAACAATTCTATTTCTATTCTACAAATTTTAAGAGCTTTTGAAACCATCAACTGAGATATATGTAATAATAAAAAAAACTTTGGAAACACGGAATAGGGGGAATGCCTTTGAAATGGTTTAAGGAATACATACCTATGCAATAGATACCAAACCACTAAAGTAGATGACTTAATATCCGACTTTCATTTCATTAGGAGTACCACAAGGGTCAGTTCTTGGACTTTCATTATCTATATAAATGACATTATAAAAATGCTAAAACATTGCAAAATAAGATCATTTGCAGACGGATGCACTCATATTCTCGGAAAAAATAGATATACTTGGATCAGTGCAATGTGAATTAATATGATGACATTTAAGCAGAAAATATATTTCAATGTATGGTATTTATTTTTAAAATCCTCACTAAAAAAATATTGGCAGAATTTATGAGAAAAATTGATGAAAATAAACGTGAGTACAAACATTATACAAGAGGAAGAGACATAGACTGAGACTGACGTTCGGGAAGAAGGCTAAATCTCAGAAATCGGTGATGTACAGTGCGATGAAGATTTTTATGTTCAATGAAATGCCAGATGACATAAGAAAGGAGAAACTACATAGATTAAAAATAAAACTAAGCATATGTGTGCAAGATAAGTTATAATAAAAATGAACATTTTGATCTTGTTTATATTAAAGCATATACAGTAAAACTCCGTTAATTCGTAACCCTATATTTCGTATTTTTACGTAATTTGCACTTTTTTTAAAAGAAAAAATTGCCCTGAAAATAACATTTCATACTAATTTCTGTCTGTAATGTGTAATATTTCAACACATAAAAAGCTGAAATAATGAAGTCATCATGTTTCAGTATGAAAATCACAATGTCAACAGCGGCGGCGCGCACTAAATCACAGACGCAGTAAACTTACGCATTTTTATAAAAATTTATTTCTAATGTTGCATTTAAAAAACTCTGTTTTCATTATTTGTAATTTTTTTTTTAAATTTCGGTCCCGTGAGTTCGAATTAATGGAGTTTTACTGTATATACTTTATATATGCACTATATTAAGATTAAATAAATAAATTCTAAATATTTTGTAAAAAATAACAGACAGCGCGCTGCACTATTCATTATCCACAATCATTTACATTTTTTATGAAAATGGTTAATTGGTACAATTATTTATTTAATTTAGTAAAGATGTTTTCTTGTCACACAGAATACCTTCCCTTGTGCGGCGCCGGGCCATCGGGTGGATACAAGGCGCCCAAGAAGAAGTGTCCAGGCGGAGGCTGCGGCAAATAGATACTACTGTCACATTCATTCCATTGTTGATGAGTTAAGAATCTCTAAAAGAGAACATTATTACTAGTGGATATGTAAATAAAGTGGACAATTTTTATTTTAAATATTTGTATGTGCAGTGTGTGTTTACAAATTCATTACTTTAAAAACCAACTATAACTTCTTGGGTTGATCGAATGACAGCACAGCAACAGTAGTGGGGGAGTTCATTATTTTATATATTTGTAGTCCAGTGCAGTTCAACTGGTGGGCCGCAACATATATTTTGTGAAATATATTATAAATTGATACATTAACCCTATCACATGTTTTTAATAATTTTTTTGGAATAAATTAACATGAATAAAAAGCAAAAAAGTTAATTTTTTATCATCTAAAATTAAATTAACTACCCTGGACACAAATTCTTGTATTCAAACTTCACAGCCAAGATGTGCAATTTATAAATGACTAGAAAAAATCTATTAGATAGATATAAGTGATATCTGTTTATGAATAATCAAAATTGGAAGTCTGATTCAAGATTTGAATATGTAAGAAATATATCCAAAGTGAATTATGGAAAAAAAATTTCAGAAATACATCTATATTTTCAGTAAAATTTAACAGGAATTTGACTTATTATTAGGCACTACGAGAATCATAATGTGAGGATTTAACACCATTGACAATATGGAAGTGGTATAAAATCAAGTAACTGCTCAAATGTTCATCTGATTTCACATAAAACTTCAGAATGATTCCATTCTCCAAATACACTTAGGGCAGGCTGTGTGATCAGTAGTAACTTTTTACCATCGGCCTTAGTAAAAAACGTTTGTGGGTTGTCGGTGTGCCAAATTGACTACTGTCAAAGGATAGATAAGAAATATCGCCTCAGTGTGGCAAGACGTATAATCAAGAAATTATGCTTCATCTATGGGAATTTTTTTTGATCTATGTGTTAATGTCTATTAGCCCTCAGACGGCGGATAAGATTTTCGAGAATCGTTCCCCTGGAACGGCGTGATTTTTAAACATTACGATACTTTCATGCAAAATTTAATTACGCTGCACACAAAATATATACATCTACAGAATAAATTGTAGAATGTGGTCAAATGTTTCAATTTCACAGTAAAATAATAAAAATCAGAATTTGTAAAGTATAATTATGTGTAAAAAATATATTAAAAAAAAATTACTTCAAAAATGCCGCCTCCGTGAAAATAATCACTCACAGAATATTAAGTGTAAGGTTTATCGTAAATATTTTTTCATGTATATTGAGAACCAACTTTAAACTATATTTCTCAATCATTAAAAAAATCCTTGTTTTAACCATATTGTAAACAAATAAATCTAATCGATGCACTCAAAAACTATCCCGGCACGAGCACTAACACAAGCGCACCGGTATGTTCTCATTGGTTAGGGTGACCACACGATAGTATTGCCGAGACATTTTTATTTTGACTAAAAATGTTGGATTGTGTGGTATGCTTTGAAACATTTAGTGGGGCATAAGGTATCTTCACAGTCACTACACCAATATCGAGTTGAAATTCGTCATTTAGGCTGTCGCAAAGTATTCGCACATACAAAACACCGCCAGTACACAGATTGTCTCATGGAATTTGGTGTTTGTGGAATATCTGAGAGAAAATGTCGAGTACTCAGTCTCAAAGGATAATCACTACCTTGTTTAGCTCTCGACGTTGACTCTGGATGGTGGAATTTTTGTAAAATTTGCCTGATTAGTGAAAATCAGTCAAGCACACGTCGTTTTTAGTTTTATATTTATACATCGCGTGAGCATTGATTAATATGACGTCAATTGTACGGAATGCGATCTTCTTGTACCACTTAATTGTTTTTCTCACATTCCACAAACGATATCATCATATCTGACTTATCCACAGCCCATGAGCTTATTATAGATGATGGTTTCGAAATAGGAATTTTGGTTTTGTAATTCACTTTTCCCGTTTCCATTATAGAAGCATCTTGTGCAGTTGTTAACATGTGCACTTCTCTTTTATCATTCCATTTTACGGCAAGTAAACATCCTGATGCCTTCGAGTCGGTTTCACCTTTTGGTACGTCTCCAAATTTTAGCATATTCTTTCTTGTTTTTCTAACCGTCCCACAGGCATTGGTTTTTTGAGTATGCAAATAGCGAAACAATACTGGACTTGTATACCAATTATCCATATAAATTGTGTGCCCTTTTCCCAGGTAATCTGTCATTAATGAGGCCACGACTTTACCCGAGACCCCCAGCTCTTTCGACAACACTTGATCTATATTACTTGCTGGCAGTTCTGTTTTAGCCCCACAGTATATAACAAATTGTAAAACTAAACCCGTTTCACAATTGCATAAAACAAACAGCTTAATTCCAAATTTGTGTCTTTTGGCCGGGAGATATTGCTTTATTCTTAATCTACTTTTAAATAAAACTATTGACTCATCAACACACAAATTTTTGGATGGATAAAAGTATTTTTTGAAATTGTTGCACACAGAATTTACAAAGTCTCTTATTTTATGGATACAATTGTTTTTTTCTTGTTTTTTGTTATCAGAAAAGTGAAGCATACTAAGCATAGCTAAATAACGATCCCGTGGCATCGTCTCGCCAAAAATTGTTGATGAAATAAGCTTATCTGTAGTCCAGTATTGGCTAATTCTACTTTTCTTACTCCTGACCATGAGCATAGTCAAAGCAATAAATATATACATTTCTTCAACATTTACGTTCTTCCATTTATGCATTCGAGAATGCGGAGGAAATGTTTTACTAGCTTAACATCCTCATAGTAACGGTTAGTTTCAATCACTATACTGTTTACGATATCTCCACTTAAAAATAGTTGGAAATAGTCCAGTTCCTGACTCTCTTCATTGAGTTGAGTATTTCGTAAACCAGATTGTTGATTAAAGTCACATAATACTGGACTGAAGCTACTACCATCGTGCCATTCAGACGAGAAATCATCCAATTGTATTTCTGCCGCGGGATCCAAATCCATTACTTCCGAAATATCCATTTCATAATCACTATTTTCTAAATATTCACCTTGGTCCTCTAAATCTATTTTGTCCGGAATGTAATCTTCATTGTCACTCATGGAATAATCAGAATCAATGTCTATAATCGTACTGTTCTACCTCTTCGTCATTCATGGTTGACATAGTAAGAAAATATATATTTTTAAATAAACAATAATTATGACAAAAAGGGTAACGTCAAAGTTCACAAACCAAATAAAAAATCAATGAGTTCAGAGCTCTCTGTCAACTAAATGTTTATAAACAAAAGAAAACAAACGCGAGTCGTATAAATCACAGTTTCAAAAGCAATAACATAATAGGCACCCGAAGATAAACACACACCGACATCAAAAGCGTGTACCGACACGGCGAAGTGGCGCGACATACACAGCTAAGCGCGCACGGAACTGTGTGTGTGACGGCCAATTAGAGCAACGAAATCTGAATGGATACGTGTTACAAAAAAGCTGGTAAATTTAAATCCCCTTACAAAAATGATGTTTTACAGATGTCAAATCACAGAAAATAGATGAAACCATTTAATGAACTTTTTTACTGAGTCTTTTAGCGATATTTTTACTTAATAATTGAAAATGAAAAGGATTAATTCTTCCGAGCTGCATATGTAGTCAGCCGTCCCGTGGGACCGAATATCTCGAGCTGCAAATGTAGTCTCCCGCACACTGAGGGTTAAACAACAAAATTATCATCGGACAATCTCTCATTGCTAAAATAGCGGGATATTGAATGATTAATTGTCGTATACTGGTACTTTATTGGTAACTCAAATTTATTTTCTTAGTATGCATTTCTAATTTGATATATTTTAAAAACCAGATAATGTGATTTAAACATATCAACCCTAGAGGCATAACCAGTTGGGGTTACAGGGGCTTATAAATTTGAAAATGACATCAATATTAATAATAATTTTGCCAACAGCATTAATTTGATTGGGTCGAGACATGGATTTAAATTTTTTGTTTAAACTACTGTAATATATTTTTCCAGGAGAAATAAAATGAAACAAGGAATAGTTATTAAATAAATTTTATTGTTTCTTTATAAATACGTCTGAGTACATTGGGCTGGAAGAACAAAAATTCACCAATCGTCATCTTGAAACCTGAAAAAACTTTGCTTTGTATAATAAGCAGTCTTTTCATTTTATCCTGTCATAATAAACAAAGTATGTTAAACTGAAACATTTGAAAGGAGATATTTGCATCTTTTTTAACAGGTGTTAACTTTTTAACAACGTATTAACTTTAAATGTGAGCCAACAAAAGCCCTTTAAACCATCAATAATTGTTACATAATTTATCCTACTCCTGTTGAAATCTTTAATTGTTATGGTATTTAGTTTTTTTTGTGTCGTGTGTACTGCTAATAGTTTGGGTGAAACATAAACACGTGTTTTATACAAATGTGGATTTTTCCCACCAGACAGTATGAAGCATTGTTAAAATAATTCTAGTGATAAAATAAAGTTGCTAAATACAGTTATAAAAATAACCATCGATTCAAAACATTAAAAAATGTAAAATAAAAGCATCCATTTGATTTGGCCCATTTTGCTAAAAAAAATTATATTAAAATGTATAAATATAACATCTTTTAGATTTCGTTATTACACTATATATACACCCCTTCTGTATATCCAATCATATAAAATAACACAATATTGACTCAAATACAAAATGATGAAGCACAACACAACCATTCCTCAAACTCATTGATTTGTTCGGCGCAATTTTTAATTTCTTATATATTATGTATATACACAAAAGTACGCAGTTGACTAGTAAATTATCTGTGATTTCATTCACTGCGGATGTGTTGAGGGCACAGGTAATTAAAAAAAAGTTTAAAAATGCAATTACGCATGTTGCATACATTTAAAATGTTTATTACAAAATATGTATGGATTTTATCACATTCTATATCTTGATTCTCTGGTTGGACAGTCTGCCGCACCTCTCACTCCTCTCTTGGATCCCCTCCTTTTCACTCTTCAATTGAACGGAGCTGAGTTTATCGACTATGATTAATAAAGTAGGAGTTTAAAACGTATTTAGTTGTGGTGGTCCAGTAATAGTTTAGAATTTTGTGTCTCATTAAAATTTTCCCTTTTTCCAAGGTAATTAATCTCAGCGCTGTTGTTCAATATCAAATGTGAATTATTTTTAATTTGTTCATTGACATTTGTTGGCATTGTTATGTAGCACCATTTTGAGTTCCATTCAATATTGTTACCACATTAAAACTCGCTTACGTCGGCCTCGACAACTTGACACGCCTAGTCGCGTGTTAACATTTCTCCCGCGGCCGCTACATTTCTCTTTATCAGGTAGAAATCGCCAATGACTAACACTTGCGGATTTGACTGCGTGACAGGTTGAAATTGTAAACATTTACTTAAATATAATCAATTACAACTTACACTAAACATACGTAACGGGGGAGCCTGTCCCCGGAACAAACGGAGAGGTGCGATTTCTCTTATTTAGTAAAATACTATTTGTCCCGCGTTTGCTCTCTCGCCAGTTTCGAGAACCAGCTCCCAAAATACAAACTTGATTGATATAATAATGTACTTATTAAAAAATTGCTGCCATCATATTCCTCGATTGACAAACGTGACATCGCCACAAGGTAATTAAAGGATAAAGTTCCACCCTTCACGCTCTGCCCACTTCCATATTGCCAAGCGAGTTACAAAGTTGATCATTTAACATAATCAATCGCATGATTTCAAATTAATATTGTCAACCAATGTAAAATTGATCTTGTCATGGAAAATGTTGTTCCCTCGATGATGAAAGTCAATGTTTATTACTGATGATGTAATGAGACTTATCCTAGAACAGTGGGACGTGTTACTTGTAGCGGTCATGACACTGGGGTGGATTTCAGGTTTCGTCAAAGAACAGCACAGTCAACGGAACTGTATATATATTTTTCAAAATGAGTGATTTTTTTTGACGCATTTAAATCACTCCCCCTACTCATCGGCATGCCACTTTTGTTCAACTTGGCATTCCGCAGTGGACTCAAGCTAATGTTGCTGCCTGCGCCGACGGTGGCCACCACCTCCCCGACCAGCCGACAGCCAGCGCTCGTAGTTCCGCTCCTGCTTGAGCCATTGCTGGTAACGGTACCACCATTCTTCCCACTTGATGTAATCCGACAGTGACAGTCCTGGAAGTGCAATATTAGTCATTAATTATAAAAGTCCAACTATGTATTCCCTGGAGATTTAATTGTGATAAAAAAAAATATTTTTTCAAAATACAGTGGAAATTAGTTATAACACTGGTTTGCGGGGGGCGTATCTGACCCACGTTAAATGATAACAGCGATAAACAAATTGTCCAAAATTATAATTTTTATAAATTTAATGAACATCTACATCTATCTTCTACACATTATTAAAGTCGTAAGGTATATTCGGAAAAGTTTGTATGTCAGGTTGTAACAATATTCATCACACACGGAAAACACTGTAGCTTGCGAGCCATCTGTGGTACGGGAACTCAGTAGAACAAGAAGAAGAAAAACTCTCGAAAGCTGGTAGTGAAATGGACTGGTCAAGTTTTATTCTTTTCACAGATAAATCAGTAGGTACCAGAAGCCCAGGAATTCAGCACTTACTTATCTTAGTAGAAGAATTGAAGAAGAAGATGGTGAAGAATGTAATAGAGGCGTATTTATGAAATATCTTGATATTTTTTTGAACCTAGACACTGGGCCAACCGCACCCCTATACATACGTTAAGATAACTTATGGGGGGCGTGACCTTGAGATGCATTATTTTTACATTTATTTTATTAAGAGCGACGCTCTAATTTCTAAACTGTCCAAAATATTTTGTTCCAGTCTTCTTACATATTAATTATTTTACCATAGCAGAATGTATTACGCATTTAAAAAAAGGATACATTAATTCTACCACTTATTCTGTTCCCACCACACTTGATTTTTTGTTTATACAGTAAAACCGCGATATAACGAAATCCAAGGGACCAAAAAATAAAAATTCGTAATAACGAATTCCCACATATAACGAAATAAATTTAAAAAATCCTACAACTATATGTTACGCGCCGTCGCAAAAAAATGTTGCGCGGCTTCAAAAAAGATCGCAAATTCTGCAAACAAAGGAGGAAGAAGGCCATAGGGAACTGAATACCTACATATTTTTAGTAGTTTTGTTATTAAAACAGATAAGCAAATGGATAATCAAAGGAATTAAATTAAGAACAGAACCTATTCAACACCAATTGGAAGATATTTTTGTAAATTCCAGAATATTGCAAACACAAAACAATATTTTAATTGTGATTAGAGCCTCTTCAAACATAAAAATTTGACAGTTGAATCGCGGCATTTTTATAAAATGAGTCGTATATAAATTAGGAAGGTAATTATCGGTTACGGCGGCAACCACTTCAAAATATATTCATTAAAATTGTTCACTTAAAAATTATCGTTAACATTGTTCACTTAAAATCATCGTTAACATTATTTGTGCGATGGTTAAAGTTTTGCGGGAATTATCACGTACTGAAGCCATTTTAAGGTTTCACAAAATATTAGGAAATGTACTTTAAATAATAAATTACGCTACACTAGTATGTATACGCAGATTTCAGTAAACACACGAAAACAATAGTTAATAGAAACATAAAATGCCGTACAAAAATAGTCCATAAAATATTTTAACGAATTATTTATATTATTGACGAGTTCACACGAAAACAATTGTCAAACGAAAATGAATTTATGTAAATATTCAGTTCGGTCATGCAATAATCGCGTTAAAAGCGGAACAAACTTAACTCTACAGACGTTACACTGAGACTGACATTCCCAATAAGTACATACTGCAACTTTCGGGGGTTCCTGTTAATTTTTGTATTTTCCAGCTGTTTGGGTCTGGGATTGCAATATATATTAGAGGCGTATGCGTACGTAAAACGTGTCCAAGTGAACGCCGCAAGAATTATGTCAAATGGTTTTATGGGCCTACTATGAACCCAAGAAGAAGTTTGAATTGTTTTACTACCTCGTCGGCAGACCGCCGCGCACCGCCGAAAAGGCCATAAAACCGTTCGCATACGGCAGATGCAGCGGCGCGGCTTTGTAAGTGCGAAATAATATTTTCATCTTTTAACATTTTTTTATTTCGTTATAAATTTACGTAAATATATTGGCATTTTTTCGTACGGGACAAAAATGATTTTGTTATAAATATTAACGGGATTTCGTTATATAAATGCATTTTTGTATGAAAAATTGGTTTTAGGGACTAAATTTCGATTTTTTTTTCGATATACGTCATTTTTCGTTATATCGGGTTTCGTTATATCGCGGTTTTACTGTATTGGTTAGTTTAAGTGCGATTTTAATTTTGAAAAATTCCACTGTTAGCAGAATGTATTACGCATTAAATTTTTTTTTTCATATTTCTACCACTTCTGTTTCCATTACACTGGGTTTTTTGATTATATTAGTTACTTTAAGTGTGATTTTAATTTTTTTAAATTCTACTGATAGCTAAATTTGTTATGCATTGAGATTTTAACTTTTTCACTTCTTATTTTCCTATCAAAATACTTTTTATGGTTTTACAAAGTGTATTGACGATTAATTTTTTTTTTTAAATATGGAAATTGACAACTGAGTACTGCGTCTCTGCAGGGTAAGTTTGCGACCGTGCGACAGCCGGTGTGGGTAGGCTAGTAACATATTAAACTTTTAAATTAGGAATAATCTCCGTTATCATAGACTACATTTTACAAGTGACTGTCCACGATAATAAATTGATTTAGTAAAAGTAAAATTCTTTATTATTTTAAGATCTATTCTAGATCTACCTACCTTGATGTGTTTGTATGTGTTTTTTACGTTGGGTGCCTTAAAACAAAAATGAAAAAAAAGACCTGCGGTATATTCAAATGTGTGTTATAACCGGCTTCTACTGTATAAGTAAATATATACAGTAAAACTCCGTTAATTCGTAAATCATGGGACCAACATTAAAAAAAATCTGAATTACAAATAATGAGAACAATTTGTTTGAAAGCAACATTAGAAAGAAATTTTTAAAAACGCGTTGTCAGTTTACTGTATACGCGTACGCGGCGCCGCTGTCAACACGGAGACTGTTTATTATTTCAGCTTTTTATGTGTCGAAATGTTTATCAAATATATTAAAAACAGGCTTCTTCAAACGATTCACCAATAGTTGACGCAATAAAATTACGGACATTTTAAATTGATTAATGGTCAAACTCGCCTTTTCCATCAAAATTGGGCAAGAAATTGGAATATTAAAAAGCCCGTGAAAAACTTTTGAATCTTCATGCTTCGTTCAAGTTTGAACTCAGAAAGGTATTCAGGATTTAAATTTTCCTGCTAATTTAGTTCTACTGTATTTTTAAATTTGCCTGTAGAACACAATTCGGATAAAGATGCAATTTCTAGAATACAATGAAATAACATTATCTAATTTATTCATAAACTTCAAAAGAACCAGACATACTGTGCATAAGTGCCGCCGCACTCTGACATTTTAATTATGGAGCAGCAAACTGAAAGTCATTGAGGCCTGCAAATCCAACACCACATATTTGGTAATGCGCATTGAACAGATGTGAATTATTTAGATAGTGTTATGGAAATAAATTTAAAAAAAAGTAGAAATCCTTGATTACCTCTGAGATAGCCCATTTTTTTGTAGTAGTCATAGCGAACGCGCACATCGTCCCAGCAAGGCATGCCTACAGGTGCCGAGGCCATCAGTTCTTCAGGGTAGTGACCCTCGGGTGCCGGGGAATGTCTGGAGGTATGAAAAAGACTCGAGTACAATATTAAACAAATTTATGATTGTTTTTAAAACATTTTTTATGTTTTTTTAAATAATGTTTCACACATTCCCTATTCAAAACATGATATTTTCAACTACGCTGGATTTTACATTGTCAAACCCAAATCTGCACCATAAATACCGTTCACAGATGACAAGTAGAAAAATGTCTATTAGATGGCTTAGATTAGCTGTATACATATGACGAGATATAACTGAGAATGATAATCCTACATCTTTTAAATTCATCAACAAAAACAGCGTGATGATAAATTAGTTAGAAATTTTATAACTTTTGCAGAGTTCATTAGTTATATGCTGGCGTGTCATCAATGACATACTCAATGATACTGTGTTATAAAAATACACTGGAAATTCTCAAGTTGCAGCAGGTACTCACGCAAATCTGTGCGGAGGCTCCTCCTCGGGTTGTGTGGTACGCTCTTCTATGCGCACACTCAGCGATCCCCCCTCGCCAGGTCCTCTCCTCGTGATGTGCATGTTCTCCATGAGGCTGCAGCGATCTGCAGACCATTGTGCCATCTTGCCAAATCTCTCGGACAACGTCAACCTGAAATATGAAAGCTTATTTATTATAAGTGAGTCAAGAAATGAGGATTGAGACTATTTACGCAGCGTTTGACTCCTTTGATTTTTGTTATGATATGCCACCTGTTTTACACAGTATTGGCGAAGTCATCACTTAACTTGCTCAAACACTGTCTTCTTCACAAATAAAATTAGCCTCAACTTGGCATGTTGATTTTTCCCTTTTGACAATATAATCAATGATTAAACTTTGCTAATTTTTTGTACAGTTCCTGATATCCAGAAATGCAATTCTGAAGCTTGCGTTGAAACTTGAATACTCGTTCAGAGTTATCATCTTTTCAATGAAATGGTTTGCAAATTTACTGCTTACACTTCACTTGCAGTGAGGGTGACCGAAGTTTCATTTTCTTCCGATTCATTTTTGTTTTCTTTTTCTTCGACAGTATCAAGAGTTATTATATCAATGATATCCTTGTCATTCATGACATTATCCTTTGCATTATGCTCATTGATAATTTCTGAAAACAATGGAGGGGAGAAACGCATCCAAACATGCCCAATTTCACTTGGTTTCGGCTGAATTGTACTGGCGCAGATTGTGTTTGCATATACTGACAAAATTCTCCAAATTTCCTTTCAACATGTCAAATTGGACTGAAATAGTTATTTAAAAAAAAAAGCTTCTTAAAATATAAACTGCGTAACTTCAAAACCGCATAAAAAGAAACCTGAGTGTATATATAATTACTTCAGAGTTGTAATGAAACACATTAATACCTATTTTTAAAAAAAACGAGTTATCGTAAATCGTTATTAACTTTTTTCTTGATTTTCGGTCCCCCCAATTTCGAATAAACGGGATTTTACTATATGTACATATAAAATCAATTTTATCGATAAATATTGTTGTTGTTACCGAGATTCAAACCTGAATCTCTTCCAATTCGAAGAATGTGCATTACTGATTATGCTATAGCATCATGGTGAATTGATTTTATATGTATATCTTTCCAATTAATACATTTAATTTGTATCAGAAATAAAGTTGTTTGTATTAATGAGCTTTTACTGTAATTGCCAAATAGATGGATACTAGTCGCCACCGCATGCTAATAAATGCCAAATAGATCGATATACAGACCAATAGTTGTCAAATAGATCGAAATACATGCCGATATTTGATAAATAGATCGATACTAGAAGCTGTCACTTCGACCCGTGTCGATAGTTTGCACTAATTACTCCTACTAATACAGCGTTTTCGAGGTGTTTTCACAGAATATGGGATAAAATACATATTTTTATTGAAATTGGCACCATTGTTTACGATTTTTTACTAATCTCGTGAATTTCAAATTCATAAAGTTGATCTACTGTCTCTTGAATTCGAGTTAACTGGGTTTCGTGTAATTCTAATAAAAAAATTTTTGGTCCCTTGAATTTTGAATTAACAAGGGTTTACTATAATTATGTTTTGGTTTTATTTATAACTTTCCTAATTGATTATTTGTAGTGGTGTCCATATATATATATTAAGAGTACCGGACGAAAACGTTGCGACATAAACAAGGGTCTGTTTAGTTATTAGTTGTGTTTCTTATATCGAACCATCAATATGTTTTCTACGTTGGTTTGGTAGGTCAACATCTTAAGATCATCTTTCAAAACTTTTTTTTTTCTTTGCTATATTTTAAATGGAGGGCTTTCAACCGGACAAAAGTTATTTGCGAAACTGCCTGCTGTACGAGTTCCATCAAAAAACACCCCATCGGCTACTATGAAAAAAATGTGCAGTTTATATAGCGATGTACAATCTATTCATCAGTGTCAGAGGTGGTATAAAAAATTTGAAAATGGAAATTTCGATTTATAAAACAAGCCTCGAGAGAAGAAGGGAAGTGTATGACGATATTTTGAGGTGTGAAGTTGAAACAAATTCAACAGATAGCAGATACACTCAGATACTCTTGGTCAAGCGTGCAAAAACATTTTTAAAAAATTGAAAAAATCCATATACAAGGAGTTTGGATACCGCACGATCTGAGCGATAAGAATAAGACTGAAGGTGCGGACGTGCGAGAACTTGATTGAATTAGAAGAAAAATCGCAATTTTTCAGAACTCTGATAACTGGGGATGAGAAGTGGGTTACGTATTCGAACCAAAATTCCAAAAAACAATGGCTCTCAAAAAGACAGACACCGAAGCCGATACCAAAACCGAATCTTACAATGTAGTGGGATTTCAAGGGGATCATCTATTACGAACTGCTTCCATATGGCCATATCATAACAGCCGAGATTTACTGCAGCCAACGCAACTGTTTAAATGAGACAATATAAACTAAAAGACCGCCAATATTCAGAAGAAACAATTTTTTTTTTCAACACGACAACGCTAGACCGCATACCACAAAAATCACACGTGATAAATTAAAGGATCTAGGATGGAAAGTAATTGCCCATTCACCTTAGCCCCATCTGACTACCACCTGTTTCGATCGATGCATCATTATCTGTCTGATAAAAATACAACAATATGGACGATGTAATATCGGGACTCGAGCAATATTTTTCATCTAAGCCTGCTAGTTTTTATTCAAATGGTATTAAAAATCTTGTAAATAAGTGGAAGAATTTCGTATATTTTAAATAAGAAATAAATATTTTATCACTATAGTTGTATTTTTATTTAAAACGCGACATTTTCGTCCGAGACCTCTATTATATATATGTATGCGTTAAATTGATGAAGCTAATATCAAGTGCTATACCTAGTATCGGGCTGGTGTTGTGTGCTGTCTTCCTCACTGCTGGAGTCATCTTCGCCACTGGACTCCCCGGCCAGGGCGGCGGCGATGGCTCCAGGGCTCACAGCACCTTCTTCACGTTCCTTAGCCTTCTTCTTGGGCCGCTCCCCCTCTTTCTTAATGCGCATCTTCAACTGAAACCATATTACAAAGTTATATCACAGTACCTGTCAAACATTAAAGAAAAGATTAATCATTTTTTGAACTATTCTTATCTTTCGCACGCATCATACAACACACTCTCAAACTCTAGGTTTCACACATAAGAAATAAACATGTATGTAATATTTCATATCTATATATACGATTCAGATAATATAATGCAAGACCATCATTCAGAATACTATTCTACCTTGTGAGGCGGGCGATCCGGGTGGGGTGGAGGTGAAGTGGGCGCGACAGGCGGGGCGGGCTTCTCGGGGCGGCGGCTCTTATGGTTGGGCGCCAGCTGTGTTCTCTGCCACTCAAGAACCTGGGAGGAAACGTTCTTTACTGTCTTGTGAATTTTTCCGTCTCAAGATTTAAATATGAATGTACTATACCACTTTGATAAATAAACATTAATTAATTAATTATATTACCATATTCTCTGGGAAATAACGTACACAGCAAGTTACAGAGCCGGCGTTATTCCTTATTAGATATAACTTATACAGGCATTAAATTGCCTTATTTCTAGGGATGATGTGCATCAATATCTTCTTTTTTTAAAATCGATCTGTTGATTTTGAAAATTTAATCATTTTTCTCATTGAAATAGCAATAATTATTAGCACATCACATTGTACATAATTCCCAATCTTCCAATTTCCAGTAAGTAGCCTATCGATAATCTAAGTGTTAAAACACATTGCTAAATTCTAATCTGAATAATAATGTATGTTGTTGGTCTAGTGGTTAAAACGCTGGTCTAGTGATCTAGTGGTCAGTTGTTTGCGCCTCATTCCGGGAGACCAGCAAGTCAGTCCTATTTTCATAGAACAAGTGTTCAGCTTTGTTTGAAAATACAGTAAAACCGCGATATAACGAAATCCAAGGGCCCAAAAAATAAAAGTTCGTAATAACGAATTCCCACATATAACAAAATAAATATAAAAAATCCTATTATATGTTACGCGACGTCGCAAAAAAATGTTGCGCGGCTTCAAAAAAGATCGCAAATTCTGCAAACAAAGGAGGAAGAAGGCCATAGGGAACTGAATACCTACATATTTTTAATAGTTTTGTTATTAAAACAGATAAGCAAATGGATAATCAAAGGAATTAAATTAAGAACAGAACCTATTCAACACCAATTGGAAGATATTTTTGTAAATTCCAGAATATTGCAAACACAAAACAATATTTTAATTGTGTTTAAATGTAGAGCCGCTTCAAACATAGTTTGGGCATGAAACATAAAAAATTTACAGTTGAATCGCGGCATTTTTATAAAATGAGTCGTATATAAATTACGAAGGTACTTACCGGTAACGGCGGCAACCACTTCAAAATATGATACTATGAACCCAAGAAGTTTGAATTGTTTTACTACCTTGTCGGCAGACCGCCGCGCACCGCCGAAAAGGCCATTAAACCGTTCGCATACGGCAGATGCAGCGGCGCGGCTTTGTAAGTGCGAAATAATATTTTCATATTTTAACATTTTTTTATTTCGTTATAAATTTACGTAAATGTATTGGCATTTTTTCGTACGGGACAAAAATGATTTTGTTATAAATATTAACGGGATTTCGTTATATAAATGCATTTTTGTATGAAAAATTGGTTTTAGGGACTAAATTTCGATTTTTTTTTTCGATATACGTCATTTTTCGCTATATCGGGTTTCGTTATATCGCGGTTTTACTGTAGTAAGAATATCAATGTGACATGTATTCCGTGAACACATATGTTAATAAATGTTTAATGGGGATGTACATTTTTTAATGATTTGTTAGTTGCAATTCTTTTTTCAGAAAAAATATTCCCATCCAATGCTACAATTTATGTTGGAATATTTGTAAACTAATTTTTTCTATTAATAAAATACCGGTATTTTATTTTAAAAATAGAATTTCCATCCATATAACTAGATAGCATGGTATCTAACTAGACATTTAGTATCAACGAAATATGCAGTATTCATACATTTTTTGCCAGTTGTTAAAAGCAAATATGTACAAATATTTTGATTTAGAAAATAAGGCAATTAGATTTTTTACTATCGTCAGCATGGCCTCACTTCTGTATGCAATATAGACTAGGAAATCGTAGAAATTTGACAAAGTCAGTTAGAAAGGCCACATTTTCCATGTTGGATAAGTTGAAAAATAAATAAACAAATAATAGATATCTCATAGAGATGAAGTTATTTTTTATTATATTTAATGGAAATATATAGAAGTACAAGGCTTAAATATAATTTTAAAAAATAGCTTTGTCTCTGAGATATCTATTATTTTTTTAATAACAGTGCCTTTGTGGGTAAAAATAATCAAATATTGAAAATGAAATGTTTGTACCTTTTCATCGCGTGTCCTCTTCTTGGCAGCAGCTGCTTCCAGTTCCCTCGAGGTCAGCGGAGGGTTGGCAGGTGGAGGCGGCTTGGGTTTCTTGGTCGTGGACACGTTTATCCTCTGCGGAGGCGCTGATGAAACAGTACAAAGATTCAATACTTCAAAAGTTAAAAAAAAATATTTTCTTCTTCTAGGGTTGTTGTGACTGTCGATGAAGTTCATTAAATAAAAAGTAAATATAGTTTCAGCAACCCGAGACACGTGAATTGTGAGGAGTGCTCGAGTTCCAGGCCTGATTGTAAATGTTTGAGATCTGATATTGATGCTGAACAGAAAAATCACCATATGAAATGTTAAGCATTTTTCTTGTTGCAATAGCAATTATTTACGTCAGCATATAATATATCTACTATTGTGTTCTACTTAATTCACAGCTTATTTCGGACAATTTAATGTGTAGTCAAACACACCCGAAATCAATTGTGAAAAATATCTATAATTTTGCATTTTCTTTGAAGCTGAAGATGACATGTTGCGTAATAATGAGATGCATATAAGAAATATTTCGGATTTGGAAAGGTGTGGTGGTGACTTTTCTATCAAATAATTTTATTACTTTCTAATTTTGTGATAATCAAAGATTGACTATGTTTTAAAGAAAAAGTAGAATAAACAAAATTCTAAATTTAACAAAAAATCAGTGAGTAATACAGCTTACTAACCTGTGGATGAGGCTGCAACGGCCGTGCCTCTCCTCAGGCTGAGGGTGGACGGGCCAGCATTGGCGTTGCCCGAGTTGAGCGGCTTGGTCAGTCGCTTGGGCGGAGGGGGAGGAGGCGGTCGCTGGGGCGGCTGACCCGAGGGACGGGACGAGGAGCGCGGCACGGAGAAAGAGCGCGATCTGCAACAGTGATTGCGAAAAATTAAACATACTTTTCACATTCAAAATGTAAAAATTTATCCATCACATAATTTTTTCCCCCTTGCAGAAAAAAACAATTTGATTTGAATAAAGTAAAATGTCTTGTAACCTCATTTTAAGATTAGATTAGAGATCATCTTATATGAATGTACGCTTTAAATAATGAGATTGCGTGTTCTTTATTCCACATTCACAAGAAAGTAAAATAGAGGATGGTGGGGGGGTGGGACAGTGCTTACCTGGAGCGGTGCTTGTTGTTGTGTTTATTCATGGAACAGACCGAGCAAGAGTCATCGGAACAACTGCTGAGAGATGAGGCGATCGGTGACCTGGCAGCCTGCAAGGATGGTAATGACACATGAGTACATGTACATCCACTAATACCTGTGGTCTACGTGAGTGGAAGTTTACATTTTCACTTATTTTTATCACATGAAGAGTCAAAATATTAACGGAATTTATAATTATTTATTATGAAAGTGGTCTGGTTTATAAGTGAGTTTATCAATTGTTTCGCATCACATGGTTTTAAAATAATACAATATGATCCAAATTGTAACAATTGTGAAAAATTTTAAGTGTTATATTCAGTCCATTGTTACGACGTTCAACGGTGTTCCGCTAGTGTTTATTTTGATAATAGTCATTTCAACTTTAAATTTTTTTATTTCCTTGTAAGCAACATGCAGCATTTATATGTTGAAATAAATTAGAAATCTAGTAGGCTAAATAAATTTGGAAACATTGTGCTGTGTAATATAAAAATATATTTTAATTAATTCAAACGCAAACCTTCAAATATCTTGAAACAAAAGAAACATGTCTTAGACCACTTTAATAATAATGGGCACAATTAGAGGGTAATTTTAAAAATAATATTTGTGAAATTTAGGATGTATTCCTCATTTTCCAAAAATAATCATTCAATCAGAATAGGATCAAAATGTCCATCAATCTGAATAGCTGTCGCTATTCCCACCCACACACTACTTAAATCATGTTATCCATTACCAAGGGACAGATTTTAAAGTAATGTGTACTAACCCTTCTCTGGGGAGGTGGAGAGGGTGGCCTCCCCCTCCCAGCGGCACGTGCCCTCTCCCTCTCACGATCTCGTTCCCTCTCTCTGTCCCGCTCCCTCTCACGATCTCTCTCGCGGTCCCGGGATGACGACACCACGGCCTGGGAGCTGGAAGGAGGCTCGGGACGGCGATGGGACGAGGATGATATGACAGCACCTGCAAAATGAGACGTTTATTACTTTTCTTACATTATTACGCCAAACATCAACCTCATCATCTTTTCACAAGAAAAATAGGGTGTGAACTGAATATCCCTTATCCCAAAATAAAGTATAGCAGAGTGCTCAAATTATGGAGTCCAGGCGCTATCATCCTGCACTTGTATATAATTAAATCGAATTCTGTGCATTATATTCATTAACCAGTGCCTAATAAGTGCAAATATTTTAATTCGTCCCAAGGCCAAAGTGTGTTGAAAAAACCTGGATAATTGTTTTTTAAACTAAAATCTAAAAAAATAATTAAATAAATATAAGCTCAGGGAATGTAATTTTTTTGGATATATATTTACGTCCTTGGGCAGACAATAGTTGAGGAAGATTTTCAAAATCCCGTTTATTCGAAATTCCCCTAAGTCGATGTTGTAGAGCAGAATGTGGTCCCTCTGGAAAGTTTTCATACTAAATTGTACTTATAAATCGAATATCGTTATTCAAAGCTATTTTTGAACCCTATTTTTCGCCTAATTCGATTTTTTTGTCAGATGTCAGCAATCTGGAAATACTCATGTGCTACGCGATGTGCCTGTCCAAAGTCCAAGACCATCAAAATGGGTAGTTCCGCCACTATACTGATTCACGACGCATAAAGTTAATTCACATTGTTTGTTTTCTCATATCATGTGCGTCCTTGATTTGAAATATTTATTTTCCTTACCACGACGCATTAACTTAAGGTCGCATGCTTTTTTCTCTCGCTCGTTTTCTTTACATTAGAATAAGATAGCAAATATTATCTTTGCACCCTTCTAGGTAACGCAGTTCTCTAGTTCTCCCAGCTGCTAGCTGCGTATGTCAGTGCTTGTCAATCTTCTGTTCTGTATTATTATTTTTGTTTACGTAGCGTTTGTATATTTTGTTGTACAAACACTAGTACGCAGTTGAGTTCCTCAGATTTCCGTGTTATATAAATTGTTTAATTTGTATTCATTTTGATACAGACATTTCTCTTTCTATTTAAGTTTAGTGTCAAGGCATTTTAAAGAATGTGTAGTTAGTGTTTTTCAGATTTTCTCATATCTCGTTAATTATTTTATTGCCATTGTTTTATATGTAAAGAAAACTATTTGTTTTTCTCTAATATTTACATGTTAGACATTTTGAAATTCGCGAATACGTGGTTTGCGTTCCTTAGACTTTTCCGTATTTTATAAATTTAAATTAAAACATTTTTATGATTTTGACTGATAATTTTATATTTTCGATAATAGCATTAATGCAAAACTCGTACAAAACGTCGACAGTTGCTTAAAAATCAAATTAATACAAGAGATTGACAAAAAATATTATCCAAAATTAATGAGGTTGTCGACAATATTAAACATGATGACAGAAAAAACGTTGAATGTTGAAAGCCGAGTGCCAAATGTCGCCGCGACCACCACAAAACAAAAGTTTTAATAGCACTGGAAACTTTTGTTGCTAACTTCAGTGGAGAAATGGCGGGCTGACAAGTTCGACTATTGTCGTAATTAAAAATGGCGTGAAAAGATAGTCCATTATAATCGTGTATTTAAAAAAATAATATTGTGATTTGTTTACACTGTATTTTGACAACTTGTTTGTTATTTTTAAATGTGTGGATGGATATAAGTGTATATAATTACTTCGAGTTGCTATGAAAAAAGTTAGTATGTAAAAAAGAATTTTTATATTCATTATCCTAAATCGTTATTGAAACTTTTTTCTTGATTTTCGGTCCCTCAACTTCGAATAAACGGGATTTTACTGTATTTGTAAGGTCATATTTAAAAAGGTGAGACTCACCATTATCCCTGCTCCTAGGGTGGTGTGGTGTTGTTGTGGACACGAGCGGCGGGGAGCGCCGTGCAGGCGGAGGCGATCGGCGGGCGGGGCGCGGCGAGCGTGACCGGCGCGGACTGGGTGACCGTTCCGCCTCCAGATAGAGCTGCTTGTAGCCAGTGTGACGCCACCTACAATCACCATTTGCACCTTCAATCTGTGACTCAGAACCTCCGGTGTGTAAACAATTCTAATTCTAAATTATATTTTAAAGATGTGGAACTGTGATGGCTTTCTCCAAACCAATGCTTGAAAGATTTCTGGGAAATTAATTTTAATTAAATAATTCTTATATTATGAAAAGACTATATAAAATTCTAGTCGTTATTACATGGTGTTACCCTATGGCTAATCTTTTAATTCCAACAGTCCTTCTGCATGCAGTGTCATATTGACGTTTCATTTATTTCCAAACAATTTGCTTGTTTGTACGGGTCCAATTTGTTTGTTCTTATCTTACTGAATTGAATATTTCCCTACTCAACTGTTTTGTTAGAGCTGTCTTTACGACTGTGCTTTTCATGGATTTTGAAAGGAATTTTTTCTTGCCAAACTGCTTTATGAACTATGACTAAAAACTAAGTGCAATGGCAATGGCTCAATTTTTTATATATATGATGTATTCCAATGTCATTTCATTTTGTAGTTTGTATAGCGATAACGGATAATCAACACAAATATTCTTTGGGTCGATTATTACCAATAATATTATTAAAACATTAAATGAAATTATTTCTTTTCAGTTTCATGAGTTTAGAGTATAGTAATTTATAAAACTATTTCCTAAATATAAGTTTTTGACTACTTTCAAACTTAATGAAACATTTTAAATATCTGTTGTTTGAAGGGGGAAATGTAGATAATATTTTAAGTGAAATCGAAAGCAGAAAACAGTATAGAACAATAAAAGAACATGATTTTTGAAGTGACTAATTCACAATTATTTTCTAAATTTAAATACCTACTCAGCATCGTCAGTAATAGCATAACCTAAGTTTATGCCTACTGCATGTCACTGTTCTATAGTAATTAATAAGTAAAAGTATGTATGAATACCTATAACTGTTATAAAAACCCACTTTTTATCACCAAATAAATAAATAAATTCTACAAAAATAAAAGTAAAGGAATTACCTATTGGGATCCTTTTCCTCCACCTCCAGCAGCTTGCGGTCCCAGCTGCCCGGAGAGGCAGCGCGCGCTCTCTTCATCACATTGTCAATCTCCTTGCGACGTCCCGCTGGCAGCGAAGGGTCTAGGGATTCACAACTTACTTAATATCATTTGCTCCCGGTGTTATCAATTTAAATAGTGGATAGACAGCACTGAGAAAAATATAGTATTTATCTCAGGTAATGAAAAATGATCTAGGCACTGAACCAAAGCTGAAATTGAAATATTTCAGCATAGATTTTCACCAAATAAATCAGATACTAGAAAGTCTCAATAATTAATAAGCTTGCACAAGAAGGTGTAATTGTCAGGACAGAAGAATGTGAATCGGATAATTAATGTGATAGTAAATCAGTAAGTTAGATTTATTATTTTGCAGAGATATCATGAGAAAGAGGGTAATTGAAATAATACATTTACTTCATATAATAATAATTGTTACGGTTTTATCACATAGCACTCCAGATAAATTATTATTTTTATTTTTAGGTTAGTCCAGTGATAGCGAACCTATGACACGTGTCAAAAGGACACAACGTTTTGGGTGGCCCGCCAGCATTCATCAATACTCGAGGTACCGAAGAATTGGCCCATCATGAAGCCTACCAGTCGTCCACCGTTCATCTACTCCATAACAAAGCTTGAATTTGTCACTCTACATATCATTCTCCCGCTTTTGATCCTTAATTTATGAAAAAAAATGATTAATTGATATCAAATCAAATACGTGTTCCATATTTTTATCTGCTTAATTCAAATATATTTTTTTATAAATGAAAATGTAAAAAATAGTTAGTATGAATAGATATTTAAAAATAAAAGTATTTTTGTTGTGCAGTTAACTTAGGTATTTTTCGAATTTTAGACACCAACCCCAAAAGGTTAAAAAAAATAAATAAAAAATCACTGGTAGTCAAAGCATACTGTGAGTAAAATGTAGATTTGACGCATTTAATACCTATACTAGCAGAAAAACAATTGGCTATTGCTAGTAATATGTATACCTTAGAGCTATCTTAAATTGATATTATTATCGTCAGAATATTACTAACAGCATGAACACGGAGGATATAGTGAATTTAAAGAAATGAAATAATATTGACAGGTAAAAAAAAACTTGAGAAAAATAATTAAAATCTCAAATGAATATGATATTTCATATCCAAGAATTATTCACAACAGTTTTGACATTTATTAGACATCAATGACATTAGTAAAAAAAAAAAAGGTGAAAAAAAAGTTTAAAATTTGAAATAACTACATCATATAAGTTCGAAAATTTGTCATCAACTTACTGTCCGTGTGGTGTAATCGGTTAACGTATTTCCCCGGATAGGAAAGGATGCAGATTCGAATCCCAGTAGCAACAATATTTTTTCGATAAATTGAATTTTCCTGTATATCTTTCTAATTGATACATTTCATTTGTATTAATATTCATTATTTGTTGCTAATCTGTACTGCCGTCTAGCAGACTTCTAAAGAAAAAGGACAATAACATTGGATACAATGAATACCAAGCGCAATATATATATTTAGATAACGACATTCAAAATAAATTCATTCTGAAAAATTATCTCTTAAGCGAAACCTAGTGTAGAGAAATATAAATGTCTCATTTTAATTTGTTCTTAAGCTCAAGAATAAAACTATTTTTTGATTTTTTTTTTCAAATTAACCTGATAAATTTAATTGTTTATATACCATTAAAAATGCGTGTTCCTACAAAGAAATCTAGATAAAACAAGGCACGTGGCAAGGCGTGACTGCATAAAATCAAATTAAAATGCTGCCTTATGGAAAAGTTTCAACAGCAAACAGATGCTAGCAAAGTCGTAAAATAGAACATAATTTTTCTTACTGAATTATGTCAATGGGTAACTAAGAATAAAATGTTTGAAAGTCAAATTTATTTTTCATAAATGGAAAATCTAAAATATTATTAGTGTAACACTGATATTACTGGGACTAAGTAACACATATCTATTTTATAGAGATCATAAATATTGGTTATATAATTATTAGTTTTCTTTTATATCAATAGTTAGGTTACGATTGACAACATTTCATAAAAAAAATATATTTTTAACAATTTGAAAAAAAAAACAAAATAATAAAATGAAAATAAAAAAGAAGGTATTTGTTAATACTGTGGATGTTCCACCCTGTTAATTTAACATAATCTAACAAATTAATACAACGGAACCCCAATTTAACATGCCCGGAATTCACGTTTTTCCTCCATTTGCATGTTATTTCTGTAGTCCCATGTCATTTTAGTATATTTAAAACACTATTTTACATGTCTTTCCCGCGATTTACATCTAAAATTTATTCAAATTTCGACAAAAATTAAATACGTCCAACGTTGCACGTAGTGGAAATTGATGAAATAGTGGACAGTCGTATAAATGAAAACCTTCCGACGAAGAAGTGTCCGCTCATCCCGTCAACCCAGTTCATACAAAGGACGATGCCATGAGGCATATTGAAGGTCTCAAAACATATTTTACTAATATTAATTATGTGCCACCTTTAAATTAATTTATAATATTGAAATAACTATTCCAAAACAAAGACAACAACAAAACAAAGTTAACAACAAAACACACGCAGCAAAAAAACAATTTGATTTTTTCAATAAAAACTAAAAATATTTTTCTGTTTTACATTTTCCCTGTTCACATTTTTTTTTATCGGTCCCTTCAAAAACTTAACATGTATTATTATTTATTTTAATAAAAAAAATATATAATTGGGTGCTTTCACCTTACACTGTCGATATTCCAAAAGTATGATGTGAGTGCTAAAAAGAGTATTGTGCATTTACATTATAATTGTGCCAACATTATCAATATTGTGACACTGAAATGATTCCAAATTCGGTCTGAGGTATGAATTATCAAAGGATTTCAGATGAATTACTACTACTTAAATAATCAACACAATAAATTGAACTTGATTTTTTGTTTCTATATTTAATTTTTCCAAATAATTGGATAGTCGTTTCGGCTGTATAGACCATTATCAACAAAATTTAAGTAAAAGTCTATAATATTAATGCTCTTAAATGTTTAGTCCACGTAGCTCAGTTTAACAAAACCCCTGCTATAACTTTAAAAAGTTAACTACTTAAACTAATGTAATCTTGTACTGTGGAATTATTATATTATTGGTTGGTGTGTAAAGGTCATATCTACTAATTACTTAATAGTTTTAAAAAAAATAAAATCTAATGTATAACTTCAGATATAAATGAATAATAAAAATCCACATTTTCATAAAAACTGCGAAAATTTGAATTATCATTAAGTGGCACCTTAAATTCTTTGTATTTCAGGGTATATGTTATTAAATCATTGAATGTTTCAACACAGTTAGTTTTGTATTTTTCATTAATTAAAAACTTAAAATAGCTATATTCTTCTAATGTTTTGCCTAGATAATTTTCATTGTTGATTTTTTATACTATCTTTTCCATGCTCTATGTTCAAATTATTTCTCAACACCGTAAAGTTCAAAAAATTCCAGTCTTTTATACCTTCATCGGGAAATATATCATCCATACTAATATTGCGCTTCCCCATATTTTATTGGACTGTAGTATCATTTAATAGTAAAAATTTTTTTTTGTCAAAGTAGCGAATATGTCAAACGAGTTTTTAATATCTCTAGGTTAAGATTACTTCAATTTTTCTCTGTTATATATTCAATAACAGTATGTAAATAAATGACGTGACATACATTGTCTTTATTAGGAGTAAAAAAAAACATACATTAGCGAAATCGTACAAATTTTTACGACTGGTACGTATATTGACCCATTTTCTTTTCTTATCTATGCTGTCATCTCTCTTACCACAGAATAAAGCCACTTTATTGGTGGCAATGCCATGTTATATAACTGTTGGTTATGTTTGCGAATATGAATTATGAAAATCTGCACGGGAATAATTCATTATAACCAAAAATTTTAATGTGTTCTAGGTTGAGTGAGAAAACCATTCATCCAATTCCGTCTTTACTTAAATGCACATTATACTGATAAAATAGGATTTTTATATTTATCTATCTGCGATTCTTACATCAGTCATTATTGTTTGTTTGGTAACTGCTGCGCGGGTTTTCATAAAAATTATTTTTCAACGCAGAGAATATGATTTTGTAACATAGTAATTTTTTTTCATATTAGCAATAAATACAAAGTATACTACTTGATCCAAAAATAATAATAAGGGATTCCCGCTTGAAATATAGATTCTATTGAGACCCTGACCATACAGCGGCCATTATTGGCCGCATCTATATTATTATGATTTAAAATGTTCTGAACCTCCACACTCCAGGAGACTACTTCGCCTAAATATTAAAAAATCTTGTTTTATTTTCTTTAGTCTATCTGTCTATCTTCATTGCACATCATTACTTGAGTGCATGCGAGCAGGATGCAAGGGCATGCAATTGTCTCACTCACTCAACACCTTTTATGCGAATAACCAAAAATGAGTGAGTCAGCATTGGTGACTCAACATTCAGAGTTTGTGTTATTTTCAAATTTCATTTTTTTAAAAAAATCAAATTAAATTCAAATAGTACAAAATTTGTTTGGTCTGATGATTTCTAGAGTGCACGCTAGTTTGTGATCACTGTGCAAGATTTTCAAAAGCACAGCTTAGAGAGAACGTTGGTCACAATATATTAATTGTTTAAAAAAAAACAGATAACTTATAATAATTACACCAAGATACATCTGAGATCCTGGGCCATGGCCATGGCATGCCAATATGAAGCATAGACATAGATGAGATATGTGCTGCATTAGAATTTACTAGCAAAATTTTACAAATTTTTTGTTTTCTTCAAATATGAAGTAAACAAAGTCACCAACTTGCAGATGCGTTAAGTGAAGAGACATTATCCATTCAATTTGACCACCATTTTCAAATTCATATTCTAAAGCAGATGGAACTTTTCTTTTCATGCTTATCAATTTGCCAGTTTTTAAATGGAGGATATTTTGAAAGAAAAATTCTTTTCCGCCGTTGTAGAGGTTTGAGATGTTGGGATGTTTCTTCCTAAACTTTCGACCATCAAGTCATTTTCTATTGACACTGCTAGATCTACATTTCCATGTATCGAAATCCCTCAATTTTGTTTGACACAGAAAATTTGTTGTACCAAAAATGAAAAGGGTTGTATCTTCCACGGGTCCACACTTCAAAGTCACAGGATATGTTGGAATTCTTGATTCTACACACGTATCTTGACTGCAACTAATCTCTATTTTTTTTTGAAGATGCAGGTGATTGGGAGGTTGATTCTCAAATTCAATTTTGGACCCGTCAAATGGAAACATCCCACAATCTTTGAAATCATTTATCAGTGTCTTGTTTCAATGACTCCCATCACCTTTTAAAAGGTGGGGAAAATTTTCCCTTAAAAACTGAGCGTAATTTTCAAATTTCCACTGATAGACAGCAACTCTCTCCACTCACTTTTTTTTTCACTGACAATTTGTAAACTATTAGTAATAAATTCATTGAAACGATGCGCCGTCATCTAACTATTTTCAACATGAATCATCCAATCATCCTGAATGGAATTAGCTATGCCCGCTGGAATCGTCAACATTAAAGATGATCAAAATATGAATGATGAATATCAAAACATATGTTATTCTGCTTCAATAAATCAGTTTAATTTTTTTTCCGTGAACTTGTTAAGTTTTGTGACAATTTTAGTGAAATTTCAAGGTGTCTCCGTAACAACCATTCCAATTATTTCTTACTGGGTCTATTACTTTTAAAATTGTTGTCCTTTTATCGTTGTCTGTAAGAGTTAAACAGAATGAAGTGTTTGACATTTGCAGGCAGGAAACCCAGAATTCCATAAATGGAAAAGCCACCGTACTAGCATTTTTTTTTTTCAGTAGTAAGTGTTGTAGTTGGGGCTTCCTACATACTTTGGGGTATTTGCCTAGAATTTTACATTGAATCATAGAACATTCAGCATTTTGCTTACTTTGATTGGGATATCACTCTTTTCACAGCTTCTCATGTCTTCCATAATATTCATAGTTATTTTCACCTGGAGAGCGTGCCACAAATAAAAATAAAATATGTTTGTAACAATGCATGTTCCAGCATAAGCAAACTTGGCAAATGAGTTACCCAGTAAGTGACACCCTATCCCAGTTACTGGTGAATACGTGTTGACTGAAGTGAAACTTAAAAGGAAGCTAAAGTAAATCACAAGAACAAATATTATTTTAATATCTTAGTAAAAAAAAGTAAAACACCAATATCTGGCAGGGATGTCAGGTATTGGAATTTCATCATTTTTGAGAACCAATAACTGGCACCTCTAGAACTTCCAAATTAACACATATATTTTAGAATTTGTTACCGAAAAAGCTTTATTTAAGAAGCAAATAATTTAATAAATATATTTAATATAAATTACATGTTTTAATTAGAAAGATATACATATAAAATCAATTATCGAAAAAATATTGTTGTTGCTACCGGGATTCAAACCTGGATCTCTTCCTATCTGGGGAAATTTTCGAACTTATATATTGCACTTTCAAATTGATACACCTGCGATTCCATTATTTTAAAGCCATCTTCTTTATATTTACGGAATCTCAAATACTTTTGAGTAATCTGATAGGAAACGCCAGAATTAATTGATAATATAAGTTGTATTGTTGTATGTATAATATAAATTATATGTATTTTATGACTTATCTGTCTACTTTATTATAGATGGTTAAAATTAATGGTTAATGACAGGTTAAAATTTTGCAGGAATTATTACAACCTGGTGCCATTTTATGGTTCCACAAAATATTCAAAAATATATTTGAAAGAATAAATTACAGAATGTAAACAAACACAAAAACAATATTGTCAGATAAATACAAAAATGAAAATTTTATACACAATATTACCGTTCATTGGAATCGATGTAAATGTTCAGTTATATGTAAAAAGTGACATAAGTTGACGGCGATAATGAAAACGAAGAGTGAAGATAAAAGATAACAATCTGCAGAATTGTAGAAAAGATCAAAGCGGACCAGACTCGCGCTGATACATGCAAAAAACTGATGCGGGTGCCCTAAGTGTGACGATCGCGATTTTGGGGGTTTCTTCTTAATTTTATTTTCTCCATCTCATCATCATATGACGAGACCTCATTTAGGATAACTTTGGACAAGAGAGTCATCTGAAAACTTACAAATTTTGTTTTTGGTTTTTCTGAATATCTTTGAATTTTACAATTATAGCTATTTCATTAATTTTATATCATTTAAGAACAAAATGAACTTGTATTGTAGTTGTAGCTCTTTAAAATCAAAACTTTATATTAGAAATACTAAAGAAAATGTAATACAATTAACAACTACACTCAGTAATCACTACATGAAGCCTTGGATAAAAATCAAACAACTGCATCTATTCACCTTGCCCTGGCTAATAACCCTGAGATGATCTTGGACTCAAATTCACAAATAAGAAATTAAACCTTATTATTTATTTTGCCTGAAGAAAGTTTTTACTATCCTGAAGTAGCTAATGAATTTATTGTAGTTAATAATGGAGACCTGGAAGGGTGGAAATACATGCAAACTCAGATTCAAAATCTGTGTACATTGTACGTCAATTCTACATTATATATATTATCCCAGGGCAGTTAATCAAATGTAACATGGGAAAAGTCTCCGTTAACATTCTTAAAAAGAATTTTGAGAATGGTCAATGGCAGTCAAATTGTGACTCTAGTTATCTAGTTATAAAAGGTCAAATAATAATATCAGCCAGGTATGCAAGGATAGAACATCATATCTCATTGAAGATGATTTTTCATGTATGTAATGGGGGGAATGATTTCTTTTACCTACTTGTACTTTTATAATAAGATTAGAAAAGAGAATGCGTCAAATAATTATTGTTATACTGATTATTTTGCGAAGTAATAAAAAAAAAACATGAAATAAAAGAGTTATTTATTTGTTTAAAACAGGCACCTTAGCTTAAGGCCTAGACAGTTTAACCTGTGAGGTCATGAATGCGCAAACACGCACGCACTGTTCGATCCTAAGTACGCGTAATAAATCACGATTTTCAACACGTCACCTATTTGAAATCGTACCGTCATCTATGGACAACGATCCTAAGCTTTCACAATATTTCTTAAACCTTTTCAATTCGCAAGTCTACCCTCAGAAGACATTAGAAACCCGACCAACAACTTGCAAGTCTGTGAGACACCAATGCACGCTTCATTAAAATGCAATATTTATTTAAACTGGACGAAGATACTGGATGCTGAACAACACAGGCTTATAGAGAAAGAATTTGACACCTATCGAATTCGGAAAAAATAATAATTTTATTTCTTGTTTGGAAGTAATTACAGTATATTACAATACGTGTTGCCAACTAATAAGAATTTAGGAGAACACATTCTTATTGTGAAGTTGTAATTATCAGACATAGTGTATTTATTTAAATGAATAGGTAAGGTTTTCAAACAGTCTGTAGTGTCCCATCGGTCGAGTCATAGTTACAACAATAGATTCAGGTAATAAAGGGATTAAGTATTCCGGCAACCATGAAATTTTTCAGGAATGGCGGCTCTAATCCCATTTATTTTTAAAGTTAATAATGCCGACATGGGGAATTTCGGCAATTATAGCTTTTTTTTGTTTTGCATCTGCCTGCGATATCCAATAAAGATCATCGATACAAATTCTTATTTTCAAACAGTCAGTGTTCCACTGGGCCGACTAGTCAGCTATTCATCAGCTTTATCAAATAATTTTATATTCACTTTCAATCTAAAACATACATCGAACTGTTAAAAGTGAAATATTTTTAGATCCATAATTAATTATTCGTAATACCTAATGTCTCAAAATTTTAACGACATATAATAATAATAATAATTAGTCAATTTACGAACTAGAAAGTAGTGACGACTAGTTTGATTGGAGTCATTATTGTGATCGAGAAGACAGTGACAATAGTGAAATAGTGACTCCGCAACTCAAACATAAATGGAAAATTATTTATTTGAGTGATAGTTATGACATTTTTATAAATCTGCCGGAATTCAATTATTCATTGGAGAGCGATCATAATAATATTGACATTATACCAACTGCGTTCGGTGACAGCGAAATAGATCCTCCTCAAAACAATGAAGCCAACACTAATGAGCGGAGAGTTATTAGTGGAAATGACAATATTCCTAATAGATTTCAGTTTGCTGTGGGTGAAAAGGTGACTGGACTGCAAGTAGCATTTGAATGTGTAGAACCTATTCAGTTTTTCAATTATGTTTTTACCATAGTTATTAGTCAGAGAGACAAATAACTATGCTAACAAAAAAATTAGAAGCATGACACTTTCCCTAAAATCCATATGGAACAGCTGGGTATATATAATTGTAAACAAAATGAATGCATTTTTTTGGAGTTGTTCTCAACATGGCTTTACATGATAATGCTGAAATGCAAGATTATTGGTCCAGAGATTTAGATGGAAATTTTCCTTTTTTTAGAAATGTGTTCAAACAGGATAGGTTTTTTCAGATTTTTTGAATGTAAAGCACGACCGAGCTCCTCGCTACTCGGCAAGATTTACGAACAAGGGATGATAAAATTGATTATTTTTTGACATACATAAACGGAAAATTCATAGAATATTTTGATCCAGGAAAAAATATAGTGTAGACAAATCTGTCCTTAGTTTTAGGGGAGAATATGCTTTATAACATATAATACTAAAAACCCAAGTAAATGGGGGGAATTCAAATCTACGCTTTTGCCGATTCCGATTGTGTTATATGTATTCCTTGGTGCCATATTACAGTAAACTCACTTCAGAATCATTTAGCAGACTAGAAACAACTAATATAGTGTTATAATTATACAACAGACTTCTATCGTCAATTTCCGATGCTCAAGGTTACCATTTAATTACAGATAGATATTATACAAATATTGGTCAAGCAAAAGAATTATTTAAAATGAAATGTCATACTACCGAGACGCTTACACCAAATAGGAAAAATAATCAAATTATTATAAAAAATAAAAAAAAATCGAAAGAAAAAATTTTTAGCTTGCCGTGAGTAAAATTTAATGATTCTTGCTTGGAAAGATAAGCACGTAGTTACGCATAGAAACAAATAATGTACGTAGAGTAATTAGAGGTGGACGGGAAGAACACATTGATAAACCTGAAGTCATAATAAACTACACAAATAACATGGGAGGCGTAGATATCGCTAATAAATTTGCATTCTCATATTGTTTCTTGCGAAAAACGTATAAATGGTGGCGTAAATTGTTTTTCTGGGGTTTAGAAGTGTAGTAAATGTGTATATTTTGTACAAGAAAACAAAAAACAGAGAAATTAAATTCCAATGTCCCTTATGCGGTTCTGGAGGGATACTTTAAAATCAATAAATCATCGCGGAGGCACAGCCAATATTAGAGGGCGGCCAACGACCATGGACCAGGAGCAACGGTCGAATAGCAAACTACACATTCTAGTCCTAAATGAACGCTCTAAAGACTGTGCAGTGTGTTCAAATCGAGGTGTTTAGGGCGGGCGAAAACAAACCAAATATAATTGCGAAACTTGTGAACGCAATTCAGGACTTCATTTTGGCAATTATTTTAAGAGATATCATACCATGTCAAATTTTAGACTTATAATTATTTTTAATTAAGTGTTTGTTATAATAAATCTAGTCAAGTAGTAAAGTAGTAGTAGTTAGCAAAAATTAGTTCAAGTTCTAAATTTGTTGTAATCGAAATCGTTTATATAGTCCAGATTTGAATCCCGGTAGCAACAATTTTTTTTTGATAAATAGATTTTTTCTGTATATCTTTCAAGTTGATTAATTTAACTTGTATTAAAAATACCACAGAATAATGTTTTGAAAAAGCAAATTCATAATCAATTTCGTTGAACGTGTTATACTCACCATTAATCCTGGCGTGTGTGGGATTCCTATCCATTCTTAAGCGGCCGGAGGCTATCTGCTCCGCCCGAGACAGTGACGAAGACGACGCTCCGCCATTAGGCCTCCTCGAAGACATGCTTCTTCACGTCTGAAACCAAGGAGGGGAATATTTGTAGCATAATCGTCAGAATAATTCAATGATTAAGGTGAAAGTTTTTACAAAAATGGAGCTATACAAATTATCCATTATTATTATTATTACAGATCAATTATAAAATATGGTGTTGATGGTAGGATTATAATTATTCAGGAATTCAATCATAAATGAAAAGAAGGTTCTGAACCAAACAATTTGTTAAATTTCAAGATTATTGATATCAACGATGCAAATATTTCAACGGCTGTCAGGGACAAAAGTATATATTTTTTTTAAACATTTACATAATTATTTTATGTACCTATTCGTTAGCTGTTTATTTTTTAGCTTAAGGACCCTTTTGGACCAGTATACTGCGTACTTCGGATACATTCTGAATGTAATCATTTAGAACTCACTATACAGAGGAAGATAGAAGGTAGCGGAGGCATAGATAAAAAGAGGTTATCTTGGATGCATAATCTCAGAACGTGGTTCCAAAATGTTAGTGATTTTATACAGGATAATTCAACATACTGTAATATTGTTGCCAACCTTAAATAGAAGGCACACATGAAGAAGAACTTGTTAAAAATTGTATGCGCGCTTCATTTTTTTGTGCAATATGATGTCACATTGTATGGCGCGCGCGCCCACCCACACACCTTAGGTGGAACATTGTAAAATGAGATACACCATACCATCAAAATTATCTTAATTGTTAGTAAAGTAAATTGATTTATTTTACATTTTTACATCCATTACTGTCATTCATTTAAAAAGTGAAATAAGTAATTTTTTTGATGACAGAAGAAACTGAATTTATTTAGGGCCGGTTGTGTGATCAGTAGTAAATTTTTATTATGGTAACTATTTACTAACATTGTTAAATTTGTTTGCGGGTTGTTTGAACATCAAATTTACTATTGTCAATGCATAGATGAGATGTCTATAGGCGTGACCAATAATTAATGAAATATGTTTTATTTTATCCTTTATCTATGGATTTTATCACATCTGCGTTCAAAATCTGTCACTTTGGTGGTGAAATTTTTTCAAATTATGTGCTAATGTATATTAAACAACAATATCATTATCGGACGAACTCTCATCACTAAAATAGCGGGATATTGAATGATTAATTGTCGTATACTGCAACTTTCAAAGTATCAATGTGACAAGATGACTTTTAAAATAGCTATGAAGAGTCCGATATATTGAACTATCGATTCTCGTTTTTACTATCGAATATCGCAGAGTAAAATGATTTTACTACGGGGTGTACTTTCGAGACCCATTTTCGCAAAAAAATTTACTTCAGTACCTTTTTTTTACTAAAATAAAAAATTACTACTGATCACACAACCGGCCCACAGATGTTTCATAGAAAGTAAACTAAATATGAAATTGGCAATAATATACAAATAATAAAAAATTCATTTGAATGCCTGAAAAACTAATAGCATCAGAAGATATCCCTTATTTCTTAATTAATTGTTTTTACCATGGCAAAGTAACCATTTATCAGTATTTGTTACTTATAATCAACATGTAATTTCAATTTACAAAGCATCACCATACAAAATGTGTAAAACTTTTCCTCAGCACGAGAGTAGCCCAGTGAGGGTAATGTGAACATAAGTGTACATAATGTTTTATCAATGACAATGGTCATGGCCACATAGCACCCACAATGTATTCACTCGTAGGGCTTAACAACAGCCAATCACTTCTGCTAGTAATGAATAGAAGAAAAATGTGGATGCATAGAGAACACAGAAATATAAATACAATTCAACAGAATCAAAAAGCAACATCAAAACAATAAATTGTATATTCCCTAACAGCGATTGAAATTTTCATATTTTCTTCAATATTTAAAAAAATTGCTAATGAATTTACTTCAAGTAAGAAATTTATATTTTTAACTTTGTTATCTTTGACAATCATTAATAATATATTATGAAGCAGGTTTAAGTAAAAGCATGGTTCAGAACCCTGGTAAACCTTAACCAAAACGTATTTCTAGCTTATCTAAACTGTTTCTTACCTATGTAGTGGTAAGTTTACTTACGACAGCCACTTTATTGCCTACCAGGCTTGTAAGCACCGACAGTCCCATTTATATGAATTACCAAATTCTAATCGCAATCCTCTTGTTAGGTGAGGACATTCTCATTATGAATCAGATTGTCCTCACACCTTGGGTTGCTTAAATATACTTTTAATTATTTAATAATCACAGATGACGGAGTGAGTGATAATCAAATGGGGGGAAGGAGAAAACGTGATGTTAAGAAGCGAGTGTGTAATGTGAAAGTGCCATTTAATTGTATAATCACAAATTTCACATAAAACCACAAACATTTCAATGATAAACAATAAAAGCGGTTGATTAGTACATAGTGGATGAAAATTTGATCAATTAATTATTAATGATATAAGATCAATTAATTATAAATACGTGTTATTGACAATTAGGGCCGGTTGTGTGATCAGTAGTAACTTTTTACTAACACCTGTAATAAAAAATCTTATCTCATTTACTACTGTAAAAACATAGATAGAGATGTCTATAGGTGTGACAAATAATCATGAAATATGCTTTATTTTATGCATTATCTATGGATTTTCTCACCTAGGCGTTCGATATCTGTCACTTTGGCGGTGAAATTTTTTCATATTATATGTAATAATGTATATTAAACAATGAGATCATCATCGGACGAACTCTCATCATTAAAAGAGCGGGATATTGAATGATTAATTTCAAAGTATTAATGTGTCAGATGACTTTTGGAACAGCTGTGAAAAGTCTGCCATATTTAACTATCAATTCTCGTTTTTACTATCAGATATCGCAGAGTAAAATGAGTTTACTAGAGGAGGATGTACTTTCGAGAAGTAAATTTTGCAAATTTTTTTTTACTAAAGTAAAAAGTTACTACTGATCACACAACCGGCCCCTATAAATAAGTTATCATTTTGCGGCATTATAAACTTGGATGGGGAGAATAATGGAGCTGTCAAAAATGTTAATATAATTTTAAATTATAATAATATTAACAGTTTAATTTCCCTACTTATATTTGAGGCATCTATTGTCAACACACCATTAAGTGATAAAACTGCTCCGCTGAGACACGGAAATAATTTATTAGTCTATTTGTTTTATTATATGGCGAATTTATTTGAATCAAGTTAGATTATTTGAGAAATATTTCAACGGGAAGAATAAAACTTCAACAAAAATTAATTTTGATAGATAAAAATACAAAATAAATATATTGAAATGAATTTAAAATTATTCAATCTCTAAACGGAGCAGTAATCTACCTCTACTGTACTCACATGGGACTACATATTTTTAAATTTAAAAATCAAAATTCAAAAAAGTTTAATACCACAATTTAAAAATAAATCTATTAAAAAACAAACAATTTGTGAACAGATATGATGGGTTAGTTATATTAGTCTTATATTCTTAACACACCACACGGCAAAATATCAATAAATGAAATCTAATATGGTTCCTTCCAAAACTTTTTAATTATCTGTGCAAAGATATGAGGTACTCTGTAATTATGAAACAGATGGAATTGTTGAAAAGTGAAATGATTTTTTTCTCACCATATATACATGTTAAAATTGTATGCCTATCAAAAATGTGAACGCAAGATGATGTGATCTATCACAGTGACTACCCTCAAATAGTCAGTTTACCATAAAAACGTGAAACAAATGTTCAAACCCACATACAATTTTTCAAAAATATAATTTCTTACCTATTTTATCCATCTTCCTACACATTCTAACATCTAAGTACCGACGAAACGCGAATTTTTCGCGCCGCCCGAAAGCCCAGATTCAAACATTCATATTTACCGTCACAAACAGTATTTATGACACGTCGGTACTCGGGAAGCGTATCCCGATCGATCTCCAATCGGTGGACATTCGACATTGCAATTATCAAAACAAACTGATAGAATTCGTATTTGTGACAGTTTTTAACATATCGCATTTACTTATTATAATTGAAATGCGTCATTCGATCCACGACAATACTAAACTGTAAAGTTACTTTTAAATATGAATAAGAACAAATTTAATATCTTTTTTTTAGAACTCGGTGCGGGTTGAACTGGACTTATGGCAAATCGCTCACGGCGTATTCTGGTGGATGGATAGTGTCTTCTTGCTGTACAATAAGTTGAAGCTCTGAATGTAGATCTTCTTTTGTTGTGATGTTAATTTGACATTCCAAACATTGATCTTCTTTTGTTTTCTTCAAATAAAATACAAATCTAAACACTGGTATTCTTGAATTAAAATTGTTCAAATAAATTCTATAGGAGCACACAAATACCAGAAATCTTTTGCTTTCTGAAGTGAAAATGTCTATCTTCACATTCAATTGTTAAAAGAGGACAATTCAAATTTGCTTTCAGGTTGTGCTGATCATAGAATTCTTAAACTTCTTTACTGAACGGTGTTAATTTCTGACCATGAATACTGGCCTCTTTCACACAACTGAGATTTGGCTACCTTCTTCCAAATGAGAGGGCTCAGCACAATACGTAGCGAGCGTTCTGATACACTTTCGCGTGATCCCTGGTCGTGACCCTCGATGTCACCATATCGCCGACCGTGCAACGCGTCGAAATATGTCGCTCAAACGCCGACGGCGCACGCGGCAAGGTCGTGTCGACTGTAAACCGACGGCGAAAACATGTCGAAATTCGGCGACAATCGGTCGAAATTCGGCGACGATTCATCGAAATTCGGCGACCATTTGTCGAAATTCGACGACAGTTTCGACAAACACGACATCCGTCGATAATTTTCGAGCGTCTCGATAGATCGATCCAGAAAATCTGCAAGTCGGGCATCTTGTTGTTTCCTTGGAGTCATCGAACTTCACTTTCACTTCACTTTTGTCCAACATGGTGATAACCAAATGTTTCAAGTTTCCTGGACACTGAACAATCTTCCGTCTCTTCGAAATGGGTCGGAAAATATTTAAACATTATTACATTGCCATCGACGGTCCGGATTTTCGCGCGAACGACCACTCGACGTCGAGGACGAAAGCGTCAAACCGCCGATCATTCGTCAATCGTCGACGAACTACCGCCGAAAACTTCGACAGCGAGTCGACCATCGAAAATAACAGGTCAATCAAAATCACCGTCGCAAACTGTTCGATCAATCGATTGATTGATCGATCGATCGAACGAACGAACGAACTACCGCCGAGGATTTGGCAGCGAGAAGCAATCGCCGAAAATATTGTTGATCATGGACATTATCAATTAGAAACAGATCGATCGATGCAAATGGGTTGACATCGACCGACTGCCGTCGAAAACCGACAAACACGATTGTTTTATCAACAACATCAGTTTTACCGACAAAACCATTTTATCATCGAGAATCGGCACATTGTAATAATCAATTAACACCATCGCATTTTTCTGTCCGCGGAAAGTTTCGTTCCGCGACCGTATCTTGCACGGCGGTCACTCACTTTTTCACAATATCTTGCGACAGTCTTTCACACGATTCTTATTTCGAGATGGTAAAAGTTATAATCACATATTCACTGCAGATTATAGACCATAGTACAAAAAAAAGATGCGACTGACAGAAACCGTAAACACAGCACTTCTGGAATGTGGATACCTCGGCATTTAGTTACCGTAAATACTTGAGAAGCAATTAAACATTTTTCGATAGTTCAATTCGTTCTATCGCGATCACCGATTGCGCACCAATTTTTCACAATTATTCGTTTCCACCTGCTGGTTCTACGGATAAATGAACAACCACGAAAAGCCATCTTTCTACGCGGCGATCGATACGTGGGTGGAATCGCGCGCGGGCATTTCGAGGAAATAAACACATTAAAAGTATCATAAACACTCATATTACGCTTAAAATAAGCACAAAACAACATTTACCAACCGTACAACGATTTACTTCAGCGAAAATCAATTTTTCTTGCAACAAGAACGAAGTCGAAGTCAGCAAGCGGCCATTTCCCAAATTCAATTACTCTGCTTTCATTTCGAAAAACAATGTTCCAAAACATATAAAACGCATTTTTTACTTACTTAGTACCTACCTTCAATTATTTCATAGTTGTCCGTACTTATTACTTATTTTAGTATAAAAACTAATAGAAATTTGCGGAATAAAAATATCTGTCTACTTTTATTCACTATTTATTTGGATTGTCGTGTGTGAAACTATTGTCTTTGGAATTTATAATATAATACGTAATTATATTCAAAATATCAACCTCCAATTAACTATTTATGTATTGAGGAAAACATTGTACATTTTTTGCGTATGTATAATATACAAAAAAGACACAATGCAATAAAAATATTAATTCATAGAGATACACAATTTTGTATTTGAATGTATATTGTAATATAATGTGAATTTTATTAAAATAAAATATTTATATTAGGATTAAATTAAAATAATTTGAAACAATAGGTAGTTAGTTATTTTATAGCAGTAAAGAATTAAATGCATCAGAAAACTATAGAATTTTATGAAAAAATATAGCGTGAAGATGAGAATATCGACATTGTAGACCGAACATTTTTATTATACGTATAACTATAAAAGGGTAAACAATGATTCGTCATGTGTTCAATTTTGATTAAACACAGGACAATAGAAATAACAGCATATAAAAAATATATAAATTCCGATTTAATAATTCAGTATAATCTTCGCCTAAAGCATTGACGTAATAATGAAGGGCCAAAGTAATTGCTGGATTTCAGGTATAGTAGGATTGAAAATCATTTTTTCAACGTCATGTTTACGTTCCAAAATGTTATCCATTTCGGATTACGAAGTTTTCGAATATTTGTACTGACACTCCACTGACGTTTGGTAACATAATAATCTGTCAAGCGAAGGCAGTTATGAAATTTAATACTAATAATGTTGCGTACGGCCCAAGGACGCAATTCCTCTAATGTAAGTGGATTATTATGACATAAATGATTTTGCTATTTATAATCCGAACAGTGATGGAGCTACATTCGATTCTTTTTTAGGTCAAGCCGACTCTGAACGTCTCAATAGCCATATAAAGACGCCCCCTTCGAATTTAGATTTTCTTATACTGAATAAAACAAAAAACGAGTAAAATGGCGTCATCTGACGGCGAAGATCAGAGTGCTATCTTGGAAGTGACATCTGAAGCAAAAAAAATCAGCTCCAGCTGCAGCAAAATAGATTCTTGCGATAATTCGGATGACAGTTCTACAACAGAAACGAATGGTCTATTACAGTCGCCATCAGCGGAGAGCATTTCAACATTTCAGGACCTCGATAGGATGTCTGAGTTAGTGTTGGATTCATCGCAGGATATTATTTCTCGAGTCGATAATCCGCAGAAAGTTGTCGAGCCTTGGGGGACGTACGTTTCATTCAGGATCAGAACGAGGTGCAAGCGATGGGACCAAGAGGAAAAGGAGTATGTCGTCAGGAGAAGATACAATGATTTTAAGGTAAACTTTTAACACTATTATACATAACTGGAAATATGTACGTTAATTGTGCCAAAGATTAGCGGAGCAAGCTTGTGTGTGAAGTGACCAAATCGTCGCAAGTTTAATTCATACTTCTGAATTATTTAATATATTTTTTATTTACATCACTCAAATGTTGGAGAAATCACTAATCATGTAAGAAATAAGTCATGGAAAAATCACTAGTGGTTTGCTTTTATTTTAAATATTTAATAAAAATTAATCTTATCCATGTCTATGTGTTAATACTTATACCCATGTCTAGTCTATTAGTGATCATTCTTATTTATATTTGGTCTATCGGGTGATCAGTCTATGACGGTCTAGTCACAGTACACAGTCTATGACGGTCTAGTCACAGTACACAGTCTATGACGGTCTAGTCACAGTACACAGTCTACGAGTGATTATTTTTATCAATCACTTTTTTACCAATCTAAGGGCTGGTTGTGTAAATTTAAAAAAATATATTTATTTTTTACAAAAACAGGTTGTTTGATCATTGGTAAAAAATATTTACTTCTCAAAAGTACATCCCGTTGTAAACTAATTTTACTCTCCGATATTCGATAGCAAAAATGTGAATCGTTTCAAAAGTCATCTGTCACATTGATACTTTGAAAGTTGCAGTATGCGACAATTAAATCATTCAATATCTCGCTATTTTCGTAATGAGAATTCGTCTGATGATGATCTTGTTATTTAATATACATTAGCACATAATCTGGAAAAATTTCACCACCAAAGTGACTGGTCTCGAACGCAGGGGCCAATAAAGCTACAGATATTCATATTTCATCATTATTCGCCTTGCCACACTGAGAGGCGAGATTGTTTTTGACAGTTGTAAATTTGACATACCAACAATCCGCCAAGGATTTTTACCACGAGCGTTAGTAAAAATTAATACTGATCACACAACCGGCCCTAAGTGACAGCCTTTATCTATCTGGTCAATATCTAAAGGGATCACTTTTGCCAGGCTCTTCGAGACCGCCTAGTGTCGAGTAGCCTACAGGTGGTGCCCCCTTTGCCGTGTCGCCACTCGCTGCTGGGCCAGCTGGATCGCTACTCCAAGGACTTTGTGCTGCAGAGGATGGCGTTGCTCAATATATTCATCAGTGAGTATTCATCAACCAACATGTGCCTGGAAAAGCCCACAAGACTAGTTATTTAGGCATATTATTCTCCGATTTAGCCTTTTGATTTTATTTGCATCACAGATCAGTGAGTTAGGAGTATCTTTTGCTGACTGCGAATGGCTTTTATTTATCTAGACAAATGAGTCCTATGTTACAACTAACCTAGTGAATTTGAATATTATCTGTCAATCACTTTAATGAAATGTTTTATAACCTTGATTTCTCAGGCACTTCAGAAACAAACATCGCATTACATTATTTTTTCAGGGCGCCTCACCACTCACTCTATCCTTTCTCACAGTGACGACATCAAGATATTTCTCACAGCACCACAGTCTGAGATGAGCAACCATTTCAAGTCTAAAGTTGGCTATCTCTCCAGTATATCCGACTCACTCTACAGTTTGACCTCACCCAACGGTGGCCCCTTACCACCATCCGTCACCTGCAGAGTGCGAGATCCAGAATTCTCATCCGTCACAGATTACATGACGAGTTTAAAGGCCAAATTGGATTCGTTTGCATCCATATCATTAAGAATCAATAAAGAAAGATCAGATATCGCAACCGAGATGCAGAATTTACGTCCGATTCTGGAGAGCTGGTCCCAAATCGAAAGGTTTAATAAAGACACACTAAAAAGACATTCGGAAAATAATCGGTCTGAAATTTTAGACGCGTCTAGGCAAGACAGCGTCGTTGTGCTGAGCCTGGGAGAGATCCTTAAGCGGATGGCTCGGCCCTACTATTGCTGCGCGACAGAACACAGTCGAATGGTGGCCGAGTATCCATACGCGTTGGGAAACCCTGTGCAAGAGTACCTTCTGTATGTGGACGCGGTGCGGGCCAAGCTACGCGAGCGGGACGCCCTGCAAGCGGGGCTGGAAGGTGCGCAGGACCGGCTGGCGAAGAAAGCTGGGCAGCCAGGATCACTCGAGGTGGAAGAATGTCACGACAGGTTGGTTACTATTATAAAGTGCTATTATGTTTCAACATGTCTACAGACCAAAAATATATAGACATAAACTAATGTAAATTCCTTGTCCTTGAATGAAAATTTAAATGCTGACAATATAATATGCATTAATATAAAAAATGCGTCTTGTTTACATAAAGATTTAATTTTCGAAGAGTAAATACTTTTACTGTTACACCGGATTTATGTTTCCACGAAAAATGTGTGTAGAATGTCCCTCGTCCTGCTACTAATGTTCCAAACCCCTCTCCTGTATGTACACTTTATTTCATGTCTATTCATTTACTGGTCTGTGAACAAGTCCATCTAATATATCTTGTTTTGTTGAAAATTGAAATTTTCAATCTCATAATATCTGAGTATTCTTTTCTTTCATACTTTCTCTTCTCTTATCCATCGTCTTAATGTATTTCATCGATCATTAACTATGCAGTCCTACATTGTAGATTGCAGTGTGCTTCGGAAGCTTTAAGGAGTGACCTTCAGGGTTGGCAGCGTCAGAAAAAGACTGATTTCAAGCTGCTTCTATTGGAAATGGCCAAGAAACACATTCACTTCTATGAGAAATCACTATTGGCATGGGAGACAGTGCTCCCGCGGCCGTCTTCAGCAGGCAACTCGCGCAAGAACAACAGCTCGTTCAGCGTCAACGGTGATGCATTTTTGAAGCAGATGGCCGCCGCGCTTTCGTCGATCCCCACTTCGGAGAGGAGTTCAGCCGCCAATACGGAAGTACCATCTAAAGACAGTTCCGATTGGGAAAATGTTGAGAATGATCCGCAGTAATATTATAATTTTGCACGCTTAAATATTTAAATCATATTTATTTTACTTTTTGTTTTGCCCATGTCTGATTGGAGAAGAATTTCACTTTTAGACACCGAATATTAGTGTATAATATTATACAATATGTAATGTGTTTTATACAAATTATATGTACGACTCGATGGAAAGTATTTAAAAATTGACAAAATGTACCAGAAGAATCACCAAAGAAATAATTTAATATTATTTCAAGACATTTGCACTTTTCAAAATTTCATTCTATCCAGAAGAGTTTTCTCCCTGCGCTTCTGGTTATATTAACTACTAGGAGAAATTCTTGAACACTTACTGAATTTTATCTACAAAATGCAACAATACAAATCGCAGAGATTATAAATGTTGTCATTGCATGTCTCCCAGAAATAGATATCTCTGTCGATCAATGGGTTTATTGCATTTTTGTCAACTGTCTTTCTGAATGAGTTTTACTCGATTGTGTTCATGTATTTTTATTCAAAAAATCATCAAGATGTTCCATAAAATGATACATTCCATTTTTTAAGTTTAAGATTATATTATGTTTATGTGTTCGCTGAAAAACGTTGCGCCCACACTGCGTAATTGCACCCAGAATTACTCGAGGCAAGCTAAAAGGATAGTGATTGACTACGACAGTGAGAAATTAAAGTTTGTAGTATTATTATTTTTATATAACTTATTTGTTGTTGTTATGTAAGAAATTTTATTGTGTTATTTGATTTTTAGTTTTTATCGCACGTCCTACATTATATATTTATTTGCCTATATATCAGGAAGATAATTGGCAATTCAACACTACTTTCATTTGAATCGTACTCCTGAGAATGATAGCCTATTCTGGATTAAAGTGGGTTCCATCATGCTTCGCCAAATAGATCATAAACCCAGTTTGAAATTCTCGATATGTCATTTTATGCATGTTTTTAAATTTTAAATATGTCATTAATCTGCCATTCTCCCGCTTCTAGTTTCAATGTGTTAAAAGATAAATGTTATTATTTTTTATTTCTTCTAAATTTTTTCTACTTATTAAGATTGTTTCTGCGATACATGAGCTAAATGCAAATGCATGATGATAAATTACATCTTCTAATGAAAAACTAATACATCATATAGGTGTATCTCTTGTTATAATAACAAAGTTTTAAATTTAAATTTTTGTTTTGTACAAGGGCCTAATTATAAAATATTTTTTCTGGAACCGATTAACAAAGTCTAGTGAAAAATGTTCATTACTCGAAAGAAATTAGTAATTTTGGATTTACATGCTGTTAATTTTACTTAAGATGTAATTTTTGACAGATAACTCACAGATTGGGAAAGCGAGGATCATTTAAAATGAGTTGACAATAAAATATTTACTTTTGGAATTTTGCTCTACGACTAAGAACGTATCTAGTCCATTTAAGAAATTATTAACCATTAGCTTACTATTGGACCATGCAATTTTTTTAACATATTTTGGCTGTACGTATTGGCGGATAGATTGATCCATGATGTGTTGGAGAGTCGGCCGCGTAACACAATTCTTCTAATATTTTCAGTAGATTTAAGTTTGCTTGATTGTTTTGTGATAGATGTACATATTTGTAAGACCTGTCGATAAAGTATTGTAAGATCTATTGAAACACTCACCGGCATGTAATCTCATGTAGAAGGACAAGTTTAGGAAGTTAATGTGTTCTCTTGACAATTTATTGAGAACCTCATAACATACTCTTGATTTTTACATATTTTCTGAATAATCAAAGCAATCTCTTGAATTCTTTTAGCTGTCAAAGTGATTTTATTGCTGTCTATTATTCAAATGTATTTCATGTTCAGTGCATTCAGGGGTATTCAAACTTGGATAGATAAGAAAGTATATACCCTGTTCAAATCTTTATTAGTGTTTTATAATATATGTTAAAATTAAAACTATTTAAAGAGGTAGTCAAGAGATTTGAGCATTAGAACAATACTTTTGTTGTGATGATTTTTTTAATTACACATCGACAAAGGGAAATAGTTGTATTGAGAATGAAAATTTGATGTAAGAAAATATAAATAATATGAGGCTATTGCTAGCTTAATGGACTGGTCCTGCAAGGATCATTCTACACACAGTGATCCCGTAGTGGTATTTTTGATATTGATCACAAAATTTTGACTGAGATACTTAAATATATATATATATTAGTTATACATTTCAAAGCTTATATTATAAATACCATTTATGACATCAAATTAATTTTTAAGATATAATATTTTAATTTCAAACATTTTTCACTGCTATAATTTATTGATAAAAATAAAAATTGTCATATTTAAATCTTGTGTTAAATTAAATTATATTATATGTATAAAAATCAATAATACCACTGCGTCCAGTCATTTCATATATTTTTCATATATGTATATCAGATTGATTGATTTATATATTGCACACCTAGATCAAAACTAAGACAACTGATAAAGTCATTTTTCAATAGACAAAAAAATAATCTCCATTTTTTTGTTACTAAAATTATGAATCTAAATAACATTTTAGGTCATAAATGTATCCTAAAATGACATTATTCGAGAACTGGGGCTAAGTTAGTTGTGTACAATACAATAATAATTCAAAATTCTTGTTTTTTTTTTAGTTATCTTAGTTTTGATCTAGATGTGCAATATGTTAGATTGTGTTTTGAAGATTCTAAACCTATATTTTAATATTTATTACTATTTTATAAGATTTTATACTATATAGTTGGTATATATTGTACGGATGTGAAATAATGAAGAAGAAAAAAACATTTTAATTTTGTAGATTTAAGAAGTTAGATATTTTTTTGCACTCGCCTATCAACACCATTCTCATTCCATTAAAAAATATCTCAACTGCATTCTTTCTACAAACTTCAATTAAACTTTTACCTCACAGCCCAAGAATCAAAATCCGATTTGACAAGTTGTAATTTAATTAAAAATTTTTAGAACAAACATTGTCATTTGTAGTCGCTTATGATTGTCTATTTATCTGAAAGAAACAGGAAAATATACTGTTTACATGTCGACATAATTACACTAGCTGACAAAATAATAGAAAATAAGAAAATGTTATTTCTCATAATTTTACGTTTGGTATGTGATTGTGTGCGTACACAAAAGAATTGGCGGAGTTATCCAATTTGATTAAATATTTAGTTTTATCATGTTTAGTATTTCTCAACGTGTGCGTCATACGGAGGTCCAGTACACAAGGTGACTGTATTGCTTAACAGCAAGCAAAGTGATATTCCATTTGTTTAACTTAATTTTTAGATTCTTATAAGCAATACATCCTTAACTATTTTATTTTTTGCATAATACAAATGATAATTATTCAATATAATAAATTAAATATTGGATCACACCTGTATTAGAGATGTATTTGATGTAATACAATATGATACACCGAGGTAGGGACTATTGATTTCTCATATGTAATGAAGTGAACATTTCCAGAAAGCTATAGGTAGTGATGTTAATGCACGCCATTGGATACTATTTAAAAAAAAAAACATACATATCAAAAGAGCTCTGGTGTGATTTTTGTCATTTTTTTTGTTAAAGATTTAAAATATCCATTGTTCAGACTCTTTAACCATGTATTGTTCACTTTGTTTCTGGATGTTTTAAAGGAAAGGCAATAAATAGACAAAGGAAATCCACAAGAAAGACATGCCCGAAGCACGCGTGGTACTGCACACAAAAATGTGGTAGGATTCGGAAGGGATTATCCATTTTGAAATCCTGCTAAATAAAAATCAATTACAATATTTGGATAAAAAAAAAAATCTCGAGCATAGATGATTTAAAAAACTGCTATTTTTTATTTATTGCCAATTTTGGCTAATTCTTCATTGTGTTAGATTCAGGTGGAGGTTATACATATTGTTCAGTATATTCTGTTGCAATGAATCTTATAAGGTGTTTAAAAAATGGCACAACTGATGTTTCCATACTTATTGAAATAATTATTTTTCCGTGAACATTATCACATTTTCTCTCTTTGACGGTTCTTTCAGACAGCGCGGCAGTATCCGTCTTCGAGAATATATTAAAAAAATCGTAGTGTTTACTGAAATAACCGTACAATACAGTAAATGTTTTTTCCTCTTTTGTTGACATTTTAATTTTATTTTTTTGGCCACAAACATATTGCATATTTGAGTTGCGTCTATTTGAATAGTGTGCACAAACAATACATCATATTGAATTACAGAATAATCTCAATACTTGTGATAATTTTAGATTTTAGAACTAACAAGACCAAATATAATTACAGTTTTCCTTAGAAATTGACTCGAGGAGACTCACTTTCCATGAGTGATATTGTAATTTTGCAATAAATGATTCATAAATTTGTTATCAATCTGAGTGGAAAAATGTCATGATTTTTTTCCAAATATGACTCACCAATGTTAAGTTATAGCTTATAATTAAGTAATTAGATATATATACGTTTATAATCTGGAAACTCACATATAACTCAGCTTGGTTAACAAGCTAGAACAAAGCCGAAACACGCATTATTTATTAATTTTGAAATTTTACCTACCTTCTTAGTTTTAAAGTTATTTTCAATAACTTGAATGTTGCAATAATTCATAATATTTATTTCCTTATATATTTATTATTTCTTTATATTTATTATTTCCTTAAATTTATTATAAGTTCCACTGAAACTTGTGTCATTGATTTTTTCATGTCCTGTAAGTCACAATAAATAATAAAAAGTGTTCTCACTGATATTCTATGTTATTATTTATAAATACGCAGTGTTGTGTAAAATGAATACAACGAGGATAATTGCCAATAATTACTACCCTATGGAATAGTGCCACGGTACTATTAAAAATCACTTATTCAATTAATTATTTAAATTGAATTATATTGAATACCTGATTATTGATAGTTATATGTATATATAATTAATGCAACGGGGATATCCCAACGGAATATGACAGTAATCATTGCTACTGCTAGGCCCTGCGGGCGGCTATTATGGCAGCTTCGCGGCCAATAAGGGCTAGGGTTTCCATAGAATCTATATAATAATGCTGATATCCCTTATATTGCTTTAATAATGCACCGTTTTGTGTACTTTGTCTTTATTTCCAGTAAGAAAAAACGAAATATTAATCAAATGATGCATACTATATACATATGTACACCTTGAGCTATCTTAAATTGGTATGATTATTGTCAGAATGTTATTAAAAGTATAAACACGAAGGATATAGTGAACTTAATGAGATTATATAATATGGATAGTTAAAATAAACTGACTTTAAACCTCAAGTGAATGCAATTTTTTGTGTAAAACTGTTTTGAACTGCAATGCTAAAATGATGAGTAATCATGTCCAAGAATTATTTATAGCAGTTATTGATAAAAAAAAAAGAAAACAACTCTTCTATGGCCCAGCGCCAAATATATTCTTTGCAAAAAAATTTCCACTATGGCCAGCGACGTATTAATTCTACTTTAAACAGCGACACCTACTGGAGATCTTAATCAGTGACATTTATTGCATAAGCGGAAAGATTTTTTTTTGTTAACCTGTATTGCCATCTAGCGGATTTCTAAGAAAAATGGATGACACTAACATAGGAAGCAAAGGATACGAAGCGCAGTTATAATATCATGATACTACCAGTATTAAGGCAATTGCCAAATTTTTTAATTTTTCTGTCTCCAATCTCCTTGGATATGCTACTGGATTCTAAACTAAAACTTTTTAAAAATATGAAGTTGTAAGATACAAAGATTCACAAAATATTAACACTTTTTATGATGAAAGATGAAGAAAATAATCTTGAAATGAATAGGGTTAGTGGTTTTGCAACTGTTTTTTATAGTTAGAGATGCTTGGTGGATGCCTACAGACCTGAATGTTCAATTTACGCACCTGACAATTATAATTATATAATCCCTGCACCTGACAAATATATTTTCTTAACACATTTCCGTTGGGTACTTTTCGCGCAAACTGGTGGCGTAATGCGGGTAAACAATATATATATATTAATTTGACATTTTATCTACACAATGCAATATGATATCCAAAGGACATGATTGAGTTTAATTTAATTTTTTCAATTAAAAAAAAACTTTTACTATTAATACCCTTCCCGCCGTTAATATGAATAAACGTTGAGCCCAATTATTAAACTCTGCACAAGTATATGCTTTTTAGAGAAGTGTAGCACGATTTTTTATTTTTATTATATTGTATCATTGTACTTATAACAGATTAATAAATAAATATATAAAAAATAAAATAAAACCTTTGATATCATAATTTTTCCCAGTGCTAATTAAATCCGCCACTGAGAAATGCAATTTAAAATATTATTTCTCACGTGTATTACAAAAACATTATCGATGTACGCTCTTATGTCAACTGTAATATGTCAGTTTTGGGACAAGATCAAAAATACACTTATTTTTTCCATACACCAATTTTGGATTCTTCTTCCACGGCACTACATCCCAGGGTGGAGTTTGGCCTCCTCCGCAAGTGCTCTCCACTCACTCCTATCCCTGGGTATTCTTGTCCAGTTCCCAGACTCTCTCATCCAGCTCCAGTCCTCTTTTACACAGTCAATCAATTTTGTATCCCGTGTCCAAAAATATTGGATACTGATATACTGGAGAGAGAGTCAACATTGGATTTGAAATGGTCGCTCATCTCAGACTGGTGTGAGAAATATCTTGATGTTATTGCTGTGACAGAGGATGAAGTAAGTGGTTAAGCACCCGGAAAAAATAATGCAATACAATGTTTGTTTCTTGAGTGCTGAAAGAACCACAAGTTATATAACCTTCAATAAATGTGACTGATGTTACAAAGAAACACAAGCTAAAATAGTACAGTGGTAAAAGAACAACAGGGATCGAAGGAAGCTGTGAAGTGGCGGTAGCCGCGCTTGACGTGGACGGCGGAGGTGTGCGGGCGGCGAGAGGAAGCGAGGCGATAAATGCAGTCGCTAACAGTAGCGACTGAATGGCCATGAAAATGACCTCTCCAGCACGGAACGGCGAGCGATGAATGCCGTGGAACGTCCAGCGGAGAGACAACGCGCTGCGATCAGCAGTCGGTTCCGGGATGGCGGCGCGGAGCTCCTGTAAAAGAGAGAAACACAGATAGAGAGATGGAGAAGATAGACAGGCGGCCTGGGGTCGGCGACAGGATGAACTCGACAGGCTCAGACTAGGTCGCTTTTGGCAACGGAGGCATTGGATACGGTAGCAGCTGGATGGTTTAGAAAATTATTTTTGAAACAGGGAGAGAAGGACTCGGAAAATCAATGACCGATGCTGGCATAATGAGTCCTAGGGAATAGATCACTCTTGGCGGCGAAGACAAGGAGTTAGTAGTCGCGACCAAGGGCAGAAAATAAATGCGAGTGTGTGACATTTGCGCAACTTTCAATTGTAGGACGCTTCGATGGCAGGCGTCTTTTAGGAAGATTTGGGCAGCAGTGCGTCTTCAGTCGTTAAGTGGGTCGGGCAGATGTATAGCTGGGACGCTACCCAGGATCGACTCGTGCCGTCTTTTCAAGACGACTAACGCCGACAGCTCGGTCCTTATACTCGCCGTGCGCGGTCCGGTGGTATGTGGGATGCCTTTCGGGTGGAGGAAGCCGTACACCATTCAGGTAAACATCAAGATATGTGGCTCTAACGATTCGCGCGTAAGCTCCGCTTCTAATCCCCTCGTCATTCTATGGTTCCACTATAGCGCGTGGTCGGTCTTCGGGACGATGTTTTCGCTTTCTACCGTGCGATAGGGTTTTATCGGAGCGTGGTGGGGACAACTCATGCGAGGCAGCGGGAGCTGCGTTTTTCGACCTATTTCTTAAGTCGGCTTTCGCGACCGTTCTTCATTTGATCTTACAATAGCGACGGCAGCGATCTGTTTTATCACGAATATCCATACGTATCAACATATCACGTATTTATTGTGTGTACAAATGTCGCGAATTCTTAATTTTACCTTGTTACGTCAAACGTCAAGCATCCGTGACATGCTCTAAAATAAGTACGTATTTTTCTCATTTTTGTTTAGTTTCACTGAGATTCCAGTGAAGTTGCAAGTATCTCCAGGTCAAAAAGTTACTCGAGTATATAGTGCTGAGATTTATCACAAGAATATGACATCTGAAATTCTATTTCATCGTATTTCTTCATAGACCTTAACATAAATCTGTAATTAATTACCATTTTTTTACTTAATTTGATAATTATTTTATGCTTTTTATTATTTTTGCACGAGAATAATCATGAATCAACTCATTACAAGTCTCAACATTTAAATCTCGTAATATAATACTTTGAAGTTTCAACATTGGCGCCATTATGTCACACCGCGCGTGATTTGTCAGATTTCAACCAATGACGGTGCGCCGTCGCGACGGCCGATCGATACACACGGACGTCCACGGTCGACATCGTTTTTCTTGTATATCTGTCAAAATAGGGTAAATATTGAGATATATTTTGATTCAAATTGTGTTAAAACATTGTTTCAACTTATTTAAAATAAGAAAATCTTATTCAGTTTCTGTTTTTTTTATTTATTTTATGGTCAATTCTATTTGATCCTTAATAACTATAGAAATGATACAAATTTTTATTTTGAAAGTTCTATATTACAGTTAAATATAAATTTTATTGACTTATCTTTATTATAATATATTGCCTTATCTTTATACATTTATTTGTCAGTAGTTTTTGAATAATTTGAAATGTTTTTTAAAAATGTACTATTCTAATATATTATGATTTGCTTATATTTGCATAGTTTATTTGTCTAAACAATTTTAAGCAATACGAAACTCTAAAAAAAAACAATAGTTTTAGAAAATTTCCAGTCACTGAATATAGAACATAATGTTGTGAAGTATTTTTAGAGACAATTGAAGTAATCAGATGCCTGCAGAGATGAAGATGGATTCACCTTCCAGCGATGCCCGAGCATACAGGCTCCAGGAACAGGAGTCTAGGACCCCCAATCAGGCCCAACCCGAGGATTCAGAAGAAGGTATACAAATCCATTTTAAAAATTACAAACTATAAATGCGAGTGTGGAGAAAATGAAACAGAAGATACAGAGAAATCTTTGGGAAAAAGTACAGCAATGTGTGTCTTTAAAAATATCACTAAGTTTCTTCTTCTTCTTCTTCCATGGCACTACATCCCAGGGTGGGATTTGGCCTCCTCCGCAAGTGGTCTCTATCGACTTCTATCCCATTATTTTCAAGTTATTAATGCTACAGGGCATAGGTATATCATGGGAATTAATTTCATTGACCTTGGAACCTATATGCTTGTGTACTTCTGTGCGGTAGTTCTTAATATTTTGTTTTTGTTTTATTTTACATAATTTTTATCCTTGTTTTTTACAGTATTTTTAATTTTTCCAATTATTTTAAATACATATGCATTGTACCTTAATGTCACACCTAGGATTACTTATCAGGAGCTTCAACAACGTGTTGATAGACTATGTATGAAAAAAAAAACATTTTGTTATACTGATTTACATGAACACATGCTCATTTTCTTTTTTTACTCATCCTTGCTGTCTGACCTCAAACTTCTTCTTTCTTTAATATTTGTACGTAGTGGTCCAATTTTAACTTTCCAGAAATAATAATTATTACTTGGGTCATATTTTCATACTATTAGCTATACAAATTAATTCTCAACCCCTAAATAAAATCAACAGTCCTTTATTTAAATTAAAGTTTTTTTGTCACCGTGTCAGATACAGTGGGAGCTTTCTCAAGTACTTAAAGTAACCCAACAAGCAAATATCTAATCATTTACAAAAGCTGGAAAAAGTTCAGAAGGCAGACTGTTGCATTCCTCCTCTCATGACAACATAAAGAGATCGGCTGTTTCCTTGCCATCAAGGTTTTTAAAGGAAGGATTTTTTTTTAAATTGTGATGAAAAGTGGGTGTTGTACGATAATCCAAAAGGCATAAATCGTGGGGTAACCCTAGTAAAGCATCGACATCAAATATGAAATCCAATATTTATGGAAAAAAATCTTATTGTGTATTTGGTGGGACACGAAGGGTGTATTGTATTAGGAGTTGCTTAAACCAGGTGAAACCACCACTGCCGAGCGTTATCAAGATAATTGTTTGAGTGATACAATTTGGCAGAATAGATCATTTACCGACAATGAGACTGGGCAAGTGATATCGCTATATAAAAGCAATTTTTACAACTAATATTTTGATTTGTTAGCGCCCCTAAAACTTTGAAAGTAAGGAAATAATTGTCCAAATTGTCTTTAATTCATGAATTCGCACATCATACATCAAATTAAAGCTTATATAAAAAATAGATAAAGTTTGATAGCTAGATAATTAATTAAATTATTAGGAGAACACATTCTTATTGTGAAGTTGTAATTATTCAGAACAGACAGTCTGTGATATTTTAAATATGAATTAAATGTATTAATTAGAAAGATATACATATAAAATATATTATATATATATATAACTTTCTGATTAATACATTTAATTTGTATTTAAATTTTTTTAAATATTAGTATTAGGATTTATATTCACAGGTATGGTTCATACATTCAAAAAATCTTTACTGTAGCAACACACTGTACTGTAGAAGAAAATAAAAAAAAATAATAAAAAAGAAAAAAGAAAATAAATAAAAAAATCACTGATTTCACATTACATTAAAATTACATTTAACCTTACTCTGATTGGCACAGATAATATTAGCGCCAGATTGGACTGGAAAAATGTTTTTAAATTTTGCTTGCAGTTGTTGCAGTACAAGTTGTGCAATGTGGTAGAATTAGTGATATATCTGTTTTTCAGATGAGGATAACATTGGGGTTGCTAAAAGTGGCCATGGGATGTCAGAGCCGGAGGATGATAAATACTTTGTCCACTGGGTGCTGCTGGGCGTGCTGCTGCTTACTACAGTGGGAAACCTCGTGCTGTCCCTCTGCGTGGTCTACGTGCTGCGTATCGGTCGAGGTTTTGATAATGAGCTCTGCGATTAGTACTTACAGGCAGGGCCGGATTAAGAGAATCGGGGCCCCAGGAACGACTTTAAATTGGGAGCACTCAGAAAATAAAAATATTATATTTAATAACCGAGTTTATAAAGTATTCATATATGTACTAGCAGAAAATAAAAAATAAACAAAAAATTACAACCCCTTGGCAATTGCTTAGCCTGCCTAGATCATAATCCGTCCCTACCTATAGGGTTGACCGGGTAGTTTTTTCTATTGAGGATTAAGCAAACTTCAAAGTACTAAAAAAAAACATGAAATCAAGTCACTGCCAATGCTTTCTATTATTTTTTATGTTACATATTGACTTTTGTTTGCATATTCAATTGTAAAATTCATTTGTGAATTTGACCCAGGAGTCACTATTTTATACTAGTCATCAAACTTTACCTTTGTGCTTTGAATGTCCACTGAATGATAGTGAACTGTGCTAGAATTTTAAGGATGCATAATAACTAAATGAATAAATAACTTTTAATATTTGTCAAGATAATGACATCCGTTGTAAATATGTATCTAGTTTTATCATCTGAAGAAGTATTATGTACCTATGTATCTTATTCTCCTATATATGTTCATGTAAATGTTTGACTATCTTTTTCTTATAACTAAAGTCGCATGACCACATTTCAGGCATGCAGAGTATGGAGCCTATCAGTGAGGCCTCCGTGATCAAGTTCTTCGGGGAATCAGACCTGGGTCACATTTTCAAGCGGGATGGGTTGGTACAGGGATTCGCCGGTTCACCACTCTCCATCTCTTCCTCTAGAGAGGTGGCCTTCAACACTGTCGGACTTAAGGCCATCGAGACGCGCCTGCGCATGAATGCCACTCATACTGTGCTGAAGGGGAACAAATTTTGTGTTACGGATCCCTATTCAGGACAGACAGTGTTCAACACCTGGGGGCCTTCGCTTAATATTGTGGAACCGATGAAACAGCTTAACGCCAAGGTAAGATATCTTTGTGTCTTCAAACATCATCTGAATTTTGTTTCAAATCTACACAGTGTTTTTTACTTCCTCATTGATGTGTACATAGATACTAAATTCCTGAAACAATGTTCTTATATATTACATTCCCACCCACGAACCACCTATAAAATATTCCAGACGTTTTTTAATGTGACATTTTATCTACGAATCTTCCAAAATAACATATTCTGTGTTAAAATCTCATTATTCGTTTACTGTGTGAGATCTATCCATCATAAAAAAATATTCATATATTATGTTTTAACCCCTTAATGGCCCAATACCAAATATATCCATCACAAACCATGGCCAGCAGTGTAGTAATGAGGCATGGCACTTAATTTATCTGACATATCTTATATTTTATCTATACTTTGTGTAACGACACCTAATGGAGACTTTACTTCACCCCCTAAATAGAAATACATACTTTTTTGCTCCTGGCGGGCTTAGGATTAAGATTCTGTTTGTATATATTGTTAAACTCACCCAATTCGCTTCCAGATAGTTTCAACCAATCGCATCGCTTCTCCGCTGGATAGAGACTTATCAATTCGTTCTGACATGACAACAACTTTGACTGGAATTGAAGGGACCCATATGGATGCTAAAGAAATGTTGTGGTCCGCAGACCAAGACATCACGCTCCGCGCCGCCAATGGCTCTGTTATCCTGGGAGGACGAGAAGGTGTGTTCATCGATGTCAAAAACCTGCCCATTGTCACTGAGATTCCCAACGAAGTCGGCGTAATGCAGTATAAACTTTGCGTTTGCATGCCCCAAGGAAAACTATTCAAAGTCGAGGTTCCCAAAGGCGAGGCTGCCAAGAAAGTGAGCTGCTCGCACATCAATATGTCAAGTAAATATAATCCTTGCATGTAAGTTGGGAGTTGTGTATTTTGAATGAGGAGTTGCATAGACAGTCATGTTATTGTTATCTGTGGGGATGACACTGGATGGTTTAGGATTTTTATTGGAAATTTTATTAAACTATTGAAACTGCTAAAATATTCCCCGAGACAATGTTGTTTAAACATGATGTACACGTCCTGTTGCCATATACAGTGGAAATCTTTTAACATGAAACCATTGGGACTGAAATAATTTTTCACATTAATATAAAAAAAAATAAACTCACTAATAATAAGTTAATCTATCATCAAATGAGTTACCATTTTTTTACAGTGTAATGCTTCAAACAATTTATTTAAAACCTACTACAATATGATGTAAAAACACATGAAATACTGTGGTGTGTGGCAATCAACATCCTTGTATCTATTGTTTATCATCAAATATAAACCTAGTCAATAGAAAGTTGAATATTTTTGCCTGAGATGCAAAATTTTTTCATGTTAAGGGTTTTATATTTTATAATAAAAGATAAATGTATCAAAATCACAACATTTTGTCAGGACCAGAATTAATATTAAACATTTTCCATTGTATGTATGTGTGTCTATAAGACAAGTAAAAGGCTTTCTCAGGTTTTGTAAAAAAGCAATATACAGTGGAACTTCCATATTCGTCTAGTTCGATATTCATCACATTTTGATAACAAACAAATGTTTCCATATTCATTAATATTTTCTATATTTGTCACTTCCACCGCCCGGCAATGCTGTCTAACTGGGCCAAAACGTAGAATATGGTCGAAAGAAAAGTGGCACCCTAATGTTGCTATAGTTAATCAAAACATAAATGGATTTGATGGTAATGTGATTGTCTACTTCATTAAGGTTTTAAAAAACAGACAGAAACATTGGCCAAGTTCTTTGTTAAATCGAGTGCTATTGAATCATCGGCAAATGAAAACCATCACCAAAATTAAAGTTACCTGATGTTTAAATTGTCTCTTTCTAAATATTAGTAACTTTCCTCCTCTTCCACTTCTACCATCATGTCTCCTCAGTACAATAAAGGTAAAGTTTTGACATAAAATTTATTCATTTGTGTACTAGTTTTGGGGGCTGGGAACGAATGAATAGAATTTCAGTTATTTGTTATGAGAAAATCTGTTTCTTTATTGGTCAGACCCTCAGGAACGGATTAATGACGAATATAGAGGTTCCACCACATTTCCATCGGGTACTTTTCACGCAAACTGGTGACGTAATACAGGTAAACAATTATTGCTCTAATATATTCATTTGACATCTCATCTACATGATACAATATGATATCCAAAGGAAATGATCGAGTTTAATTACATTTTTTCAATTAAAATAAACAGTATTAATACCCTTCCCGCAGTTGGACGCTTGTCCAGTGAATGGGTAGAAATACTCTTCTCATAGTTAGTCGCTAGTCTAGTGAACGGGTAATAATACCATTCCCGCCGTTAGTGTGTTCAAATATCTAAATTTCAGGATAAAATAGTATGAAATTCAGTTGTGCTGATTTTGAGTTGCTGTGTCATTGAATACACAAACATTATATTTTGTATTTAGACAATTCTTTCAATGTTGTAGGTGAAAATTTCTTGTTCTTGAATAGAAGAATCCTCGTTACTTACATATTATGTATTACTGAATACTTGTATTATTGCACCAGGGTTGGATAATTAATACCTTTCTCTGAATTATTAAAGACACATATTTGTTGTGATGTTGTAATTCTGTGGTATTTTTAACACAAATTAAATTAATCAATTAGAAAGATATCAAGAAAAAGTTTTTTCGATAGATAGATATTTTCTGTATATCTTTCTAATTGATTAATTTAATTTGATACTTTGAGGTGTTTCTAATAAGATATTTTACAATATTCATTATTATTTATCAATATTTTTTATGACATTAAGATATACGAGGGCTGTCTGAAAGGTTTCTGACCTAACAAAGATCAATACATTTTTTCTTCAAAATTATTTTTATTTTTTTACATCGTCTATACACTTTTCCCAGTGATGCTCCCATCCCTTTAACCCGTCCAAATAGTACTTGGAGTCTTTCTCTGCAAAATAGTTATTTACGAAGGTGATGACCTCATTTGACGAAAATCCTCCGAGTGCAACTTTTAGCTTAGGGAACAAAAAAAAGGTAAGGAGGGTGGTCAAGCAGTTCAAACCGTAATTCATAAATTTTCGCCTGGGCAACTGCTGAGGTGTGAGATGGCGCATTGTTTTGGTGAAACAATTTTTTTTTTCTGCAATTTCTGCCTTCAGCCTGTCAAGTAATGATGCATAGTATGCTCCTGTAATGGTTTTTTCTTTTTCAAGATAATCGATTATGATGACTCCATGGCCATCCCAGAAAACAGTCGCCATCACTTTCCCAGCCGAAGGAACAGCCTTTGCCTTTTTTGGAGCCAATTCTCCCTTTGCAGTCCACTGTTTTGACTGTGTTTTTGTTTCTGGAGTATAATAGTGTATCCAAATTTCATCTACAGTAATTAATCGGCGCCAAAACTCTGATTTATTGTACCTAAACTGCGCCAACAGAGCGTTGGAAATGTTCATTCGGACATGCTTTTGGTCCGGAGTGAGCAAACGCGGCACCCAACGTGCGGCCAGCTTTCTCATGCCTAAATCTTGATTCAATATGTGACAAACACATTCTTTGGACATGTTCATAGCCTCTGCTATCTCCCTTAATTCGATGGTCGTCCAGCACCATTTGAACTTGAGCGACGTTATCGTCAGTGGTTGCAGTTTTTGGCCATCCCGAACGATCATCATCACCCAAGCTGGTACGGTCACGTTTAAATACAGCTGCCTAAACTTTCACCGTGGTAAATGATGGTGCAGAGTCCCCGTACACAGCATCCAACTCGTCTCTAATTTGTGTAGGCGTATTGCCTTTCAAAAACAAATACTTAATACTCGATTTTCTCCATTTCCACAAAAACAGTTACATCGACTCACTCAAACGATTGTCAAACAACAACTGCACGTCCAAAATGGCTGAAATTTTGGTGAGTATTTATCAAAGCATATGCAAACAAGTTCCCCAACTTTTGTTGACGAGTGCTGCCATCTTCATGTTGAGGTTAGAAATTTTGCAGACAGCCCTCCTATGTAGTTGATGTAATCAAATGTTATATTTTTATATCACCATTTTGTTTCCATTCCAATTCCATATATATATATATGTTCAATAGATGGAATTGTAACTATCCTTATTAAGTTAATAATTTATTTTATCTATGGAATATCAATGCATATATTTTGTAGTAGTGTGCTGTATTTAAAAAAAATAATTTTAGAATACTTTTTTGTAAAAACCAATCCTTTCTTCCTCGTTATTTCATTTTTTAAATGTCAGCTTTCATGTAAACCAGCAGTCTTTTAATGTATATAGATTTAGATATCGACAGGAAATAAATGATTTAACTATTTTAACATACCTACATATTATGGATCTGAGAAATTGATTATTTTGAAAGGATATTAGTTTGTATTTAGTTCTGGGTTTATTTCATTCTCAATTAGAATTAGTTTCCTAATATATTTCTCCAAGTGTATATGTATATGCTAATCATATTGACATTTGAAAATTAGAAACACATTTGTTTACATTAAATTAAATGCATTATACACGTTTTATATATATATTATTTCTATTGATAGATGTTATTTTTCAACACTACTAGTAAGTGTCGTACTACATATTATAAACACTATAAATTATGAAAGATGTTTTCTGTTTGTAATGCAATGGCCGTCTGCCTTTTTAAGAAGAAAGCACGGCACACCCCTTCTCATATTTTTCAGTGTATTGGTTCCAATAATAATGTTTGTATTTGTCATTTGCTGTGGGTCAATTTTTGTCATAGGTGAAATTTTGCGACAAATCCATCAGAATGATAAAGGAGACTGTCCCACAGAAAAAAAACTAGAAAAACCCGGAATAAACTATACTATATCACAGCGGCGTGCAGTCAGTACTTCGAAATAAGCTATACTAAAGTAGAATTTCTGCAAAATAATTTGAAATAAAATGTGTTTCTCGTAGTATTCTTATCGCAATTATTATCATATTCAGATTTTAATATATCATAATATTCTGTCAGATAAATACATAATTTCGCTTTATTTCTCGAAATATAATATTAGGTACAGCTTATTTCTGCCTGCTGTATAATCTAACAACCATGAAACCTATGATTCTATTTGAAACAACATATTGTTCACCTAATAGTTAATTGTTAATAAAATATGAACAACTTAAAAAATATGCATTTTATTTTTTGTACAACAAAATATTTTATAAAACATTTAATATTACATAAATACACTATACAAGTTGTAAAATAAAAATATAATAAATAAGATGAATCAGAGAGATAAAAAATGATAAGGAAAGGAAGAAACATACAATATTTGAAGACTGCATATTTATTAGACTACAATTTAATAAAAAAAAAACAGTTTATTTTGAATATATCTCTCTAATTGGTCTTTAGATCTTTATTAAAATTATTGTGTTTACAATATTGATAAATAAAAATTTCATTGCATAGTTTAAATAGCGCAATTTTTGTAAAAATCTTCACCTCAGGGGCGTAGAAACAAATCAAATTAACTTGGGATTGTGATAAATATGTAATGCGGCAACGTCTTGTTATACTAATGTTTTGTTGCATCTAACTAAATTCATTGTTATATACATATTAATGTACAAAATTAAAAATATTATCACAATGGTATGCGTGAAAAGACACAAATACAAAAGGCAAGTAATTTAACATATCGCACATTGGCAACAATGCTATCACAAGTCAAAATTTTATGTATATTCTGAAATTCACATCTGAAAGATAATAATTTAGAAAATTATGCTAATAGTTTCACTACCTCCCCAAAGTTAACAATCTGATGGAATGGAATTAACTATTTAAAATACATAAATATAATAATTTTCTGTCTACTGTACTGTAACTGGTAATGTTACCTAATTCACAAAACTTTTAATATTCGCTAAAAAGAATTCGTATTTTTAAAATTCTGTTGAATAAAATGCTTTATCTGAACATTTTCGAGTGCTAAATTGAAATAATTCTTCCTTATAACTGAGCAACTTTAAATATTTAGATGATTACCATTTTAATTTTTGTGAATTACAGATGTGCCACTATCTAGCAGTAATTGCATAAGGCTAGCGCACTGAAACAGATGGAGGTAGTCAAAGTCAAAAAATTGTAAGTGTGATCACAACACAAAGTTAGGTTATGTTAAATATTTAGAATACATTTGGCACTAAAATCCTACAGTGTGTAGGAATGTCATGGCATCACACGTTGTCAACACAACCCAATAGTTTGATGGGCATCAAATATCTGCCAGGTCTTCTATGGTTGATTCATTGTTACTGAAAGGAAAATATTAATACTTGAAAAATGTTGTATTTTGGTTCAATGTGTGAATTTTATTCAAATGTGACAAACTTATTGTGTAAAACAAATGTTTGTTTTGCATAGTAAAAGATCTAACATTGTGGTGTCAATTAAATAAATTGATGCCCTAATACTTCAAACTCTTAGTAAAAAAAATAATGGATACATCTCGATGAGGCAACGTGAGCCACTCCACTCTCAAATACGAGTCCTTAAAATATTAAATTTTATGCAAATTAACAAATTGCAAGGTTAAAAGTAAAATATGGTTAGAGTATAAAGTACCATTTTGGTTTTTTAAATGATTTCAAGCATTGAGAGCATTATTATTTTTTTATCATGTCCATATTCAAACTGATATATGTGTAATCAAATGTCTAATATATCTCTAAGAAGATTGATATAATTTTTATATCAAGAGGTAAGAATAGCTTCAGATAATAATATATGTCATATTTTAGTTTTGACAGTGACCTTCGTTTTACCGGGTTAACGTAATAAGAATGAGCATGTGAAATACTCAGTCACAATTTGTGCGACACCGCACTGTTATTCAGTGTCTACTTAAACCTGCGAGGATGTTCAATACCTTCAGCAGGTCTCTTGTCATACAGATTCTCACTGGTGTGAGGGTAATTGGTATTAAATGACAATAGTGATTGAAAACTATAACTGTAATCACAGTTTTACGACAATATATGAAATAAATTAACAAAAAATTAGTATCACTTATACTATTCTATCATTATATTAAGCCATTCTTAATATAAATAATAAGAAAATAAATCAAACAAGGAAATATCATGAAATATGATATTTTCGGACACTAGATCATTCTTAGTGATTGTGATTTAGAGATATCAGTGATTGACTTACAGTTTGTGATTTTGAACTCATCAGGAGTATGTGTTACACTGTTTTATATTATAAAGTGATAGAGCAAATAAGATATATACATATAAAATCATGTTTTTATAAGTAAACTACTTTTTACTAAACAAACTGAGCTCCGTGTATATCATCGTATTGTATCGTGTTAAATCATTTACAACTGATTTCTTAAACTACTATCTACATATCTTTTAATATGTCTCTTATGGTGTAAGATTCTCGCTTAGACCTTTCAATGTACGGAAGACCGTGGTCATCGGTGGAGCTATACACGGAGTATTGTCTCTTGTGGAGCACTTCAGCAGAAAAAGACTTGAGGAAGTAGACCCAACACTCCAACTGCGTCTCCGATCCGTCACTATAATTCAAATTATGAAAGAAAATTGTATTAGAAAAGCGTATGTCATTTTGATTCAATTCATATTTAATCAGTTGCCTTTCCAGAACAAACATTTTTAATTTACTTTAAACAGATAAACATTAATTAAATAAATTTAAAAAAACACATAAATACCGGTTTATATTTTTTATTGTGGACGTATTAACGACATTGGCCAATTAACTGTAAAATAATTGTTTAAATGTACAGAAAAAAAAAATTATGAAACTTCTGTGTAAAGGTTTCTAAGCTATTCTGCCATGTCTCCAACATTTCCAGTCAATCTTTCGGATCCAAAGGTCTAATGCGAATGGTCTAAATGAAACCAGGCTGTATCGATGTATTATGTACGATGTGTTGATGAATTAAAAAACAATATATAAATATTAATGCCTCGGAACACCAGATTATTGTTAAGTGCCATTTTATTAATTTTCAGGAGAGACAAAAAATGTAACCTTTATAAGAATTTACCGGTGTGCGGCGCACACACAATTTAGCATCATAGCACACACTCACAGATTTTAACAAGACTTTTTCTTCATATGCCGCCTTCAATCGAAAGTTGGCAACCATATTGCAGTATGGTGATTTATCCTGTATAAGATCACCAACATTTTAGACATTGAGCCACTTTTCTGAAGTTATGCAGTCAAGATAACCTCCTTCTACCTACGCCTCTGCTGCCTTGTATCTTCCCCTTCGTAATGAGTTGTAAATATCATACTTTCATTGCAGAGAATGTATCCGAAGTACGCAGCTTTCCTTGATAATTATTATCAGCTTTCTTGACTAATTTACTCATCTTAACACAATAGTAATATGGTCACCCCAGGCCCTACCAGTAGCCTTATACTGGTATAGTAATGTTTTTCATATTTTCACCCCCTTAAAATTGCACAAAAGATTTTCTATGCACACATTGCGAATCAAAATTAGAAGGAACATTGCTGGTGTATATGTATTATGATTTTGTGTTGATTTTGAGATTTACTTGTAATTTTTAACCTGCAATATTGTTTAGGATGCAGGTTAAAAACTAAGTTTGCGAAGCTCATGCAATTTTTTTTTCTTTCAATAAATAATTTTTTGTCACTAGATAGCCTTACTACCAAGAAATGAGTAAGAAGTAGAAATTAGGAAAAGAAATCACCTATTATTCAGTATAAACTTGTCTAACTCCCTGACGTAATAATCCGGATGTCCCTCCAGCTCGTCCAATTTATCCAGCATGGGTCTGTCCACTTCGTAGATCTCCCCTAGAAATATAAGGAAACGCGCATTGTTTTTTAATACTTTTTATTTACCTCAAAAAGAGATTAACTCCTTGTCCACCTACGTTGGAAACTTGCGACAGAGAAAGAGATGGCATGAGACCTGTCAGAATTTAAGTTAGCTATCGTGAGTATAGCGGACACCCAGGTGACAGTCCGCAGCATCTATTTCTCACGGCAAATAACGCATGATATCACCGGCACTGCGGATCAGATCTTTAACGAAATTATTATTTCCAGTAGTGACATCGTACGGCGCCCCATAGAAATCTGTTTCAACTCAAGAACACCACGAATTATGTCTGAAATCGAGTGTAAAAATCGTCATTTTTCCTCCATACAAAATTGACAGTTGGCACTCACTTTTGCGTTACCAAATCGCAATTTCATTAAATTTTAAAATTAACACACATACTCTCATTTTGACGTCAAGGTGCTAGTATTTTTAAAGTTATTGAATTTTCGAAAACTTTTTTGATTTTATTATTACTTTACAAAATGGCGGAGGGTAACTTATTTCGTTAGTGGAGACTGCCGACTTTTTAGACATTCCCGCAGAGTCCGATGACGAGAAGGACGCAATAAGTTGGAAAGTATCTGGAACGTTCCAATTTTAGTAAATTATCAGTTAGATTTTGACGTACGTTCACGATATTCCCTATTTTTGTTGCTGAAGAGACCCACCCTTTCCCAGAACCGTTTAAGAAGTATAAACTTCCTTGTCAGTTCCACTCTTCTAGCAAAGAAAATTTACTCACGAATTTAATATAATTATAGTTTTTTATCAAGTCGTATAGCAAAAATAATAAAATAAAACAAAAAAATAATAGAAGCTCGCTTACAAAACTGTATATTAAGACCTTCTGTGCCCTTCAGAAACTGTCATTACAGTCACAACAGTTTTTGGTACACGAACAGTTTAAAACACCAAAATAAGAAAGAAACAGATTACAATAAAGAAAATATAACATAGTGCGAGAATATACAGTTGGTTCCAGATTATTAAACAATGGTAATTCACAAGTCGGCACGCAAGACAGCTTGTTGAAGGGATGCTATTACCCACTCCCCAATAAAAATGGGGGTTTTTGTTGCTAAGTAATTCAAGTGAATATATTATTTTTTATTTATTAATTAAAATTAATATACAAGCGTTTTACTATAAATACAGTGAGTGCACCGTCAGGCAGCATTGGCCAATGATGGATGGATGTTTGATCCACGAGCCCAGCATCACCTGGGGGACCGTAAAGTTAGTCTATTTTTTATACCACAAATTACATGCACGTTAGGTTAGCAAAGTTTGATTAAATATTTATATCTCTATTTTAAAAAATATAAAGAAAAAATTTCAATTAAAGTGAGGCAACATTTGTAATCTAAAGTATTGTTTAACTGTGACCAAGAAAAACATCATTACCACTGATAATATTCCCAGTTCCCGGTGCATACAGAAGGTACGGAATGTTAAACTTGGTCCCAATGACAAGCGGGTACTTCTCCGTGGTCATAGCTGTGCCTAGTAACTTTGAGTATCCATTGTACTCGTTCTGCAGCCAGTCGTGATTGGGCTCCCCAGTTTTTAGAGTCCCGTACACGAAAACGCGATGCATCTCAGCCAAATGTCTAGATATGGTAATAAAATAAATGCATTAAAATTTTTAATTAAATGTGAACATTTATTTATCATAATGATATCCCGTTATCTGATCCCGCGTTGTGATGGATGATATTTTCTTTTGGGCTTTCCGCATTATATGCAATGTGAGAGTGAAAAGAGCGGGGTTATGCTTACATTAAGGGGTGATATCACTATCTCCAGATAAACGGCAAAATAATTATCTGTTAGGTGAATTTATTCAATGTTAGGTCACCGGTTATTATAACACAAACTGGGCTGGCCACAAGGGGCATGCAGCGGGTGCAAGGGGCCTCAAAAAATTAAAAAAGAAATTAAACCAAAAAAAATTTTTTTTTTTTACAAAGCTGAAATTTAAAAAAGAAATGTATCTACTTATTGCAATCGATATTATAAAAAACACAAACACGCACATCCCCGGGGACTTCAAGTATCAGAGTGAAATAGAAATACGTTATGCCTAGTTTAAAATAGATTAGTAAATGGGATAGCAGAACGGACTACTATTAATTATTCTACTCAAACATGGTAAAATAGGGTAAGATGGCAGCTTATAGTGCGACGCATTTAGGATACCATTTGATAGTTTTGAGAACTAAAATCCTCCTTTCTCGCTTCTAACCGAACGGATGGGAATAACATGATGGATTTGACACAAGCAACACCGCCAAGCCCCATTCCACAGGTGTAGTTGTACTGTACTATCTCGCTTACTTAATACTAAACTTAATGTAAACTGGGAATAATTATTTTACAGTCCAATGTTCTATTTCATTTGGACAAATGTTGATAGAGATGCGAGAGTCGCACCCGCCTGCATCAGTCAAGTACTGCTTATTGTCCGAATGATACGTGTTTGTAAATATTTAAATAACAAAAAAAAATTGTTTTTAAAATATTCTGTGACATTATAATTTGTCATCGGGTTCGGCGATAAACAAAGTTTTCAATTATTAAAAAAAGAAGACTGAAATATGTATTATTTGATGCGACTTGATATATAAATTATTTACATACTTTACCCACATTATTCAGATTTAAATATATGTAGGTTGTTATTATTAAAATTGTAATAAATATTTATAAAATTTAAAAAGATTCAGTAAATTTATAAAAAAAAAATAGTCAAAATTTAAACCAACCATCAGAATGGCCCTAAAGAGACTACATCATACTATAAAAATATACATATCAAAAAATTATTTATTGCTCGTGCAATATGGTTTATTTATATTTTCCTTACAATTATTCATAAGAATAACATAAATAGATTTGAATATGTAATAATAATATAAGCAGAGTTGTAAATTGTAGGATTTATAAGGCAGATTGGAATCTGCTTATTTTATTCTAATTATAATCCCCATTCTAAATACAATATTGATTTAATTAATTCGTGAATTCACATTAAATTGTTAACAAAACTCACCAGCTCTATCCTGGGAGCCGACAGTTGATCACAATCAATTGAAAGACTACCGATATCACAAAACCTAATTAATCTAGGTTAATTGTTGTAGATTAGTCGAGTTTCAACCAACAGAGCTGTGAGGGTTATCGCGGTACGTCGCAGGTACAATTGTACGATAATGAAAACAAAGGTCGAAGAAAGTGTGCGAAACGTATCCTCAACAAATTAACCAATGCCATCGTGTATTGCATAATACATAACACATATTCAAACGACAATAAACATATTTATAAAACCTTGTTTCAGCTGTCAAACTGACAACCGAGAAATTATTCCTTTTTGCACTAATGCAAAAAGATCAAAGTCAAAGAGGGCATGTTTGAATAACGGGGCAGGTTGTGCCGCAAACTAATTAATTAAAATGTTAATATATTTAATAACAATGAGCTTTTTTTGGCAACAATAACTCCGTGTATAACAGTTGTTTGTTTTGTGTCAGTTTGTGCGCACTCCCGTGGATTAATTGAATATATTCAGAAAAAAAACAGATATTTATTAACTTTCTCTACTTTAATTTTATTAATTTACTTGTTTCTATAATTGAAATGATTTATTTTTAATATATTTCTCACGTTTTTAGCTATCTACGCCTTTTTCAATTGAATTAATTTATTGTTACATTTTTTAATTTTTTATGAAATTTTTCTTTATTTTAATTTTCGGGGCCAATGGAGAAATTAAAACCTCCGGATCCTCCTGACCCTCTTCCTCCTCCATATCTCCTTTCTCGTTTCCTAATACCTCCCTCAGAAGGGCGATTCTTCTTTTACAACATTTAAGAAAAGGAAAATTGAAAAAATGTCAGTAAAGACAAAGCAAGACTTAAAACAACCAGCATCATCTCATCTTCCCCATTCCAATCCAAACTGTGACATCTGATCTACCTTCTGCTTCTGCTGATAATATAACCCGTTCCCAAACATTGTACCTAAATTCAATTGTCCCTCCTTTCCTTGTTTGTGTCCAAAGAACAGAACAGGGAACCATTCATTCAATTGATTTTGGAAAATATATTTCCCAGCAGAACACTGCCCAGGTGATATCAAAGCAGAAGGCAGATATAAAATCCGCATTATTGACTAATAATTTTGTTAAATATTTTGATAACATCTGCCACATGGGCGGGACAAATGTGAACCACATTAGTTATGTCGATGATATGGTTATATTAACGCCATCTATAAAAGGGATAAGAAAGCTCTTACACATATGTCCATCTGATCGTCCCTCGAAGTCATTACTTCTAGCCTCCAAAACCCGTCATTCATTTTAGATGATTTCAACTTCCACCATAGTCTTTGGGGTTCTGACTCCAACGATAGACCTGGCAGAGATATTGTTAATTTGCTTGATGAATTCGGTTTCTGTATTCCGAATGTCTGATCCTCTACTCATCTCCGCATCCCAAACCATTGTCCCAGTACGGTAGATCTTTCATTGTATAATGCAGCCCAGCTTAGTCTAGACGACGGTAGATGACCCTCATGGTAGCAATCATTACCCCATTTATATTTGATTTTCTCTAAGTCCCCAAATCACCTTACCACAAAATCAGACATTCATAAATCACCAAAAATCGTTAATCCGTTTAAAATATCAGACATTCAATGGAAAATGGGAAAAAACTACTTATAATAAGATTATTAGTTTACCTTCCCCAACCCATGAAAACTTAAATTCTTGTTATGGAGGAATACTTAAAATGTGAACTCTGTATTTGGTTTATTTACAGAGATATTCACATAATTATAAACTCAGTTTACATCATCGGAGGGAAAAGGTTAAAAAAAAGAAACGGGATGGTTGTAAAATTTTTGTTCATCCCTTTCTCCAAAAGTTCCTATAGCTAAAGTATGGGAAACAATAAGAAAATTTAAAAACTCACATCAAACATCCCACAAATATCTATTTAGTGAGACTAACTGGATAGATTCACATTTCTCCATAGATGACTTAAAATCAATTTTAAATCAAGTAACAGATTCTTTCTTAAAAAACTTTTGTAATGAAACTCTCTTCTACTTTCTCATATTATATATGAAACTAGCAATATCCCTCAATCCTGTAAATCTCAAATACATAATTGTCCCCATTTTAAAACCAAAAAAAGATCCCAATTCAGGACTCTTGTACAGACTAATTACTTTATCATCTACTTTACTTAAAATTACTGAACACATGATAAAAAGAAGACTTGACTGACATATTAAATAAAATTACTCGGTAATGGCAAGAACACTCCATAGGGGTGAAACGCCAATAAAAAAATAAAAAAAACTACAAACTTCGGAATTCATTTAAGCCTAATCATGTCCACTTTTAGATAATATTAATTTGCAAGTATCTGTTATCAAAATGATGATCTTTGCTACACCGGTCGTTAAATAAGCCTGTCCAAAATTACTCCTTAAGTAGGACCAAAATTTGAAGACTTAAAAGAGATGGTTATCCACCTTATTTTTGTAATGTAAACTGCCGTCTAGGTAAATAATATAGATAGATTAAATTGTTGACAATGTACAAAGTACAAGTTTATACAGCTACTGAAATAATTCAATACGACAAGTATACTGTTGTTTTGATGAACCAGTTGACAAAAAGAGAATAATAATTACTGAAATGAGTAATTATGTATCAACGGAAAGTATTCATGGATTTTAAACCAGTATTCTCAGTGGAAACTACTTGAGCATCTTCTATCGCCGATTTCTTTTGCTCCAATTTCTATATACACAATTTCTATATGGACAATTTCTATATACACAATTTATATATAAACTGACATGGAACGGGTGTCTTGTTTGAGTACATTTTTATAAAAAGCGTCACAATAGTTTGAATGTTTTTCAAAAACAACAGATCTCTTCAATCATTTTATTTCAGAACATTTTCTATTAAAATATTGCAATTTTCATTTACTGAATCTACACAATTTTTATTTGTTCTATTCTTGAAAACTTCCTGGAGCTTTTGGACAATTCCTGTTTTATTAAGAATGTCAACTTTGTTTTGCACAACGTCCATGAGTTCATATTCTGGTGTCTCCATTGTGGCCTTTTGTCCGACGACCAATATGTGAGGATACCCCATTCTGAAACAATTAATGAATTGGTTAGTGGCAAAACACCTAATACAAATAATCTAAAAATTTGTTAAATATAAACATAATATTTTAGAATAAATATTAAATAATTACATTCAATACTAAGTTACATACTATGATATTTACAGTACAGGTATTTGTAATTTTGGAGATATATTACAAACTGCGAATTTATTTAAGTTAACTGTTATTGTACTCATTGTAACATCGCAGTTGCACATCGTCGTCCATTTTTCAAAGAGGCGTATCTCTAATTTGTTGATTTTGCAGCAGATGATATATTAATCCCAAGAAGGCCCACGTCGGAAACTTGCGACAGATAAAGAGACAGCAATAAATATCAGAATGTTATGTTGGCTATTGTTATTCTATAGCCAATATCCATGTGACAGCGCGCGGCGACGATTGATATCACGGGCGCCGCGTATCAGATTTTAAACCAAATTATTTTTTCCAATAATGATACAGTGACTCATAGAAATATTAAACTCAAGAACACCACGAGTTACATCTGAAATCGAATGTAAAAAATCATCATTTTTCCTTCATTCAAAATTGACAATTGTGTTGCCAGATTTATTTTATACCATAGATGGGTGATTTATATGAAAATGACCAAAATTTCAATTACATTTGAAAATCCAACACACACACTCTCGTATCGACTTCAAAGTGCTGATATTATTACAGTTATCAGAATTTTCAAAAACTTTTTTTATTTTATTTTTACTTTTACAATTTTTTTTTTACAAAATGGCAGAGGGTGACTTTTTTATTAGTGGAGATATTGCAAACTTTTTAGACATTCCCGATATGCCCTTTACTACCGCAGAGTCTGATGATAAGAATGACGCAATAAGTTGCAAAGTATCTGGAACATTCTAATTTGAGTATCTTGTCATTTAGATTTTGACGTACGTTCGCGATATTTCTCGTTTTTGTTGGGAAGTAATTCAAGTGAATAAGATATTATTTTTTAGTTATTAATTAAAATTAATATACAAACGCTTTACTATAAATACAGTGAGTGCTCCAATGGGGAACATTGGCCATTGCCGTGGTCGGCGGCATCATTAGTGCTATATAAGTGCGATGTGAATATGTACGTAGTTGTGATGTGAAGTGCTAATATTTTTTCATTTTAAGCATCATATTAAACACAATAATTTTAATAAAATCTGATGTCATCCTTCCAAAAAACAAATGTTATGGCCCTGACAACACTATAAACTTTCCTTTTTTTCATCTCAAAACCGTACGAAATCGCAGTCAATGGACGCTTATAATGAAATAGCGCTAGGTTTTTTTTTTAGCTATACCAATATTTTTTCGGAAAAAGTTAGCCTGTGAATGTTGAATTTTAAAAATTTTGGTGGGTATGATGCTGTTTCACCTAGGATATTTTTGGGCAGCAACAGGTTAACAAATTTTGTGATGTTTTCGCTGTTGAAAAATGATAAAAAAATAATCTTACCGATTTACATGGATATTTTTTGATTTCAAAGAGTATGAGGTGTATTTATTCTAAAAATATTACTTATTACTGTCATTTGTAAAAATGACACATCGAAATTAGAGTGGTGGAGTCAAAATGTTTTTATATAATATTACTTTGTTGGAATAAAATTCAGATACGCCTGATTGAATGGATTATGGGCGTGTGTTTGGGCAATGTAACCCCAATCATAACTCAATTTTATTAAAAAACGAGATACACCTTTTTGAAAGATGGACGATATGCAAATTTTAGAAAACTGGTTTTGTCATTCGGATCTAGATGAAAGTTGAATATGTAAATAAAGAGGACTGAATTTAATATCAAAATAATCCTATATTATATTTAATATTCTAGTGATCTATAATGAATCGGTTATTTGCCCAAATTTGTATGAATTGGTCTGAATTTGTCTTAAGATTCCGGCTCGGTCAGTCTTTTCCACATCACAATTGTAGATAATGTATTTTACAAAAGTTCAGAAGAGAAAGGAAGTACCACTATAAAATATATTTGAAAAGTAATAACCTTTTAGCTTCTAGAATCCTTTTACCAATAGTCATGTGGGCTCTGTCATCAACAATGATATCACTCTGTAACTGTGGACAGCCTTCGCTTAGTATTCTGTACATCTCTTCAACCAGGGGACCAGCAACCGCAAATTCTTTTGATCCATCCTGAAAGTCACTTCGCAGTACAGTAAATAAGTTTTTGTGTAGCGCAAAATAATTTACAGCTGATGTAATTTTTTATGTTAAAAATTCAACCAATATAGACTATTTATCAATTTGTCTAAATTAATGTTTTTCTTTCATGAGATTTACACAATATTTCTATGTCAAAAGTGAATACTCATATTGTTAGCTCAAATGAAAGTCTAGCAAAGAGACCAGAACAAGGTTGAATAACTATCAGAGATGATACCTAATATATCTTGATGATACCTTTATATCTAAAATGACAACTTATTTCTAATACATACATAGGAGACCCCCCACCCCCCTGCAACAACATTGTATATCAGTTTGTTTCGTAATTATTTTTTTGATAGGTAAACACATAATTTCTATATATATTCAATGACTCAAATCAAAATTATTATTGTTGAATGTACAGTTTTAGTTTTGTTCCTACCCCTTAGCCCATTTCCAATTAGTCTACATCTGTTCCCCAGCTCGACTAGTTCGTTTTTGTATGTGTGAAATTTGTCGAGATTTCGGAAAGGAAGTGGTGATCTCGCCGGATCATTCGTTGGATCCAGTGGAATAACAGAAGATTTGTGTTTGTGGAATTCAGTAAACAGTGTGCGGTGGATTCATCAGAATCGTCGGTTCGAGCCGTTCAAGTTTTTGGGATGAACTTCAGGATAAGACAGGGAGCGTCGAGCTGTCCTCCTTATCCCATAAGCCATCCTTGTCCGCTATCGAAGGATTCCCTTACCCTCATCCCACCCTTTCCTCATTTCCAATTTCCTGTTCCATTCCCTACTTCATCCATCTACCCATCCACCCGTTTCCTCTTCCCATTCCATCCCGTCCTGTTCCATTATCACCCACCACTTGTGATCGGCGACCTGCGTCAGTCACACAGTTTTTACAAATGTTGATAGATGGAGTGTTGGCCATCTTGAATGATATACAGTTTTGTTGTAGGTAAGTTTACTTAGATATTGTGTTTAATAGTATTTTTATTTATTTTATATGGTTGTTTAGTATACCGACCATCCGATGTGCAATAAGATATACAACGTTGTGGCATTCATAATGCAGATCTGCCCAAAACCGATATACAGTATTGTTGCAGTGGTAGTCACATTTCATGTAAAACACTGAAAAAAATTGTCAATAAACTTTTGTTATAACGTTAATATAGGTATTCTACAAACACATGTGTATTAATAACTTTATCCAATTAATGGCACACATAACTATATCCCATCAGCCTATGAGATCAGTACATATTTTATTTCCATTGGACAGAAGTTGCTAAAAATTAGCCATTAGTTGTTTTGTATTGATATATCATATTTGGTTGAGAGAACACCAAATAATTTCAGCCATAACACAGGCCAATAATTTTTTTTTTTAAGTGGAGAATTTATATTGTTTAATAACTCATTTGAACTCGATTTTAGAGACAATACATCTTAGAAAGTTATATGTCCACTGATTATTACAAATCATAATTTTAATGTATTTTATGTACAGTCTAAATTTGAGAAACTTCGAAGCAGTTTCCACTTTTTCAATTAATAATGTCTAGCGCTAAATTGAAAACGTACTTGTGAATAATTCGTTTTACTTTTGTAATATTAAGAAACTAATTATACAATGGATATGATAGATATAAAGGGAACTAACGACAAGCACTATATAAAAAACAGAAAATACATAAACATTCAAATAACTTTTAAACAATAGCCCACCTTGACATGGAATCATCCCAGTGAGGGGACATTATCAATAAATGTTAAAATATGGATATTTTAAAAATTGCATTACTTTTAAATTGCCATTGTTTGATAAAATATAAATAATTTTGTGGGCAAGCAGTACAAATCGAATGGAATACGAGTTAAATAAGATCAGTTGGCAAATGTGTCCAACTCGAGATAACACTTACTAAACAAACCATTTGATTATATTAAACATACCTTGGGCCCTATGATGCAAAGGGAGTATGGCGCAATGGAGGTTGGCCACCTCAGTTCCGTGTTAGTGGACAGAGCCTCTACACAGGCGGCCATGATACGTGATAGCCCCAGGCCATAGCAGCCCATGTGTAAGGGTTCCTTAGAGACCAGATTGGCAGACAGCGGAGCCGAGTACCTAGTACCTAATAGAAATGTGTGGCCAACCTGTTAAGCAAATTGTATTAATTGATTAAAAAATATGGCTACTGATCAAAAATATTCTAAAAATAGCGAGTAATTGTCATCCAACCACTGAAAAATAGACTAAGAACGTAGATCTTTACGTCTATGTAATGTTTCATGTAAATTGACAATACATATTTGTATTGCTATGGTGATTTGGTGATTTCAACAATATTAAATTTGAGTACATTGCAATTGATGGATACACTATATACACGAGCAATCAAAACATGCCTGTTAAGATACTGCAAATGATTGACGATATAAATAAAATATCTTTCATCAACACAATTTCATTTTCAGTGCTTTAATCTTAGGTATAGCATTGTTTACTTAACATTTGATTTTCAAGATTATTAGTTTTCATTGATTATGAAAGGAAAAAATCAGTAACAGATTCAAATGTCGGGTGACTTAATTATAATGGGAATATTATCAATTTTGGAAAATACCATTTTATGTGCATCATAAGCTTTTTTCTCTGTTTAAAAGCTATTCAATATGCTTGTGAATGTTTTTAATTGGTCATTCACAAGTAGTACCTAGTTAACTCTAGTTTTATACATCAACAAGGTTACTTCATTCAAGGATACTCTGACGAATAATGATTATTGCATTTGCTCCAAAATAAAACAAATCCGCTCGTCAAGCCTACCTCTATTCCCATTATATCAATATTTCTCTTGATACTTCCACACTCCTCACATTTGTCCTCTTCCTCCGTGAGTTCTGCGGAGCGCCTGTGGCCGCATGCCTGGCACTGAAGTAGTCTGTCCTCGCCAATGGCAGCTGGGAAGTGATACTCGTGAGAAAGGGATCCACCTATTGTGCCAGTCGCTGCACGCACTGGAATTATAAAACCAACATTTTTTCCCGAAAAAAGCTTAATTAAATATTTAATGGATTTTTACGTAACAATATTTTTGAAATTTTACTAAATTGAAAATTAATGAAGAACTTGCATAAAAAATGTGTACAGGCAGTTCTCTTTTGCTACAACGGACATCACAATTTTTAAAAAAAATTTATTTACGTAACGCACAAACAAACTGGGCAATCAAATAGAACTGGAACTTAACTCGGCTGATATAAAAGAGTTGTTGGGCTCATATTCTGAGGATTGACAACTGATGAATTAATAGAAATAGAAGCAAATTTAAATACAAAAAGTACAAAAAAACTTGAAATTTCACATTCCAGATCATTTATGATGCAGAAAATGATTGCAACTTTTAAGTTAATTTCCGAGGGATTGACACTGTTTGAAGAACACGACTCCAATATGGAGAGAATTGGGAAAGTGAAAAAAGGCGTTTGCGATTTACTGACATGTTATAATGACATTTTTAATGAAAAATATAAACTAACTGTGCAGTCTTCCATCAAGTCATGATTTAAAAAATAGCAGGCAGTTTTCACCAGAAAACTGTTGTAAACAAGAGTTTATTTACAATAGTTTTAATGGATTTGGCCGTAGCAGACGTCATACATTCACAGATATCTCCTGTATGAGAATCACAAATTACCTTTAACAAAATCAACACCAATTTCCTGGAAAATTTCATCATAAACCTGTCCAACGAGGTTGTATGTATGTTTGGCGGACTTGTCGTTTTCATCAAATGTGTACAAGTCTTTCATGAGAAACTCGCGGCATCGGATGGTACCAAAACGGGGACGCATCTCATCACGGAACTTACTGCCAATCTAAAACACATTTTTATAACACAAATTAAAATGTGATAGCATATGTGATTATATGTAATGAAAAATTAAACAATAAAATCCACAAGATGACGACACTTGTCTTGTTTCAATTTTATTATCTGACCTGGTGTTTCATTTTTGTCAGTGCAATGCTTGTCATGCATTTCCATCCAGAAGTTGTCTGTAGGTGTGTTTGCATTCGCTTTGCTCATTATTTGGTCAACGTCTTATTATCTACGCTTCCTTTCCAAGAAGTATCCTCAAGAAGTGGTAAGAATGTGTTCTACCCGTTGGCTCCTTCAATTTTCGATGGTTGGTAATGAACACGTCTGCGCCGTGGCGGATAAGGCTATTTATATTTACATCCCGACTCTGTTCACATTTTCATAACGATTGCTTTTTTAGTTTATCAACTGTAATTACGCTAACTTTGTATATGTGTACTGATTGTTACCAATAAAGAAAGCACATAGGGGCGTCAAAATGTGTAATTTCTAAATTTACAAACTAACATCTCGTCATTTTTATGTACATATAAATTCTCGGGAGTTATACTTTTCTTGCCTTTGTTGAGAGGAACCGATACATGAGTGAAAACTCATAAAACAGTTCCGGAAAAAGGGTGGGGTCCTTTTGATGTCTTTCGGAATTTATCATGGACCTCATTTATTGCTTTTATTCTCCTCAGAATTTTCTCCATTTGTAATTCTCTTAATCCTGGGATTATAATATTAAAATTTAAAACCTTACAGTCTAAGGATAAAAACAATAAACTCGGTGTGATTTCAAAAAATATTTTTTATTATTGCCTATACTAAGAATTAGATGTGTTCACAGATAAACAAAGATAATATTATTAAGGAGAACACAGTCTTATTGAGAAGTTGAAATTATTAAGAACATAGGTCTGTAATATTTTAAATACAAATTAAATGTATTAATTAGAAAGATACGCATATAAAATCAATTTTATCAAAAAAAATTGTTGTTGCGCTACTGGGATTAGAACCTTGATATCTTTTCCAATTCGGGGAAGGTGCATTACCAACTACGCCACAGCGACAGTATTTTTGATGACAAATTTTCGAACCATTCAATTAGTATTTAAAGATAACATTATATAAAATGATTATCTTGACAATGATATGATGCAACTGAATAAAGGCTTAACTTGGACTGCAGTGAAGAAGAATACTTAAATACAATATTCAATTTTATATGCAAACATTGTCCAATTGGACTTCTTAATAGAGTCGCCTTGTGGAGACTGTGGTAGCTAGTTGACCTGACCGTGTTAATACACAATGCATCAAGCCTAAATTGTTTTGTTGACTAATACAAAAAGTCAAATGATTTGTTACGTATTATACATTATTACGTACCTGGTACAGCCTCAAGGGCAGCTGTTTGGGGGAGACGGGAGAAATATGTGCCACCAATTCTGTCATCAATTCTTCGTGCGTCTGGAAATAGTATATAGTAACATTGTTATAAATAATGTAATACAGCATCATCATCACTTATCTCCAAAACTGTAGTCGTAAAAACAAATTTATATATACATATATATATTTTTAGGCTGGCGTTTTGCAGTTCAAAAAAGTAATCTCAAATAAAGAGAACTAGTCCAAAAAATAAATGAAAACAGAAGTAAGATACAATTAATAAGACAGACATTTTTATTTGCAGAATGACATCTTTTAAAAAATATTTTTGTGTTCAATTGTACAAGCAGAATGGTACAAATATTTTTCATTCATTATTTTACAAGTGCCATAAGTATTCATCTCCACAATTAAAACATATTTTGTCCAGCTAATTAAGAAAGAAAGGTCGTACCATGTCCCAGACTTTGAAGCTCATTTTCTCAGCCGGACTTCATTGTGGGCTGGTTCTGCAAAACGCCAGCCAATTTACAATCCATATTTAAAAATAATATTTTAATTATTAATACAACCGTGCCATTGATAATTGGCAAATAAGGAAAGAGTTTTGTGGCTTGGTGGGATTAATGTTTCACTTATACTGGATGTGGTGATTATGGAAATTTTATGCCATTTACGCGTAGGGAAAGGAAACTGACAGTGAAGTATCAATTGCTTTTGAAATATAGGAATTAGGAGCAGACGTTTCTTTTTGTTCTGAAAGAACATTTCTCAAAAAGAAAACAGTCCATTTCAATTGTTATAACTTTGAAAATTGGAATACTGCAATGCTGTAGTGAACTGTATCCATTCTATGTATGTCTTTCGCGCCCCTAAGCTGGGTTTTAAGAATGAATTTATATATGATATGATATAGCGATGATGTTTGAGCTTCCATTCAACTCTGCAATCACTATGGTATGAAAATAAACTGAGCTTATATAAGTTTGATTGATAAATTAGTTTTTAAATCTTATTGCAAATGAGAAAATAAGAAAAATTATCTGAAAATACAAACGAGGGATGAAGCTTACCGGACTCAGAATATACTTCCTACAGTGCCGGTCCTGCAGCGTCATCAGCTCCTCACTGGAATCCAGTCGCCCACTGCGACTCCACAGGTCCTCAGAGGCTAGTAGCGGCAGGCTTACTCTTTGAGCCTGGAGTCCCGACAACTTGGACTCCACCAGAGCTGTCAGTTTGGCCATGGAGCGGATTCCTAGTGGTAGATATGAGAAGCAGCCAGCGGTGCTAGTGGGTCGGACAATGCCCAGTTCGGATAAGAGCTGTGAATCCAAAGTGTTGAATTATGCACTGTTTTATGATGATGTGTATAGATAATTTTAGAATTATACAAAATACGTGTAAAGTTTTCTGGAATACTTTCCAGCCAATCCTGTCACGTTTCAGATTTCCAATGTTTTATCATTAACTACATGTTATGGTTGACGGTAAAACATTGTCTTAAAACAGGGTGTGTAAGTGTATATATGTCATAGAAGTACTGCATTGATGATTTGTGAAATACATTCTTATGGTGAACCCTGCAATGACCGGACAAGTCGGAGATACGGCGGCCCAGAAAACTACATGGAAGATGATAAATGTTAATGCTCGAAAGACTATTTTCAGGAACAGTAAAGCAAAATTTAATTTATACAGTTTTATGGAACCTTGACTGTAACTATCATGAAATTGAATGCTTTCGCGGAAACAATTATATGCAAACATCACAGATGAGACTTTAATCTCTCATCTCACGTCGGTAACGGTTAGCATGTACCAGATGCAATAAAAAACACATGCAGTAATGAATCATAGTTCACATTACACTCAACTCTACTGTTCTTTATGCTCAAGACAAGTTTCCGAGGCAAATCTCATCCTATTACATGCACAGTTTACACCCGCAAAACGGGTTTCTTGCAAAGCATCGGACCTTCCCGTTTGATTTATACTGAAAATTTAATATATGTGTGTGTATATTTTATATATCGGTAAAAGTTGTCTAAGAATTGAGTAGTAAAACTATTTAATAGTATTCCATTTATTTTGTGACACTTCTGTCTTTTTTCTAATCTTCTTTGTATGCATGTGTCAATCCTTCTTTGTATACTAATTTTATTATTTCTGCACATAGTATATATCTTGAATCAAAATTATTTGAAAGTGTAATTATATCCCTTTTGGTTTGAAGTTCAGATTCAGGACAAAACCTTGAAGGAATTTTTTTTTCTAAGCGTTTCTAGGAAAATTATTTCATTTGTGTATGATCAAAGTGACTGTTGCCTATGAAAAACCTGTCTACATACGTAATGTGTAATGTGAAATATATTTCAAAAACACAAAAGATTCTTAACTGATCCTACCTATCCTAGATGGAATAATGAAAAGTTGTTCCTCTCACTAAGTAAAGATTGAAAGAAAATTTAACAAACCACGATACATTTATGCCGTTGTGGTGCGTGAGTATTATCAATAAATCTATACATGTCTTTTTAGGACCAATCTTCTAAGAACTTCAGTTACAAAATTGGATTAAATCATCGCTAAAGTTTGCAAAACATTATATGAACAAGTATAAAAAATCACCTTTTGGCTTTTGGACGTGACATCTTGGTGTTTGATTTTCGCAAATTTCGGGGTCACAATGAGAGGCTGAAATATTTTGGACATGTATTTCATGTTGAAATGAATTTGTATTATTTATCGCTGTAATATTTACTATTTGTCCATAGATGTAATATATTTGAGTTTGACGTTTAGTGTGTAATAATTTTTTCAATGCACTCAAACCGAACGGACGTATCGTAGTGCGAAAAGTACTTTTTTAGAATGATAAGCCTACATATATATATATCTCGTATCTATGGTGAAATTGCGATGATTCAAAGAAAACTGGGTTATCTATTTTGACAGTCGTATATTCATAGATAAAAGATGGATAAGAGATATACTGATAATTGCATTTGCTCATAAATGCTGTTAGCTTGTATTAATTTGATTACTGAAGAAACATATATATTATACTAATAAGTTTATTCAAACTAGAGACAGATGTTTGATTCTGTGGCCTATTTAATATTAGTAGCCATTTTGTGGGGCGCTACTAATCCTTTTATAAAAATTGCTTCGAAAGACATAACAAATGTTTCATCTGACTCCAAGTTCGGAAAATTTTTCAGAGAGTTCTTGCATATTTTCCAAAACTGGAGATATATGCTTCCATTTTTACTGAACCAATGCGGATCTGTGATATACGTCGTCTGTTTGCAGAGTAATGAATTTTCTTTGGTTGTACCCGTGACCAATTCTCTCACATTTATATTCACAGCACTCTCTGGTTGGCTGGTGGGAGAGGAAAAACCAAACATGGAGACCATTTTAGGAATGCTTTTTGTCTTAATGGGAACAACGCTGTGCTGGGCTGGTAAATCTGCTACGACATCATAGTGAATTTATTGTTATATTATTTATAATAATATAAAAAACAAGATACGCATTGTAAAAGTGTAAAAAAATATACGTAAAAGTTACTAAAATGAAAATATTACGGCAAGTTTGGAACACTAGTCAAAATATAGATTGTAAAAGAAGTTTATTTACGTCATTTTAACGCTTTATCGTGTATTCTAAATACCTATTCTTTATAAATTTATTTTTCTATTATATTATTAAGACAATCCACCCTTGAAGAGTGGATTTGTGTTAGATTTATGTAGAAAAGAATTACAATATAAAAACACTGAATAAATATGCTAATAAATAATGTGCATTAATTTTTATTTAAACTAGTATATTGCTCATCAAAAATGTCTGAAAAAGTAAACCACAGCTTTGAGAATTTTTTATCTTAAATATCAATAAAATAGAAAAATGTAAATTTGGTTGACTAATTGATCATCAAATAAATATGAATATATATTAGAAGATACTTTAAATACTGTAAATTGTCTCACATAGAATTTCATTCCATATTTTCTCACTAAAATGATCACATATTGAATCACTGAATTAATCACCAAACGGATTCTCACTTTTGTGCGTCTCCATATGCTGTGTGAGATACGGTTTCTGACGGAAAGCAACGCCGCAAACTTCACACGCGAAAGGTTTTTTTCCCCTGTGAAGCAGCATGTGTCGAGCGAGACTTGTATGGCCGCGAAACAAATTTCCACACTCTTCACAAGCGAAGGGTTTTTCTCCGGAGTGAATTCGCTGGTGATAAACGAGGCAGTATCTCGCTATAAACTTTTTTCCACATTCGTTACAGGAAAACGGTTTCTCGCCTGAGTGCATCCGCATATGTTTATTGAGCGTGCTTCTCTGGTTAAACGTTTTTCCACATTCTTCGCAGGAGAACGGTCGTTCGCCGGTGTGCGTCAACTTATGGTTCGCTAAATTAGCCGTGTGTGAAAACGCTCTGAGGCAGTACGGACACGAGTAAGGTTTCTCGCCAGTGTGAAGTCGCTTATGACTGTTTAAACCATTCTTAGTAATGAACATTTTTCCACATACGTCACAACGAAATGATTTGTCACCTGAATGAACTTTTTTATGACGATCGTACCGATTTTTTTGAGTAAACGCCATATCACATTCTTCACAAGTGAACGGTTTCTCACCAGTATGAGAACGTTGGTGCATTTTTAGATTATATGATCTGACAAATGTCGCGTCACATTCGTCGCAATCAAACCGTCTTGAATGATTTTTTTTGTGCTTCATCAACACCGTTGGTCGTGCAAAAGTTTTATCGCATTCATCGCAGGGGAAAGCTGCCTTACCTTTGCGAATCCACAATCGCTTTGATGACCGTTTTTCTTCTACTTTTGTAGAGACACGCTCGCTGTTGGTCACATTGATTATGGTCGAAGTGTTTGTACTGGGTAGGTCTACATTGATTCCCTTACTTTCTCTTGAGTCGGGATCCATTTATCGCGTATATTTTTCTTATCTGCAGTATAATTCCAAGACTTAATGCAGAAAGAATGACTGCCTGAAATATAAAAGTATAAATGAAAATTTAGAACCTAGGCTAAATGATGACACGTCGGGTTATAATAAAAGATCATTGCGTACGCACAATACAAATGCATATATAATATATCAGAATTTAATAAAAAGAGTATCATTATATAAGTGAAATTAAATATTTAACATTATTCACAGGACTACCGCATCATTCGTGAATTCCATAAATATGGCATAAACCAACATAACAGTTTAGTAATACCGTAAAAGTAGCTTAATACCGTAAAAAAATATGATAAAACATTGCTTGACCTCAAAGAATCGTTTATCTCACACGTTTACATACTGTATAGCGTAGAAAATAGTTTCAGGAAATATGAGATGTTTGTGAAGTTACACGCAAAAATAAACATATCATTGTTTATGTCATGAAACATATTTCAAATGTCAAATTGGGCAATGACGTTTATTTTTATGGCTAACTAATACCTTTTTTTTTGTTTGTAAAAACGTTAAACGTGTAAATGGGGATAGTTGTTTTATTTGGATCGCAGGCCTTTATAGATTAAAATTTTAGTTGCATACATTTTTTACTTTATAATTGATTGTTCTGTTTTATAGATCTAAGCGAAAAAAGTACAGTCAATGTGCGGAATTTTATGCGCGTGAATTTATTCCAAAGGCAACAATTCTTACGTTAAGGAAAAACGCATTAATTTAGAAATATCGTAAATACAAAGACCTCGGAAAAAAGTTAATGAAAATTTTTGTGTTGAATAGTTTTACAAAATGAAGCTGGAATTGAATACTTTAGTGAAAGTGGAAAAAAGAAGGGATGATACATATCAAAAATTAATATATATTTTTGTTCCACTGGGACGTAAACTCTCACCCGATCGCCATTATCCACATACCAATTATTATTTCAGACAAATACAACAATTAAGGAATGAGTCGGCTCTATCTACCTTTATTTGTCTTTTAACATCTCTCTCGGTGTGAGTTACGCCCTGTGGACACATATCAGATTGATTCAGCAAATGCATGTAAGCAGTAATATAATATTGTTTAAACAAATAAATAACGGATATCTCATAGAGACGAAGCTATTTTTATTATATTTAATGGAAGATATGTAGAAATATGGGGTAATTACAAGGCTTACTACCTGTCTTCGGCTGACTAAAAATAAATAAATAAATAAAAATAGCTTCGTCTCTATAAGATATCTGATATTTATTTAATAACAGTGCCTTTGTAGGTAAAAATCCAGTAATTGTGTATTCTTGGACATATTCAAATATTGTTTAGATTAAAAAAACAAAACAATGTACTTAAAATTTTTAATAAGTTAACCAATAGAAACCAACAATTAAAATTAAAGCGGACATTACAAGTAATGAGTTAATCACTGACAGAATCTTCAATTTCTTCACGATCATTGTCAACTACGAAATTCAAGGGATCACCAAGTCTTATATTTACACCTATTGTATGTCCTTGAAACAAAATCTCTTCTTCCTCACACTTCTCAGCCACCCGAGCCAGGGCCGTGCGCCGCCTCAAGGCCAAGCCGTTCCTAGACATCATTCTCTTGCACCATCCCAAACTCGCTTTGAACTCCCCTTCGGGTATGTTCATGACTTTAGCGATTTCTCGACCTTTCGTTTGAATGGATTCTCTCGTCACCGGCAAACCTCGATCTCGCATCGTATCGACATATTCAACAACCTGTGCATCGACTTCCTCGTAACGTCCTTTCTTGGGTCCTCGGAACGCTTTTCTCGTGGAGTGGGCATTTAGGAGTTTATTTTTTTGCTGACGCCAAAGCCTGACGCTATTTTCTGTGACGCAAAATTTTCTAGCAGCGGCGCAGTTGTTTGTCGTTTCCGCTTCTATGGCCACCATAATTTTAAAATTAGAATCGTAACTTTTTCGTAAACCTTTATTCACCTGGCTTTTTCTAGTCTTTGGCTCTATGGCGGAATCACCCATACCTGACAGATAGTAAAAAGTAGTACGAACATTAAGAATTATAACTAAAAACAACACTGGGTATTTGTAACATTCAAACACAACAATAGTAGGATTAAAGCATAAAGCTATTGAGTTTGAAAATATTGAATTTGTTATAATAGGAATTGATACATTTTCAGATGCACTTTACCAAACGTCAAAGCAAAACATTTGTTTCGTCCGCAAAATAATAAGGTTGTACAATTTAAACGCATTCTATGTAAAGCACAATCGGGGTTAGTTGTAATATAAACAGGATGCCATTCACAAAAATACTGAAATAGAGATTTTTAAATGATTAAATATAAATATTACGATTAATTGTGTTGAAGTCTATCAAAAAAGAGAAAATAAACGATTTTTTTCGTTTCTTGGTAATTTTAATTTAATTTTAAATACTATATGTAACTATCATAAATAGATTTGAAAATAAATCTCTATGTCCCGAAAACATACATAAAATCGATTTCTAATATTGAATATTTTTATTAATGATTTTCTCCGGTGTATTGAAAATATTTACGGAGATTTTGTATTTGTATTTATATGTCTAATGTACCTAGAATAAATATTGGAATATGTAAGTGTAGTAATTTTTAGGATTCGCGAGGCATTATCTTGACAGAAAATTTGGAGACGAAAAGGACAATCACGGGGCAGTACTGTGCTGATTTATTGGGCCGATTCGACGTTGGATTGATAAGAAAACGACCTCATTTGGCGAAGAAAATTGTACTTTCACCATAATAATGCACCAGCTCACTCATCCACAATTTCCACAGCAAAACTGATTGAATTACACTACGAATTACTGCTTTACCTACCCTATTCTCCAGATTTGGCCCCATGCGATTTCTTTTTGTTTCCAAACATGAAAAAATGGCTTGGCGGAAAACGATTCACGTCAAACGAGGAAATCATCGCCGAAATAGAGGCCTATTTTGCTGAATTAGGCAAATCTTACTTTTTGGATGGCTTATGAAAAGTTGGAATATCTCTGGAATAAGTGTACTAAACTGAAAGAAGACTATATTGAGATATAATAAAAATAAAAATATTTTAAATGTGTTTCCTTTCCTAAGACAGGTACTTATCATACAGCCCTCTTAATGTTTTTTTAGTGTATCTAAAATAGATTGTATTCTAAATATGAATTAAATATATTAATTAGAAAGATATACATATAAAACCAATTTGATCGAAAAATATTGTTGTTGCGCCACCGGGATTCGAACCTGGATCTCTTTCCAAAGCGAGGAAGGTGCATTATCCAACTATGCTACAGCAACGATATTTTTAGCGACATATTTTCAAACCTATATGTTACTTTTTTGATATTAATAGATTTAATCATTGTATTCAACCAATGCATACTTCCAGTGTAGGTTCAAGATCTAAGACCATTGGACCGGGGAAACTTGTGAACGGAAGAGGGCTGATGCAATATCCGAGAAAAGGAGGAAGATCCATCGCTTAGAACCTCTCTTCCATTGAATACACATGCATAACATCTGAAAGGGTGTGTGGTTTTAGAATATGGCTCTTCAGCTACACTCGGACTCACAATATATAAACCATGGCAGATATCATCCTCGTAACCAGGGACCGCCGAAGAAGAAGAAGAAGACTTTTAGTGTTCAGGTGAGTGAGTCCAAAGTACAAAGGTTGAGAATCATTTTAAAGTTGATTATCATGGCGGGAGAATGCAGTTGAGATATTTTTTCACATTCATATTTATACTGACAACTTAATAGTGTGGAATCTCTGAGAACATTCTACATCATGATAAATTAATTTCGGACATACATACTTGCTGAATATGTGTGATTTATTCTTGTAATAATATAACACTGTGAAAATGTTTTTTTTTACTCTGCGTTAATTTAAAAAAGTGAACTTCTCAAGCTGATGTAAACACTTTTCTCAAGTGTTTTTAGCATTTTTTTAAACATATAAAGAGCTAGTTTATTGATCGGTAGTAAATTATTACTAGAGTAACTTTTATCATCGCCCTTGGTAAAAAAAAAAAAACGTTTGCGAGTTGTTCGAACTTCAAATTTTCCATAGTCAAAGATAATCTCACCTAATAGTGTGATATGTCGTCAAATTTGATTTGTTTTAAACGTTCACAATTGGCAATACAAACAATGTTATGCTATACCTCATGTCTTTATTCATCCCTCCGTTCGAAATCTGTCACTTTACTGTCGAAAAACTTTCGGTCTATGTGCTAATATAAATTCAACAGCGAGATCATCAACGGACGAACTTTCATCATTAAAATAGCTGTATATTGAATGATTCACTGTCATATACTACAACATTCAAAGTATCAATGTGACCGATTACTTTTGAAAGAGCTGTGAAGAGCTGGGACTTTCACTGCTTAATGTCCACGAATGAAGCGGTGAAGTCTGACAGAACATGGACCATTTCAGGAGAGTCAAGCAGGAAATAATAAAACAGTTATTTATTGTGAACTTATTTTTATTTTCACATTACTCTCGATTTAAAAGAGTCTTATTACAATCAGCTGGAACTGCTTGACGAATCTGAAATTTAAAATAAGCACTGAATTAATATAATTTACACCCAGATTTGTCCGGAACGCCCCAATAGCGTATTGTTATCGATAATAATAAATTACATTATTTTCATTTTAGTTTATAAAATTGTGTGAAGAGTTTTGAGATTCCGCTATATTTTTTGTATTTAATGCGTTTTATTTATTTATTGGAAAATGTGTTTAGACTTTTAAACTATGTGTGACACGGGTAATATAATATAATTAAAAACTCTGTATTATAAATACTTCACATGCTAATTGAAGAACAGATTTAAGTTAGTCGAGTGGCTGCCAGTATCAAGGTAAATGGTGCTTTGTTTATACAAATCACAATTTTTCAAGCATTTTTTGTGAGAACCAAAAACTTGAGTAAATGAAAAATAAGATTGTTTAACAAAGAGACAAATTATAATGGCCCGTATCCTCGATGATCTCTCAATGATACTTTGATCTCTGAGACTCGCTAAAGAGACACGTGTACTTTTAGCGACTCTTAGAAAAGTGTTTGTCATTAAAACACCGCGAGTAAAATAGCGATTTATAAATCATCACTCCGTATGTTTTACGCACGGATAAGAATGACGCATCCAGTACACACGTACCTTTACCGACTCTCATAAATCAAAGTCTCATTCAGAGAGACCATCGTGGACACGGTCCATAACATCGGAGCAAATACATTTTCGGATAAATAAGGAAAGACTATGTATAGTAGTAGGTTATTTATATAAAAAAAGTACTCTGTACAGATTTCAGTAAGACCTTCGACGTAATTTATAATCTATTTAATTTAGCTAAATGATATTTAATGCACTTTCCCAAGAGTCGGCAACCTTTTTCAGTGAAAAACAATTATTGTATATTATTTAACTTCAATATTAAAATTTTTGTCTCACCAAAAACCTATATTTGTTATTGATGAACCCAACAAAAGAAAATAAATTATTTTTATCAATCAAAATGCAAATTGTATTATATGCAAAATAAAAAAACTCAATAATGTCATATTAACCATTCCATTCTATGGCTTCAATAGTGGACATTGTTTTTTTTAAATACAGGGTATTTCCAATAAATGTGATTGAATTTCAAATAAGAATCGTAGCCGTGTTTATTAATATTTTGACAGTTGTCATTATTATTTTTATTCAGTATAGTCAGCCATTTTATCATGAAGCGTTTACAAGTTATCCAAATTTATTGTCAAAATTAGTCTTCGATTCGGCAAACTCAATATGCACTTTGTGCATTTTATGGTCAATATAATTATCATCTGAGCGAGCTATTCGTTGAATTGTGAAAAGATTTGAAAGTAATCATTCTTTACACGATGTGAGGATGCCGGTAAGGCAAAAAAATTCTCTGAGTGAGTTGATATTGCCGCTGTAAATGAAAGAGACGACCCAAAGTTATCGATTCCTTGACGTTCACAACATTTAGGCTTATCATATGGCACAACATGAGATCTGGGCCTGTACCCCCACAAGATCCAGCCAGTGCAAGAATTAAAGTCAAATGATAATTTATTGCTCCTTCGGTTTGCTGATTGGTCTTGCATCAGATCTACATATGTAGAGTGGTTGAAAATTGGATCCGAAGAATGCATTATATTAAACGTAGTTGTGGTGCATATTTGAATGAAATTATATTTCATCTTTAATGGCATCGAATTATCTTTCAAATAAAAACAAAAACAATATAATATAATAAATATCTAGGTTTTTTTTAACTTTAATTCCATTTTAAAGTTCTATCGCGCTTATTGGACAACCCTGCACTATGACTAGTTCAGTGATAGTTGTATTATGATACTAAAAATAGTGAAAAATGTAAATTATTCAGATGATTGGTTCAACGATTAAATTTATTCAAATAAAGTTACATTATGACAAGAACTTACCACTAGGTACGCTCCAAATATTATTGGTTGTACCCGCTCGGTAGTCTGAAAGGATAATAAATAGATAATGTATTACATCACAATAGTATACGATTCGGCCATTGACAGTAATTTTCAGAATATACTCACTAGTCAAATTAAATTAGCAATAGAAATTTCAAATAATGATTTAATTACAAGAACTTACCACTAGGTATGCTCCAAATATTATTGGCTGTACCCGCTCGGTAGTCTAAAAGATACAAGACAATAAGTAGATAATATATTATATCACAAAGTATACGGTTCAGCAATTGATATTGAGTTTCAGAATATATATTACTTATCATTAAGTAGAACACATTCTTATTGTGAAGTTGTAATTATTTAGAACTGTGATATTTTAAATACTAATTAAATGTATTAATTAGAAAGATATACATATAAAATCAATTTGATCGAAAAATATTGTTGTTGCTACCAGGATTCGAACCTGGATGTCATCCAATCCAGGGAACATGCATTAACCGATGACGCTACAGCACACAGTGCATTGGCGACAAATTTTCGACCCTATATAATTCCCCGGATTGGAAGAGATCCAGGTTCGAATCGTAACAACAATATTTTTCGATAAAATTAATTATATATGTATATCTTTCTAATGAATACATTTAATTTGTATTTAAAATATCACAGACCTATGTTCTGAATAATTACAACTTCACAATAAGAATGTGTTCTCCTTAATAATATATAAGGTGTATCAATTTGTCAAAAATTTAATAAAAATGAATTGTTAATTCTGGCGAAAAAAAATTCTGAGGGTGATATATCAATAGCAAGAACTCACTACTTGGTATGCTCCAAGGGTTCAAATTTGTGCCGGCTCGATAATCTAAAAGATACAGTATAATAAGTATGTAATATTTACAGAATTGACATCATAGTAGTATAAGATTCAGCAATTGACATTGAGATTCAGAATTTACTCACAAGTCAAATTAAATTAACGGTAAAAATTTCTAACGATGATTAATCAATAGCAATAACTCACCGCTTGATACGCTCCAAGGGCTCAAATTTGTGCCTGCTCGGTAATCTAAAAGATACAGTATAATAAGTATGTAATATTTACAGAATTGACATCATAGTAGTATAAGATTCAGCAATTGACATTGAGATTCAGAATTTACTCACAAGTCAAATTAAATGAACGGTAAAAATTTCTAACGATGATTAATCAACAGCAAGAACTCACCACTTGGTACGCTCCAAGGGCTCAAATTTGTGCCGGCTCGGTAATCTAAAAGATACAGTATAATAAGTATGTACCTAATATTTACAGACATTATATCGTATTAGCATACGATTCAGCTATTAACATTAAGTTTCACAATATTCTCACATGTAAAATTAAACAACTCACCGCTAGGTACGCTCCAAATGACGCTGTTTGTACCGGATCGGTAATCTAAAAAATACAGTATAATAAATATGTAATATTTACAGAATTGAAATTATAGTAGTATACGTTTCAGCAATTGACATTGAGATTCAGAATTTACTCACAAGTCAAATTAAATGAATGATAAAAATTTCTAACGATGATTAATCAATAGCAAGAACTCACCACTTGGTACGCTCCAAGGGCTCAAATTTGTGCCGGCTCGGTAATCTAAAAGATACAGTATAATAAGTATGTACCTAATATTTACAGACATTATATCGTATTAGCATACGATTCAGCTATTAACATTAAGTTTCACAATATTCTCACATGTAAAATTAAACAACTCACCGCTAGGTACGCTCCAAATGACGCTGTTTGTACCGGATCGGTAATCTAAAAAATACAGTATAATAAGTATGTACCTAATATTTATATATATTATATCATAGTAGCATACGATTCAGCTATTAACATTGAGTTTCACAATATTCTCGCATGTAAAATTAAACAACTCACCACTAGGTACGCTCCAAATGACACTGTTTGTACCGGCTCGGTAGTCTAAAAGATACAAGACAATAAGTAGATAATATTTACAGAATCATTGTAGTATGCGATTCAGCAGAGCAGACCATGAGTTATATAATATTCTCACACATTAAATGAACAGTTTTTCTTTCTAATAATGTATTAAGCACTGGAATTTTTTATTTGAAATTTGGTTCATATTACTTTACACTTACCGCTGGATACACTGTTGTCTACACTCGGTACACTCCAACGATTCAAGATTGTACCGGCTCGGTAATCTAAAAGATACAGAAATTAAATCATAATATTATTTCATAAATAATGATACAAATTTGAATTTTCCAGTAAAGATAAATCTCGTAGATGTAGTCGGAATACATCTTAAACGTACATATGAAAGATAGACATTATTCATTAAACATTTACATTAATATAAGGCGTTAGATTACACGACAGGACGACCCAGGAGAATATGGAAAAAGTAAATGGAGAGACTGCGTATGAAGATGGAAGATCAGTTGCCCCAAGTAATAAACGGAAGGCGGTGGAAAAGTGCTGTCCAAGCGTTACGCCCCCGACTCGATCGAACGTCGTGTCGATTTTGCCTCTTTCTACCAATTTCAAGTTCATCTTTGTTAATCAAGTTAATACGTTTACATGGTATTAAAATGTGTCTAAAGTAAATCTCTGAGATTGTCTCAACGTGACTCCGACGCAAGGAAACCTTAAAGCTCCCGTTTTACAGGTTGCACATGGCAAATAGAACAGAACAAAAATAATATACATACATTTGTTGTATTAAGAATATTGAAGAATGTATGGAAAGCGACCTTATTATCAATGTCAAGAAGTCGAAAATGATGGTATTCGAGAAGGAGGAAATTAAAACACCGTGCTAAATACTAGGTAATGAATGTTTGGAACAAGTAGATGAGTTTGTGTATTTTATGTATGGAAGTGAAGCCTGGAAGTGGCAGAACAGGAACGAAAGTAGACTGAATGCAGTAGAAATGAGATCACTTAGGCGTATATGGGGAAAATCCATTTATGACAAAGTAAAGAATGAAGAAATACGAAAAGAATGTAAAGCTGATTTTAGTATAGTGAGTAAGATTAAGAAATGATCGCTTAGGTGGTTTGGTTATATAGAACGGATGAATAAGGAGAGAATGTTAAGAAAGATGGCACCAGAAATAGAGGATGCCCGAAGAAGACTTGGCACAATCAGGTAAACCAGATACTGGAAGATGGTCCCGGTACAAGCCACAATAACCGGCGAGCTTGTATGAGAAAATGTATGAATGTGGATGAGGCGAGAATTGTCAGGACAGAAGAGTGTGGCGCTCTATCCTCTCTGCGTACTCCCGAAAAGAAACGGCGTGATGATAAGTAAGAATATTTTTAAGAACACATTATTATTTGAAGTTGCAGTTTTTTTCAGAACATAGTTCTGTGATATTTTTATTAATATATATTAAATGTATCAACTAGAAATATATACATAAATCAATTGATTTAATTTCTGGCGTCTCCTAGCGTATATTACTCAAAGGTATTTAAGATTTATCGCAATATAAATATAATAACAGATATATTAATTTATGTAAGTTCGAAAATTTCTCGTCAACTTACTCGGTTGGCGTGGTGTAACTGGTAAAGCATTTCCCCGGATAGATAAAGATCCAAATTCGAATCCCCGTAGCAACTAAAATATTTTACATCTTTCTAGTTGATACATTTAATTTGTATTAAGAATAGAAAACAGTAATGATTGTTCCAACTGTAATAGTTTTGTACAATCTTGAAGAGATGAATTATAATAAATAAATAAATAATTAATTAACCTGGACGAGCCAGAGCGCAGCCCAGCAGGAGGATGAAGAGAAACATTTCCGGTGCAACTTTCGGGGCCCACATTTTTCTAGACTATCAGTACTTCTGTAATGTGTTCACCTTGTTTCTGGGTCCGAATATTTATACTTCAGTCTTGAGGGTCGTTTCGTGGAAGTTTCGCAATCTTGCTCGAATGTCACGCCCGTCGGGGAATGTGTTGTACCTTGTACCGACGAATTAGCTATGTTGCATTATTAGATGGCTTATCTCACATCTTTCTACGCCGTTTAAACCTAATTTTGGATGATCATTTTTCACACAACATTATCTTCCTTACACAACGGTACCTCGACATATCCATCTTATTACATCAGTGCCTCAACATTATTGTCCTTACAAAACAGTACCTCGACATATCCATCTTATTACATCAGTGCCTCAACATTATCTTCCTTACACAACGGTACCTCGACATATCCATCTTATTACATCAGTGCCTCAACATTATTGTCCTTATCATAACGTTACCCCGACACTATCCTTCTTATTATAGCTGTAGCTGAACATTATCCTCCTTTTTACAACAATTCATCAACGTATCTCATTATTACAATAGTGACTCGATATATCCTTATTTTTATAATGTTGCAACATTATCCTCTCATTATCATAACGGTGGCTCAACATTTAAATCTTTATTACAACAATACATACACAACAGGGGCGTACACTGCATGCAAGCAAAAAGACTGTGTATTACTAAAGATTCTGGGAAATAAAAATAAATTATATAATCCATATCTTATGAAAAGACCCTATAAAATTCTAGCCGTTATTACCCGGATTAGCGTAACCAATGGCTAGATTTTTGTCTAGCCGTCAACAGTATGAAAAATTGCGAATTGTTTCATGACCATTCTGGTACGCAATTTGCCAGGACGTACGCGTCTAACTTGTTTTGTTCAATCCGTATGACGAACATACTGAACTAAATATTTTCTTACTCAAGCTATGTGTGCATCTTTATGTCTGCCAATTTTCTGCATTTTTCAAACAATTTATACTTAATTCTGTTGACTTCGAAAGGGATTAATCCTTACTGAAAACTGCGTAAATATATACACCTTTTACATATTTGTTTTGTTTGACATATACGTTTTGTTTTCATAGTGTATTCCAACCTGTTATTCGGTATTTCGGAGTATCTGTGGCGATAAAATTTTGTAGGTTATAATTTATTATCAGTCGATATTATTATGTTAGATATTAAATTAATCGTTAATTAAATATTAAATTAAATGTTAAAATACATTTATTTCTGTTATGAGATTCGGCTATGCTAATATTTGTACAGCTGGATATTTAAATAAATATTTTTGTGAAACATTTTTAAATTGTCCGAATGAGAAATCGTAGAAAATATTTTAAGCGAAATGTTAAGTTCGTGCCTGCTAAATAATATTCTCTTTATTATAGAGAAGCCTCAATGTTATCGTCCGTATTACAACATAACCTCAACATTATCGTTCTTAACATGCATAGCCGGCTAATCAGCGTCACCGGACAAGAATTCACAACTTCAACCGTTTTGGAATCGCTTGAATTTTTTGTTTATATTTTCTTTGGTTTAATGTGTTGGTACGCTAATACGTCTTTACAGGATTTAACACAAGGCTATTTAAAAATCTGTCGATAACCTGTAAAATCAAATACACAATATATCTTGTTAAACAATATTTTAATTTTAAATATGAATTAAATATATTAATTAGAAAGATATACATATAAAATCTATTTTAACGAAACATATTGTTGTTGCGCCACCGGGATTCGAACCTGGATCTCTTTCCAAACCGGGAAAGTGCATTATTCAACTATGCTACAGCGACGATATTTTAGCGACAAATTTTCGAACCTATATGTTACCTTTTTGATATTAAGTTCCATTATTTGAAAGAGCCATCTTATTTTTACGGAATCTCAAATACCTTTGAGTAATCTGATAGCAGACGCCAGAATTATCAATTCATTTTTATTAAATTTTGGACACATTAATAATAAGTAAGTTGTCGGTTCAGATGAAACGCGCAAAACGGAATATTGATATTTAAAAAAAATCTTAAATGCTCTGTAGTCACCTCACATACATGTCGAGTACCTTCTTTCGATCTTAATTCTTTGCCTGTATAAAAGTAAGATAATTATGCAAATGAATATGATTTTATTATTTTTCAGTCATTTGTGTAGTCCTCGCCGCAACGCCTATTTATTTCAATGTCAATCTTAAAATACAATTTTAACGTCCAAAATAATTCTGGAACATTCCGCCGGTGTGGATGTAAAACGCGGGAAAAATCAATTTACCATTTATATATATTTAATATATTTATTTATTAATCTGTTATAAGCACAATGATACAATACAATTTTTTTAAATGTCATGCTACACTTCTCTTGAAAGCATATACTCGTGCAGAGAAGTGGACTGTATATTAATAAGAATTATCGTTTACAATAGCTAGCTTATAATAAAATAAAATATAATAAATTAATAGCAATAGCGATATAAAAATATTATTATGTTTATTTCCCAGGTGGGTATAGTGGTGTTGTGCAAATGATGTGTTGATTTTTGAGCATAAAAATACAAATTTAAACCTAGTGCGATTTTTTCTTTCTTTTAATATCTGATGAAAATATATTTTTTTTAAATAGATCACAAAATGTCGGTACATTGAATTCTTGAAAAAGTAATTTTGTCGAAAAATCTTTTAAGTTATTTTAATATTACTTTTATTTAAGTTTTTGTACATTTTTTTACTGGAATCAAGCTAGTATTACACGCTGATCCCCAACTAATGATGCCATATTGTAATATGGATTGAATAAATGCATAATATACTAAGTACAAATTTTTTATCGATAAAAATGTTCAGATTCTTAAAAATATGTATATTAATTAATTTTCGAATATTATTAACAATTTGACAAAGTTGATTTTTCCATTTAAGATCTTTATAGATGACTACAAGATATTTGATTTTGTATGTTATTTTTAAAATTAAGCGAATATAGAGACAACAATGTTTGATTGTGAGTTGTATTTTGAATTATGATGATGTCAAATACTTTCGGAAGATCATTTGATTTTATTGCAAATGGAATGACGAAGGTTTTTTTCACTATTTAATGGCGGTAAATTAATGTAGAAAAAGTTCTTAATTGTGTTTATATCTTGGGTACAGTTTCCCAATTAATTTAATTTATTTATACCAGTATATCATGTTAACAATATTTTAGTACAATACTTAAGTCTTGGAAATTACCCATATTTTCATTATTTCACATATAATATAATATAAATAGTTTCGTCTCTATGAGATATCTATAATTTGTTTAATAATAATGCCTTTGCAGGTAAAAATTCAGTAATTGTGTGTTTTTCACAAAAATTTGGATATACTCAAATGTTGTTAATAATTAATTAGTTTTCACGAAAAAAATTATTTTATTAATTATGTCACTATTATTCTATGTCACTATTTGTTCTGAAAAATTCGCATGATTTACATTTATTTTAATTTTCATAAAATAATGTATTGCAGACTCCTTTTCTAAAACTATTTTAAATAAATTTAATTTCTCAAACTAACAAATAAAAACATTTCTGTCGCCGTCGCACGTTTAACGATTAGTTATGCATTTAAGGATTGTGTTAACGGATTCGAGACGCTATTAAATATAAACTGTTTATTCACGCCAGACTGTCAGTATCGCCGCTAGGGAAAACGTTTATTGCAATTAAGTTTGGAATACAAACAATCAAACATGTAGATCAAACAAAATTTTTTCTTTAAAGGTCATTTTGATCTGCGTGTAAAATACAATAGCCAATGAATAATAGCTCGCTCCGCGCTCAACTATTCACTATCCTTTACAGTTTCGAGACAAAATTTCATCCTTGCACTCTTTGGCACATTGAGATAAAAATAATGTAGTTAAAAAAGTTATTAAAGTTTTTTTTTTTTTTTGCGAAAACACGTTTGTAAAATCGTTGGTAAAAAATATTAACTTTTCGAAAGTACACCCGTAGTAAAATTCATTTTACTCTCCGATATACGATAGTAAAAACGAGAATCGATAGTTAAATATGGCGGACTTTTCACAGCTGCTCCAATTGTATCTTTCAAGCTTCATCCATTGTAGTCCTGGTAGAATTCGTACGTTTTTTTTACCATATTAAGTTTATCGTACGTCGGGATATGGAATTGATGAGGGAAAACTTTGGAAAGAGTGGCCTCATCTCCGTGAATACCCTTATGTAGTAAAAAGATACTATTGATATTATTAGTATTTTTATGCATGAAGAGAAAATGAGATTTTATAGAGCCTATGTAATTGCATCACACCAAAACTAAACTACGCGATTTCTGTCAAATTATTTCAATCTCAATTAAGAGTAAACGAGTTTCAATTCAAACTCGATTACATCTCGGTTATAGTTACCGAACATGACGCAATCGGGCCTTACAGTGCCACCTGATGGGGGGTAAGCGAAAACACGTTGGCTCGCCGCAGATCGAGTATGAGCAAGCTTGCGGTAGCTACAGAGGGACGTGGCGCCAAGGTGCGATGCAGCCGGCAGAGCCAGACCTAGAGACGAGCGAAACAAGCCCAGAAATAGATTCTACTTCCCTGACTGGTGCTATCAACAGCTTTCTCTTAATGCGTGCTGTTAAATATTCCGTGAATTAACTTGCAAACTTAATAACTACACGTCCTGACTGCAGATTGCAATGAACCCGAACGACAAGTCCCAAGGTATGATTCTTTTATTTATCACACCCTAGATGTCATTTTTCTGTACGCACGATTTCTGATTAATGTAGATTAATTATTATTTTTGTGGCTGGTCCAACCTGCGCAAGTCGAGTCTTTTCTTGTAGCTTTTAATCGATTCCAGAACAGCAAAAATATTTAATTGATCATTTCTAAATTTTGCCGCTCGGAGCCCTCGTGCGCTTCGCGTTTCGCCCGTATCCTCAGTGCGGCCCTGTGTCCGTCAAACTAGTCCGACTTCCGGCTGCTTTTGGGTTAATTTAAAAATAATAAGTATATCAATGTAGCATTTTTTCACGCTCACTTTGTTATAAATAAAAGTAAATCAATAAAATATTTTATTACTCTTTGAGTATTAAAATTAATTATGTATATACTGTATTATAGTTTTTTTATTTTGTAATATGGCATAACAAGTCTGTATATATGCCTGTATTATTTTATATATTATATTGCAATACGTTCGTTCATTCCATACACAATTAATAACGAATACATATATTATTAAGGAGAACACATTCTTATTGTGAAGTTGTAATTATTCAGAACAGACGGGCTGTGATGTTTTAAATATGAATAAAAATAAAAATAAGGTAGATGGCTCTTTCAAATAATGGAACGATTAAATGTATTAATATCATAATGCACCTACCCCGGTTAGGAAAGAGATCCAGGTTCGAGTCCCGGTGGCGCAACAACAATATTTTTCGATAAAATTGATTTCTAATTAATATATTTAATTCATATTTAGAATAAATATAATTAAAAAAAAATTAAAATAACGAAATTACGCAGAGAAACGAAAGAAATTATCCGTAGATATTTAATTTACAAAAATACACTAATTTATAATCATAGTATCTAAGCTTGCTGATATATTTTCAGAAGTAGAAAATAAGTACATATAAAAGAAAAAATATTAATATAAAAATGAAATTATTAAAAATATATAACGGTTCATATAAAGTCCACAATATTTTGCGCGCAGCTTGCCAAATTAATCATTACAAAATAAGTTAATATATTGCGGTTGCTAAATTATGAGTCGTGAATGTTCATCAAGGAAACTACAAAAAAAAACCCTAGGCCGACGGTTCGGCACGATAAGACGTGCCATTGTCGAGGCTTTAAAGCATTAAAGCCTCAAAAATTACAGTATTTACTATACTGAAAATTTGTATTTCTCGTGAAAGTACGGTTACGGTATGGTATCTAACCTAAGAGAGACCAGTTCTATATACTAAAACTAAATAATAAACGTATTATCCCTCATATCAAATTATATATCTATCCACTTATAATTTATTCTTAATATAGTGCATACATAAGTATATTTATATATGCTCTAATATAAACAAGATTAAAATCGTTAATTTTTACGACAACTTATCTTTTACATATTTGCTTAGTTTCATTTTTAATGTATGTAGTTTTTCCTGCTTTCTTGTGTTTTCTGGCATTTCATTAAAAATCTTCATCGCACTGTACATCATCGATTTGTGAGATTTAGCCATCTTCCTGGATCCATCTATCTCAGTCTATCTCAGTGGATCTCAGTTTATCTTTTCCTCTTGTATGATGATCGAGCTCATGTTGATTTGCATCCATTTTTCGTATAAATTCTGCAGATATTTTCTTAGTGAGGATTTGTTAAAACCATTACGTTGAAATATATTTTCAGCTTAAAGGTCATCATATTCAGATCTTTCTAGCCTAGAAGAGACACCAATTCCACACATATATATAAATGTGTGTGTGTGTGTCACTTCTAGGTTAGATCGCATTTTTATATACCATTATACTTATGTATGCATACTTTGAAGGGTTATAAATTCAATAGTGATTAAGATAACTTTATGTTTATTTTATTTCGGATCAAACAAAAAAAAAAAAATTATCGCAAACGTTTGAACTTATCCATTCTGGACTAGGTATTTTTGATGACCCAAATGGCAAACATTTTGTATTTGTAAAAATTTTTCAATAACAAGTAAAACTTTTCCAATATGCTCACTTTACTTTACTCTACGCTCGATTTTGGAACTCTCTTATTTTTTTGGGACATTCTGTATATATGGAACTGGTGTATGGTTTCCTCGAGGAAACCATCAACAAAAAACGCAATCTAACCTAGAAGTGACCCCAGTACCATACACAAGCGTTCGCCGAAACCTTAAATCAAACATAATGGGGTATAGGGAATAATGGATTTATTAGATCAAAATACATGCCTTATTACATTACTTATATATATATATATTAATATAATATTTTTTAAATCGGCTTGACTGTTTTACCAAGCAGCGTGCAATCTTCAGTGATTTTTATTGGACGCAAGGATTTGTGGCTTTGGAAGAGTGTTTTAGGTTGTTGGCCCAACGAAGATATTATATTAAATTAAATTAAAATCGTTATATTGTTCATATGTAACACGGTGTTGGTAATCTATATGTGTGAACTGTATTAAGTATGTAATCGTACCTGGCATTTTAAGGTGAAGATTTTTGGGAAGCTTCCCGCGTTAAAAAAATTCCGTTAACATTTTATGCAGTGAAGAAATGAAAATAAATATTTAGTAATCTGAACCCGTACGAAAATTCAAACAATGTTTGAAAATATGCACTATTCAGGCCTATTCTCAAAATTGCAATATTGAAATGAAGGTGATTGTTACACCAACCCTCAAAAATAGTGTTATATTTGAATGAGAGAGAGGGAGAGAGAGTGAGGGAGTGAGGGAGATAAACGTACCATAATCTGTCAAAACTATCTGTCTATTTTTGAGGGTTGGTGTAACAATCACCTTCATTTCAATATTGCAATTTTGAGAATAGGCCTGAATATCTGTATATGGAAACCAGAAAGTAATATTGCATAGCAGGGACGGTATGATACACGTGACTGAGACGACGTGTAATACGCTTTTTATCTTTATTTCAATATTTTACTTGTAAATGTGCATAAAATCATTCGATTTTCCTCTCGATATTTAATATTTTTTAATTGATTTTCGCGCTATTTTGTTTTACTCCTGCGGGGGGTTTAAAACAACACACGTGCCGAGATATTTATCAGATGGTATAGCTTTAAATGTATTCTTAAAATCTTCAATTCTAGACTGACAGCCGACTCTTCCATCCAATCGGTACTCGTGTATAGCAATCAATTTTTTTTTCCATTTTTGCTTTTTACCTACGCTTATTTAAATAGAGATTGGACACGAGGAATTCGCACGGACGATGGGGTGGCATCAGGTGGAGGGTTCTGGCGCAGCTCGACCGTGTGAGAAGTGAAAGAATACAATTATTTTTTCAATAGATTTATTAATGATTTCAATTATTCACAAATATGAAATATTTTCATCGTCGATACGAAACGTCCCCCTGTCGTCAAATCAGTAGTACAGATCTGGAAACACTGAAATAAACAAACAAAAAAAATTAAATTCTGCATATATATATTTTTACACTTCTAAGATGCAATGGTCAGATTGTCACATAATATAGATAGGCAAGTTGTTGAGTAAAATTAGTAGCAAGTGCCTTGATTGGATAGGGGCAGATTGATTGCAATGTGTTTGTCTACCGAGACATTTCACTCCTCGGCGCTATGTTACGCGCCAAATAATCATACATCGCAGCACAGAGCAGCCACTACGAGAGATGGCCAACATTGCCGCTGAAGGGGTGGGCGTCCGACGAGCTTCAGAGCTGTCGTTCTTCTTACAGTAAAACCGCGATATAACGAAACCCGACATAGCGAAAAATGACGTATATTGAAAAAAAATCGAAATTTAGTCCCTAAAACCAATTTTTCATACAAAAATGCATTTATATAACGAAATCCCGTTAATATTTATAACAAAATCATTTTTGTCCCGTACGAAAAAATGCCAATACATTTACGTAAATTTATAACGAAATAAAAAAATGTTAAAAGATGAAAATATTATTTCGCACTTACAAAGCCGCGCCGCTGCATCTGCCGTATGCGAACGGTTTAATGGCCTTTTCGGCGGTGCGCGGCGGTCTGCCGACAAGGTAGTAAAACAATTCAAACTTCTTCTTGGGTTCATAGTATCATATTTTGAAGTGGTTGCCGCCGTTACCGGTAAATACCTTCGTAATTTATATACGACTCATTTTTAATTTTTTTATTTTTTTATGTTTCATGCCCAAAACTATGTTTGAAGCGGCTCTACATTTAAACACAATTAAAATATTGTTTTGTGTTTGCAATATTCTGGAATTTACAAAAATATCTTCCAATTGGTGTTGAATAGGTTCTGTTCTTAATTTAATTCCTTTGATTATCCATTTGCTTATCTATTTTAATAACAAAACTACTCAAAATATGTAGGTATTCAGTTCCCTGTGGCCTTCTTCCTCCTTTGTTTGCAGAATTTGCGATCTTTTTTGAAGCCGCGCAACATTTTTTTGCGACGCCGCGTAACATATAGTAGAATTTTTTTTATTTATTTCGTTATATGTGGGAATTCGTTATTACGAATTTTAATTTTTTGGGCCCTTGGATTTCGTTATATCGCGGTTTTACTGTATCTGGCAAATGACAAAATTTCGCAATGAACGCTTCATGAAAATCCTCATGCAGCTGCAAGGACGCGCGTCCGCTCGGCGCGAGCTGGTTTCGTGCCAGTTTTATCACGTTTTACGAATTTAATTTAGTTTAATTAAAAAATGGTTTTCTAACCTTGTCCGTCTTGACGTTGTCGACTGTTGCCACCGCCGCCACCGCCGCCACCTCCCGCCCCACCTAGAACGGTTAATTATTAAATTAGATTATTACTAAAAAAATATGTGGTAAATTTATTTTCATAAATGTACAGGTTGGCTCAAAAAAGTGATAACATTTCGTAAAATGTGATATAATTTCATCAAAATTAGTGTATATCTATATCAACAACAGCTCAAATAGTTTACTAATGTACTTACTTACCTATTTATCTTTATTACGTGTATATATGTATTATAATTTGTTTTTTCAATTTGTTGCCCAGAATAACAAAAATCACTGCAGAAGACCGTATTCTGATCAAAAATTTGCGAATTGAAAAACGTTGGGGTGCTAGGGAAACGATCAAAGAGTTTCAAAACTAAGCCTGGAGTATAGCTAGACATTACAGCAGGACGGAGCTCCATCTCACACAGCCAGAAATACAATCAACTTTCTTCGTCGTGAGAATGTTAATTTCATGTGGCCACCGAACAGCCCAGATATAAACCCAGTAGATTATGCAGTATGGGGTGTTTCGATGATTTCTGATTAGCTAAATATTGTGCAAAAAAAAATTACATTAATAATTAGAATTAATTATATTATGTTTTGAAATAACTCGCGTGTTACGAGATGTTCTCACTTTTTTTGGACCACCCTGTATATACCCATTTAATTTAGTATTGTTAACATTTACGGGAGTTGGTTTTTTAGGGTGTAATTAATTTAGTTAAAGAATAAGGAACTGATTAAATCAATATATAAAATGTAACTTATTAAAAATAAACATTTTTTTTTTTAACCTGCTCCACCCTCGTGCTGGCGAAGTGTCGCGGAATAACTGGTGCCCCCCCCGCCGCCGCCACCCCCCCCTACTCCTCCTAAAATAATCAATTAGTAAAAAATTGTGTTTCATAAACGTCCGAAGGAATTACCTCCGCCCTCGCCGCCTCCACCCACGTGTAAAAATGAATAATAAATTTGTCTAGGAATAAATTAATGTTAATTTTAAACGTCAGCACTTACATGTATTGAATGTTTTAATTAAATGCACAATAAGAAAATTTAGAGAGAAATCTAAATATATATTAAATTTTGAGATAAAATAAAATAGTTTTCTCACCTTGTCCGCCTTGATGTTGCCGGTACGAGGTAATGCCCCCCCCGCCGTCGCCTCCACCGCCCGCTCCTCCTGTACGAATTAGTGAATATAATATAAGTTAAAATTTGTACGCTAGAGTTTTGTAAGTATTTCCAAGCATTAGTCTGGAAATACTAATTATATGTTGTAATTAAAAAACTTAAAATTTAAAATAGCGTTCACACCTGGTCCACCTTCATGTCGTCGATAGTAGGAAGTACCCCCACCGCCGCCGCCTCCACCGCCCCCTCCTCCTGTACAAATTAGTCAATATAATATAAGTTAAAATTTGTACGGTAGAGTTATGTTTTGTAAGTATTTCCAAGCATTAGTCTGGAAATACTAATTATATGTTGTAATTAAAAAATTAAAAATTAAAAATAGCGTTCACACCTGGTCCACCTTCATGTCGTCGATAGTAGGAAGTGCCCCCACCGCCGCCGCCGCCACCTCCAATCCCTCCTACAAATTTAAATGGTAATTATTTCCAAAAATCTTTGAGTTTATAAATAATTTATTACTGATGAAAATATTTTTAATTTGACATAATTGATTTAATAATTATTTTAGAGAAAATTAATTTTAATAAAAATCATCACCTTCGCCCCCTTCGTGTCCTTTACTGACACTACGTGAATCTGTAAAAATAAATATTTTTATTATGGTTTAAGTTAAAATATATAATATTATGCATTTATTAATAAAAATCACAATTTACTTAGTCCTAAACCGCCACCACCTCCGCCGCCACCTCCTTCTCCTCCTGCAAATTTTAATGTTAAATATGTCACTTCCACTAGTCCCGTTTGATCAGTCTGGTTTGAACTGATTCAATTTAAAGATATAAAAAATTGTTCTCAAACCTTTTCCACCATCATGTCCGCCAAGATCGTGATACACTACTCCTAGTCTACCTACAAAAAATTTTTTTTTCGTACAGCTTCAATGTCTTAATTAATAGCTTAATATAAAATTAGGCATTTATAAATTTTAAAAATGATATTCCCAACTTACCGAGAATTTCAGCAAACTCGGGGAGAATAACTCCGGGACCTACGAGACCCACGGGACCACCACCTCCGGTACTTCCGAGACTTCCTGCAAACATTATTTCACTTTAAATCATTTGTGTTAATTCTGTATATGATTAATTTAAATCTGTCAGTATTTTAAAGTTACAGTGTTACTGATATTATTACGACATGGAATAATGATCAAACTTAAAGATTAAGGAACTGGTGAAATTGAGTGTGGTAACTGTCACATTAGATGTGTGGGTGTATGTGTGTGTGAGAGAAGTGGTGGGGGTAAGTGAATATAAGAAGCTGCCTCTGGAGAACAGTTCTCTTATCCCATCGCAGCTTCATGTAGAAATAGTATTATCCGAGTATACCTCGTACTGTATTGTAATTAAATACATATTGGAATAAATAGTGTTGCCACAAGCGAACCGAGTTTCACTGAACTTCGCTCGTGAGTGCCATCCGAGATGGAATTTAAAAAATGATATTCCCAACTTACTTCCGATTCCGGGACCTCCGGGACCACCACCTCCGGGTCCTCCGACTCCTGCAAACATTATTTCACTTTAAATCATTTGTGTTAATTCTGTATATGATTAATTTAAATTTGTCAGTATTTTAAAGTTCCAGTAGTGATATTATTAAGAGATGAAAAACTGATCAAACATAAAGATTGAGGAACTGATGAAATTTAGATATAAAAATATATTTCATACTGACTTCGCCGTCATATCTTCTACCATGCGAATTACCGCCAACACCTCAACCGCCATCAGTAATTTGAGGTCGTCACATATTTTGATTAAATGAAAAAATGTAAAATTAAAAAATAACATCTCGCCTACTTGACGCCTGTGTCCCACCCTGCCGTATCTTTTTGTAAATACATTAATTATACAATTTAAAATCAAACGTTAAATGAAAATATCTGATGTTCTTTATGTAAACAATTTACAATAAGTTCGTCAGAAATTTTTGTCGTCATCGCGGCGCCCTTTCACGAAAATCTAGATTAATTATTATTTTTTTAAATTAAGATTATAAATATTTTTTAATAAAAACACATTTTATTTGTGAATTTTATCATTCTCGATAATTAAAATAAAAAGGTTCTTCTTCATCTAGTCTTTGTCCAAGAACGGACTTCCCGAACCATTCTACTCTTTAACCAGTATGTCCTTCGTCTTCCATGGCCTCTTCTACTAGCAATTTTGCCTTGAATGATGAAATGTAGGATATAACATGTTTCTGGATGACTAGTGATATGATCAAAATTTTGCAATTTTCGCGTATTTATTGTTAGTATTTTCTAAATCAAATTCCATAATTACTAACATAGCAGCTATACTATTAATACAAAATATTGAATTATTTGTATTAGATAAAATTAAAAATCAGCTTACAATATACGTCGAACTCAGTTTTAATGCCTACAAAATAATACATATTATTTCAACTCTCTCTTTAACGCTAAAACATATATTAACGTAAATTGTATATTTATTTACTTTCATTGCAAGCCTTACGTCGAAAGATACCACTCGCCACTCTTTTATCCTTCTGCAACCACGCCTTCTGTAACCACTCGCCACTCTTTTAACCTTCTGTAACCACTCGCCACTCTTTTATCCTTTTGTAACCACGCCTTCTGTAACCACTCGCCACTCTTTTATTTCTGAACAGTTCTTAACATCGCATTTTATCGAAACTACTCTTATCTTTAACAACTGTCCTTCATGTATACCGAAAAAACTGTACTTATTTTAATACTTCGTGATAAAAGTTCTGTATAATGTCCAGTTTTAATATAAAATTAGACATTTACAATTTTTTTAAATATTATTCCCAACATACCTCCAATTCCGGGACCTCCGGGACCACCACCTCCGGGTCCTCCGACTCCTGCAAACATTATTTCACTTTAAATCATTTGTGTTAATTCTGTATATGATTAATTTAAATCTGTCAGTATTTTAAAGTTACAGTGTTACTGATATTATTACGACATGGAATAATGATCAAACTTAAAGATTGAGGAACTGGTGAAATTGAGTGTGGTAACTGTCACATTAGATGTGTGGGTGTATGTGTGTGTGAGAGAAGTGGTGGGGGTAAGTGAATATAAGAAGCTGCCTCTGGAGAACAGTTCTCTTATCCCATCGCAGCTTCATGTAGAAATAGTATTATCCGAGTATACCTCGTACTGTATTGTAATTAAATACATATTGGAATAAATAGTGTTGCCATAAGTGAACCGAGTTTCACTGAACTTCGCTCGTGAGTGCCTACCGAGATGGAATTTAAAAAATGATATTCCCAACTTACTTCCGATTCCGGGACCTCCGGGACCACCACCTCCGGGTCCTCCGACTCCTGCAAACATTATTTCACTTTAAATCATTTATGTTAATTCTGTATATGATTAATTTAAATCTGTCAGTATTTTAAAGTTACAGTGTTACTGATATTATTACGACATGGAATAATGATCAAACTTAAAGATTGAGGAACTGGTGAAATTGAGTGTGGTAACTGTCACATTAGATGTGTGGGTGTATGTGTGTGTGAGAGAAGTGGTGGGGGTAAGTGAATATAAGAAGCTGCCTCTGGAGAACAGTTCTCTTATCCCATCGCAGCTTCATGTAGAAATAGTATTATCCGAGTATACCTCGTACTGTATTGTAATTAAATACATATTGGAATAAATAGTGTTGCCACAAGTGAACCGAGTTTCACTGAACTTCGCTCGCGAGTGCCATCCGAGATGGAATTTTAAAAATGATATTCCCAACTTACTTCCGATTCCGGGACCTCCGGGACCACCACCTCCGGGTCCTCCGACTCCTGCAAACATTATTTCACTTTAAATCATTTGTGTTAATTCTGTATATGATTAATTTAAATCTGTCAGTATTTTAAAGTTACAGTGTTACTGATATTATTACGACATGGAATAATGATCAAACATAAAGATTGAGGAACTGATGAAATTTAGATATAAAAATATATTTCATACTGACTTCGCCGTCATATCTTCTACCATGCGAATTACCGCCACCACCTCAACCGCCATCAGTAATTTGAGGTCGTCACGTATTTTGATTAAATGAAAAAATGTAAAATTAAAAAATAACATCTCGCCTACTTGACGCCTGTGTCCCACCCTGCCGTATCTTTTTGTAAATACATTAATTATACAATTTAAAATCAAACGATAAATGAAAATATCTGATGTTCTTTATGTAAACAATTTACAATAAGTTCGTCAGAAATTTTTGTCGTCATCGCGGCGCCCTTTCACGAAAATCTAGATTAATTATTATTTTTTTAAATTAAGATTATAAATATTTTTTAATAAAAACACATTTTATTTGTGAATTTTATCATTCTCGATAATTAAAACAATAAGGTTCTTCTTCATCTAGTCTTTGTACAAGAACGGACTTCCCGAACCATTCTACTCTTTAACCAGTATGTCCTTCGTCTTCCATGGCCTCTTCTACTAGCAATTTTGCCTTGAATGATGAAATGTAGGATATAACATGTTTCTGGATGACTAGTGATATGATCAAAATTTTGCAATTTTCGCGTATTTATTGTTAGTATTTTCTAAATCAAATTCCAGAATCACTAACATAGCAGCTATACTATTAATACAAAATATTGAATTATTTGTATTAGATAAAATTAAAAATCAGCTTACAATATACGTCGAACTCAGTTTTAATGTCTACAAAATAATACATATTATTTCAACTCTCTCTTTAACGCTAAAACATATATTAACGTAAATTGTATATTTATTTACTTTCATTGCAAGCCTTACGTCGAAAGATACCACTCGCCACTCTTTTATCCTTCTGCAACCACGCCTTCTGTAACCACTCGCCACTCTTTTAACCTTCTGTAACCACTCGCCACTCTTTTATCCTTCTGTAACCACTCGCCACTCTTTTTTTAACCTTCTGTAACCACTCGCCACTCTTTTATCCTTCTGTAACCACGCCTTCTGTAACCACTCGCCACTCTTTTTCAATTTCTGGAGACAATGTTACTTATGACAATATTTCTGCTAATTTTTGGATCGAGAAAAACTTTACTTACATATATCATTAAATAAAACTTTCCCAGTCTACCTGAAAAATGTTTTTTTATTCATGTAGCTTTAATGTCCAGTTTTAATATAAAATTAGACATTTACAAATTTTTAAAATATTATTCCCAACATACCTCCAATTCCGGGACCTCCGGGACCACCACCTCCGGGTCCTCCGACTCCTGCAAACATTATTTCACTTTAAATCATTTGTGTTAATTCTGTATATGATTAATTTAAATCTGTCAGTATTTTAAAGTTACAGTGTTACTGATATTATTACGACATGGAATAATGATCAAACTTAAAGATTGAGGAACTGGTGAAATTGAGTGTGGTAACTGTCACATTAGATGTGTGGGTGTATGTGTGTGTGAGAGAAGTGGTGGGGGTAAGTGAATATAAGAAGCTGCCTCTGGAGAACAGTTCTCTTATCCCATCGCAGCTTCATGTAGAAATAGTATTATCCGAGTATACCTCGTACTGTATTGTAATTAAATACATATTGGAATAAATAGTGTTGCCACAAGTGAACCGAGTTTCACTGAACTTCGCTCGCGAGTGCCATCCGAGATGGAATTTTAAAAATGATATTCCCAACTTACTTCCGATTCCGGGACCTCCGGGACCACCACCTCCGGGACCTCCGACTCCTGCAAACATTATTTCACATTAAATCATTTGTGTTAATTCTGTATATGATTAATTTAAATCTGTCAGTATTTTAAAGTTACAGTGTTACTGATATTATTACGACATGGAATAATGATCAAACTTAAAGATTGAGGAACTGGTGAAATTGAGTGTGGTAACTGTCACATTAGATGTGTGGGTGTATGTGTGTGTGAGAGAAGTGGTGGGGGTAAGTGAATATAAGAAGCTGCCTCTGGAGAACAGTTCTCTTATCCCATAGCACCTTCATGTAGAAATAGTATTATCCGAGTATACCTCGTACTGTATTGTAATTAAATACATATTGGAATAAATAGTGTTGCCACAAGTGAACCGAGTTTCACTGAACTTCGCTCGCGAGTGCCATCCGAGATGGAATTTTAAAAATGATATTCCCAACTTACTTCCGATTCCGGGACCTCCGGGACCACCACCTCCGGGACCTCCGACTCCTGCAAACATTATTTCACATTAAATCATTTGTGTTAATTCTGTATATGATTCATTTAAATCTGTCAGTATTTTAAAGTTACAGTGTTACTGATATTATTACGACATGGAATAATGATCAAACTTAAAGATTGAGGAACTGGTGAAATTGAGTGTGGTAACTGTCACATTAGATGTGTGGGTGTATGTGTGTGTGAGAGAAGTGGTGGGGGTAAGTGAATATAAGAAGCTGCCTCTGGAGAACAGTTCTCTTATCCCATCGCAGCTTCATGTAGAAATAGTATTATCCGAGTATACCTCGTACTGTATTGTAATTAAATACATATTGGAATAAATAGTGTTGCCACAAGTGAACCGAGTTTCACTGAACTTCGCTCGCGAGTGCCATCCGAGATGGAATTTTAAAAATGTTATTTCCAACTTACTTCCGATTCCGGGACCTCCGGGACCACCACCTCCGGGACCTCCGACTCCTGCAAACATTATTTCACATTAAATCATTTGTGTTAATTCTGTATATGATTAATTTAAATCTGTCAGTATTTTAAAGTTCCAGTAGTGATATTATTAAGAGATGAAAAACTGATCAAACATAAAGATTGAGGAACTGATGAAATTTAGATATAAAAATATATTTCATACTGACTGCGCCGTCATATCTTCTACCATGCGAATTACCGCCAACACCTCAACCGCCATCAGTAATTCGAGACTATCACATATTTTGATTAAATGAAAAAATGTAAAATGAAAATAGGACATCTCACCTCCTTGACGCCTGTGTACCTTGCCCCTTAGTTCTGTAAATATAAATTATTATTATTATTAAGAAGAACATTATTGTGAAGTTATAATTATTCAGAACAGACGGTCTGTGATATTTTAAATACTAATTAAATGTATTCATTAGAAAGATATACATATTAAATCAATTTTATCGAAAAATATTGTTGTTACTACCGGGATTCGAATCAAATATTAAATCTTATTTTTCTTCATAATTATGTAGAATTTTCACACAGCTTTTCCTTAAAATTTCCCAATTATTTTGGAACATTTAGTCAATTTCCACATCTTTCAACATCGTAACAATTTAAGTCAGGTACTAGATTTATTTACAAAATTATATTTTTAATTATTAACGAAAAGGCATTTTCCGAAATCGGTTGGTGAATAAAATTAACTCATAATGGTTTAAAAACAATTTATGAATTTTAAATTATTATAATGACAATATTTTTTATAAGTCTGTAGTTTACAATTAATTTTTCTCCAAATCATTTCTCGTCTGTCTTGTGGTTTTTCTTCGTAGTCGTCAAATATCGTACACAAAAACACAAGGTGATATATTTCAACAGAAACAATGAAATCCATTATTTAATATTTCAATTTTCAATGGAATCAATGCCATCTGAAAGTGGGCGTTATTTCTTTATTTATTACAATATATAGGTACCACGCGAATCAACATGAGCGATGCGCTTGAGCTCTGTGATTTATAAACACACCTCTTTTTATTAGAACACATTCTTATTGTGAAGTTGTAATTATTCAGAACATACGTTTGGAAAGAGATGCAGGTTCGAATCCCGGTGGCGCAAGAACAATGCTTTTCGATAAAATTGATTTTATATGTATATCTTTCTAATCAATACATTTAATTCATATTTAAAATATTACAGACCGTCTGTTCTGAATAATTACAACTTCACAATAAGAATATGTTCTCCTAATAATAAAGTTGTATCAATGTGTCCAAAATTTAATAAAATTGAATTGATAATTCTGGCGTCTGCTATCAGATTACTCAAAGGTATTTGAGATTCCGTAAAAATAAGGTAGATGGCTCTTTCAAATAATGGAACTTAATATCAAAAAGGTAACATATAGGTTCGAAAATTTATGACAATTAAATATTATAAAAAAGAGGTGTAAAATATGAATTAAATATATTAATTATAAAGATACACATATAAAATCAAATTATTGAAAAATATTGTTGTTGCGCCACCGGGATTCGAACCTGGATCTCTTTCCAAACCGGGGAAGGTGCATTTATCCAACTATGCTACAGCGACAATATTTTTAGTCATAAATTTTCGAACCTATATGTTACCTTTTTGATATTAAGTTCCATAATTTGAAAGAGCCATCTACCTTATTTTTACAGAATCTCAAATACCTTTAAGTAAATGTGATAGTAGACGCCAGAATTATCAATTCATTTTTTATTAAATTTTTGGACACATTACAACTTCACAATAAGAATGTGTTCTCCTAAAAAAAAAAAAAAAACTAATATAATTGTACATACAGAACGTGAAGACGTCTGTGGTCTTCTAGTATTTTATATTGTAAAACAAATAATGTGTTAAAGTGCGATCCATTAATTAATTATTTTTTTATATACACCCTGTGCGATCCAATATGAATGGTACGCGCGGAACGATGAGGTTATGTACAGATATGTCACATCATTTTTACTTCTAATAGAATCGTCACAATAACTCACTTTTTAATTAATAATATATTAAAGATTTAAACCTTCAGTAACGTCATTCGATCTTTGGCTCACTATGATACAGGCATATTATAATAATAGTATCCAGTCTCGGTTACAATTATATTAAACTTACCGTTGAATAATTCATCGTTGAATTGATGGTAACCTGAAAGTAAATAAACAGGTTATACTGTCTATGGCATTCGTTCCCTAGTATTATGGTATATGTAAAAACGTCGAAGAAATAATGTCCTAAATTAATATGTATTCGGAAACGAGACGTTAAATTTAATTTCATCCTATGAAATGGAGAAAACTCACGTAGTATGCAATTTGGCTCAATGAGTATTCAAAATATTTCACTCTTCTAGCCGTAATACAACCGTATAATAAATTTTAAAGTGGTGTACCTTAAAATACCGTTTAACATTTTCATTGTTGTTCATGAATAATTTGATGTGATTTGAATCACATATCGAAATATTGAATTCAAACAAAATTAAATTTTTTTATAAATATTTTTTTTTCCATGTATAAATGTATCAGAAGATCGTTTAATTTTATTAATATAAACGTAATTAACTCCACAAATTTCATAATAATTATAACAATATCTTAATTTTTTCAAAGCCCACGAAGATTATCAATATACTAGAAAACTCATTAGCTACAGACAATTGGAGCAACTACAAAATATATACAAATGTACTAAAAATATTCAAAACCAATTCAGTTATAGACTCATATATTTTTTAAATGCTTTGTGTCGGTGTAAATAGCCATTTGTAAAAAATATATTGTATTTTCTCACATCTTTTAAAGCTTCAATTACTATTAAAACTATATTACATATACTATATTTCTTACAAAATATAATTATATATTACAGAATCTGAAATTTGTATTTATATTTATATTTGATACGAGCCTGCCTAGCAGCCATGGGATATGTTGTTTCTGTATTTCTTGTAAAAAAAAAATATATTTAGACAATAATATAAATTAATTTTGTAGTTTTCAAAAAAGTATTTTATCAAAATAATAAATAAATAATTAAATGATAATTGATTGATTAATTCAAATCGCAACACACAAATTTTTATTCCACATATTCAGGCCTATTCTCAAAATTGCAATATTGAAATGAAGGTGATTGTTACACCAACCCTCAAAAATAGTGTTATATTTGAATGAGAGAGAGGGAGTGAGGGAGATAAACGTACCATAATCTGTCAAAACATCTATTTTTGAGGGTTGGTGTAACAATCGCCTTCATTTCAATATTGCAATTTTGAGAATAGGCCTGATTATTATGATAAAAATTCTAAAAATGTGATTTTTTTTTCCCAACATCTTGCTTCGTATATAGCAAATCAATATTTAACGTGTGTTGACAAAACAAATATAGATCATACCAGAACCATAGGCCATCCACCCAAAGAGAGTGAGAAAGAAAAATAACGTTTTGCACACAACCTTATTAGCCAACATGTTGGCTGATTTTCAGTACTAACTGAACTACGTGAATTTATTTTCTGGCCAGAATATTTATACTTTGATCTTGAAAGACGTGTTATCGACGTTTCACAATTACGATCGACTTCCACAATCTGTGTTGTGAAAGTCCTCCGCGCGGGGGAGCCGTTGTACCTTTTCATAAAGAGATGAACATTTAAACTTACGATAAACTAAAAATAAAAATATTTTAATATTTATTTAGTACCTCTACATTTTTATATATAGTAATTTTTTTTAAATCGTCAAATCAAAATATATTATTGTAGTATCGATATTTTCGGTTAACTGCTAGTTGCTGTCCTTGTTGTGTGCGGGATTGAGAGCACAATAATAATCTATAATAATCTACAATAGTCTTTATTGTACAAAGCTATACAGTCAATTATAAGAGGTGCATTTCAAGCAACGGCTCAGATGCGAGAGACCGTGCTCGACTGCTGGACGGACTGTGGCTTTCTCACAGGTGTCATTCGGGCCATCTTACGCCCATACACTCATCTATAGATACGTCACAATATTCTTACTATTTTCAAACTAAGCCAAACGTAGGATTAGCTTGATGATCTCGTGAGACGAGTCTCGATCTCTAGGCCTAGGCAACACCAAGCGAACATGTTTAATTTCAATTATTTATGTATTTATTTAAATAATTCAATTGACGTGACAAATTTATGGTTAAATGTTTCTGGTTTACAAGGGTATTATTAGTTTTGACGTCCACTGGTTTCGGTTTCAGATATCAAAGCAGAACAATGATGTCTTTATTAAAAAAATTATAAACAGCCTCATTCAACTAATTTTGGTAAGCCCCTCTAAAAAGTTGTTAAACTAATTTTGGTAACTCCCTCTTCCTGCATATACTGAATGCATTTTGAATTGTCACTCTAGACCATTAAAATAATATTTATCCTGTTTTTAAGACATTGAAAGGGATTACAAAAGAATAACATAATTTTTCAGAATGAAAGAAGCGAATATTTTAATCTATTTGAATAATTTCACGCTGGACGTACCAAAACAAATAGCGATTGTCAAAATATGTTCTCAGGTTTTCACGGTTATTCAGGATTTCAGGATGCTTTTGATGAGGTTACACGTATGTAAGACACTAAATGGGTATGTTTATTGAATTCTAAAGTAAAAGTGAATTGAATTACACTCTATTCTAATATGAAACATTAAATAATGTTTTGATCGACAGCTGTGTTTGTGGCGGTTTTTCCATCCGTGCTTAGTTGCTTACAAAGTAAAGTTGAATTTTAATACTGTTATATAAAAATTCAATTGAAAAAAATGTGCACTATGCCATACTGTGTTGCGTAATTGAGTGTGTATGGAATTCATATTGAAACGGTCCTATTTTGGTGGCTAAATTCAGTCGTTTAAAAAGATTGTGTCTGTAACAATGTATTGTTATTTAAAAAAATAATACAGACTCGTACACGTAATACGTATCACATCAGTATTCTTAATATTTTCTAACTAAACGCTTGCGCTATGAAAATGGTCTCGAGTCTCGAACCTCCTATCGCTCGATCACTAGGCGAGTATCGTAACCACTAGACCGACAGCGAGTCAAGTAAGTGTACAATATGAAATGTGATAAAAATTCATTAACGTTGTATGTTGCCGTAAGACATAAGACTAGATCGTTTCCTCGTTGCGGGGAAGCCCCCAAATCACACAAAAAAATATATAATATAAGTATTGGAAGAAATCAGGTAGCACAAGTTAAAGAATTGGATCTAAGAATCAACCCTGTCGCCCGTTTCTGCGCTGCGGAAATCTAGCGGTAGTTTTTAAGATTGTGAAGTATGTATTATAAATGCACACAGTAGCATAATCGGTTAATGCACGTTCCCCGGATTGGAAGTGATCCAAGTTTGAATCCCGGTAGCAACAACAATATTTTTCGATAAAATTAATTTTATATGTATATCTTTCTAATTAATACATTTAATTTGTATTTATTTAAAATATCGCAGACCTGTGTTTTGAACAATTATAGCATCACAATAAGAATGTGTTCTCCTTAAATAATATTATAAAATATACGTGGATTGCAACCATTGGTGGTGAAACGCGGACCCACCCTGCCTTCGCCAGGTACTCACGTACCGAAGTAAATTGGCATGGAACGCTGTTAATCGACAGCCATAGCGATTTTAAAAATGTACCACTGTATTCGAATATAGCAAAGTACAGAGGAAGAAAAAAATTAAATTAAATTATGATGCAAATTTATACTTATAGGTTAGCAAACGTAAGGGAGGTTTTTACTAAGGTAGAGCTATTCTAACTGAATCAATATGTAAATCAATTAATCCGGAAAAAATAAGTATCTAGTTTTACCAACTACAATAGGTCATTAATTGTGGTGATTGACCCGAAAAATATCAAACGACCGGAGTCACCGTTTATGGTGTTGGTTTGATGGTAATTTAGCATCACCATTTATGTTATTGTGATCAGCTGCGCTGGGTATTCCAGTTAGGATTTTAGGCCGCAGATGACTGACGATTGTTGCTGTGTATTCTGCAATGTTACGGTAAATAAGATTATCATACCGTAATAAAGGATGTTTTTTTTTTCGAATTGGTAACAATTTTTCCAGTGACAGCCGATTTGTGCTCAGTTTGGTTTGCCATTTCACTTACGCCAGAACAACGCTTGCGAATTTATTTTGAAAATCGTGGTTCAGTTCGCGAAACTTCGACATGATCGTCCATCCGAGCGAGTGATTAAAAAAAAACATGGATCGTTTTCGCACTACGCGTACTCTAAATCAGAATACCCATCCGCAGAGACGTCGTACAGTGCGCACCGAAGAAACTGTCGCTGCAGTGGAGCGTGGTATTGAGGAGGACCCGAATGAGTCGATTCGCCATCGTGAGCGCTGATGAGATCCATGATTATTAACTTTTTCATTCCCCAATTGAATGGCATTAATACGGAAGAGTTGCGGCTTCAAGAAGACAGCGCAACGTGCCACACAGCGCGCGCCACAACCAATTTATTGAAGGAAACATTCAATAAACGCATAATTTTGCGTAATGGACTTGTGAATTGGCCTCCGAGATCATGCTATTTAACACCTTTGGATTATTTTCTGTGGGGATATATGGAGTCGAGTACCAGAGACGACAGACGACTTGGAGGCCAACATTCGTCACGTTATTGCCGATACACGGCCCAAGATCTTCCAAAAACTTTTCAATCAAATCAAATTTTGTGCGCTTCTTGTCATGCGCGAAACATAGGCAACACCTTCCTCTCCCTGACCACCGCACCCCCACACAACGATAGCAATGTGTATTGTATTATATTAAATGCCATCGCTTTAAAATTTTGCATAGTTACTATTTAACATAGGCACCACCCCCCCTTTCCCTGGCCACAGCACACATTCCCTCCCACACACGATAGTATTATTTTGTTAAAATTTTGTTGTATCGTTACATTAAAAAATGTATTCAAAACAACAAACGAAGTTGTGTGATTTTACGGTAATCAGGCCTATTCTCAAAATTGCAATATTGAAATGAAGGTGATTGTTACACCAACCCTCAAAAATAGTGTTATATTTGAATGAGAGTGAGGGAGATAAACGTACCATAATCTGTCAAAACTATCTGTCTATTTTTGAGGGTTGGTGTAACAATCACCTTCATTTCAATATTGCAATTTTGAGAATAGGCCTGACTGTGTTCTTTAATGTGTGTGTCGCTGCTTCCCCGTCTCCCTAAATAACTGAATTTATTATTAAAAAAAATGATTGTATAAAATTTATTGTTTAAGACGACACGTTCTTTTCCGTGAAATGACGAAATAAAAATAATAATTGCGTCACATTTCAACAATTCGTCTCGCTTCCAATACCTCGTGTCTCACGACACATTCGTAGAAAGGGTCCTGCACCGAAGCCGATTTTTATGTGAAATATTCCGTACGATTATTGTAATAATTCAGATAGCCGAGTCTTACGTGTGTGCGCCCCTGGAAGTGGGATCCATCCTGACTATTTATTTAATTTTTTTCTTCTCTTTCTTGTGTCCTATCCGTTGGCTGTTATAACTTCATTATAACTTATTTATATATAAAAGCTCTACAGTAGACTGGCCAAATCGTCGTCTCCAGATTCTCCAGCCATGGTGTTATTCTTCTTCCAGGGCCCCCGACTTCCAGCAATCTTTCCCTGCATTATGAGGTGCAAGATCACGTACTACTCCGGATGTCTCATTACATGTCCGAAATATTAAAGTTGTCGGATTTTTATGTTTTAATGACTTATTTTTATCATACATTTTTGACATATCACATCTTCATTTCTAACTTTATCCGTCCAGCTTATTTTGAGCATTTCACATCTCAAGTGTCCATGCTTCCATTCCATAAAAAAAAATCTAGAACACGTGACATCCGATCATTCTCATTCCTAATCTAAGGTTGAGGTCGTGAGTGCAGAACATGCGGATAAAGATTGCACGAGCTTACTCTATGCGGCATTTGATTTCAATAGAAGGATCCCATTTTTCATTTAAATTGCAACCCAGGTATATAAAACTTTGCATCTTTTCCAATTTATTTCCAGCATTTTAATTTTCTATATATTATAAATATGAATTAAATATATTAATTAGAAAGATATACATATAAAATCAATTTTATCGAAAAATATTATTGTTGCGCCACCGGGATTCGAACCTGGATCTCTTTCCTAACCGAGGAAGGTGCATTATCCAACTATGCTACAGCGACAATTTTCGAACCTATATGTTACCTTTTTGATATTAATACATTTAATCGTTCCATTATTTGAGACGTTGAGACGGGCATGAAATGATACTCAACAGCCATCACTTTGAACCGACGATCCGAGGAAACCATAAAGGCATGATGCCATGGTCATCACGCCTTGTCGAAGAGGCATTTAAAATCCGGTGAACGTAAAAAGGGATGATAAACTTTTCGGCATCCGACCTTGCAAAATCGGTCGAACCTGCAACAGATAGAACTCACACATGACTCAATTCCCCCCGTCATCGACACAGTATTGCTACGAGCAGTGGCGTAACTACAAAAATATCATAATTATGATATAAGATATTAGTGATGGTAAACCATTTGTATGCACTTATTTAAAAAATAACTCGTTTCGCTCATAAATGAATAGACATGAAATAAAGTGTACATATAGGAGAGGGATGAGGTACATTCTAAACACATTATCTGTGGACACATAAATCCGATAGTTTATGACACATTTATGCAACATTAAAAGTATTCACTTTTCGAAAATTAAATCTTTGACGTATTTTTTACATTAATGCATATTATATTGTAAGCGTTTAAATTTACGTTCCAATCAAGTCATATATTTAAAAAAATTCGCGGAGCTATTTGATTGCGTTAGCGGTACTAAAGTGATCACGTGGGTGACATCAAATTGAAAATATTGAAAAGAGGAATTTACGTTATTTAGTAGTCTGTAGACCACCATGCGTATTCTAGATTGCTATGAATTAAATGGCTCGCAGTATCAAGTATGGTAGAATGGTAATAACACAAAAGGGTTCCCACTCGGGGTGCGGTCCACGTTGCACATTGCACCCAACTGCATATTAGAAACCAGGAATGCAGTAGACAGAAGCTAGTGTGTGATCCTGGGACCGAAAACTAGCTCGTCGGTGGAGGATAGAACTCCCCAGTTCCACCTCTCACAGATGGCTGCATACAAGTGGTGCATTATTTGAATTGTGCTCCATTTCACCGAGTATTTTTATGTAAATGGACTATCAATTACGAAAATCGAGCTAGTTGTATATATACGCTATTAACTGCATCCTGTTTTACTCTTTATATAATTATTTTTTACTTTTTATGTACATTGAACATCGTATTTATACGCTATCTAAATGCATTTGTATTTTACTCTTTATACATATATTTTATATGCTGTCTAATCGCATCTTGTTTTACTCTTTATATATATTTGGGGGTTAGGACGGTGGTTAAATGAAATAAATGTGATTGGCGTGTGTTGAGGTGTTTATTGTCGGTATGATAAAAACAAGGAAGACAGATAGAAATGAATGAAGGTGCACGTGTCTTATGGAATGAATGATTGAAGAGTTGGCGGTCTTGCTCGGCGAGCGCGAGCCGGCAAGACCGCCGTTGGGAAACGATGATACTGGAGAGACTGCCTGGCGGTGAATGATCGAGTCAGGCTTGTAGCAGCAGCCGGCAGCGCTATATGCTGCAATATCATCTGATTATAACAATATAATAACACATTAATTAATAAAATATTATTATTTTTAATTTAATTTTTTTTAAAGTTATCTATCTAACTACTGGGATATGATATATGTATAGAGTGAGTATAGGGAAACAATTCTTCAGGGAAAATAAATGACAAGTTTTGATTTATCTCATTCGTGAAACATGAACTTGGGGGTTGTTTCAAGTCTATGATCACAACAAGGTTATTAGTCAGATCAATGGATAGGTGTCTTCAATTAATTCATATCCGGGTCTTCTTTATATGTTGTTATTTATTTTTTATTTCCTTATTCCGGGTAGAGACAACAAATACATTTTCAACGCATTAAAATCTGGATAGCAGTATTTTTCACATAAGGGTGTGATTTTTAAAAAACATATGAATTTATTTTATTCTTAAATGATATATAGGTATCATTGTAAAATCCAAACATACTCGGAATAACCAAAAACTTTCAAGTATTCCGGTGATTTTAGATATTATTAAGGAGAACACATTTGTATTGTGAAGTTTTACAATAATTATTCAAAACATAGGTCTGTGTTATTTTAAATACTAATTAAATGTATTAATTAGAAATATATACATATAAAATCAATTTTATCAAAAAATATTGTTGTTGCTACCGGGATTCGAACCTAGATCTCTTCCTATCCGTGGAAATTGTATTATCCGATTATGCTACGGCGACACAGCGCATTGACGATAAATTTTCGAACCTATATATTACACTTTTCAAATTGATACATCTATCGTTCCATTATTTGAAAGCCATCTTCTTTATTTTTAAAGAATCTCAAATACCTTGAGTAATCCGATAGGAGACGCCAGAATTAATAATCCATTTTTATTAAATTTTGGACACATTGATACAACTTATATATTATAAATATGAATTAAATATATTAATTATAAAGATATACATATAAAATCAATTTCATCGAAAAATAAAAACATTGTTGTTGCGCTACCGGGATTCGAACCTGGATCTCTTCCCTAACCGGGGGAGGTGCTTTATCCAACTAAGCTACAGCGGCACTATTTTTATCGACAATTTTTCGACCTTATATGTTACCTTTTTGATATCAATACATTTAATCTTTCCATCATTTGACAGAGCCATCTACCTTATTTTTTGTATATAAATATCACAGAACTATGTTCTGAATAATTACAACTTCACAATAAGAATGTGTTCTCCTAAAAACACTTATATATTAACTAAGGAGAACACATTCTTATTGTGAAGTTGTAATTATTCAAAACAATGTGATATTTTAAATACTAATTAGAAAGATATACATATTAAATAACAATATTTTACGATAAAATTGATTTTATATGTATATCTTTCTAATTCATACATTTAATTTGTATTTAACAAAAAGACTTTAGACATGTCCTATGTTACTCTGAATGAGGTCTTATGATAACCTAGTCTCAATTAAACAAGTTTTTTTAACTTAAGAACAGCATAATTAAATGATATTTTTGATTGTAAGCTAAGTGTGAAGTTTGAAATTATATTTTTGATCAAAATTTACCATCCAGTGGCAAGAACAATGCACTAGTTATGAAATTGAAAACAAACCTACAGATTCACAGAGCACTGCGCGTGGCAAGGTCTGATTATCTATGAGTGAATGTTTGAGAATCGTTCTACCTAACATGTGTGGAGTTAGTTATAGCTTGTTAAGCTTGAAAAAGTAGCTGCGCGATCAGTGTGGTGGTATATTGGTATAAGTGAGCGCATGCAGGGATATGTTATCTAAGCTAGCACGTCTAGAGCTAGCAACATAAAAGTCGATAAGCGTCACAGTAGTGTTACGGCCTGTATGTATTACTATATGATATCAAAATTTATGTTGAATTACCTATAGTTATCAGTGAGTGTTAGAGTTTGCCAGTATTGAGTATAGATAACGATTTTACAATTTTATAAAATCAGACGGCGAGAATATTATTCTATAGGTAGACGAGCCATGATGAGTTATATTGTGTAATTGTCCGACGTGAGTGTATATGAGTAGAGGAAGAATGTTTAGCGAGAATGAATAAGTATAGGGTATTGTCAATCACCAATGTGTGTAATGTTATCTCGTTCCAGCTAATATCTTATGAAGTGACTAGATGTTTGAGAGTTGAGATGATATCGGAGTTAGAGTTGTGAAGTCATCGCGTCGATGTAGCTCGAGCGAGAGTCGATTCGAATGATATATGATTAGTATCGAGTTAGCAGCGAGTTATAGGTGGTATTGTAATTGTGCAGAGATGTGTAGGGAGAGAGTAATGTGCTAGATGAGAATAGTGTGCGCGCGATTCTCTTCTCGATTTAGGTTGAGAGGAGTATATTGAGATGTGGCCAATGTAAAATGTGAGAGATCGAGGAATTGAAGTAGGTTAGAGAGGTGTAGCATCTATATATCTTATCAGTTGTAGAAGTCCGAAAGTGTATAGGTGATATGTTGTATATGCGTGTCGATCTGAGATTTATATGAAGGAGTCCAATGTGGATGAGAGTGTGTAGCGGTTGCCAACTATATAGAGTAACGTGGGAGAACGAGTTGTCTGAATATAAGAGGTATGTAGTTATCTCGGTTGAGAGAGTGTGGACGAAGATTCTATGAGAGAGAAAGTAGAGTAGGGATAAAAGATTGAGATGAGAAGTGATGTGGGTTGTGGGGTTTTTTAGGATTGGTAGTGTTTGTAATTGTTTGTAATGTAACAAGGAAATTAGTATTTAATATAATCATGAGTACGAAGAGTATTTAATAATATGTATATCGAATATGCGACTCGCTATACTCTTTTATAGCGAGCATAGCTAGTCTGACGAATACACCATTCAACTAAACATATAACATAAAACACATTACGAGCAGCTCACAGATTCACTCTTATATTCTCTCATCTATGAGAGAAATATCCTGACCACACTCGAATATCAAACACCACATAAAACCCATAACTATTATTCTAGAGTTGACAATGATGTATAATAGCGAACGTGACGAAATAACAGAAGTCTACTACAGCGCGAGAGCCGAGATACACGAAGAATGATATTGATCACATGAACTGATTCACAGAGTCCAGAGAGTAGGTCATGTATACCACTAATCATATTGCTGCGTGAATTACGAGAATCTAAGCACACTTACAGCGAAATTGAGCCTCATCTCTTTATCTCTCGAAAGTACGCCTTGCTAGAGTCGCTAACACAAATTCGACTACCAGAACGGTCCGCTTCAGATCACGTATCGATATGATCTCTCACTCTCACACAACATGACTCGTCACGATCCGAGCTCTGCGCTTCAGCGCGCGCAACGACGCCGCGATCTGCATTCTATACTATCATAGAGCACATGTCTATTCCCGGCGCTAAGTTCTCTAGGGATTTGCTTCATCTCAAACCCTCATATCTCACGAAACATAGGAACACACTGAAGAGCGGAGCAACCATAGGAGAATCTTTAATATCATTCACTTTTCGTCTGCGTACGAGCATTTCTCACACGACTATGTATTTAGGTTACATCGAGCGAGACTTCACAGTGCGTTGTGTCTCTCCCACGTATTTATCTCATCTCACTTAGTGAGTCTAATTTTCTAATTACTCACTTCGATACGAACTTACTGTCACTGCTTCACTCCTATATTCTTTCAAAGTTTGTCTGATTTATCCTCTTTCCATGATACGCCAACTGTCAGACAACGATATACACATGATATGAGAGCGTCTATAGTGCAAGAGGCGGTCAGCTTCAAGAACGGAAAAGCGCGCAACGATCTTTGAGATTCAGCTCAAAGTCTTACTTGTCAACTCTACTAACACTACTACACATTACACGCATTATATCTGAGACAAGAGGAGGTGGCTCTGACGACACTAATCATTAGTGTATAATTAGGTCAATGAGTGAGGGTGAGTTAGAGCGTCATCACGCTAGTGCGTCTTATAGATTGATAGCTGATAGAGAGAGACAGTGCTCAGCACGAGAGCAGACACACAATGCTGTGTTCTGACACTCTGCATATACGAATTATGCGAGAGACATATAGAGGAGACTAGGGTGAGATCATTACATGAACACTCATTAACTATTGCGCAGGAGAGAGCCTCATATGGGGACACATGTGTAGTTATGTCACACCCACATAGACAGAGCGTAGTAGGCGCGTGATAAGGGAGATGACGTGAACAAGAGTCGTACTATAAACTCGACACCATGGGTTAGATCGGCGTTCGCGTAAATCGCGAAAATGTTACTATGCACAGTGAGTAACGTATGAGAGTATGACAATTAAGACGCGCACACAGAGAACTGCACGATTCATTACTTTAATGACAACAATCTATCTTATACGGACAGGTGATCTAGTTAATTAGGACATCGATAGAGAAGATGACGACACTAAGGGTACTGCTTATCAGTTTAAGTTAAAAGTTTGGATTTAGATACATGGCTGTCAAGAGAGACTAGTGTCGGAGACTAGTTGCGAGTGACAGTCTTGTGACGAGTTAGCATGCACACACACACATGAGTGCGTGATGGCAGGTGATGAAGGTAACCTATGGGTGATATGACAGAACTTATTCTCTGAGGTGATTAGGGACACTGCTAGATATCAGAGCATACTAGAATGAGACAATGCTTATGGTTGGTGGATTACTGCATTGGACTGGTGAGTCAGATATCTGAAGGTGACTGTGTACACTAAAGCAGGAGTGAGTGGTAGAGTAGGGGAGCTTAGTATTATTTATACTGAAGTTGTTAAGCTTCTTAATTATTGTGATAGGACGAGAGAGCGGAGAGGATATATAGTTTGGAGTGGAGAGAGGCGAGAGGTCTAGTGCGGTGGAGAGGAGCTATATCATGTGTGTGGATGTGGATTACGAGTCCGGACATGCTAATGCATTCACTTTAGATGGATTATGGGGTATTGTTGTATGGTTAATTTATATATGTAAGTTATGGATATATGAAGGGAGTAGACGATTGAGTAGGTTTACAGTGGAGGCGGTTGAGTACACATCTATATCAAGGTGGTGCGTACTGATACTAGAGCACTAGGCTTACACACGGACACTGAGTAGAGTAAGGTGTGAGATTGATAGAGGAAAGGACTGGTAGGTGATAGATGAGGTTGTGAGGTAGGTGTGGCGCAGAGCGACTATATGATTGGTGATGAGTGTAGCAGTGTGGGGACAACAGAGGGTAGGTTACATAGTGTATTGGAGGCGTTTGGAGATCTTATGCAGAGTGGGTACAGATGAGGAGTATTGTCATAGTGTGTGTGAGCTCAAGTACAGATAGAGACATATATGATACAGCTGGATGATGTGGAGAGACTAGAATGAGTAGTGTATTGACGCTTATATAGAGAACTTTGTCTCGGACATAGAGTCTTAGTATGGCGGCACACTGGCTTAAGTGGTGGTGAGAGATACGTGAGACGAGATGATCTATGTATTAGTTCGAGCAGGTAGGATACAAGGAGCATATTGTATTGGTGGTAGAGGACACTTACTGCATAGGATGAAATGTAGAAGCTTTGCATGGACTCAGACACTCTTATTCTGTGTCGGGACTGTCAAGCTGTGTAGCTTGATTGATGATCATACAATGGCCGGGATGATAGAGTTATTGCACTTATGTGATCTAGATAGGGAAGAAGTAACAGTGGACACAAGATAAAATCGAGTTGGTGCGACATTCTGAGAGGTACAGTATCAGATGTATAACATAACGAGACAGACTCTGTCACATCACGAACGTGGACAACATTTGTGAGAGTGTAACAGGGGAAGTGTATTTGGATTTACCATATAGTGATGGATGATGTAGTCTATGAGAGGGTGAAGGCGAGTGACATAGTGGAGCTGCGGAGAGAAGATCTACAAGTTACAATGTTTATCTTCTTTTATACAAAGTGTTTCATAGTCAGAGGGTAGTAACAGATATATAGAGTATGGTAGATAGAGAGACACACTTTGGTAATGATAGAGATTAAGATACACGTGGTGGGTGTTCGTGTCTGTGTCTCATGTGGGAGGGGGAATATACAGCGGGATGACGGAAGGTTAGGTGTGATGGTTAGACACAGAGTCTAGATATCTGTGTTATTATATATCTGTGAAGAGAGTCTGACAGAGTTAGAGGGGTCATCTCTGAACACAGGAATTGTACAGAGTAGTTGTAATGTGTGTGACATCTGGTGAACGACATAGGAGGCTTGTTTGTGAGTGTTTAGTTGAAATTATGTGATATTAGTGGAGGTCTAGTGAGTGTATGTATATAAGCATGATTCTGGTAGCATCATATATGATTATTGATACAATAGCTGGTTTGTGGTATAGGTATAGTTGGTGATAGGTGTGACTATCTGATATGTGACAGTATGGTTTACACTAGAAGTAGTATTGTTTTGGGTTATCTGTTGAGTTGTGACAACAGTAGTTGGAGTGTCGAAGGATAGATACACAGAGTAGGAAGATTGTGTTCAAAGGTGATGGTGTGTACGTTCTATATTAGGACATAGGATTGGGTGATACTGTCACACATCACTTTAGGATTCTAGATTATATGTGGCGATTGGTTACAGAGTTTAGATCAGGGTGTGACGGATTAGATAGTGTGGAGAGAGAGACTCTTAGGACGATGATTAGGAGGAGAGTAGTTATCTTATAGACATGCAGTTAGAGATTAGATACTATAGAAGCACACATTTGGGTCAGGATCTGGATGCGCTGTGAGACAACAGTTTGACTCTAGGGTGTAGAGAGTCACTGGAGATGATTTTTTACCAGGTAATTATAAATTTGGGATACAGAGATATCTATGACTTGACATGCGTGATGAGAGAGACCAGGACAGTCGTGAATCTTGTGTTGTGGGGAGCAGATCATGTGAGACTGTGTTAAGAAAGTGGTGAGTAGTAGGATGTTTTGATATGGTGTGGACTACTGTTGGAGAGAGATAGTTGATACGTGAACTTATGTTCGTAAGTGGTTATAGATCACAAGTGAGGGAGTCTGTAGTATGTGTCAGTGTCTAGGAGTGGTAGGTCTTCACTTATTGGGAGTTAGTAGGAGGACTACTGCGGACAAACTGTTCTTATTTGAGTTAATACTAGAATAGAGCTGGCTAGGTTTATTAATAGAAGATCTTGTGAGGATTGAGAGATATGTGTACAGGTAGAGGAGGGTGGCACGAGAGACGGAGAGTGAGAATGGGTGGAGGTGAGAGCGTATTGGACATTTCAGATCAAGAGTGTAGTTAGAGTCTATTCTCTTGAGTTAGACTGTGGGTGGTATTGATCATAGCACTTTCTAGAAGTGAGCTCGGGCTGTCGTTATCTTTAGCATGGTTCAGGGAGAGGATACTGTCTGATCGGTGTATATTTATTATCAGGCTATAATGTCGTAGATAGTGGATTTTGAGTCTGTAGAAGGACAGGGACTTGTTAGGGACAGTGGGACTAGTGGAGTGTTGTTGAGTGTGGAGGATACTGAGGTGTGAACATTCAGGTAGAAAAGAGAACTGGATGCAGGGACATTATGAGAAGAGTGAGTGTGTGGTACACTCTTGACGGTCTATATGTATCTCTATCTCTATCTGAGTGAGAGTGTCAGATAAGATAGTAACGTGTAGAGTGAAGTGAGAGTTTTTATAGAGTAGGGTATTTCTTATTGGAGTTATTACACAGGAGGATATTTTTTTATTTTGAGGTCTTGAAGATGCGGCGATACAGGTTAGTGGTAGCGGATGTTGAGCAGGTATATGATGGCACGAGGAGTTCTCGCATTGTGATTTCTGTGATGAGAGAGTGTATGGAGATTCTACATAGGACATCTGTTGCACAGTGGTGTAGAGTGGGAGGAGATGATGCGAGGTTGGAGTGTTGGCACGGTATTGATAGGTGCCGGAGGAGTGTGACCACACATCTTAGCATAGTTCGTCAGCGAGGTTGAGGGATAGCGAGGGTATGACAGAGGATCAATGCACAGATTAACATGTGAGTAGTCTGTATGAGATTTGTGGAAGTGTATATCTTATTTTTGGGTAGTGACTAGCGCGACAGATCGTCTACACGAGAGGTAGAGTGGATGTGTATATCGAGTGTAACTGATAGAGTGTACGAGAGAGCACTCTAGTACACAACATTCTGTATCAGTAGAGTATGGTATCTACTGTGGAGTTTAGTGTGAGGAGGGAAGATGGACTTTCTGTGATGTTATGTCACACATATACAGAGAGAGCGACACATCTTTACAAGCAGTCTGTGCAGTGGAGAGGATTGTAGATGGTGCGTGGGTTTTTTTTGTTTTATGTTGACATCATCATCTGATACAGACATACACTGTGTACGGAGAGGTAGAAACGACTTTGAGGAGATCTTTTTTGGTGTCTGGTTAATGGTTAATTGATCTAATACATTGAGGTTGTTGGATTTGTTGTAACATGAGGGTGAGTGGTGTGTGTTGGAGGACTAGTGTTCACATTAGTATCATACGGTGCTATAGATTGTGAGTATGGAGTACAGTATAGTGAAAGGAGTGACAAGTGTGTTAGGTTTATTGGATTGGGATATTGTGATCTCGGTGTTACATAGTAGTTAGGTGTGTAGTGATAGAGATGTTGATATGAGTCGTCAGAGATAGGGGGGAGCACTCAGGCTGTAGTGTCTTTTCAAGTCAGCGTGTAGATAGCGCGAGTATAAGTTGGAGAGGGTCTGTGGAAAGTTTCTATCTCTCTCAGAATGCGTCAATTGGTCGAGTGGAATCACAGGTGGTCCTTGGGTCTATAGTCTAGAGAGGTTGGTCACTCTTATATTTCTATAGTATAATATTATCGTGTTCATCAATGTCGATGGATGTGTGTACATTTGGCTTAGACAACAGTGAATCAAAAGACTGTCGACGAGTGCTGAGGAGTAGTTTAGTAAGAAGTGACATGTGTTTGTGTTGTATACGATGTATAGCATTTCACAAGCGTAATCAGTCGGCTGGTGGAATGACTACACAGAAGTTTCTGGAGTGAGTTGTATAGCATGATTCAGAGATTGATATTTAGTGGGGGATGTATCTTAGGTATACTAGAACACAGTAAGGTTAGTGACTTTTATGAGAGAGATACTCTCATTGTGAGAGGGAAGAGTCAACTAGAGCATACTACGTGGGTAGTGCTATATAGGGGGCACGTGTAGATATGTTTATTATAAGTTGTTATGAGGGAGATCTGGTAGGAGTAGTCAGTTTTATGTATTCTATGTGGTGTCTAGTATATATCTGACTTAAGAATTCTGACTGTGTAGGGTCTGAGTGCTATGAGAGTATAGGAGGGAGGTTCAGATGATCAGTCTTGAGTTTAGAGGAGGTTATGTGGTATGTTGATAGAGGTGTGTGTGGATGGAGTCTAGAGTTGTGGAGAGAGTCGAGTCAGTCGTGTAGGGATTTAGGTGTGTCTGACAAGATGTATATGGAGTGAGTGTTTAGATAGATTCAGAGTGGACAGCTGAGTGAGAGCGTGTAGTAGGGACAAGGGGGATGGGAGTGGGTAGGCAGATAGGTGATTGAGACAAGATGATATAATTGTAGGATTAGAAAGACAGGAGTGGTGGACATAATAGAACTGAGATTGTACAGAGAGCTAGTGACAGTATAATTACGGGTACACGACTGTGAGGTGATGTAGAGGAGTGGCGACTATGATCTGATTATTGAGCATGTATGAGTGAAGGATGATAGATAGTGGTATAAGATGGCGGATAAAGTTTTCAGGGCACGGAGTCAGAGACTTGAGACAGTTATAACAGATGTCGTTATGTTAGGTACAGAGCTGGAGTACTTGAGAGTAGCTACGAGAGAGTATGCAGAGTTTTATCCTGTGTTACATACTTATCATGTGGGAGCTATTATAGAATGAGTGGAGGCTGCAGAGATCTGGAGTGTCTTTTGGGTCGGTGTGAGCGATCAGTGTGATTGCATTCCTCTGGTTGAGTTATTGCAGAGAGTGAGAACATGTGTGATAGTGCGTTCAAAATTTTAATGATAGTAGAAAATCAACAATTAAATAAAATATAATTTACAGAAAAGTAAATGAATTAAAAATAAAGATATTTTCCGAACCTGCTCCTCCATCGTGTTGTCGCAAGAAGTTGCGATTACTCTGGCCCCCGCCCCCGCCGCCACCACCTCCTACTCCTCCTACAAGAATTAAATAATATATTATTACTAAAAAAAAAAATATATTAACGTGTACGTTTAATTTGGCGTTGACAAGAATTTGTCAGCAAGTACTGTATAATATAATTCTTCTTCTTTTAAATAGGCAATCCACCCTTCAAGAGTGATTTGTGCCATTAATCAAGTAAAAACTTTATTTTACAGAAAAAATGTACAATAATTTTATATAACAAGTATAAAATATTATATTACAAGTTAATACCATTTTCGTTCAAAAATTCGCTATTACATAGATTAAATGTGGCGAGTTAAGGGAAAAATGACACAAGTTAACCGGGAGTTGAAAATTACTAAACGTAGAGAAAAATAAATTAGTTAAAAATAAGAATAATATTTTTCGAACCATTTCCGCCTGAGTGTCGTCGAGGGATCAATCCTGGTGGATTAGTTTGGCCCCCGCCCCCGCCGCCGCCACCTCCTGCTCCTCCTGCAAGAATTAAATAATATATTATTACTAAAAAAAAAAATATATTAACGTGTACGTTTAATTTGGCGTTGACAAGAATTTGTCAGCAAGTACTGTATAATATAATTCTTCTTCTTTTAAATAGGCAATCCACCCTTCAAGAGTGATTTGTGCCATTAATCAAGTAAAAACTTTATTTTACAGAAAAAATGTACAATAATTTTATATAACAAGTATAAAATATTATATTACAAGTTAATACCATTTTCGTTCAAAAATTCGCTATTACATAGATTAAATGTGGCGAGTTAAGGGAAAAATGACACAAGTTAACCGGGAGTTGAAAATTACTAAACGTAGAGAAAAATAAATTAGTTAAAAATAAGAATAATATTTTTCGAACCATTTCCGCCTGAGTGTCGTCGAGGGATCAATCCTGGTGGATTAGTTTGGCCCCCGCCCCCGCCGCCGCCACCTCCTGCTCCTCCTGCAAGAATTAAATAATATATTATTACTAAAAAAAAAATGTATTAACGTGTACGTTTAATTTGGCGTTGACGCGAATTGGTCAGCAAGTATTGTATAATATAATTAAACGTAGAGAAAAATAAATAAAATAAAAATTAGAATAATAGTTTTCGAACCGTCTCCGCCATTGTGTTGTCGAGGGAACCAGAGTGGACCGTGACTAATACCCCCGCCACCCCCGCCGCCGCCGCCGATGCCTCCTGCAAGAATTAATTAATAAATTCTGGCGTCTGCTATCAGTTTACTCAAAGGTATTTGAGATTCTGTAAAAATAAGGTAGATGGCTCTTTCAAATAATGGAACTTAATATCAATAAGGTAACATATAGGTTCGAAAATAATCGCTAAAAATATTGTCGCTGTAGCATAGTCGGATAATGCACCTTCCCCGGTTAAGAAAGAGATCCAGGTTCGAATCCCGGTGGCGCAACAACAATATTTTTCGATAAAATTGATTTTATATGTATATCTTTCCAATTAATATATTTAATTCATATTTAAAATATCACAGCCCTATGCTCTGAATAATTACAACTTCACAATAAGAATGTGTTCTCCTGATAATTAATAAATTAGTAAAAAAAACCTTGTCCGCCATTGTGTTGGCGAGTGCGCCAGTAATCTCTGTTACTCTGGCCCCCGCCCCCGCCGCCGCCACCTCCTGCTCCTCCTGCAAGAATTAAATTATATATTATTACTAAAAACAAAATGTATTAACGCGTACGTTTAATTTGGCGTTGACGTGAATCGGTCAGCGAGTATTGTATAATATAATTAAACGTAGAGATAAATAAATATAATAAAAGTTAGAATAATAGTTTTAGAACCGTGTCCGCCATTGTGTTGTCTGGTTTGCCAGCTCTCGCCCCCGCCCCCGCCGCCGCCGCCGCCATCCCCTCCTGCAACAATTAAATTATATATTATTACGTACGTTTAATTCGGCGCCGACGTGAACCGGTCAGCGAGTATTGTATAATATAATTAAACGTAGAGAAAAATAAATATAATAAAAATGAGAATAATAGTTTTCCAACCGTTTCCGCCATTGTGTTGTTTGGTTTGCCAGCTCTCGCCCCCGCCCCCGCCGCCGCCGCCGCCATCCCCTCCTGCAACAATTAAATTATATACTATTACTAAAAAAATATTTTCGAGTAAGTACGTCGCCAGGAGACGCGAGAAATTAAATCAATTTATTTTTATTAAATTTTGTATACAACTAATATGAATTTGTATTGAAATGTTATGAAAAAATGTAACTTAATAATAATAATAATAATAATGGAGAGATTTTAAAAAGCAGTCTTCTCACCGTTTCCTCCTTGGTGCTGTCTCAACACGGCAGTGATTAGATCAACATCAGTATCTGTTCCGACAAATGTCAATTGTGATTATTTAATTCGCTTTATTTCATTTAATACTACAATAAGTCATTTCGATGCACGATGCCCAAAAGATCATTTGCCCACTGATACGTTTGTCAGTATGGATACTTTTCCCATCGCTAGTGTGGACTAGTATTTATTAAATACAGCGCCCTCTATAGCCCTGCTCCAGTCCCCTGAAGAATTCCCAAAATTCTAATAATTTAGAAGAAAAAAAAAAAATTAGCTCAAAGTGCCTAGCAAGCACCCCATTCTTCGGGGACAAACACCCTCCCACCCGCCACACTCCAGATTACGGAGACAAGGGGGCTCTGCCCCTATCACTCTTAAAATACATTTATAGTTATGTATGTATGTATTATACAAATCGCTTCTCGCGAGGGTTAGACAAACTACTGATTCTTTTAGTAATATTATATGTCAAGGATAAATTGTCGTACAGCGATGCTGAGATTTTTTTTTTTCAGTGGCGTGCGCAATCGAATGCCCGAAACGTGCTTTTGTTTTTTTATTTATCCCGATTTCACTCGAACCTTCGATCGGTCGAGACTAGAGACTAATTTTTTTCTTACTATTTATAAAGTAAAGAGCGATTTAATAAAATTATTATTTGAATTTTATTCCAAAGAAGTAATATTACATAAAAACATTTTGACTCCACAACTCTAAATTTCGATGCGCCATTCTTACAAATGACAGTGATAAGTCATATTTATGGAATATACACACCTCACACTAATTTTAAATCTAAAAATTTCCGCAGAAGTCGGTAAGATTCTGTTTTTTTTTTATCATCTATCGACAGTGACAAGGTGCCCGCACCGTTTTGAAAGATGGACGACGATTTTCTTCTCGGTACTATTGTCATTTTTCAGTCCGAATTTTTAATCTGTTGTATATTTCATATTATATCTCTCGCGGCACACAAAAACAATTTTTAAATAAAATAACCGCCATGTCACATTTTTTTCCAGTTGATATTATATATATATATATATATCGGTTGTCATTGCCGATTTAAAATCTTTGATCAGTTTCGAGTTTTTAAATTTGTATTTATCATCACATTATTAGTTCACTGATATTCAAAAATTTCCGATTATAGATATTTCTAATGCAGATATATTTATAACAGATTTTTCTACACGGACATAGAAATTATTTATTATTTCCTAGTACGAAAAAAAGTGAAATACGGTACAAAAAAAAAAAACTTTCTTTTGATTGTTCACCCAATGTTGAGTTAGATAGTTTAGATTTTGATACTCCTGAATAAAATGACATTTTCAAAAGTAATATTATTATTTCTATCCTCATTAAATTTGGAGTTTAAATAACGGATTTAACTAAAAATCAATAAAGCTACTAATTATAATTTAAAACTTGAACAAACCTAAAATATCACCGTGGCTATTACCACCGCCGCCTCCGCCTCCGCCTCCGTCTCCGCCTACAAAATAAATAAAAAAATGTAAATATCTTCTTCAATAATTGCAAAGTGGCAACATATTATATAAATAATAATTAGAAAACACTTTCTTTATACCGTTGTTTATTGATAAATCTACATGTTTTAAGACCGACGGTCCCTTCTTCAGGACACAATGTATACTAAAATTAAAAATGCAAGCATAGGCAAAAATAAAACTATCAACACAAGTGGTGGGTAAACATTTTTAATTTTAGTATACATTGTATCCTGATGAAGGGATAATTGGTTTCGTAACGTGTTGATTTATCTGTAAACAGTGGTATCAACAAAATATTTTCTTGTTATTTAAATAAAATATCTGTTTATTATTTTATTAAGAAGAAAAAAATATTACCTGCTCCGCCGTCGTGAGATCTGCCAAATACTAGACCTGTAAATATTCATTATAATTATATTTATTGTAGTACATTATACTAGATAGCTCGTAAATTGTTGTACATTGCAATAATATATATATTATTTATTGTATGTTAACTATCGTTTGAATACTAAATTACGGTACATGGAGAATCTGAAAATATATGATATGGACTATTTATCCATTAGTGATGGTAAAATTGTTATTTAAACCGTTATTTTAACTGTTATTGTGACTGTGATTGTGTTCAATTGTAACGGTGATTGATAACTGATTAACGTAATTCTTCGAGCAGTGACCGCTACACTAGAAAGCAAACCTCCAACAGTTAAATCTCAGTTACCAATCATCGACGCAATCGCAGTCACGTAACGGTTTACCATCACTGTCCTCCATGTCCACGATTATATTCCTTTTCTTTGAATGATGGTAAGGTAGTTACAGGAGCAGTGACTGGCTTCGCATCTAGTTTAACACCTTCATCTTTTCGGGGAGGTTGAAACAATGCAGCTCTGACTTCGGATCTACTGTGAATTCTATTTCCATCTCCACCTACATTTCGATGTGATTTGGCGACTTCGGTACGGTGCCACGTGGAATACACAGATCATTATATATATTTGTCTTGGAATATTCTTGAGGAGCATCCTTAAGAGAAGTGGCAAGCGGTGCTTTCCAATACTACCAAGCGGTGAAAGTAAAATGATATAATCGCGATTACACCTGTACAGTTGTACAATAACATAGCGCTCATGCACACGTGACTCCTCGTCGAAACGTCGAATAGACGCTCCACTGACTCGGCAAGACAGTCAAACCAGAGTTTAACCCTCAGAGCATACCATGATAGAAAAAACCCGTACGCAGCCATAATGTCAACTTGTGTTACCGTAAGGAATGTGAGGAAAAATGCCTTTACTAGTTTCAATGGTGGTAAAATACTTTTTATCATACTTTTACTATGAATACTGATAAATATGATAATATAAAGAGCATTCATCGTATGCGATCTAACGGTGGAAAGTATCGATCTTACCGAGCGGTAGACATGTGTTACTGCATGGTTACGGAAGGGTTAATTTGTATAAAGACGTTGACGTACTAAAGGGGCGCGGTACGGATGTTTTAATTTCAGATAATGTCCTATTTCTAATGAAATGCTAAAATTCGTATTTTATTTCATTTTTACTATTTATATAAAACTAAGGATCTGAACTAAGCACGTGAATAAATTTTAAGATAAAGAAAAAATATTATAATCGACAGTGATCTTACGCTTGTAGTCGGTTGTGTAGTCACCATACCCATCTGGAACAAATTAACATTATTATTTTTAAGCAGAACACATTTTCGATGTGAAGTGTGATTTTTAAAACAAATCAAATTAATCAACTAGAAAGATATACAGAAAAAATATTTTGTTGCTACCGGAATACAAAGATGTCTGTCTACGAAGCAAATAAATATCTTTTTGATAAGAAGATTTTTTCTGTATATATTTCTATAAATTAATTTGTATGAAACATTATTATGCTCATTTCATTTTGTTAAATAGTTTCGTGAATAATAAGAGAATTAAAATAATAATAAGACCAGTGATCATGTATGGTTGTGAGACGTAGTGCCTAACCCAAATCGCAGAAAATTAAATTTTGAACTATATGGACCAACACTAGAAAATAGAACTTGCAGAATAAAAATGAACCATGAGCTCAAAAATGTAATTGAGCAAGAAACAATCATTTGACTCTGTAGGTTCCTAAGACTGCAGAGCATTTTTGAGATATGGATCTACAGAAGAATTCTCAAAATTAACTGGATATTATGATTCGGAAAAATAAGTATTTAAAGCAGTAAAAATCCGAAAACATGTAATGAGATATCCGGAGAAGTGGGAGATCTTGCACCTCAGAATGCAGCGAAAGATTGCTGGAAGTCGGGGGCCTGGAAGAAGGAGAACACCACGGCTGAAGAACCTGACGCAATGGTTTGGCCAGTCTACTGTGGAATTTGTCCGGGCCGCTGTAAACAAAGTGATGATAGCTAACGTCCGTTGAACGGATAGGGCACACTAAAGATCATGACCGAGTGGATACCCCCCCCCCCCCTCCCTAACCTACCCTACCTATACCTAACTTGTTTATATTAATGTAAACTTTTTAAAATATGTATGAAATTTATACATATTTATCATTGTACTGAACTGTATTGGTACATGGTAATTTGCACGATTATTGAGATTCATTATAATTAAACATAATTGGAAAATATATGACATTTGAAACGCAATAGTGGAATGGATGGATGTAAATGAAACAATGTTATAACTCTACTTGAGTTTATTAGCACTACTTAAATTGAAGTCAATGAAGGTAGTAAAATTGGTATAAATCAATCCTGTATTTTACAGAAAATGATTAGAAAGTTGGCGACACGTTGGATGGTTTACACGTTGAAAAGGAAAGCGACTGATTGACTTTGTTATTTAAAATAATTGAATTTTCCATGAACTTTCTGAACATGCTATGTATGCATATATTCGGCTTCGTATCAATATAATTATGGATATGTGGACTTTTATAACAATACCCTTCTGAGTCTACGACATATTAAAGTTCATAATTTAGGTAGATATTTTTTTCATTTTGACTGCTTATTCAGAACGAAGTAGTTGAACTTAAACACTACGAAAGATATATAAATATATATGGAATATTTTAGATTCCTTCGCCATGTGGTGCTAGAGGTGAATGATGCGTATCCCGTGAAGTGTACAGATGTCTCTATCCTCCAGGAATCGAGGATTACAGAAAGACTTTCGACAAAATAATTCTTACGCAATTTAGGCACGATGCCAGAGGAAACGATAAGAGTCTCTAGAAATTCGTGATCACAGAGACAGTTGAGGGAAAACGAGCAAGAGGACTGTCTCCTGCAAACTTTGAACGCTTTAACCTTTACAATACCGTGATATAAAATACTCGTACGCAGCCACGCTGTCAACTCGCGTTACCGTAAGAAAATAGAGTTAAAATGTGAAAAAATGGTTAATGCTGTAAATTTATTTTAAGTATTGAGCATTAAATATATTTAAAAATATGTAATATTGTATTTTGGAGCATTCATCAATTCATTCCTTTTTATCTATCTTCATTTAATTAGTGAGAAAGAGACCATTATATTCGTATGTTTATCGTTTTCACTGTGAAATTAATGTGTGATTTCTTTCTGTTTTGCCACAAATTGTATTTTTGTCAACGTATTAATTTTACAACGGAATAAATTTAAAATAATTAATTTTGTAGTATTCGCCTTACATAATTGATTTTTCACAATTAGTCATTTCTAAACGTAAATATTTTCCTTCAAATTAACTAAAATATGAAGTATATGTCGCGTATATTTACCGAAATATTATAGATTTAATTAGAGCGGTAGACCTGTGTTACTGCATGGTTTGGGAAGGGTTAACTTAAACTTAAGTTAGGTTAAGCTTTAGGACCGCTACAACGCTCAGTAGTGAGCGGACAAAGAAGAATAACAAATCGGAACATACTAAAAGAGTAATAATATTTTTAAAAAAACATTGTAGTCGATTATAAACTTACCGACAAGGTCGTGGTACTCGTCTCTGTCCAGAACTGGAAACAAATTAACACAATACCAAATTAATAATGTTGATGCAGATGTAGGATTGTGTGATTATTCGCAAGTCGGCGAGAAATCACTATTACACCAAAAGCTAAATCCTTAAATCACAGTTTATGTCATCACTTACGAGTATAGATATATCATTCAGGCGTGATCCAAAATGTGGCATTATTTCTTGCGGTATTTTTTATTTGAAAGAAAAACAAATGATTGGTAAATACGATTAAAATATAAAGAAAAATAATGAATATACAAATTAAATGTATCAAGTAGATATTTTTTGATGCGAACGTGGTTCCTTTCCTATCCGGATAAATGCGTCAACCGGTCACACCACAATAACACAGTTGATGACAAATTGTCAAACTTTATGTGCTGCAGTTCATTCAAATTGATATATCTATTATTCTAAATTTACAAGCGATTTATTGGCAAAATCTCAAATACTTTTGAGTAGTATTCGCTAGGAGAGGCCAGAAATTAAATCAATTCGTTTTTATTAAATTTTGGATAAACTTTGATACAACTAATATATTAAGGAGAATACATTATTTTTTCAGAACATATAGTTCTATATCTTTCTAATTCATACATTCAATTTGTATTAAAATACCATATGTATACTATATGTTACACTTTTTCAAATTAATACATTTGTCGTTCCATTATTAATACATTAAATTAGTATTTAAAAACATCACAGACCGTCTGTTCTGAATAATTACAACTTCACAATAAGAATGTGTTCTTCTTAATAAATTGTAATTTTCCAGAAATGATAAACTGAATTTTATTTCATTCGTAATAGTTCGTGCGTTTTCTGTACAAAGCTTTGGCTTCGGCCAAACCTTCGGCAGATTTTAGCCGAAGCCGAATGTGCAGCCGAAGGTATATTTTCTGTCCGAAGGTGACTTTAATATGCACATTTTTTTAAATCTTATAGAAATGTCATAATTTCTTCACTCACTTTACAATAATTAAAATTTAATCATGCACACCGATATATTATTAAAATGATGGCTAGTTTCAGAAAATGATAGGAAATATTCGAAATCAAAACGAGTAAATAATAATTGATTTAGTGGGGGGCTTAAATTTTTTTGTTTAACCATAATTTAATTTAATTTTAGCCGTAAAAAAAATGCCCAACCTCAGAAAAACATTGTTTTTCATTAATAACGAAATATTTAATAAATTTATATATAAGCTAAACCCATTTGCAAAAAAAATAAATTATGTAGCATGTTGACGAAATATGACAGATTTATTTTTAAAAAATCACAAAATTAATCAAAAAATAAATGTTACTATTGCTATTGAAATATAATAAGGATAATGTCTCCTCCAAGATGTAAGAAAGTCTCAAATCATAGTAAATAATGACAGATATACAACGACATGTATTAATTATTTCTTATAAAAATATAGATTTTAATGAATCCACATTTTATTTGTGTTTTGATTTTATAGAACATGGTTCCTTAATAACTAAAACATAGAAAGATGTACAAAAAAATCTATCTATCCAATAAATATATCTACCACCGAGAATCGAACCCAGAACTTTATAATACTGGTAGACAGTTTAATATCTTACAATCACATTTACGTATGTTACTTTATTAGTGAAACATCTATTAATCCATTTTATTAACAGAATAATTCAATTTTTTTAATCTCTTTCTTAACTGATTCATCTAATATAAAGGTATTAACAAAAATAATACAAAACAAATATTGTAATTGATAAACGAAGCAAGAAAACTCAAGTATAAAGCGCTTTAATTTGTTATTTTTTAAAATTACGAACTCAATGTTCATTAAATAAATAATAAAAAGTATGTTATACCTGGATAGGACAGAATGCACTCGAATAGAGTGAAGAAAAGGAAGATATTCCACACTGCTTTGTGAGCCAACATGTTGGCTGATTTTCAGTAATACTGAACTACAATAATTTCCCTTCTGGCCAGGATATTTATACTCTGATCTCAAAAGACGTGTTATCATCATTTCACAATCACGTTCGACTTCCACAATCTAAAGTTGTTAAAGTCCTTCGTGTGGGGGAAGCCTTTGAACGTTGGAACAAATAATTATAATATGTTATTGTATGATTTTTTTTTTATCAAATTATTTCAATTTCGTACTATAAATTGTACGATATAAAGAGAACATTTCAAGCGTAGCTCGGGCTGTGTGTGAGATGGCACCGTTGAAACCGCATGTGTTGCAGGCCCATCGACCCAATTCGACCATCGAGAAGTTTTCCAACATGTGACGATAGCGATTACCATTAATGATTGCATTGCCTCTTGCATTGCATCCTGAAAGAAATAAGGCCCAATGATTCCGCAGGCCCACGTGGCGCCGTACAGTAACTCTGCGTTGGTCGTTGATGTATCAATTGAGGATTTTCGGTGCCCCAATAATGGCTGTTTTGTTTATTAACAAAACCCGCCATGTCGAAGTGAGCTTCGTCGCGTGTTTTTCGTGTATTCACAATTGAACGATTATTTAGATAACATGTTTTAATAACTTCAACATTATTTTGAGGCGTTAGTTACTTTATAATAAATTGTAATAAGCTATTCTCTACAACTATTAAATGAGAACTAACAAATATTTACCAAACCAAAATGGCATTTAAATAAAATCGGCCTGTAACATAATATTCACCCAGTACGTTAGAAATTATCAAGAAACGCTTTTGGATAATAGGACATGTTTAGAAGATTTGCAAAGATATTTATTTTGATCTACTAACCTACCAATTTAACATCTCTCTCTCAAAGCAGAATAAATCTAATGGCTCATATCCACGGATGAGATTTCTGTTTAAGATTCGACTCAGGATCGCGTAAAGAACAGCGCATTATGAATCAGCATCGCGTGTGTCTTTCCTGCGAATTAAAAATGACATATCCAGTACACATGTACCTTTACCGACTCTCAGAGATCATCGTGATCCAAAATATCTCGTTACACGCGTCGGTTGTATCCACGGATGGTGGAAAAATGGGATGATGTTCCTGGTACTAGACTCCGTAACTTTGGTGTTATGATACTTATTTAACACTTAGCCATAAACAGAAGACAATAAACTGGGTTTTTGGAAAAAATATCATCTCAAATAAAAATTTAAAATACGTTGCATATGTGATACTATCCCTGCATAAAAATAATTCTGATTCGAAACAAATATTGTACATAAATTCAGATAAATAAATATTCGCCTAGTGATCTAGTGGTCGGGGGTTCGAGCCTCGTTCCAGGAGGCCATCAAGTTAGTCCTATTTTCATAGCACAAGCGTTTAGCTTATTTTGAAAATAGTAATAATATTGATTTAATAAAATGCAGAGGATCTCAATTGTAGCCGCGAATAATTGTTGCCGCGAACAATTGTTGCCGCGAACAATTGTTGTCGCCGCGAACAATTGTAGCCGCGAACAATTGTAGTCGGGAACAATTATGGAAGAATAGCTGTGGTAGAAAACAGTAGGCGAAAAATATTCCGGACAATGTTTAGAGTGAAACGCAGAATAAATATTATTTAAAAACAGAAATAAATAAATACAATTACATTTTACTGTGACGTAACTTTATTTTTATTTTTTAAAAAAATCTGTATCGCCGCAGCTCCGACTCCCCTGATAGCTGAATTTATTATTAAACAAACAACTTTATTTTAATGAGAAAAGTTGATTGCAAAAAATTTATTGTTGAAAAGGTGGCCTTCATATCTCACGACATTTTTATATGGTGGGCATCAATTCACCGGAGCTAATTTTTATTTGAAACGCTACAAACAACCATTTCAATCATTTAGATAGCGCAGGCTTATCAGCTTATCCATTCTGAAGTAAAACAACGGAAACCAAAGAAAGATGTGACTCTTGATCCGATGTCCTTCGCGTCTTCGGAATTAATTGAAAATCAGTGACAATGGATAAATATTGTAATTGAGAATATGGAAATGTATTTCATATATTTTATGAGAAAAAAAATAAAAATATATATATATATGTTAGAATTTGATGAGGATTTTACTGGCTGGTTTAAAAAAATATACGTGCAGGGTTAAACCATGCAGTGTTACCCTTGTGGGGTGCGTTCACGGATGAAATTTTGCCTTGTTAATCATTAATAGGAAAGGTATGTCCATATTTTCATAAAATATATATATACAGTGAACGCACCCCACAAGGGTAACAATGCGTGGTTTAACCCTGCACGTATTTTTTTTTTAAACCAGCCAGTCCCGTATTCACGGTGTGAGACGCGATCATATAAACTTCAGATATGTAGTTGAAATAAATCTCAGTATGTACCATGTGCGTGTGTTGAGATTTTGATCTGCTGGTAAACTCATAAATCACCTTGTACTAGTGTTGAAAAAAATATAAAAATTGGAGGACACCGAGTATCTAAACAAGTGTGCTATCATCTTGTTACTGCCCTAATAGACTGTGTTATCAAATTGCCGTATAAGTGTATAATGTTCACAATATTTTGAATATGTCCAAATTTTTGTAAGAACACAATTACTAGATAGATGTCTCATAGACACGAAGCTATTATTATCTCATACTTTAATAAAATTAAAAACAAGAATCTCATTAAAAACATCTATACTGTTTCAGGGGAATGAATATCAAATTTCAGACCATTGACGGCGACAGCGTAGTTGAAAGAAATACTTGAATGATTTCAATATAGTAAAAACGTACAAACAACTTCCAAATATTTGATAGGTGTGGCAGTCGCCCGTGGGCAGAATTGGTGAACATTACATTTATGTAAAGTGATCACTCAAGCCAGCCGAGGACGGGTCGTTGGCCCTGTAATACCCGTGCATTCCACGGGTTGACCGCGAGAGAATTGGACCTTCGCTCCACGTCTTCCAACGCAAATAGATCCAAGAGCATTTTATAATCTGTTCTAGTGTGATCGGGATAAATACTGAATTGTTGCAGGCTGTATCAAGTAATATTCCCGTCACCGCCTCAATCTATATTATTCAAGGAAGAGCTATAATATATAATACTTAATGTTAATTTTTTAACTTAATTTTACTAAATTTCGTTTATTCAAATCTATTTCAACCTCGCGTTATTATCAGCCGTTAATAAAAGAAATAGGAGAATACATAAAATATAGAATCGTTAAATAATGTTGCGGAGATTTCATTATTATACGAAAGTCTTATCAAAATAATCCGCGTGTAATAAAATTATTTGTTTATTCTAAATTAATCTAGAACTGATATGATGTAAACCGACGCCGCAATTTCGCAATGGCACATTGCAGCGTGTACTTCGGACAACTTCGGCACCATTTTCATAGCTGTTTTAGCTATAGATTAGATACATTTAGTTTTTGTTTCACACCTGTCATAGCTATAGTTTAAAAACTGTTTGTCTTTATGTGTGTAATATCCCTCTAATATAGATTTAATTTAATAAGACTGTTCCGAGGGGAACTATACAATATGGCTCAACTAAACCTCACAGGAAAGAGGTACAAGATCTCTTTAAGAAAATTAACAGCAGAATCCACACAGCGTTTGCTAAGCTGGCGGGGACAAGATAAACCGTGATTGGTGTTCGATTGCATCGATGATTGGTATTTGTATTTGTTTGTAATTCGGCTAGATGTCACTAGTTCATCGGTTTTCTCAGCAGAATGTTGGGCAATTAAAGAGGCCTTCGATAAGGCTGATATTCTCCGACTCGCAAGCAGCTCTTGAATCCCTCTCTGCTAATATGAAAGTTTGGCTAGACAATGAGATAATTTATTCCATCAAAAGATGTCTCTTTAATTTGGACAGCAACAATAAACAGGTGTCACTCGTTTAAATTCCTGCACATAAGGAAATTCATGGATATAAATGTGCTGATAAACTGGCCAGGGAGGCCACTCTATCCGGAGTTTTCCCTCATCAATTCCATATCCTGATGTATGACAGATTTAATATGGTAAAAAAAACGTACGAATTCTATTTGGACTGCACAATGGATTGATTCAGATAATTGGCTTAAAATAATTCAAAGATCTATTCCCCGCACCCCCTGGTTCACAAAAAGGAAAGTCTCCAAAAGAACAATATCAAATATCTGTAGAATGAGAATTGGGCATTGCCAGGTAGCCTCACATTTATTCAGATTGAACTTAATAGACTCCCCAATGTGTGAGTGTGGTGCCGAGGAGGAAACCCTTGACCGTATCTTTTTTGCCTGTCCATTGCGGATCACAGGTTTTTTTTTGCAGTAATCTCGTCAATGGTAATTTTCAACTCCCGGTTAATTTGTGTCATCTTATTTCCCTTAACTCGCCACATTTAATCTATATAATAATACATTTTTTGAACGACAATGGTATTGACTTGTAATATAATATTTCCTATTCTATAATATTATTGTATTTTTTTCTTTATAATAAAGTTTTAACTTGATTAATGGCACAAATCAAGTTAAGAAGATATCACTAGCAATCAAACTAGTACAATTCCCGGAACCGTTTTATAAGTTTTCACTCATGTATTGGTTCCTCTCAACAAAAGCAAGAAAAGTTTGTCTCTCGAGAATTAATTGCAATTAATTAAGATATATTATATATTCAGGCCTATTCTCAAAATTGCAATATTGAAATGAAGGTGATTGTTACACCAACCCTCAAAAATAGTGTTATATTTGAATGAGAGAGAGGGAGAGAGAGTGAGGGAGTGAGGGAGATAAATGTACCATAATCTGTCAAAACTATCTGTCTATTTTTGAGGGTTGGTGTAACAATCACCTTCATTTCAATATTGCAATTTTGAGAATAGGCCTGATTATATTATATTTATATATTATATTATTATTATATAATAATATAATATATATAAATATTAAGATATATTATACAAAAAAAAGACGAGTTATTAGTTTGTGAATTAAAAAAGTCCACCTTTCGACGTCCCTGCTTGCTTTCTTTATTGGTAACGACAACATACAGATATAAAATTAATTACGGTAAATAAATTTAAATAATAATTATCAATACATTAAAAAGAAGATACCGATACAATACGGTGATTTACTACAAAGTTTATTATACATACATTTACTACCACAAGCATAAATTAGTAATTTTATTACATTAATAGGAGTGATAATTTGCGATACAGTCCCTAAACGGAAGAAAGGACAATACACACATGTTAGAGTCACGCTGTCCTCCATCTCATTTCAATCTGCTGGTCTTCCCAGCATTTCCCATCGCGAGATCTACACACTAATGAAACTGCGGAAAAGCGACCGACGATTTATCAGACCTTCGATCATAGTTTAGGTCGAAGGTTGTGAATTTAAACTATCGATAGATTGGAAAAATAGATACTGATACAGAGTTATTTGTAGTATCATGATTAAGAACAAAATACACCTACCGATCATCATTAAAATTGAACACTAATCACAGATGTGGCCCATATTCACGATGATCGAGACATATCTCCGAGACAAATCTCATCAGTGGACACTGGCGTTTACAATCACGATTTATCTCGTCGCTACTACGTGCATTAATATTCATTAATTACCTTAATATTCGTTAAAGTAAAGAAATAATAATTTTTCGAAACTTGGAAAAGGATTATTGGGTGTTGGCAGAAAGGAAACATCCGAAAGGATTATTATAATTCCAAACACATAATCCGAAAAGGTTATTTTAATTCCTGCTTGAGATCTGGATCAGCAGTGAGAATTTATAATGTATCAAATTATGTACAAATATTTAGAATGCTCGAGCTGGCTTGTGTGGGACTGCTCTCTCATACGAAGACAAACAAATCGTGGTCTTTGTGAACAACACACAGTGGAACCCCGATTTTAAGTTTTCGAAGGGACCAACGAAAAAAATGTAAACAGTGAAAAATCAAACAAATTTTGTTGCATTTTTTTCTTTTAATATTATAAATTAAATTAAAGGTTTCTTATAGTGCATTACTAATACTAGTAGAATATGCTTTGAGACATTCAATTTCTATTGCGCGGAAGTCAACATCTTTTTTAATACTTTCCCAGACATCAATCTTATCTTCTGCACAATGTTCTCACTGATTCCAGCTGATAAAATAAAATAAAAAACGAAACGTAATAATTACGTCGGTATGAGAATGAAAAAATCATATAAACGACAAGCAAAACGATCAACGCACTCTTGCCAGTAAATTGAATACGTAAGACAAATGTAAAACGGTGTTTTTAATGGACTAAAATGACACGCGTCTGCACAAATAACACGCAAATGGAGGGAAAACGTGATTGGAAAAAGGGCATGTAAAATCTGGATTCCACTATATCCGAAAGCTGCTCCTTTGGGATATAATGCACTACAAAAAGTGCACTACGTCACATAAATGCTGTTCAATTTCTGCTTCAAAAATTCACCAGCTGCTGGTTTTCCCAAAGAAATTGAACATCTTCAATGAAATTCAACTTCTGCAGAAAAGTACAAAAGACAGAAAACAGAAAAGTCGGCTATATCTATCGATATATATATATATCGATAAACAATAAATTGAATATATATTTTTTTAAATATTTATTAGATATTAATAAATAAATAACATACATGAGTTGCAAGAAAATAAATACAGTCAGATATAATGGCAAAAATATTATTTTGGTTGATATAACTGGAAAGGACACGCTCCATAGCGACTGAATTCCCAAGGACGCGGCTAGCGATCGGCATACCCTCCGCCCTTCTCCCGCTCGTTGCGTTGGTGCAGCAAATGAACCAAAATGAAAGAGACTTTTGGAACATATTGTATATATGTATCCTGAGAGAGTTCTATATATACTTCTGAACATATATAGAAGTCAATAAAAGCTGCTTTGTATAATATATATATACAACGATGTCCACGTGTCTAAGTGTTTGTTTCATTGACGTATGTTTCGGTTTACTCCAGAAGGAATATTTAATTAAAAGTAAATAAATAGGTAACCTAAAGATAAATACTAATTAAATGTATTAATTAGAAAGATATACATATAAAATCAATTTTATCGAAAAATATTATTTTAGAAAAATATTATTTTAAAAATATTATTAAAATATTATTATTTATTTTAAAATATTTATTTTATTTTATTATTTATATTATTATATAATAATAATATTTATTTATAATATTTTTATCGAAAAATATTATTTTAGAAAAATATTATTTATAAAAATATTATTAAAATATTAAAATTTATTTTAAAATATTAATTTTATTTTATTATTTATATTATTAAAAATATATTTAAAAAAATATATTTTTATTAAATAAATTTTAATAAAAATGAATTGATTATTCTGGCGTCTGCTATCAGTTTACTCAAAGGTATTTGAGATTCTGTAAAAATAAGGTAGATGGCTCTGTCAAATGATGGAACGATTAAATGTATTAATATCAAAAAGGTAACATATTGGGTCGAAAATTGTCGCTGTAGCTTAGTTGGATAAAGCACCTTCCCCGGTTAGGAAAGAGATCCAGACTCGAATCCCTGTGGCGCAACAACAATATTTTTCGATAAAATTGATTTTATATGTATATCTTTATAATTAATATATTTAATTCATATTTGAATAATATTATTGTTGCGCTATCGGGATTCGAACCTGGATGGATCTCTTTTCAAACCGGGGCTGGTGCATTATCCAACTATGATATAGCGACATTGTTTTTGACGACAAATTTTCGAACCTACATGTTACACTTTTTCATATATAACTTATTAAGCGGTTGAAAACAAAATTAAAATTAATATAAATCACAAAATTTAAGTAATTATACAGGTTGCACTTATTGCTCTCAGATCCGTAACGACAAAAATACAGAATTCTACAATCAGAGCCACCTATCAAAAGCAGCGTAAGAATGAGAGATCGAAACACATCTCTTGTATTTGACTTATAACTGTATATCTTCGTATAATAAAGACTATTGCTACCACGTCAGGTTGCTCTTGTACTACCCAATCCTGCTCAAGAGAATTTTTTTATGAATTTTGAGTTTCGTTATTCATATTCTCTTTTATATTTTTATTTATTATCTTTGTTTTATTAACCACTAAATTGAGTTTAAATACATCTACCGATTTAGAAAAATACCATTTTCTTCTTCAGGATGTCATAACTAAAACATATATTATTGTTTCGTTGCCAGAATCTATTTTAAAAAAATCTATTTTTAAAAATAAAAATATTTTTTTTTATTACCTAACTCAAATCAAACATTACTTAATACAAATTTACTTGAATAATTTTTAGAATGGGACTCGTAGTTAAATTTAGTTGGTTGTTTATAATTTTTTGATTAGTTTTACACGCTTTATTTATCTCCAACGATTCCAAATTATTTCATTTGTGACCAACACCGTTTATATGCAAAATTGACAATCCCATTTTTTTATCAAAACCATGACCATTTTCTATCAAATGATTAGCAAATTCTGAAAACCCACTATTGTTCAAACATCTCAAATGCTCCCTTACTCAATTAAGTGGTTAATGAAACAAAGATAATAAATAAAAATATTTTAACCACAAGTTAATATTGCTAATTTTAAAAGTATATTCTCTTTTAGTAACTGGATAAAAGTATTTATATCTTGTTTTGCTAATTGAGTTAAAACACCGTTTTATTCCATTTTATTTATTTTTTATTGTGTTAAACATCAGAACGTCTTCGGGAACATCTTCCCATTATCAATAGTATAATTCAACTATATAGTGGAATCCAACTAAATAGTGTTTTAACTCAATTTACAAAATAATCATGGAATTCCACAAAGTTTCACCAAAGACCTTTGAACAGTTTTAATATTTTGTTATGAATTTAGAATCTCGTCATTCGTGACTCTCGGCAGCTTGAAGTATTATATATTAATAATATGTTGAATACACATTACTGAAAAACATTTGTATTGGATGGGGGGGGGGGGGGGACACGGGAATATTGAACCTGGACGGTGAGTAAAAGACCTCAACTATTGCTACCATTTAAGGCGATTTATTAATTATGATTTGATTTATTATTACAATTACAAGAAATCAATCAACTCTCATTTGAGTAGAGCTCTGGCAACATTTAATCTGCGTCGTCTCGCGTAACTCAGTAACCTGAAATCAAAAATGAAATATTTAACAAAATTTATAATATATACATATCTAAAATAATATTTTTATTTTTTTTAAATAAATAAAAAACAAAATATGATCGTTTTAAATGTGACAAATTTTACTTTTTTTGTAAGAATAAAAATGTTTTTTGATAAAAGTTTTGGAAACACAAGGTATTGTGATCCGTCACTTAATCTGACTTTTTAATGTTTTGAAAAGACCTCATAGACAAGATTTATATGAACGAACCTCTTCCGCCATTTCCGCCGCCTAATTTTACGCCACGAACGCCGCCTCCTGTTGCAACAATAACATCATTTTATATCATTACAAGAAACAATTAATACGACGAAGAATTCAATTGAAATAATTTCGAGTATCATAATTCAAATTGTCATTAATTTGACTCTCATCTCGGTTATTATCAGTCTCGAGTAAAATAATGTTCTCACTTCCGCCGCCGTATCCGCCGCCCAGACCGCCTCCGCCGCCCAGACCGCCTCCGCCGCCCAATCCGCCGCCACCTCCGCCGCCAAATCCTCCTTAAAATATAAATAATCGTTATTTTCTTTGTGTTCTAAAACGGAAATTGAAACGGTGTAATAAATAATTATGTCGTTGTTAAGTCACTTGGCTTGTTTTTCTATCAAAAGTACTGTGGAGTATTAAATAGAGTCTGTAAGTGAACAAAATTGAAAATAAACCAAAATTCTCACCTTTTCCTCCACCGAATCCAAAACCTTTGCCAAATCCACCGCCGCTGCCGCCACCTCCACCGCCACCGCCATGTCCTGTATATAATCGTTATAACTATATTATTTGTGTACAATACAGCATTCCAATTTTTGGTACAATGAATAAAACCGTCATTTTTAAAAATATATTTACTCGGAGAAGAATATCCCGATTTCACCCAAAAAGATTATTTTTATTTCAAATTTTTAGAAATAATTGAAATTTTTAAACCACTTTCTTAGAATATGTTTTTAATACAACACAATAATATTCACGAGTTCCGCCAGAACTTAGGCTTTATAAAATAAGTATAACACCCAGTAAAAAATATACATCTGACCAAGAACATTTTTGTCTGTCTCACAAAACATTAAGTTTTTAAGATAAAATAAACCAAAATTCTCACCCTTTCCTCCGCCGAATCCAAAACCTTTGCCAAAGCCGCCGCCGTTTCCACCATATCCTCCGCCACCGCCACCGCCTCCACCGCCACCGCCAATTCCTAACAATAAATCGTTATAATTATATCATTTGTATACAATAAAACATGTAAATTTTGATATAAGAGCAATCTCTTATTTATTTGCAGACGAGAATTGTTTCGTATTACAAAGTAAACACAGCATCAATCAAGAAATATATTAAACAATCCATCTAAAAATAATGTATATCCTTTTAAAATTTTGCGTGTTTAAATATTTCTTCCGTAAGTTAATGAAAAAATAAATAAACCAAAATTCTCACCTTTTCCTCCGCCGTATCCGAAACCTTGGCCGTAGCCGCCGCCCCTGCCGCCGCCAAATCCTCCGCCGCCCCCGCGTCCTCCGCCGCCACCACCGCCTGGTCACCGATAGATTGTCATAATTGTATATATTGTAATAATTAATAGAACGTCAGATTTTAAACGAGCGTTTTCAACTTGCCTAGTCCGCCAAATCCACCGCCTTCACCAAAGCCAAAGCCTGCACCCTGACCCCGACCGCCGCCGCCGAATCCCCCACCGCCTCCCTGGCCGCCGCCATATCCTTTTACGAATAATAATACATTCATTAAAGGAAAGCGTGTATTAATTTCCTATATTTCTAATATTAAACCGTTACTAATTCTTTATTTGTCTAGATTACACACGCGAAGACTATAAATTTAATTATAAACTAGGACTAATAAAATAGAAAATCAACAAAAGTTTTTAGCTTCCCTAATCAAAAACAACAACTCCATAGAAAATATAATAACAATTTCTAATTTTTCAGTACAAATCATAAATTTTGAATAAAAATTGTGCTTTTCTTACCTGGACCTTTTCCGCCACCATATCCACTGCCATAACCGCCACCTTGTCCACCGCCGAATAATCCTACAAATATCAGAAAAGATTATATGTATTATTACAAATTATATATAATTTGAAACAGAGCTTATTATCAGGCCTAGTTTCAGAATTAATTACCATGATAAAAGATAAATAATGATAAACTAATACAGCTTATAAAATAGAAAATAAATAAGAGTTTTCAACTTGCCACCTAATCCACCTAATCCGCCTAATCCACCTAATCCACCCAATTCGCCTAATCCACCTAATCCACCTCCACCTCCGCCACCGCCTCCACCGCCTCCGCCTCCTTGTCCTAAAAATATTTATACATTTTCAATAAAAAAATAATTTTTAATTAATAGGAACGCAAAGTCAAAACAACAAAACAGGTCACTCAATAAATGTCCTGACAATTTTAAATCTGAATTTAATGATTAAATTGAGAATAAAAACAATAGTTGTCATCGTACCTCTACCACTGCCATATCCGCTGCCATAACCGCCACCTTGTCCACCGCCAAATATTCCTACAAATATCAGAAAGGATTATGTTTATTAATACATATTATATTTTATTTAATGATCTGGCCTAGTTTCAGAATAAATTAAGACGTTTGTTGATTATTGTTATACTTTAATACCTCGTGTTTCCAAGGTGTTAAAGCAATATAACTTCACTTCGCGGATTTGATTAATTATATTTTTAATATTTACTGCAAAAATATTATTTTAATAAAATTATACATTGAACATTCGTATTGAATTCACGTGATTAAATTCAAATATCATTGTATAATTTCATTAATTATACTGAATACTGAATAAAGGCATTGCATCAAATGTATATTATCGACGTAAAACAAAAAGTCTTTTGATTTAAGGGTTAATAAATTAGAAAATAATCAAGAGTTTTCAACTTGCCTAATCCATCGCCTCTGCCGCCACCCCCACCTCCGCCACCGCCTCCACCTCCTCCTCCTGAAAATATTAAAAAATATTTTTTAATTAATACAGTTGCAAAGTTAAATCAACAAAACAAGTCACTCAGTGAATGTCGTGACAATTTAAATCTGAATTTTCTGATTAAATTAAAAATAAGAACAATAGCTCTCGTCGTACCTCTACCACCGCCGTATCCACTACCATAACCGCCACCATATCCACCGCCATAACCGCCGCCATGGCCGCCGCCATGACCGCCGCCATGGCCGCCGCCATGACCACCGCCATGGCCGCCGCCTTGACCCCAGCCATGACCGCCGCCTTGACCCCAGCCATGACCGCCGCCTTGACCCCAGCCATGACCGCCGCCTTGACCGCCGCCTATAAATATCAACAACAATTATTTTTAATATATATTTTCATTAATTTCAAACAGTATTTAATGTGTTAGGTTCACAGACTACCAAATATATAGACATAAACTAATGCAATATTTGCACTTTGGTATCACGCACGTGATTACGTCGGTACCACTTACGCAATCAAATAGCTCCGCGACTTTTTTTAAATATATGACTCGATTGGAACGTAAATTTAAACGCTGACAATATATATGCATTAATGTAAAAAATACGTCTTGTTTACATAAAGATTTAATTTTCGAAGAGTAAATACTTTTACTGTTGCATAAATGTGTCATAAACTATCGGATTAATGTTTCCATAAAGAATGTGTGTAGAATGCCCCTCATCCCGCAATTAATGTCTCCTTTAGTACAGACTTCGGTCTAGTTAAGAAGACAGTGAACATCTCTTACATTATGAAGCTTGTTCGCCTTTTTTGTATATTTATAAGAATGTTTATAATGCATAATATATACGTATATTAAGAACGAATAATGTTCCAAACCCCTCTCCCATATGTACACTTTATTTCACGTCTATTCATTTACTGGTCTGTGATTAAGATGATAGTCTGAAGTTAATGTTGTTTTTAATGTAATCTTAAAGGTGAGTCGCTAATTAATGTAACCGCTCGTAGCATACGAGGATTAAATGATTGTAAAATTATGATTTAAATACTTCTGGACCAACCTTCAATGATTCCTACATCATAGTCTGAGCACTCGAAATCTGTGAAAAAAAATTTTTTTGATTACTTCGCTTCTTTTACATTTTAAATTTATACATTTTAAAGTGTTAGAAATGTAAAGAATATTTCATAACACCTGGAAATAAATCAGAAATCTTACCAGTATCGATGTTTCCACCGCAATCGACATTTTGGTTTCCACCGTTTCCGCAATCATAGTCTACATCGTTGCCTCCCCCACATCCATTGTCTATGATACCGGGAAGAGAAGCGCCTTCGTCACACCCAACGTTTACATTATTGTTTACGTCACAACCATCGATTGCACCGCCTCCGACGTTTCCGTTGTTTCCGTCGGTATTACAATCGTAGCCTGGGCAGGTTCCTACAAAAAGTTATCACAATTGTATCTTGCAAATAGAAGTATGCATAATTTTCGTATATATTTCGCATAATATGTGTATATAAAATATTCCATTAATTTATATTATTCATATGCGGTTTGGCTTCGGTGAGGCATCGGCCTCGCATCGAAGAGTGATACGACAACATCGAAGCGATCGTAACCGTGGGTTTTCGAACAGCTAAAGAAATATTAATAATCTGCACAATTTGAAGATGTCAATATCTCACAACTAAATCAATTGGTTTAAATTAATTAAATCTTATTTTTTAGAAATTTTCTAAAATAATCGCTTACCTATATTACCACCTCCGTCGCAAGTGTTAATGCAATCTGAAAAAGTAATTAATTTAATAATTACTTATTTGATTCTTAGTACAGTACAGTGTGTTATATTATAATCGGATAAACATTTCAGCAAATTAAGACATATTTTTGGGTGCCGATGCCTGCTACACTAGTATTTGACTGTATTATAGTAGACAGTGTTCTTCCGGTACAGTAGGAAACAAAGTGCAACGATCAATGTGTAAGATATAATATATGGTATATGCAAAGAGTAAAACAAGATGCAATTAAATAACATATAATTAAAACGTAAAACTTAAAGTAAGTCCAATGTTCAATGTATAGAAAAAATAGAACAAGTAGTACAATTAAATGTAAAAAATATATATAAAGAGTAAAATGAGATGCAATTAGGTAATTCAATATAATGTTGTAGCAGTTTTAATCTCATGTTTGAACCTTAAAAAGTTCTCGGGCGTAATTTCTCCCCATTTCGTGGAGCCAGAACTGCACCAAATTGGATAAATTATCACGCACATTATTAACTTCTTTTAACTGCCAATTTATCAAATATGATGTACTTATTTCGATTATTATTATTATTATTATTTGTCTGTAAATTATTCTAAAGCTATATATTTTCTATCTTTTCATTCCTTATTTCAGAAGCACTGCAATAAAATATGATGTTTCAAATTTCGCGAAAGAGTACAAAAAAATCTCAGTGCTGTCTAAAAATTAATTCATATTTATCGGTTAATTCGTATTTATTTTAATTTTCAATTCAGAACTAATTATAAATGATATAAAAATAATTCAACATACCAAATGTTGGGCGCCAGCCGCCACCTGAAACATTTATTATTGTGTTATGTAAAATAAATCAAGCCAGTTATTCTTATACGACGGTAATTCAGTTATAACCGACTTCTAAATCGCTCGGAGCGAGGTCCGAGCCATGGCCGTGGATGATTGAAAATCTCCCAAACAAATCAAACAAACACTTGCAGACGCTTACTGTACGCGAAACTTCAAATGTCAATCCGTTGACTGTTTACGTTCCATTCATCGTTTGGGAGAATCTGAATCTTTCCAGCAGCATTTAAAACGGAATAAATATTTATAATTTAATGTCACTGTGTTTGTCTAACTTTTCAAAATAGCTGTTGATGCGGTTTTAGATTAAGGTGGTTTGAGTTTTAGCCTCTTTTTACCAGTCTCGAGCTGATCTCTGACTTTATCTCGTTCCCAAGACGCGGACCATAATAATCATTAAAAACAGATTTAATCGTAATTAAGGTTTACTAGACATTCAACAGTGAGAGGTGACCTACTTCTTACTAAGGACTGTTCTACGAGCGAAAGCTCCCATTCGCCTCCACATTTTATGCTACACAGTAGCACAGCAGTGGTACACGTCTATCAAACAAAATACACACCTCACTGTCCCCCGGCGGGAAATGTTTTCAGATATTTGACCCGCAATTGTCACACCGCGTCCCCCAAGTGACAAATAATAAGTTGTACAATTAAAAATAGTTTTGATCTAACCGAGTCCCAAGAGGCCGCCGCGGACGCCGCCGCCACCGCCGCCGCCGCCGCCGCCGCCGCCGCCGCCGAATCCGTCTCTCCCGTTGTTGCCGTTGACGCCTTTAAATAAACGTCCTGGAAGAAGGAGTAACGCATGTTTAAAACTCGCTTAAATATGTCATTTACATTCGCTGACTTTGCAGCCTTTAAATTAGTTTAAAAAAATGAAATGAATGTTTTTTTTCGTACCTTTATCGAATGTATCCAGATCCTTCAGATCTGAAACAAATAATGGAAAAATCCTTAAAATAATATCATGTATATATATATAGTATTCGCTAAGTTTATAATTATACAACACCTGTATAAAGCCATCTACTTGTATAATTCTTAAATTATTTACACATATATAAAGACTTGTTTTTTTTATAACAATACTGACGAGATTGAAATGTTAACTTTTTAATATCCCTTATATGTATCTAAAACGTTACATTTTGTTGTTGTTTCACAGTCCACTGGATTTTTATATTTAAATTTATATATCGTCGTCATATTATAACAATAACCAACTTGGTCATTTAAGATCCTAATAAAGTGATGAATTTATTGCAAAAAAGTACGTTATAAGGTCGACAAGACTGTAATTTTTTTTTTTATAATTATTCGTAATTCATAATTCGTGTATTCGTAATTCGTACAATAATTTTTCACGAAACTGTTCTACGAGTACAGTTCTAGAATCTAGAAGAGCAAAACACTACATCAATCTTTGTACTCACACGTGGAATCATATATTTATTGGCCAGGCAACTTGGCGGCCACGCCTCTATCTTGCATACAAATTATTGCGAAATATTACGATAATCAGTTTTCTTAATTCGAAAAACATTTTTATACGCAATATTCTAACAGAAATTTCAAATAAATCGATAATATATACACAACAGATCATGTTACATTGCATAGAATAACTAATCATTCATATTATATCCTATTTAATTCTAGTAATATTAATTTACGGTTTCCTATTCTAAAAAAGCGAAATTTCGTGTTTAGTTATTTAAAAAAAAAAAACGATATTCAAATTTATAAATGTATTTTTTTTTCTTAGTCAGATAAATAAAATATAAATGAGTAAAGAAAGTAAAATAGAAACAAAACCAACCATACTGAGCAATGATACACCCAAAGAGTGAAATGAAGAGAAACGCCCAAAGTCCTTTATGGGCCAACATGTTTCCTGATTTCCAAGTACCGAAGTGCACTGACTCGGTTGTCCCGGGTAGGAACTTTTATACCTCTTTGTGATGGTCGCATCATCGCTGTTTCTTAATCATATTCGTCTTTCACAACGTGCTGGGGAAGCCTTTGTACACATAACCAACTGATTACAGTTGTTGAATGCGTCAGTGTCTTAAGAGAGGACCTTTTACCAAAGAATTATTCCGATCCTTGTAATATAGCAGTGAGGCCGATTTATGGTGCAGGGACCTGTCTCACTGGACATTTTGGCGGCCCCGTGTCTTGATCAGAGTGCCCCTAAAATGACAATACCACAAAGCAACGTGAACTACGAACAGCCACATAGATGTAGAAACGACGTTTTTAAGGTTAAAGTATTTGTAATATTAAAAAAAAACAAATCAATTATAAAGATATACAGAAAAAATCTTCATATCCAAAAAATATTTGATTGTAACCGGGATACGAAACTGGATCTTTTTCTAGCATGTTTTAAAAATTTTAGATTTTTGGGATTCATTACAATATTATGTTGCTTTAGAAATGGAATAATAGATGTATCATTTATAAAGACTACAGAATTTATCGAAAACTTGGTTGTAATGTTGATTTTTCACTGTATGTCTTTCTAATTAATTAATTCGATATGTTTTCAATATTGCAGACTATAATATTCTGCAATTGCAAATTCACATTGAAAGTTTTATTTTGAGGCCTGTTTTTTAATTCATTCCTTATTTATACTCGCTTTCTTTGCTGCTTCTTCTTGCTATTCTTGCGCGACTCTATCAATAGACCACTGTCCTGGACTCGAACTGACGAAGCTAATTCACAAGATTGTTTCAAAAGCTTCAAAACCAAGGAGAATCCTGCCCACCTGCTGAATTGGAGACGTTGCTCATCCAAGTAATACGGGGCCAGTCTGTAATGTACTTCAATCGATCGATTATGTCAATTTGACTTGTTACTTAGATTCATGAAACAGTGATGGAGTTTGAATCGCGTATCTCTGAAACTTGGTGTGCTTTGCACAAAAGTTTCGACAAATCTCATGGGAACATAATCCCTGTCTCAGAAAAATCTCAACCCCTGTACGGATAATGTTTTCGTACATAGTTCTCTGTACATTTCAGGACTTTGGAACCAGTAGAATGTTTTAAATTTTATTTTTACATATTAGGTATATTATACATTATTTATGTATTTAATGAGATTCATATTTTAAATTTGATCAATCTGATCAGCCTGACGACGAATATTCTTAGTGAGGCGGATAGAACATACCTTCTGGTATAGCCACCATTTGTAATGAATATAAGCCTTTATACGAAGAAAACTCCTGCAGATTCCATCCTATTCCGGAAATTTTTTGGGAGTTGCTTACTCTCGCTTCGATTCCACTCAACAAAGCAACGTGTGAAATATTTTACATAATCTTCAAAGCTTTTTTAGAATATATTTTAAAGTTAGTTAGTTACTAACATTTTGTGGCACCTCTTCATAGTTAACATTTTTCGCTTCCTTTATTATATGGCACAATTATTACATTTGGTCTTTAACTGTTATACGTTGGCTCCGATATCATCGTACCAGAGCCATACCTCTACAATTTGTATCAATTTGACAAGAGACTCGTTATCATGTCAAAGTCATGCACCCCCAAAAGGCAAGGGCGGTCAGTAGATTTATGTGTTGAAGTCGCAAAACTCGTTCACATTCCGGCAGAAATACACACTGTCCAGGTCGTAAGAGTGTGCGAGCGAGAGCCGGTGGAATGCTCCGTTAGGTCTCCTCGCCCATATATAACGTATCGATAATATATAACATTTGCAGTATTCAGTAATTTTTATTTAAATATACTCCCGTATATTTTCACAGCCATTAAATGTTATTATTTTTGGTTTTTAGTCGATGTTTTTGGTTCAGCCTTGTGTGCGTCGGATTCGACGATTGTGACATTCTATTATTATCTCGTTTACCACAAAGTGATTGTTTTCTAAGTAAATATAATTTAAAGTATTCTTCTATTTTATTTTGCTTTTCAATTTTCGGCGGCGTGCAACTTCCTCTTCTAACTGGTTTCATTATCAGGAGGTCACCTTTATTTTAATGAAAAATTTTACAGTGAATTTATTGCTTCGCTCGTTCCTCGTTGTGATTCGCTCCGCGCAATATCTTATGTAAGGGGCGAGTCCAATTTTTAGTGCTTTCAATCATTTGATATGTTCAATCATACAGATACAGAATGGCAGGGCTTCTTGCCGCCAAATACGCATGAAGTGTGTCACGTATATTGTGACGCACGAGTGCCACAATCCTAAACATTCTTTCGGTCACATGTGCATCAATGTGACAACCTAGAAAAGGAAATTGACCCGGACACGACTTTAGGATGAAAAAGACCTGGTAGGGTACCAAAATGATAGATGAATGCGTTGTATCTAGCTGGAGATGTTCCAGAATCAGCTGTGAGGGCGTATTACGAGCCGAATCTCATCTGATTAAGGCCACTATACAGAGTGTAACAGACCTAGTCCACAATATTTTATACGAGTCGAAAATGTTTAAGGAATATGTGCAAATCTTGCACCTTTACGGAAAATATTATTAAACAAATATCATTAGGAGAACACATTCTTGTTGTGAAGTTGTAATTATTCAGAACAGACGGTCTGTGATATTTTTTAAATATTAGATATCTCATAGAGACAAAGCTATTTTTTATTATATTTAATGGAAAATATATGGAAGTATGGGATACTTAGAGGGCTTACAATCTGTCTTCGGCTGGCGTTCACCAATTCTCACCCCTCAATCTCCACACTTATCAATTTTTTTAAAGTTGTTTATATGTTAGTATGTGGACTCGCTTCGAGTACCACTACAACATCGCTATATATTGACCAAATTTGAAAATTCATTTTTCCCTTTTTTTAAACAGCATTAGTATAGTGAAGTTGCAGTTTTTTTCATAACATAGTTCTGTAGTATTTTAATACAAACTAAACATATATTTAAAATTTTATAATTTTTCTGTATATCTTTCAAATTCATACATTCAATATGTATTATGAAAGTTGTATATGTGTTAGTATGTACACATATATAATAAAGTGATCACTTAAACCAGCCGAAGACAGGTTGTAAGCCCTGTAAATTACCCTATACTTCCATATATTTTCCATTAAATATAATAAAAATAGCTTTGTCTCTATGAGATATCTGATATTTATTTAATAACAGTGCCTTTGCAGGTAAAAATCCAGTAATTGTGTGTCCTCGGACATATTCGAATATTGCAAAAATATTATTGTTTGAAATTTTTACAAAATCATGTTGAGCTTTATATCTACGTAATAAAATATTTTAATTAATCACATAATTAAGATTTTTTTTAATGCTTAATATCTTTGACACGACTCGACTCGTAATTTAGTCAGGTATCCATCCATAAAATATTGTGGACTAGGACCTGTTACACCTATATTGTCAATACTTTCATGAAAAAAAAAGAAAGAGGTATGTTTATAACATATTATACTCTTATCAAGGGGCGCGCCATCCATACAGGCAAGGTCACATGGTGCACGATGGCATTAAAAATCTTTGTATTAATATCCTGTATTCAGTACCAATAAGGCTACATGGACTATATCCCAAAGGTCATTCATTCCTTTAATACTTTGGTGGCTTAATCCTTGTAAAAGTTTTATTGTTAAGTGTCAAAGAGCTCATATCTATTATAATTGACCCCCTCATATTTATATCTGTTGCTCATTAGACTTTGTGCGCGCTCTTGCTCGCACCTGTTGAAATCTGTCCGAATTGATGGAAGTAGTTGTCTATGTTTTGGGCTGGGTCCTAAAGTGTAACTAAGCAAAAATTGGTTTAGATTGATCTGACTGTGTAGAGAAATATCAGATACAAAAAAAACTTGTATTTATATAATTTTAATATCATTAATTGACATGATTAATTTAATTTTCACAACTAAACTTTGTACTACACACACGTTGGGTCACTACTATAGTTTCGAGAGGTGTAGCTCCGCTCATCATCGAGTGATAACTTATCACAATAAACCAACGTGTGTGTGTGTATAGTACAAAGTTTAGTTGTGAAAATTAAAATAAAATATCTCATTTCAGTAAGTGCATTATAGACTATTATTTTATCAGGATATTGTCACTCAACCAGCCCTCGGACATGTACCTGAGAGTCCGTGAATTTACGCTCTTATGGTGCGTGCACACGAACACGGATAAAGGACAGTACCGAAGGTGTTTATTTGTTATTATATATCATTACATGTACATATCGACCTTTGTTAGATACCAGGTGCGAGCTGTCGTTGAAAGAACGACCAACTGACGCATACCGACCTTTACCACCAAACTTTTCTCTCCGAGACAAGAGAGCATAGTCTCATTCGTGTGTGGGAGATTTGGTGCTGAAATGAAACACGGGCTTTACGTATTGTTGTTTATTGAGTGAATAATAAAAAAGGAAGTGTACAGAAGATAGCGGGGCAAAGCCTGATCCCCGTGTGTAGATGTCGTCCACGTCGTCGGTCCGATAGAGACGGCATTGATGACGGTAGATTTGAATCGCAGCCCTCACACTTTATAGTGCTCGTCAACTTTGCTCTTGGATTTCAGAGATTTCTCTGCGTGCAAAATACTAATAATAAACTTGAGGATTTTAATTTTGATTTAATATATTTATACAAATTAAAGACCCACATTTTATCCGCGTGTAATTTCTATCCTACAAATACACGCAGCGATATCTCGGGATTATTCGCAGAGTTACTATGATAACGTTTATCTGCATAATGTCTAGTTTCAATTTCACCTAGAAAGGAAAATTCAATTAACTACACCACAGATCGACAAACTTCAGAGGCAAAAGAACCGAATGCATATATTACATCGGTCAACGAATTGTTTGAGAACCGTAGGCGACACATTTTTTATGTGAAGTTGCAATTTTAAAACACAGTTTTGTCGTAATTAAAACAAATTAGATAGGCACAGGAAAAATTTACGTATTGAAATAATATATAGTTAACGTCGCGGGACCCGAACCCATAACTTTATCTTGCCTGGCTAATGAGTTGCCAACTACAACTTGTTAACTAACTACATTCACCTCGAACTTTCGACCTAATATTGCCTTCTATTGTAGTGAGACATTTATTATTTCCTATTAAAACGTATCAACATTAAATTGACTAAATAATCTGAAATATCTTCAAGTAATAATTCTTTTTTCATGTCGTTTTCTTGTCCATGTGAAATATTTATTTAATCACCATTTTCCTTTTCTCTCTGTGTCCAATGCTCTTATACTTATATCTGTGTTATTTTCAATAAATAAATATAAACTAGATGGCGCTAGGATAATAATTATATTATGCTGATACGATACGAAAGTAATTGATTAACATGGTGTTGTTGGAAACACAATCCGAAAAGTTCTGGCTTCGAATCCCGGTATGTACATATTTTATATGTTATAGAGGATGTTCAGCGTAAAAATTTCAAGATAAAATTGTAATTGCTCGTAAACCATCAGAGTGAGGTAAGTGGGAGGGGTATTGTTTGATGCACGTGATTTTCGGATTTACCAGTCGCAATGAGTCACTGGTCGGGAGCACACCCTGCGTTCACGGTTGAGCAATATTTAAAGTGCAGTGATTCATTGGTTCGTGCGCGTTGCTCTTTTTGTACTCACTTTAATATTCGACGAGTAAGTGATGGGCCGAGCACGCAACTTATCTGGTGTTGGGTTCAAAAGTTCAGACAAGAAGGCACAATGGTTAACCAAACTCCGGGATCGTCAACGTCAGCAGCTATGCCAGAAAATGTGGCTCAAGTTCAACGTTAAATTGTGCGCAATCCGCATAAATCGATAAGGAAGATTGCAGCCTGTACTGGAATAAAAAAATCAACAGTGCACGTTATTTTGAAAAAGAAACTACAGACAAACTACAAATCGTGCAGTTTCTCAACTAAAATGACTATTATTTACGTGAAACCGTGAGAACGATGCTGGAATGTTTTGGAACAGCACGAACGCTTGGAAACATATGTTAATAAATAGAACATAAGATACTGGTGCCCTGACAATCCAAAGGAACGCCATCAAAAACGTTACGACAGTGTGGTGTGCAATTTCTCCTCGAGGGATAATTGGCCCTTATTTTTTTAACCAGCACGTGTATTGCCAAATGATCAACGAGTTTTTGGTACCGCAACTGCAGCTGTTTCCCGGGTTCAACAACAGAATACAATTTCAGCAAGACGGGGCCACTCCACACACAGCTAAAGTTTCAATGGAGAAGCTGAGGGGAATTTTTCCCAATAAATTAATCAGCAAGTGTGGAGACATACCCTGGGCACCTCGGTCAATGAACCTTAAACCGTGCGACTTTTTTTTATGGGGATACCTTAAGTCGAGAGTTTACAGCAACAATCCTCGAACAATTCAGGCCCTACAAGAAAATATCCGTCGTGAAGTTGCTGCCATTGAACCAACGCTTTGCTCTCGCATGTTCGCAAATTTAAGAGTCCAATTGCAAGAGTGTCTTTAGAGAAATGGACGGCATTTAGACGATATTGTTTATAAAATGTAAAATCCGCATCGTTAAACTTCATGTTGTATAAATAAAGTATTAGAATAATTTTTTTTTTTTTTAATATTAAACTTGACAATTTTCCGCTTGACACCCTTTATAATACAGTATTAATAAAATATGTTTTAATGAATTAATAAAAAATAAAAATATAAAAGATTACTCATGATTTATACAATATGATTTTGGAGAAAAACAATGTGTATACCTTCCAATATGCAGATATTAGATAAATTCAATTACAAATTACGATTAAGTATTAACTTTAGAAATGACGAAAAAAAACGAAAAGCTAAAATGAGCGTGTGCTATTAAAAAGACTGACCGTGAAAAGATGAAGATCATGTTAGATGGGTCTTTTGACGAATGCGTTACAAGAATAACGTTTGAGAATAAGATGAACGTATTAAATTATAATATTTATCATTACTTGTTATATTTATAATAACTATGACATTAACTATTTTAAAGTCATTTAAGCTTGTAAAACCATTTTTTTCCCATTTGAAATGCTTAAAAAACTCAAATTTCTTGCAGTAACACGAGTTGACAGCATGGCTGCGTAGGATATTTTCAGCATGGCACGGTAAAGGTTAAAAAGCGTATTTACTTCACCCAAAAGTAACCATACATTGCAAGAATACCGAGTGTGTATTGTATTTTGTACGCAAAGTAGAATGACCGAACGATATGAAGAATCATTTTACAACCAACCGAAAGCAAAACACTTTGGGGTGACATCGAAATTTCAGTATCATTTCCAAAATTGTATTTTTCATTGTAAATTTTCATTCGCATCGTTTATCATAATTTACTGTTTCTTTCACTCGGTCGTTACTCGATACTTGGCGTTGCGTTCAACCACCTTTAACAAATTTTAATACCGTAAGAATCACAATCGTATGGCTGTAACATTTATAGATTACGGAGTCGTAAAATTTGTTCAATTTGTTTTATTTCTATTTATTATCAAACACGAAATGATTGAACAGTAAGATCATGACATTTTATCACAATTTTAGTTGTTTGTTATTTAATTACTCATCGCCATTAAAATAAGCATGTACGACTTCCTTTCCGGCAATGTCAATATTACGCCGCATTATAAATTTTTCATATGATACTTTGCTAATTTAAAAAAACAATTTTATCACATTGTTAATACTAATAAAATTAATCAAAATATTTAGTTCCTACCGAGATTCGAACCTGGACCAACGTGTTAACCATTTCACTATAACAACCGATTACGATTACGGATAGGAAGAGGTCCAGGTTCGAAACCCGGTAGCAACTAAATATTTTTTCGATAAATTGATATTTCTAGTTGATTAATTTACTTTGTATTAAAAATTCAACAGAACTTTATTCTGAAAATTCTAATTCACAACAAAAATGTGTTCTCTTTAAAAAAAAATTGTTTTATTGATTTAAAACGAAAAAAAATAAGTAACAACCAGAAAATAGGAATGGACGGGCATTGCAGGAGCAAACCAGGACGCAGTTCCGGTTCGTGGGATCCTTGCAAATGTAGCCTCAGCTCGTGATATTCTATCAATTTCATAACTCAACTTTTGACTAATTTTCTCTAAAAAAATTCTGCATTATTCACAATCTTCTGTGTACACTTTTCTGAAATAATCTGCTATGTATATCTGATATTTCTAGCCAGAAATGTTAGATATACGCGGTATATTAGCCCAGAGAGCTGTCTATGCCGTCTCTTGTGCTTTGCTTCCAATTTTCCCCAACTTACCAGATGTTACTCAAAAAAAGCTATATGCATTTTATTTTTCCTCGGGAAATTAACGTTAAAACGTAATTCAAATAATTCCAATATCAGTTTTGTACTTATAAGTATTTTATTAACATTTTTATACTACAAAATCTATATACTAAATATACGATAAAATATTTGGTTTATTTAAATAAATCCGTATATCTTATAACTATTTGTTCTGTAGTAAAGCGAGCCATCCACACCTATTCTCAAATACCGTTTGCAATATCTTAACAATTATGTTTCGTCAATCGTGTCTTACTCAGTGTTGGAATCAATGGAACCAATTTAACAAAAATGATGATTTGTTTAAAAATATTTAAATAAAAAAATTACACTAACGTAAATATCTACGTCTTCAGTCCGTTTTTGAGTGTTTGGATAACAATCACATCCTTGCGATGCTGTTTTCAGAATAGGCTAAATCAACTACGATCAGGATCAACATTGATTGAATAGACTACATTAGCTCTGACTAAAATCTACACCAAATTTACGCTTACTAACGGCGTCATTACAATGGTTTGATCTGAGAAAAATGACAGCTAGCACTTGGAGAAGTGTTGTGTCTCGCTCATGCACTTGCCGCACACCTTGTCCAGCTGCGTGGCCGGGAGCTGCAAGACCGCCTGCTGGGTGCTGATCTTCATGGACAGGGCGCCGAGCTTGCTGTCGATATAGACGGAATCCTCTGATTCTAAAATTCTGGAAATCAAATACACTTTGTAAACATTTCAGTGCGATATGGTCGAAAGATAGTAACTAAACTAAACTTACCGGTACTTTCGCTACTAAATAAAAATAACTTTTTTTTTCTTTTTTCGGACATATTTAAGTATTTTTTCATATATTAATTTATACACTAGTATCTCTCGCACAAAATTCAGTCCACAAACAATAACGAAAAGTCGTCACAAATAACAGTAATACAAAAATGCACAAGACGTAAAAAACTATCTACAATAGTTGATGACAGATCAACTCCCCAAACTAAAATATTTAAAAAATCATAATTATGCGACTATTTTGATTCATTTAAATATTTTATTGATTTCGAGTTATATATTGAATACAAAAAATTAAAGATCATCAAAATTCTATTTTTTGTTAGCTAATTTAGGACCTGAAACAACGATATAGATGAATAATGTATTAATAATAGAATAATAAGTATAACATTTTACACATATTTATTTCGAAGTACACTTTCAAACAATATTTTCTGTAACAGTGCAAATTTCCACATATCCCTTGAACATTTTCAGCTCATTTAGTCAGGTATCCACACTAGATCTGTTACACCCTGCATATGTACAAATTCCCACAGACATATTCACAATTCTTTACTCCTAGTATTTTTTTCAAAATGTATCAACATTGTGAATTGTTATTTTTTAATAGACAATCAGCATAACACTTGTACGCCTGTATTTAATTTACTAGGCAATCGGAATATTTGTACCAGCCTGGCTTAATCTAGGATATCATCGCAACATTTAATATACTTTGCGACCAGTGTAGCTCGTCTACTCCTTTCTGACTTATCTAGGCAATCAACGTAACACCACTGCGCCTCAATTTATTTTAGTAGGCAAACAGTATAGCTTCAAAACGTTCTATACTGAAGTTTGTCCATAAATTAATATAATATTTACATGGTGACGTCCATTTGCTGCTGCGGAATACACTTACTTGAAGTCGTAGAACTTTTCCCCTTCTGGGAACTGATATGATGGTCTCCACTGCACCTTCTCGTCGTTCACCGTCACCGTCAGCTCGCCCCCGAGCGCGGAGATGTCGGCGTAGTTGCCTGCAACATTTGAAAAAATCTTACATTCGATACCACAAAGAGGCCATATTTGAGGATAGGCAAGATTATCCGATACTCTATTCTTAAATATTTTTCTACACCATCTTTGTAAATTGTAATTTAATTGTATTCCATTCCTTTCTACTTCGCCTCAAAACACGTAATAGAGCAATGACCAAAGAAGCTTACAATTTATATTGGAGTGCTCTCACTAAAACAGTATACGAACACGCAGCTGAATACACAAATATTACGCACATCTAGGAATGAATAGAGTAAACCGGACCATTACTCGACGACCTAACATATGACATATTTATTTAATTCTTAACATAGTGCATACATAAGCACTCCTACATATGCTCTAATATAAACAAGATTAAAGTATTGTCATTATTTGTATTTGTTAACATTGTTTTATTAACTACTTATCGAGTTTAAATACATCTAGCGGTTTCAAAAAAATACCATTTTCTTCTTCAGGATGTCAATACTAACTAAAAACTTATATTATTGTTTCTTTACCAGAATCTATTTTTAAAAAACAATTATTTAAAAAATAAATATAGTACCTAACTCAAATTGTTAGTTAATACAAATTTACTCAAATAATTTTTAGGAAAAAATTTAGAATGGTACACGTAGTTAAATATAGTTAGTTCGCTTTATTTATCTCCAATGATTTCAAATTATTTAAATTATGACCAACACCGTTTATATGCAAAATTGACAATCTCAATATTTTATCAAAACCATGACCATTTTCTATCAAATTATTAGAAAAATTCTGAAAACCCACTATTGTTCAAACATCTCAAATGCTCCCTTACTCTTACATTAAAATTTCTACCCGTTTTACCAATATAAAATGCAGCACAATCCTTGCAACTAAGTTTATAGTAGTATTTCAAAAGTAGTATTTTCTTTTACTAAAACTTATCTTTTACATATTTAGTCAGTTTCATTTTAAATCTATTTAATTTCTCCTGCTTTCTTATGTTTTCTAGCATTTCATTAAAAATCTTTATCGCACTATACATCATCGATTTCTGAGATATACTGAGACTGCCATCCTCCATTCCTGAATGGCAGTCTCAGTATATCTAACACTCTTATACGATGCTCGTGCTCATGTTGATTTGCATCAATTGTTCGTGTAAATTCCGCTGATATTTTCTTATTGAGGATTTTATAAATAAATGGGATTATATTAAAATATATCTTCTGCTTAAGGGTTATATATTCAGATCTTCCAGCATGTACTGATCCGAGTATATCTATTTTTTCTGAGTATTTCTAACAACGTAGATCCGATGACCTCTCTAACTAAACCTTAATATTGAAGCTCTCACTTGATAGAGATGATACTTGGGTGTAAAACTAGGCTCTCATCAGCTTCAAAAGCACGCCTGGTATCGACCACCAACATGTGCCAATACAATGCTCCCGCTGCCGTCCGGGAAACTAGCGTCTGGGCGCGCGCCACTTCTCTTGCAGTCACCTTTCCGTCAAGATCACTAGCAAACATTTCTTGTTGTAGACTTTTACTGCATATACTTCTAACTAAGCTTCAACTTCTGTTTACTGTAAGTAGTAGTTCTTGTTCAACCTGATGTAGCTAAACAGACACACACCCGCACACACTCCGCAGTCGTATTCAAACGAAGATAATAGGGCTTCAATAATATAATAACACCAATTTTCAAATTGTTGTCATCATTGTATAATATAAAGTATGTTATTATTTCAGAGAAAACATGAAATTGGTTCAATTTTTGTTACATTTTAATATCGATTAACAGTATGTTTTTCTAGTAAAGAAATAATTAAATTAAATTATGGCAGGGACAGGAACTGACCTCCAGTGTACAGCCTCAGATGCAGGCCTTGGATAGAAGGCAGCATAAACAGAGCGAAGTGCGGATTTCTGGTGCAGTCTCCGAGCAGCAGAAGGGTACAGTTGCTGTTACGGAGCGGCCGTTCCTTTCCTTTCAGGGTCAAGACTGTCTCGCTGGTGATGCGACATTCTCCTAGAAGACATTACATAGTTATATTTGTAATTTGCTAAAAAATAAGCTGGATGAACAATTTATTAATGGAAATTTGATTTATAATACCGCTGTTGACGGAAGTCAAGTACCTACTACCTGTGCATTTTGTCCTTCCAATATAAACCTTAATATATACCTATTCCGCTCTGGCCAATTAATTACTTAGAGATTTTGCCGACGGAGGGGACAGATTGCCTTCCGACACCGAACTGTCAGGATCTGTGTTCTTTTTTTACCATCTAGGTAACGCTAAGATCACAAAGAGGCGGTGTTCTAAACAGCTCCGGAAGTGCAGTGATATCTCAGTTCTTCACAAAAAATATTGCGAGTCAACTGGAGGTGAAAACGACGTCCAACCCAAGACTTTAGAGCAAGGTAGGCCAGATCCATCTGCCATTATTTTCCTTCCTGAATCCAATTCGGGTTGCGTCAACTTATCATTATTGTAATCGATACAGTCCACGGGATCTTATCCCACCAACACCATTTAATTTTTTTTCCATATTTACGTTCGATTTGACGGTGAGAATTGACACGTGCCCACAAATATCATAATCAAACATTTGCTATATTTTAATATGATATTCAAATCCATCCAACTAAAAAACAGACCGTCAATGGTTAATGAACTGTCATTTGACGTTTGACTTACAGTCAAAGAAACAATTTACACATCCATTTAAATAATTTTTTATTTAAATTAAATTGGAAAAATTATGGAACACATAGTATTTGATTTGGTGTGTATGTAATATGTAGTGATAAATCCGAACGTTGTTGTCGGGTAGACGTCTAGTGGTAGGACACGTGTTCTTTGTTAACTCTGATATCAGTGAACACTGGCATGTCGCCCAAAACGCTGCGGTGTATCACCTTTATGTCACAGGTTCACCATCACTGACCTACAGCAAATTCATCAAGACGACAAATCTCTGAGACGTGTACACAAGATGAACTACAAAAATCAAAAGTTTGGATCTTTGACCAGAAAATAATCAACACATCACCGCTTCAGTACTCACTAATGACGCCCAGCTGCCCCAACAACTTCATCTCGCTGGCCGGCCCCAGCAGCCACTGACTCCCGGCTGCGGCCAGCTTGGCCAGCCCGTCCTCCGGACTCTCCGCCAGTCGCAGCTGCGCGGACTGGTTGGTGGTCCCTGAGCCCGCGGCGGCCAGCACGCGGCTGAGCAGCGCCCCGGCCTCCAGGGCCGCGCCCCCGTCCGGACCGGCCAGACTGCGCCAGGGCTCCAGCATCGAGGACAGGCGGGATGCGGCCTCCGTGATGGGCCGGGGTACCTGCATAGACAGAACCACATAATATGTTGGGAATTACAGGAACATGGACAATGGTTGGCAACATACTTTACAAACTGCAACAGATATATGACACAAGTGTTGATAGCATCAGAAATAGAGAAATAACATTTCGCAGAAACTGATTCCTTTCAATTTTTGTGCCAGCCAAGTCAGTAAAATTAGCTTGTTATTAAATTAGAATGAAATGTGTTATACCCGCTACAGATTATTTATCATCCAAAAAAAGGTCATGAAAAATATGACTCATGTCATGTCACGAGATGTGCAAGACATGCGGAGAGTAGCAGGTGCACATTGGTTGATTTAAACTTTTAAATAGCGGAACGCAATTGAGTTCTGATACCAACACTGATGTATGGAAGTGAGACCTGGAGCTGACAGAAGAGATACGAAAGAAAACTGATGCAGTGGAAATGAGATATCTTAGGCGTATATGTGGCAGATTCATGAATGTATAGTTAGTCTATACTATATTGTCCCGCAAAATGTTGAGTCTAACTGAAACTAGTTGACTTTAGTGAATGTATATATAATAAACTGGTTATATTATTTAATTATAATGCTGTTTTAGATGAAATTCTTAAACTGGTCATGTTACTTACATTCTTCGCGGTCACCGCCAACTGGTAGCCCGCCTTGTTCTCTTCCAGCAGCAGACCCAGCTGACTCTTGGTAGGGCAGGCGCCCCCGATGCCCCCCGAGCCATAGGCCACCGCGATGCGCGCCTGCAGGGGGCCGGCCTTGGCCTCAGTCTCCAAGCAGACCTAGAAAACGAATGTTGTAATTATAGAACCTAGTTCTTTGATAATTAAAACAATTTAGAAGAATTACTTACAGAGATAACAGAATAATCTATTAAGAAAAAATATAGTTAAACATTCCTGAATGAAGAAATAACTTAGCAATATTTGAATATGTCCGAGAGCACACAATTACTGGATTTTTACCTACAAAGGCACTGTTATTAAACAAATATCAGATATCTCATAGGAGACAAAGCAATTTTTTATTATATTTTAATGGAAAATATTTCCACAATAACATATATACAACTTTCAAAAATTTGATAAATGGGGAGATAGAGGGGTGAGAATCACTTAAGCCAGCCGAAGATAGGTGGTAAGCCCTGTAATTACCCCATACTTCCATATATTTTCCATTAAAATATAATTTAAAAAATAGCTTTGTCTCTATGAGATATCTGATATTTATTAAAGAAATAACTATTTTAAAACTCAGAGCAAGAGTCCCGGTGGTAACTATTTTTTTTTCAATAGATATATTTTTCTGTGCATCTTTTTAAGCAATTAATTTAATTTGTGTTAATACTTCATTGAAAAGAAAACTGGATTCTGGATCTTGGATGTAGCTAATTAGCACCGGCTTATAAACTATACTTAATAAGCCGAGCGTATCTAGATATATAGAGCTGAGAATAACCAGATATATATAGCTGAGAAATAAATCAATACTAAATAAAATTATTACATACTAGTGCAATTTTTTTTTTTTTTATGTATTTGAAGTAATAACATTGTCGTTATACATTTATTGAAATACAACGCGAAAAGTATAGTTAAAATTTCCTGCGCCTGTGGAAGACAAATCACTTAAGCATTTATTATACAGATTGCAAATACAAATAATAATAAGCGCAGGCCATTGTTACTTAATAAAATACTATGTAATGTATATCACATACATACAGATTGACTTTGCATTTAAGATCAAGAAAAATAAAAGATTTTGACAATTTTTCAACAGATATCTTCAGAAACAATTAAATTTGTGAACACAATAGCTTGTTTTAAAAATAAAGTATAATTATTAAACAATTTTATTTTAAAAAGTTTTGGGCCCTTTTATTATTTTATATTAATTACTTTTTTGAATAAAACAGAGATGCGTACACGGAATACACATTGAATATTACATCAATATTCAAACTAAGCTATCGCACGTGCTATGAAAATAAGACTAACTTAACCCCCGACCATTAGATCACTAGGCCAGCGTCTTAACCATTAGACCAACATATTGAATTGTTCACATTTTAATCTGTCATATAAATATTATTGTTACCTTCCACTCTTCCGCTCCCGGGCTGTCCATGCCCACGTACTTGGCCACCGCTTTCGCCCTGTTGTCCCCCAGCTCCAGCATGCAGGTCGCGTTCATCCTAGACAGCACCGTGCCGTCGCTCTCTCGCCTGAAACCACACACGACTTCAGCCAGACCACAACCATCGCCTCATCCTCCGGATTTTAGATAAGCTGAGATCAATATTTTCGGTAATAACTAGATTATGGAGATGGAGAGAGACATTGAACGACATCTTTGGGAACTCAGTCTAACTTTCACCATATGACGGGGGCGTGCCCACCGCGCCGCCAACTGGACGGCCGTGCCGTGTGTATGTAATAGAAATAGCATTAAGTATATTTATGTACAGAGAAAAAAATATTTATTGAAACATAATGCTTTTAGGAATATTTATTTTTAATATATGAGTTTTATAGTACGTAAGAACGTTGTTATATATTTATAATAATGAAAAAATCAACAAATGCATTCAACTAATACAAATAGACCCCTCCTACGTAAAATATCATATATAAAAATGGCATTTTTAATCATTCTAGTATTTTGCAAATATTTGATGCTTATTTACATAAAAGATTTTTTTTAAATATATTCTATGCTGTAAGTACTTATAAACATAACATTTAAAAAATTACAGCCATTTAAAAATGTACCAAATACGTGCAAAATACTAGAATGATTAAAAATGATATTTTTTACTTACGATACTTTACGTAAGATTGATAATAATATAAAAATACAAAAAGATTTCCTAATTTATTCAAAGATACCGTACATATTTTTTGTGGATGCCGTGTTTTTAACTAATTTCAAACGACAACCCCGTCCACTGACCAATTAAAATGCTGAGCAGCATCAGTACAATTACAATATGCATATTACGTGTGGTATTACTCACACTAATACAATTCTTTAAATTTCTATTGTTCTTTCTAAATGGAAAGTAGTATATTTCTGGTTTCGCCTCCGTACAGCACTTTCAGCTGTAGAATCAAAATTTAGTCTTTCTATATACAGTCGATTCCGCTTAATTGGGCCAGCCGTTTATTTGAGCCAAATCTCAAGGAACGGAAACCAAACCACGGAACTGATAGTAATTTACATCACTTCATTGGGACGAGATTCCGCATTATTGGGACAGTAAATTTAAGATTACATTACATCAGTTTAAGATTTATTAATAAGTTCCACAAAAGCCAGAGAGTTAATGAAAAAATTTCCTTTTTGCAAGCAATACAGTTTGTCGCTGACAGTTGGCGAACTATAAAAACCATCACCATATAAAATGTTTAAACCTTTAAATATTTCCTAAATTTTGAGCAATGAGGTAAATGAGGACATGTTAGAAGTTCTATTGTTAATCATCAAGAGTTTTTGACAATAGATTGTAACAATTTACCATGTTACGATGAAAATAAAGAATGAGGATGCAATTGTCGAAGCATTAAATCGAAACATCAAAAATTAGACGAAGAAGACGTTAATGATTAATATCCAACTGTGCCTGTAAGTAATCAGAAGAAAAAAATTATAGCCTGGTAACAGCGTTATTTTATGCAGGAAGGCAATGAAGGGAGCCCTACGTATTTAAAGAAAAATATTCATTATTTCATTTTAAGCTCGCTTCGATTAATTGGGGAAACCGCTTAATTGGGCCAAACTTCCTAATAAAGCGGAATATGACGATGTTGTAAAACTTACAAATGAACAAATCTTTTGAACGAAATTTTTCTTTGTTATAGGGATGCCAGAGATGTGGAACAAAATCATCAACAGGGCGTAATTATAGCAGCTAAGACAGCAATTTGGAACTACGAGTACTACATCCTTCAAATATCATTAGTGTTCGAATATAATTATTAACTAGAATTATATAAAAACACATGTAAAAAAACATGAATAATTTTGTCTCTATCTCATTTACATAAAATTATATAGTTATCCTCTTTCATATATTACCTTTCAATAAAATATGAATTTGAACAGAATTGTTTCTTAGAATCGTGCTAAAATATAAAAACCCTAAATTCTTATTATTACCTTTAAGTATTTAAAATTATATAGCTGCACCTTTTCAATAGATTTCATATAAATACAAGTTGTTGAATTTAAAATGGTTAGATTGATTGAGGCGAAACACGTCTCACGAAAATTAAACGAGTAGAACTAAAAAACAATTGTTTATATTTTCATGTATTGGTATGTTACCTTCTGACCACGCCGACCCTGAAATGCAACCTCGACGACGGTGCTTGCAGCAGTTCTACTTCCCTGTCAGTCCTCACGGGAACCTCCTCCGTGGTCTTGGAGAGCAGAGACAAAGAGCAAGCGCCCTCGGCCGGGATGACTGCCAGTGCGAGGGCGTGTGTCAGGATCAGGAGTGGCTTGGCCCAGGGCACAGTTCTGCAAATTAATTAAATAATGTGATAAAATGATGCTTCACTTAAATGATTCTAAACAATATTAACAAATACTTTTTAAATCATAACATCAAATGTATAACTCACTCTGCATTCGATTTGTGAGAGTTGACCAGCTGCCACAAGAGTTGCGGAGAGTTGGTCGGCCCTTCGCAGACCAACGTCACGCCCGCTACCGTCGCCTGGGAGAAGAATCATATTTTATATAAAATGAAGTTGCAATAAGAAACATCGCTATGTATACATGTACAGAAAAAGAAATTAAGTACCAGGATAAAAAAATTCACCAAAGGATCTTCTCACAAGACGTGTTCGAAATTTTGCCAGTTTAATTTTCTAATATATTTTATGTAATCTAATGATAGTTATTTTTGTATCTTAAATAATATTTTGAAAATTTTATTTTTTACTATCTCGGTTAATCTGCAACCCGGTTAGTGTAATCGATGATCTTCGACTTAATACCATATTACTTTTGTTACATTTTACTTATTCTAAATGTTTGTTGTACTTTGTCAGTACTTTGAAATAAGCTATACTTAATTAAAAATCTTCCAATCGTAATTATCTCCTTAGCGTCCGAAATTGTTAAAATTATCAGTGAGACGTACGAGGACCGACCTTATATTTCTATAAAGGATCATCAATGGTATGATAGACTGCCCCCAGATTGCTGGTCTACTTGACTTTCACGCACCATTTAGGTCATCGAGACACAATTCATTGTTCTATTACAGTGGTAATGTCAGAACTCATGCATTAGCAAACTCCACAGTCCCCAGATTGCATTCTTTGGGGAATGAATATGCGGAAGTAGTCGACATTTTTGCTTTAATTAATTTAACTCTTTATAGGACTACATTATTACAATTTTTGTGTCTCAACTCAATGGTGACGGATAAATGGCTTTACTTCACATTTTAAATTTATTTTTAATTGTGATTATGAAAAAACATGCTGACATTATGTAATTTATTTTTTTGTATTTTGCACTTCAGATGAAATTTTCTATTATTTTACAAATTATGTTAATGCCTGAATAGGGGCGTGTATAATAATAATCATATTCTATAAGATAAATATTTGATTTAGTTTTATTTCCAAAAATATTTACATATTTACGTACAACTTATTTCAGTGTACTGATTGCACGCACCTAGTAACTAGTAATTTAAAATGCATAATTTAAAACGCAAATATTCGACTTGTAGGATAAATTTTGTATTTTATCAAAATGACAATTAAATTAATTCATAAATCGAAGGAAAAATGAGTTTCAATGATAAATGATTATTTTAAAACTCTTCAACACAATGTGTGACAGTTTGACCAGCATTCAACTGTTCTGTCCTTTGCACGAGTTTCGAGACAAAATTATCAGTTATTCCTAAATCTATCTTGCCTTACCTTGACTGGAACTCCTCCAGTTTTGAGCGACAGTTCTTTCGTTTCACCATCAGCTTCGTCTGGTTTCCATATGACCTTGACTCCCGAGTAGGCCGTCATCCCAGGACCCAAGATGCCACTCGGCTGCAACCAACTGGTCCTGTCCAATTGCATAAAGAAGTGTAAAGAATAGGTTAAGTATAAAGGTTGTTGTACATCTTATAGGTTCAATGGACGCTCTTCTTTTTATATAATTATTCTCGAGACAATAAGCATAAAGTCCTATAAAGGTACGCGTATGATAATATCCTTCGACATCGGTTGCTTCAATCGTCTCTCCGTACAAAGGTAGTTTTTAAATGATTGGCTGCTGTGTAAGATATTTATTAATTTTGCTCGCAATACTAAGCTATGAACACACACAGTAATAAAAGTATTGATGTCTGTGATATTTTTAAATACTAATTAAATGTATTAATTAGAAAGATATACATATAAAATCATATTTATCGAAAAATATTGTTGCGCCACTGGGATTCGAACCTGGATCTCTTTCCAAACCGGGGAAGGTGCATTATCCAACTATACTACAGCGACATTATTTTTGACGACAAATAATGTCGTCTCCTTCCCCAATTTGCAACAACAATATTTTTCGATAAAATTGATTTTATATGTATATCTTTATAATTAATAAATTTAATTAGTATTTAAAATTAGTTACTTGCCATGCAAGGTAGCCGTTCTAAGTTGTCAACTTTACTAAACCCAAAAGGTGTTTAATTTGTGTTTATAAAAAATTGTTGTAGAATAAATATATATATGAAAAAACATATTATATGCAGAAGTGGTATGACACATATATTTGAGACTTGTAACGTTTTTTTTTTTATCAACAAAGGTTAGACGGCCTTACCTGATTGCCTTGGTTGGTAAAGACATGGCCAGTGTGAAGTTGGCCGGGAGGTAAATATCCACGACCTGAGCCACCTCCGCTATGTGGTGAGAATTGGCTATGGGGTTGTACGCCGATAGGCTGATCAAGGCCAGAGTAGACGTTCTGAAAACGGAAAACATTATTATTACCGTCTATATACATTGTGATGTAACAAATTCTGTCACACATTCGGAAAATATTAATTAACAAAAACATTAAAAGTATTATCTTTTTGACAATTATTTTAATGGTATCACCAATACTGATTTAATCTATGCACAATGCGGTGACAGGTTCGTTGGAACGGGAATGGAACTCGCTCAGAAGACGCGATCTATTATGACTTGACATTTGAAATTTGTATAATATAGTATGTATAGAATAAATAATTATTGTTTTGAATTTAAAGTCCACTTTCATTCTGGAATAACCTTTCTTCTTACCTACACACCCACACATCATATTCCAGATAACGAAATTACACATTCCTCCAATGAAGACCAGCAGATGAAGAAAGAGGTGAGCAGGTGATCTGAATCTCGTATCGAACTCACGTTAAATTTCATGCTCTACCCTAACTAGCCGGAGAGGAACGTCCAGCCTCACCTGGAGGCAGGATCGCATCATATAACATCTATCTTGAATAATTGTATTATTGATTACTGTAATCATATATACCACGGTACACCAAAATGGAGAAGTTTACCGCAAATATTGTTGCGTTCAGTAAAATTCAAACCTCAACTGGGTAGACTACTCTAATTTTTATATAATATATTGTATCATGCTATTATGAAAACGTTTTAGTATAAAAAATTGTGTTTGGTTATTTTTTTCTAATGTTGCAAACGTGTTGATTTTTAAGTATTCTTCAGTGTGCCGCAAAAATTTTATAATTTTAATAGTACCCCGAGATATGAGCAAGATGAAAATAAGTTAGCTGTCTTTGATTGTAAAATATTAAGAAAAATTTATGGACCTACACTAGAAAATTGAACTTACGGAATAAAAATTAATCTTGAGCTCAAAAATTGTATTGAGCAAGAAACAATTGTAAAATTCTATAGATTCCAGACTGCGATGGGCTGGCCATGTCGAAAGAATGCCAGATAATAAGACACCAAGTGTATGCCCCAATGGAAGCGACCTAGAGGCAGGCCAAGGAAGAGGTGGGCTGACTGTGTGGAAGAAGACTAGAACATGATGGGAAGGTCTTGGAACTGGACAAGAATTGCCAGGGATAGGATTCGGTGAAAAGCACTTATGGAGAAGATCAAATCTTGATGTAGTGCCGTGGAAGACGAAGATATGAACAAGATATGTTAATTTCTTCAGTATTCTTTAGTATTCATCAATTTTTATAATTTTAATAGTAAACAGCGATGTGAAAAAGATTTGGAACCACTGATCTATAGTCTCGTAGATGGTTTTCAATATTTATTTTCAGTATTCTGAAAAGCCCAATTCTTGACGATCACAGGAATATGTGTTGATAATCACAAGAAACATTGCACCATTCAAACCGGATCATTACCATTACAATACTTGGTGTATCGCATTGCGTATTTATAATGTATGAACGTCGTTTTATATTTAAAAATAAATTTTACATTATTATGTAATTATTATATTTTTAAAGTTAAAATTCGATCATGCCATTCAAAATGACGCACAAAATTTGGTAAAGATTAATTATTATCCGGCCAAAGATCTAAACTAATGAAATAAGTGTGAAACAAACCTTCATAAATATTATATCTCGATCAGAAAATCAAAAAAAAAACAAATAAGTAAAATGAATTTAGAGTGATGAACTTAATTTAAAAATCACCTAAAGTGGACGTCATTCTTCCTGGCTATCTCCTCAGCACCTAAGTCGTGAGTCAGATTTCCTCTCATGGAAGTCAGCGAGGCCAGCATGGTGTCTGTGCGGACTGGCATTCCTAGTAATAAAACAAAAATATTTATCTTTCTTCTTTTCAATAATATTAACACATTTTTTAAAAAGATACACCTGTTAATAAAGCGCTTAATTTATATGTATACAAGTACTATATCAAAATTAGCAAAACGCCTATAGAACACAAATCACTAACGCAAGTGTTCTACAGATTGCTAATATGAATTATTGTAGGCGCAAGCAATTTATACACTTTCATAAACTACTATGTATGTTACATATACATGATGGCCCGAAAGAAGTGAAAACATGAGTTATTTCAAAACATAATATAATTAATTATAATTCTTAATGTAATTTTTTTGCACAATATCTAGCTAATCAGAAATCATCAAAACACTCCATATTGCATAATCTACTGGGTTTAAATTTGGACTGTTCGGTGGCCCCATGCCTGGCTCGATGAAAGAAAGTTGATAGTATTTCTGGCTGTGTGAGATGGAGCTCCATCCTGTTGTAATGTCTAGTCATGCTGTAATAGTTCAGCTATACTCCAGGCTTTGTTTTGAAACTCTTTGATCATTTTCCTAGCACCCCAACATTTTTCAATTCGCAAATTTTTGATCAGAATACGGTCTTCTGCAGTGATTTTTGTCATTCTGAGCAACAATTTGAAAAAACCAAATATAAACAATGGGAAAATTAATAATCAAAGATAGCGATCGAAAATTATCAAAATAAAACACGTAATATACGTAAATAGGTAAGTAAGTAAATTAGTAAACTATTTAAGCTATTGTTGATATAGTTAAACTAATTTTGATGTAATTATATCGCATTTTACGAAATGTTCTCACTTTTTTTCGACCACCCTGTAGACTGACTGCAATTAAGATCACGGAACCATAGAAATGAAAACAAAAGATTGAATCTGTATTTTTCTTTTCTTTGTTCATTTTAAATATCAAACGCTAATCATAACATTATCAAAATTAGATTCTTGTTGGCAATTTTTTGATAGTTCAAATATTTGCGTACTTTGTTTTGGTATTTTGTATTGTTTATGACTATATCTTCCTAAATAATTGAGTTTATAGATACTTACGGATTTACGGTTTTAGCTCATATAATATAAATATAAAATGTTTTGAATTTTTGTTTTCACTTGATTTATGAGGTGTACTTAAAGTGTCGAGATGAGCAATGTATTATTTTATACCGAGATAATAAACTTAGTAAGAGTGCTTGCTTGCCTTAGTTTTGTACCTGGTTTTGGTAGTTTTATAATAATTTGTACTGTTTACTTTGAAGTATATTAAGATGTTTCTTATCTACGCTAGAAAAGTATTTATTATACAAAGTAATTTCACTGAATATAAAAATTTGTATATTATTTGATGTAGCTAAATATGTTGGACGTTAAATAAATTTTAGTCCATGTTTAAAGTATGTCATACAATAATACGCACACTGCTAACTTACCCAGTTCCGATGGCAATATGCTGGACAGAAGGGTGGGATACAGAAGCGTCTGCTGGTTGACGTGGCTTTCAGCTTGTAAGAAGCCGTTCACCATCAGTGTGACTGGAAAGAATTTTAAAAATAAGTATATGAATAAAAATGTTTTTGTGCGTCCATTACAATAAAGCTCATCTCCATCTTTTATCTATGACTTTTATCTGGATATGTTATTGGATTTGGATCCGTACATGTAAGAAAAAAATTGACATATTCGCCAAAGTAACGGATATATCGAACATGTTTTTAATATCTCTAAGTTAAGATTACTTAAATGTTTTCTCTTTTATATATTCAATAACAGTACATAAATATAAATTCAATTTGAAATGACGTGTACATTGTCTATATTACGCGTAAGAAAAAACATACATTAGCAAAATCGTATGAATTTGTACTACTGGCAAGTATATTGAGTATCTGTCATCTCGCGTCGTACTTTGTTTACTTATAATTTGACGCATTTTAGTTCCAGTAAATTGTTTAGAGGGTTTTTCATCAGAATTTTTTACCCTTCCAATCCATGTATTAATATAAAACACATATGATATTTATAACAATAAGGTAGTTAGTAAAAGTGTCAAAGCGATCAGCGCTGATGCACTTGTAGTAGTAGAATAGGCGGTCTAGTCGCATGTAGAGTACTCAAGAGTATCGTAGACTAAGGAATTGGATAATTTATTTGCTTATCTATGGTCGCACTGTTAAATGCGACGCGAGATGACTGATGATGTTTATGTTTGTTCAATAATCATTTATGACATAAGTAAATATGACTTTCTTTTTTTCAAGAATATCTTAAAGTATATTTCAAAGTTAATACGTAAGAATACCAATTCCAGTGAGGAAAAGCTGAAAAGCAATCAGCGATAGCCAATATTCTATCCTGACACACAGTTCTTGCCTCATTCACATTCATACAAGCTCGCCGATTATTGAGGCTTCTAACAAGACCATTCTCCAGTATCTGGTTTACCTGGTCGTGCCAAGTCTTCGGCGGGCGTCCTCTATTTCTGGTGCCATCAACACTTGCATCATATATCTTCCTTACTATTCTCTCCTCATTCATCTGTTCCATATGACCAAACCACCTTAGTGATCCTTTCTTAATATTACTAACTATACCAATATCGGCTTTACATTATTTCCTTATTTCTTCATTCTTTACTGTCATAAATGGATCTGTCACATAATGAATGTAATTGTTAAAAATGTTTACTGCTTTTCTTTAATTACGAAACCATCGTATAGATATATTTTACGCCCGTCCTAGAGCAGATTTTAAATATTAGTATTAAAAGTAAAATATTTTCAAACTCAGCCGTTCACGTATTTAAGTAAGCAACACATTTCATGAGAGAGACACTCACTGTCTCCGCTGGTCCACTTGTCGAACGCCGTCTGGTTGACGTGCAGGGCCATGATGGTCTTGCCCTGGTGCTTGATGAGCAGCTCCACATGCACGAGTGCGGGCACGCGCACGCTGGCGCGCACCTCGCGCAGCGCCGCCACCAGCCGCTCCAGGCGCACCGAGTCTCCGCTCAAGCGGCGCAGCTTGGCCAGGAAGCTGCCTGCCACCCCTTGCAACTTCAGGTATACCTGGTGGGAAGTAAAATGATGCTGTGTGTATGAGAAATATGAGGTACTCTTCAGTTCTGTGTAGTCGCGGTCTAAATGAAGACACTAATTCATATTATAAATATTGGCGTTCGTCTGCAAATATAGGATAGGGTTTGTGAAAGCACTGAACGTGCCTCACAGTTACCTGGTTGGCAAACCAGGCTCGTATCAACCTTAAAGATACACCTGGTACAAAAATACATTGTAGCGTAGCCACTCCGAAAGCCAGCCTTTCTCAGCCAGCTTCCAGAACACACCTCCAGTAAACGCTTCTCACCATAGACTTAATCTTTATTTTCACCTCAACTTGTGTGCTGTCAATTGTGCACCATACTTCAATAAACGCAATCAACTGTAAGTTATTATTTTATTTCATCTGCCTATTTCAGCCACACACACACACATACATATATTCGCGCACACATCTAAACACACTCCGCGATAACATAAGAACACAGTGACGCGCTGGGGAGATAGGGGCCCCAGCCTCACATTCTAACAAATCCTTCCGATTCATCTCCCAAACATGCATAAAAAATTAACACTTATACAAGCAATAAAATACACAAATGCATACATAAAGAGGGAGCTAGAAGGGATAGAGATAGAAGATAATAGAGGGAGTGTCAAAGAATATCATAAATGTTTAAATAGTAATGGATTCTCAGAATTTTCCAACCATATTATTGAAAAAGACCATTCTTTTAATAATAGCACAGGGGTCAATATCCTCCATAAAAACGGGTTTGGCCTCCGGTTGGACAATTTAAAAGCCCTCGAAATAAAAAAGGCAGTAAATAGTGGTACGCAAATTCTTAATAATCAAATTAATTTATCCATTAGGTATGTTTCCTTTAAAATCCATTTAATATCCATCAATACTGTATTTTCTCCTCCCTTAATGTTCCGTCTATCTGTATAGGTATTCTGTCTCTCTCTTTATGTATATATAAGTGCAGTCTTTTTTGTAATTATGATTAGTTTTAAATACATCCTGAAGAAGCTTGAGATAAGCGAAACTAGTTGATGTATAATAAATTTCGTGGTTTCATACAAAGTGATTGTATTTTATTTAACCTAAAAAATGTGTTTTAATTTGTATTTTCAATTTTGCTCAGTTCATTTTTTTATAATTTTCATTTTAGATGCTTGAAAATGGTTATAATAAAGATGTATGTAAATCATATTAATCTTGACATGACATGTGACGCGTGGATTATCAAATAATATATGTAATGGAATTCTAATAATACCTCTTGACTTATTTCAGAACTGCAATAAAACACGACCATTTATCGCTTATGGAATAATTAGTTAGGGAAGTGTTTATGGTAGTAAAATAACCACTAAAAACTGTAATTAGAAACAAAAAATATATTAAAAATTATAGCATTATTTTACGCAAATTTCCTTGATTTAAGACGTTTAATATTTGTATTCACATATTAAAAAAATTTTTTTTTTTTTTTCATTGTAAAATGTTGTAAAAATAGAAATCATTTCGTTTATTCGGGGACAGTTTATATAAAACTATATTTAAACTCACAGCAAAATCGGTTACAACCAGTCCAGCATTGTTTATGGACATTGTGAAGTAGAAGACGTTGGGCAGTCCCGTGGTCGGGTCTGCCACCATCAGCGTCTGGGCCATGAGGCCCATATCCCGGCCGAAGTCGCCAACGTCCACCAGATAGTTGCCCGTCGCCCAGAACCTGGTTCCTGGGTTTACTACCAACTTGCCCAGGTAGGACGACAGTTTAGCTCTGAAATTAAGTCAGTAAATAAACCCTCTTAAGTCCAGTTCTGTTGGTCGGCAACATAATAAACTAATGATATAATTTTTCAATTATCTATAAGCTCGTAATACCTTCATAAAATAAATCACAGCTTCAAGATTTCCATTATGTTTTGCACCTAATGATTTGGAGATATAAGCCTTTAAATTTTTTTTTAATATCGAATCTAAAAAAACTTATATTATATATAATTAACAAACAGCACAGGCAACGACTCCATACAAAACAGATCAACCGAAAGAAATTTTCAATTCATTAAACAACCAATTTACTAGCTTAAAGACAGAACAGAGTAATGTAAATAGCTCGATGCGGCAAATACATGAGAGCGCCATGGGTATAGCGGGGAGTTGTGGTAGTTTTTAGAACTAAGCGATTAAAGTCTTTACTGGTACACAGATGGCGCTAATTGTAAAATAATGTTTCGGTTTATGTTAATCCAATTATTTAATTTATATTTGTTTCCCAGAATTTTTAGTAATCCACAGCTATTTTGCTTGTGTGCACTGCACGCCCCTGATAATATGTACTTAGAAACCCTTCTAGAACAATGAGGCATTATTTTTATCCAGAAGACCTTCTTAAAACAATTCTCTAAAACACATAACCGGGGGAGGCTTCATTAAACAAAAAATACCAATGATCTGCGTCCGTGGAAGATATTTTCACGAGATTTTCGACTCACATGTTTGTAATTGAATGTCTTGTGGTAATGTTTAATGACTTATATCTAATATTCAGAATAGTTGGTTGTAGGGATCTATGATAGTTTTAGGTGACGTTCATGTGCACGTATCAAATCTCGCTGTCAAGAGTACATGGTGTACAATGGTTTGAGTTATTTTGTTTCTTTCTAATAACCTTAAGTTGATTTTTAGGTTTTTCTCCAAAATAAAATCTCGTTACGTGTATACGGTATTGAGATATACCTTAACTAAATTTGTGAGATTGTCTCCATCTGTAAACATGGACCTTAAGGCGGACAACCTCCCCGTAGAGATAGTCACCTTCGATGTTTTGTCTTACTATTACTGTGTGAATTGTACAATATTTTCTCACAGATGCTTGTAGCAGTCGTAGGTGGTGTGCTCCATGCTCTTGATGGTGGTGTAGAAGAAGTGCTTGAGGTGGCCGCTGGACTGCGCGGAGATGTACCAGTGCAGGGACAGCAGGCGGTGCGGAGACGGCTCGGCCGACAGCAGCATGGTGCAGGCGGCCACACGCATCTCCAGGCTCTCGCGAGGGTTCTGCAGAATGGGCCAGTACAGGTCGTGAACCTGTGGAGCATTTAGAGGGTTGAACTTGGATCCAAGCACCGTGTAAATCAAACAGTGTGAACTAAAACACAAGACGAAAGGAATGGGAGAAATAGGGAAGTAAAACTGGGTAAAAAGAAATGGTCGAGCAGTGATGTAACTGAAAAAATTGGGCCCCAATGCAAAAAGCAAAAAAAGGCCCTATGAATATAAAATACTACGCAATTTTATCCATTAAATTAAATTGGTCTTTTTTCTCCTGTCATGGTAAAGTGTTTTTAAGTATGCATGAATAAGATTAAGGTAGTTTTGTCATATGGAACGGATGTGTTGCGTACAAAGCATAGATGCCGGACACATATCGATCTCAGGACAGGAAGGAAACTGGCACTCACCATAATCCGGATTCTACAGAAATCGCCAAAATGTGGACTGTATATTTTAATTAACTATTTCGTCAAAGGTTCCGACACAGTATAGACGCGAAATCTCGAAAATGTATAATATTGTAAACTACACCGTACACGCATAACCGCATTGGCTCAAGGTCGCCAATCGACTGATCGGCGGCGAGGCCGGGTGGGAAAGGAGAGGGGGAAGACACAGTGCATTATTTTCGTTCAATAATTAATATTTATATATCAAATAAATATATATCCCAAACAGGATGAATGAAGAAAGAATGGTGAGAAAGATTTATGGAAATGAGGCCTGGAGCTGGCAAAAGAGAAACAAAAGTAGACTGAATGCAGTGAAAATGAGATCACTTAGGCGTATATGTGGCAGATTTATTTATGACAGAGTAAAGAATGTAAAGCTGATCTTAGTATAGTGAGTAAAATTAAGAATGGATCACTTAGGTGGTTTGGTCATATGAAACGGATGAATGAGGAGAGAATAGTAAGAAAGATATATGACGCAAGTGTTGATGGCACCAGAAATAGAAGACATCCGTGGAAGACTTGGCAAGACCGGGTAAACTGGAGGATGGTCTTGTTAGAAGCCTCAATAATCGGCGAGCTCGTATGAGAAGATGTATGAACGTGGATGAGGCGAGAATAGTGTGTCAGGACAGAAGAGTGTGCAGCCTTACCTCCTGAGGGTAGAGATGCGCCAGCGGCATGGTAGCCCACACGGCGAGGAAACGCTCGTGCGGGGAGTGGCCCAAGCCACCCCCTATAATGGGAGCCAGGTAGGTCCTGACCTGCTGCAGTTGTAGATTAGATAGTCCCATTAACCAAGCCAATCTGTCAGCATAGTCCGGACTTTCTGAAATAAAAATTTGCTTCGTTATTTGGAATATACACGTACACACCTGTTTACACGTTTTATACTTCGATGGGTAGACCCGGTATTATAATTTGATAAGTGCATTCCATTTATGTAAATTTAAAACAGGAACAAAACCGAAACTGCTTCTGTTCAGAGACGGTGATATATTTTACGGCGGTGATATAAAAACATTTTACGTATTATTTTTCTGTTATTGCTTGTGTAAAGTTTCAGAGGCTAGACCAGCCAAGTTTTCAGAAGATTCAAGATAGCAGAGAGAGCGACCATCGGTAGAAGAATCGGCGAGTAACAGCACAGTTTCAAAGGTTGGTGTCTTTTTATTTATATGGGTTGAACGAATATATTCAACATATCAATAGAATACCCAGGATTAGCTATCGAAAGTAATTACGGCGACAACACCCACCACTAACATAAAAATTCATAATTTTTGCTACATTTTGCTATTATTTTATTGACGCAGACTGCAATTATAGCTTTATAAGAAGAAGTGTACCAACCAGTGAACCTCGAGAAATACATCTGCACGTACTCCTCGAACATATCCTCGGTACAGGCGCCGGAGATGAAGGTGCGGAAGATGAGGGTGGAGTAGGCCAGGATGGCGGCGTGACGCACAGCCGAGGGATGCTCCTGGCCCAGCTTCAGCAGCGGCTCCATCTGCTCCAACAGGGTGGGGCCGAGCTCCTGCACACTGAACGGAAGCTTCCTGCGGATATGATAAGAGGTAAGAAAAGACATAAGGAAACAGATTATTGACCACAAAACACTAATCTCTTAATAGAAAATTAACAAGCTGAACTTGAATACACTTTATACAACAATAAATACCAACAGGTATATTTCATTCCAAATATACTTTCACATTTTATTGTGTGGAACCTGGATGAGCTAAAATTGAAAACTTTAATATTCAGTTGAGTTTGAGAAATTGATTTGTCATCACCTACATAGTTTTTTCTTGTGCGTTTTTATGTTTTTTAAATACAAATTAAATGTATTAATTAGAAAGATATATATATAAAATCAATTTGATCGAAAAACATTGTTGTTGCTACCGGGATTCGAAATAAGGACTTTTTCGTAAATGTTTGTGGACTAATTTTTGTGAAAGAGATACTAGAGTATTAAATTAATATACGAAAAAATGTCTGAGAAAAGAAAATAAACATTATTTTTATTTAATTTAGGGGAGTAACGTTCCGGTACGTCTTCTTTTAGTACTACACCACTGGGTGTATGGTAGGTAACCTTAGCATCTGCAGGGTGGCTTCACCCGCCCTGCCCTGTTGCACCAGGTCCCGAACCAGCATGGCGCTCTCGGGATTAGTGCACTGCGGCAGCGCCTCGAGGAAGATGTTCCGCATGGTCTCGCGCATGTAACTGGTGCCCAGCTCCAGCTCATCGTGGGCTGCCTTCAAACCCTCGAACGACATCCCGGACATTATCCTGACATAAGAAATAAAATCAGTCAGATTAATTGTATCAGTTTTAACAAAAAACGAGACAAGTCTCTTTGAAAGATGGACGACGAATTGACAATTGAGAAGAATGAACAAGATATTTTAAATCTGCGCATGGCTTCCAACATCAACGATATCGGCAAACGTGAGTTCGGCCTGAGCCTAAAATTCTCGAGCTGATCTGACAAAGGTCAAGTACATACATGAAGTCATAAATGTCCAACGAATTTGCCAATAATTTTGGACCTTAAATAGTATTTATAGGCCTTCTGCATTTTTTTTATTTTTTATTTCCTCTTTTTCTGTTGCTCCTAGTTTAACTTCTCTTTTCTCAGTGATTCAGGGGCCCTCTGGAAAGCGGGGCCCTGATTAGTAATTATACTTTAATCATATTTATAATGTGTGTAAATTAAAGTTTGTGGTTTTTCATCAACGTAACAATTTAAGTTAAGTACTTACTAGGTTTATTTTTTTTATTTAAAATATTATAATAATGTGACTGTTGCGTACAAGCATAGATGCCGAAAGAATTCAGATACGGAAGGAGTTTGGCACTCACCACAATCCAGATTCTGCTGGCACCTCCAAAATGTGGACTGTATGTTAAATTTCACTATTTTGTCAAAGGTTTCTTAAGACGACGACGAGTTCCGACACTCTAATGACACGAAGTCTCAAGTGTATAATATTGTAATTCTTTCGATTCACGTATAACTGCACTCGTTCAAGGTCGCCATTCGGCTGATCGGCAGTGTAGTGGGAGGGGAAAAGAATGGGGGGGAATGAACATCGTTCAATGTCCCAAACAGTGACATATATGTTTTTAGTTAGTTATTTTGACATACTGAAGAAGGAAATGGTATTTTCCGAAACCGGTTAGTGTTTTAAAATTACTCATTAAGTGGTTATTATAAACAAAGTCAAATAATATATTTTATTCATGCCAAGAACGGTTTACCCGTGGATCTCCAGCGGCAGCTTGTCCCTCAGCAGCGTGTCCCGGGGTCCATGACGCTCCAACCCCTCGGCCGCGCGGGACAGGGCTCCGTACAGGGCCTCCAGCCGCTGCTCCGCCGTGGGGGTGGCGCGCGCCCCGCTGGGGTCCGACGTGGGCGGGGGCTCGAAGGCCAGGCCCACCTCCACTGGGAAGGCGTCCAGCGGAGGCTGCGGCAGCTCGGAAATCTCCAATCTCTCGAGGGTAATGCTGAAAAATGAAAACGAATGCTAGTGTAGATTGGGATCAATTGTAAGAAAATGTGTTTTGTAATTTTTTACATCGTTGCAATAAAAAATATTTAGGAAACTAATTTTCTCAACAGCAGACAATTTAGTTGTCTTCAAAATTATTTTATTCTCATAGGAATAAAACTATAAAAGCTTATAAACATATTGAAGGTAATGATCACAGCTGACCTCGACCCCTGGGTCAGTTGTACCAGTAGGAGAATTGATTAAAACATTTAAAATTTATGCACAAAGTATTTGTACTTTAATTATTTTGGCGATGAAAAATAATGTCTTTATTATTTTCTAAAATTATAGTTCAAAGTTACATTTAACATTATACAAAATATATCTAATCTCATGAAAATTCTTACACTTTTTGTTAATTGAAGTGTTAGTATAAACCTTCAATATTTTAATGTAATAAAATGACAAAACAAACATACATAAATATCTTAACACATTTAAATCTCAATATATATTTTTTAATTGTACTAGTACAATGTGGTACAATGCGGATATTTTAAATTAAAATGTAGAATTTCGATTGTCTTTTACTCACAAGCGTTTTAATACCCATCATAAAATAAAAACAAACATCGAAAGAAATATGTGGATTAATAAAACGGTAAAAACTGGGCCACAAAAATGTATTTTACAAATACAACCGTCCGTGTTCCGACAAGTCCTGTGGGCTACTGGAAACATGTCCATACATGTCAAACGCGCCTCCTGACATTGTGTCATATATATATAGCTACTAAACTATTAAGAGTTATTTGCATTGGTACTACTGCCCCCTGGTACAATTGACCCCGGCCTATCCTACTAAATCATATATATCATTGAGAGAACAAGAAATGTTTGCGTCCCATGTCCACTTACTCACACAACAATAAACAATATATTTCTTATATTATTTACAATAATCAAGATATATTAAACTACTATACAAATTATCATTAGTAACAGAGAAATAGTAAAAAAAAGTTAAGTAATAATTTATACTTTTTATTGTCATTGTTTTCCAATAAACAATTTATTTTTGTTTGTATAAACACCACAATATGGATTAAGTATGCAAATATCATATTACAGTAATGTTGGATTGATTGACTAAAAATTATTTCTGTACTGATTCACCATCGCAAGTATTTTGTGCAAGCAACCATTTTGTATTTTGTGGACTAGAACTATGCAACTGACACATACCGACCTCTACCGACAAATCTCTGAAGCAAGAGATCTAAAACTTTCATGATTCTTTTCGAACTCAATTCAAATATTTAAGATTTAATTGTTAACAATCGAGTATCATTTTTTGCACATCATTTTGGTATGTTTCATCAAAAAAACTATTAAAACCGAAGTTGATCTTAGCTAAAATTAGAAAGATTCGGTAGAGTTAATAATTCTAACATATTAATTTAAACGTTGTCTGTAGTAGTCTACTGTATTGAGAGAATATTGAACTAACCAATATCAACATATTTCTACTCTCACGTATCTAGGACTTAAGTCTCTTTTGCTAAGCTGACTTATTTAAATAAATGGAAGAGAAATGATCTATTTCATTGCATATGCCTACAAAAACTCACTGAATCTAAGACTATTTACTGCCAATCTAACTCTCAAAGCATTAAGTTCTAATGTCATTTTAATTCTGAGTAATGAATTAAAATTGTCTGTGGTTTGATAGAGATAATAATCAAATAAAGTAAAATATTTAATAATGATCTCACTTTACTGAAGATTTGAGGATGTGTTTATGGTAATGTATCTCAATGGAACCATAAGATTCTAGTTTCACCATGCCGCTGTCATCCAACGTATACCATTTTTCAGAGTTACCCGCCAACGGATTCTGCAACAAAACATTATAAATAAACGGAATAAATCACAAATAAATTTAGTTCACATTTTTCGTTGCAGGGGCATACCTGAACTGAGGAAATATTTGTAAATGAATTATACTTAGTTCTTTATGTTATATTTAAATTAATTACATTATTATTCTCATGTAAAAGTCCACAAGGGCGTTGATGGAAATAAATAAATAAAATACATCGATGAATGAAATAATAGATTAAAAATATTTGAGTATGTCCTATGCTGTTTCAGGGGAATGAATATCAAATTTCAAACCATAGATGGCGACAGCAAAGTTGTAGTTAAATGGATCCCCTCATTGAAAGCATTTCTCTAGAAAGAAGGATCTTGGCATCCTGTTGTTCGCGGTCTTCAGTCGATCGGTTCAGCAGGTGGAAGGAACCCTTCACATTCCCGACCACCACAAAGAGGAAGATCCCCAAATAACATTATATTTATAGTAATTGTTTCCTTTGCATCAAGTAAGCACAATACAATGACGTGGGTGCCTACCTTGATGTCCTTGTTGCACACGTTGGGCATGACCGACACCCAGAGCCTGTGCGAGGGGGCCGGCGCTAATGTAGGCACGTTGTAGCTCTTTCTGATGAGGTTCCCGTCTGCAGAGCTGTACTCCACGACGCACATCCCGTGGAGGCATGGCTGAAAAAAAATGTTGCAAAAATTATTCAAATACCCGGATAATACCATAACAATAATAATAATAAATAAGAATAACACATTCTTATTTTATAATAAAGTGTATGTTGTCTTTATTCAGAACATAGGTCTGTGATATTTTTTTAAATACAAATTAAATATATTAATTAGAAAGATATACATATAAAATCAATTTTATCGAAAAATATTGTTATTACTACTGGGATTCGAACCTGGATCTCTTCCTGTCCGGGAAACATGCATTAACCGATTATGCTATACCAACACAGTGCATTGATGACAAATTTTCAAACTTATATGTTACACTTTTCAAATTGATACATCTAGCGTTCCATAATTAGAATCCCATACAGGAAGAGATCCAGTTTCGAATCCCGATGGCGCAACAACAATATTTTTCGATAAAATTGATTTTATATGTATATCTTTCTAATTAATGCATTTAATTTGTATTTAAAAAATATCACAGACCTATTTTCTGAATACTTACAACTTCACAATAAGAATGTATTCTCCTTAATAATGGATATAATATGTTGTATCAATGAGTCAAAAAATTTATAAAAATGAATTATTAATTCTGACGTCTCCTATCGAGTTACTCAAAGGTATTTGAGATTCCGTAAAAATATAGAAGATGGCTTTCAATGTATGTATATCTTTCTAATTAATACGTTTAATTTATATTTAAAAAAATAATAATAACATTGGATAATTTTTATAGCGCCATTTTTGTAAAAAATTTCACCTCAAAGACGCTTTCAGCCGAACATACACGCAACGGTATACTAGCTCAGGTTTACCTATACAGGCAAACCGGAGCATGTGACAAAATTGGTGGGTATCCCTAATTTAACTTTTCATGTTTACCTGTCAGGTATACCGTTTCGTGTATGGCCAGACCCGGCTCTACCCCGAAGAGAAAGAGGTCCAGGTTCGAATTCCGGTAGAATCTAAATATTTTTTCGATAGATAGATTTTTTCTGTATACCTTTCTAGTTGATTAATTTAATTTGTATTAAAAAACTTCATCTAGAGATACCTAAAATAAAAATAAAAATGAGGCATTGATTTGCGTCGACTGACCTCGTTGACCTTGAAGGCGCCCGGCATCTCCCGGTCCGGCATCTGCAGCGCCGCTGCCAGCGCCCTCTTCATGTTCACGGCCCACAGCGGCTCGGCGGCTGGCAGTCCCAGCGCGGGGGGCGCGCGGTGCAGCTTTAGCAGGAAGGGCGCGCTCAGGGCGGCAGCCCCGGCCGGGGGGCGCGCGTAGCTCAGCGTGTCGGCCGGCTCGGGCGCGTGTGTGCCGGCTTGGGACGCGTGCTGGCCAGAACATTATGTGTTAATGCGTGTTTTTTCGGCACCCCGACACCTGCGCGCTAAAGCTAGGCTAAAGCGCGCAGTACGACACAGACAACAGCGCCCAGACAAATACGCGCCGACAATAACGAGCAGAACAAAAGTACAAAATTTAATAATTTGTAAGCGGGTAATATAAATGAGAACATTTATTCTCATGTATTGTATTTTATATCCAAAAAAAATTAAAACATACTCAATAGACAGTTTAAATTTCAACCTAACCTAAAAAAAAAATTTTTTTTTCATCTCATTTAATTTTTTAGATTGATTTAAATAACTGACTTTCATTTTCTGATAATTTTCATCTGAGTATTTTTTTTCATTTAAAACACTTTTAAAAATGAAATGCCTGGGAGTAAATGTCCTCATTTACTTTTGTAGTGTGCGCTATTTTCGGCGCGCAATTGTCTGGACACCATTTTTTCATATGAAAAATGGACAAAATATCCACCTGCGAGCAAAAATTTAGCAACCTTTTAAAAATCATTTGTATTTCTAGTGATGAAGTTTAGTTTTCTTTGCTCCGTCACTTCCACAAGCATTACCAATTAAGTGATAGTAATTACACAACGTAACAGTATTTGTTTACAGTCCACGCATATAAATCCTCAATTATATTACGCCAGTAGTACCAGAAGGCGGCGCACGTGTGTCGCATCACCGCTGGTACATTTTATATTACATTACGTATTTAACAATACGTCTGATTAAGTTAAATATTTGTTTGCGTTAATCGGTTGAAATTTTTTTTTATAATTTTATAGTTTTCGCTACAAAGTAACATAAGCGTTAACATGGCATAAGGAGTTGAGAGCATTGACGTGTTTGTTAGTCATGTTGGTTAAGACACTCGTCTAATGATCCAGCTGTCAGGGGTCAATATTCTTGATCTACATATCTTTACAAGATTCTTAATAATCTGGTCGACATCACACTGATCTCTAAAGTAAAGCTTCTCGCGCAAGTACCATATCAATAAGGAAACATGAATAGATGTCTACCACAGCAATATTGCGTTTTTTAATCTGATTTCTAGGTGTGTAGATTTTATAATAACATGGATAAAACAATAAATGAAATACTTTTTTTTGAAACCATGTTTGTATATATCGGTGCTAAATATGTATTTATAATTATTTTTAAGTTCCTGTATTTAATTATGTTCTTATGTATTATTTTATGCTTTCATGTATTTATTGTGCGGACTATATCTCAATGTAGAAAAATGTAAACAAATAAGTTTCAATAGAAATAAAAATCAACTCCTTTTTCAATACAGCATTAACACTATTGATCTAAGTAGTGTCGCAGTTTGCGGGATTTGGGCGTGCTCTACAATGAAAAATTGTCATTTATTCAACATTACAACAAAATTTGCAACAAGGCGATGAAATCCTTAGGATTTGTGTTAAGGACAGCCAAAAACAACTCTATATATATTTCCGATAGAAAATATAAATTACGATTATTTAATGAAACTCCTTCATTTGAAAAAATTACCCTGGAGAAGAGATGTGAGCGATATAGTATAGTCCTGAGAACGAACGAAACGAAGTGTTCTTTGTAGGTACACATAGAAATAATTATGCTGTTAACTCGCCAATATCGCGGATTAGTAACAAGTTGAATTTCGTTGACATTTTTCATTGCGGGAGCATACCTGAACTGAAGAAATATTTGTACGTATATTATACTCAATTTTAATTTTTTATTATGTTATATTGAAATGTTAATTAAAAATGTACAGTTGCTCACCTTGAGGTCCCCGAGTCGCACGACGAGCGGCAGCCCCTTGGCGGGCACCGTGACGTGCAACACGCCGGCCAGCGCGAACCGCGAGCGCGCGCGCGCCGGCACGACGAAGCCGGTGTCGGCGCGCGCGCTGTACGAGAAGGTGTAGTGGCCGGGTCGCCGGAACAGCGCGGACGGAGACGTCTCGTCTGCCGCGATGCTTGCGAGAGCGCCTAGAATGCAGTCGGTGAACAAATATATCGGGTTGGCTAATAAGTATTTGCACTTTTGTTCAATTATGTACTATAAAATCAAATTTTTAAACAAGGCTTACAACATTTCAATCTATGATTATTGTTCAGGACTTCAACCCATCTTTCAACCAAATTGTCGGTGGCTTTTCTATAAAAATCGGCTGATCTGGTATCGAAATAGTTATCGAACCAATTTCTGAGGTCATCGTCGTTGTTGAATGTAACTACACATTTGATTGGAGAGCGACCGAAAAAAGTCTAACGGAGCCAGGTCGATGTGGCAGAATTTCCCTGTTTCAATTTCAACCTTAATTAAAGGCGAAGGAAGTATGTATTAAAAATGTTCATTTTTCTCAACTTGACACTCCATTATCTTAGCCCAACAATTAAAAAATACTATAAGACACAGGAAAACGGCGACACTGAAGTTTTAGAACAAAAAAAATGCTATCGAATAGTATATCATTTTTTTGTAGTAAAAAAAAATGACATTAAAAAAAAACTTATTAGACGACCCAAGCTTTCCGTGGCGTACTGAATATATTAATTACAATACATTAAATTAGATTATTATACTTAATTATAAATGTGTTTAGGAGTGGTAGGGGCTGAGCCCCCTTGTCTCCGTAATCTGGGGTATGGCGGGTTAGAGGGAAAATTGTCCCCGAAGAATGGGGTGCTTGCTAGGCATTATTTAACTAATTTTATTTTTTACTTTAATTAAATTAAGTTATAATTATTACGTTTTACACATAAACTATGCATAGTCCTACATTATCTTTGTATTTAAAAATATTAAAAAATATTTTAACTTATGGAAGTGATTTTTTGAAAAGGTGCGTTTTTAGAATATTTTTAAATAAAGTCTCTGATGCACTGTTTCTTATGACGGGGGACAAAGAGTTCCACGCTTTTGGGCCGGCCGCCGCCAATGCCTGCCCAATAAACTTAGACTTTTGACAATGGCTGGTCGGTTCTACAACCCTTCCTGCGGCTAAGTAGAGAATTTGTCTACTATTCAAGTTGTCTGGGATACAAAGTTCTTGAAGATGCAGAGGCGCCATGTTATGTGTCGCCTTGTACATCAACCGGCACAATTTAAATGCAACTTTTTCGGGAAATGGAGCCAATGTAGTTGAAGCCAACGAAGCCAACGCAAAATGGATTTTATGTGAGAGAATGCCGAATACGTGACTAATACATGACAAAAATAACATATAAATGCAGAAATTTAAAGCAAGTCATTCTGTAGCTTGTAAACATACATTTGAATCGCATACTAAACATTATAATGTATAAAAAAACACATTTTTAAAGTTAAAATAAAGTAATCTTTGTATAAAAAATATTATCATACAAACAAATCACATTACAAAATAAATATACTCCTACAAAACACAGAACGGAATAATGTCTCCAAATTCTACATATTCAAGTGTAATAATTATTAATGATTGTAATTTGTTATTCTAGTCCAGTGATTCCCAAAGTGGTCTATATCGACCCCCAGGGGTCTATGATAACCTGCAAGGGGTCTACGTCAGCGAAAAAAAAATTTGGGGGTCCACGATAGTGGATCTCAACATACACTGATAATATTTACTTACATTATAATCTTATTAATATAAAGACAAATACATTATTTATAAAAGGACCTAAGAAGTAAAAAATTTATTATATATGTTTATAAAATTGTGTAAGTTGTAGGATGTAGGCATTCGCTTTGTGGTTTAAGTTTTTAACACTAAACTTCACTACAATTAGAAATTTACAAAAGATCAATATCAGGTAAGTAGTGGGTCTACCAAAAACCGAAAAACATGGCAAGGGGTCTACGACACAAAAAAGTTTGGGAACCTCTGTTCTAGTCTACGTGCTCGGGTTGAAATCGGTTTGAATCCGCGCTACGCGGAATCGTCAGTGCGTCCAGTGTCGCTGCGACTGTTTTGACAGCAGTGTTGATTATCGAAAGTTGCTTACTGAATATCTGAAAATAAATATTAGCAATGGAGCGGACAACACGGGCGATTAAACATTGGGAATATTTTGTATCAACAGATGTTACGTCACTCATCACATGGCCGTGAACTTGCGCAGATAACCGCCGGCCGGGAGGTTCGTTCGAATTATAAATATATAATACTGAACGCAATCAGACAATTGATTGTTTATAAGACGACACATGCCACTAAGTCATGACCCATTGAGAGCCCTCATCCGATGTTCAACTATTCGCCAAGTGTCTCTGAACCAACACACTCCGCTCGGATACAAGAACATCTCACTATAGGTGTATCTCAAGAATTTGGCATCCCTCGATAAATGCAGTTTACAGCTCATGCTCATCTTATCGTCGGTAACTAAATCTGGATTTTCATCAATATCTTTTAAATACTAATTAAATGCACTCATCAGAAAGATATATAAAATCAATTTTATCGAAAAATATTGTTATTGCACCACCGGGGTTCGAATCTGGATCTCTCTCCAAACCGGGGAAGGTGCATTATCCAACTATGCCTATGCTACAGCGACGTTAATTTTTAATCTATATATTACACTTTTTCATCTATCGTTCCATTATTGAATTATCGAATCTCGAATACCTTTGTATTTAAAATATCACAGACCTGTGTTCTGAATAATTACAACTTCACAATAAGAATGTGTTCTACAAATAATATATTTTAAGTCTGAATTGTTGCGAATGCGCCATTGATATATCTGAGTACAATAAATGTATTTCTATCGGTAAACGCCGTTTATATCAAGACGTAATCTATTAGAGCACACCCTAAGACAGCCATGTTCACTGCCTCCGACGTCTCATTAACAGGTTTAGCTCATTTTTATAAATAGTGAGAATATTAATCTGACATGTATTCCGTGTACGCGTCTGAATTTTTTTAGTTGGTTCAACCTTCTCTCCTCGCAATAAACGTTGTTTAAATCAGTGGTTCCGTCCTGCTGCAATATCCAGTTATGTTGTAATGTCTAGGTATACTCCAGATTTTGTTTTGAAACTCTTTGATTATTTTTCTAACACCCAACGTTTTTCAATTCGCAAATTTTTGATCAGAATACGGTCTTCTGCAGTGATTTTTGTCATTCTGGGCAACAATTTGAAAATAACAAAATATAAACAATGGGAAAATTAATAATCAAAGATGGCGACCGGAAATTGTCGAAATAAAACGTAATATAGGTGAATAGGTAAGTAAGTAAATTAGTAAACTATTTAAGTTATTGTTGATATAGTTAAACTAATTTTGATGTAATTATATCACATTTTACGAAATGTTCTCACTTTCTTTGGGCCAACCCTGTATAAGTAATTTGTTGTCACTGTATTTTCTGAAAACACATTATTATTTACTATCATTTTACTAAGATATGCTGGTTAGGTTAGGTTAGATTAGGTTTTGGGTTAAATTAGATGCAAGGCACAAAAAGTACGGAACTATAAAAAGCAAAAAAATGAGGCCTATATTCAATAAATGCAGATCGGTAGAAGATGAAAATCACACACAGTAAAGATACTTTAGAATTATGTTAAATGCATAAGGATAACACTTTTATTGATTCAAAATCAGGATCAGCGCAGCATACCCATCTTATGACGATTAAAAAGCTGCAGCTTGAGCTTCTAGATTAAATAATTAAATTATTTACTTAAAACTAAATACATATGTAGGGGACAGCGGTTCTAATTCACCGCCGTTCCCAGCCGGCACCGACATCTGCTTTCAATACCTAGCCGGCGGCAAAGTGCTGCCACCACAGTCTGGCCTGATCGATCACCGATGACACATCTTCCGATCCGTTGCTCCGCTACGGGGCAGGACGCCGACGGGACCGACACCAAGCACCGCCGTCTCGCTCCTCAAACTCTCCGCATTTCTCATTTCTCTGTATTTCATTTCTTCTGTATTCTCTGTTCTATCCTCTGTCACAATAACGACTCTACACCAACCGCGCGTTTCCGAGGGTTTATTACTAAAAAAAATGTTTTGTCGCCGTCAACCAGTAAACATTTAAAAATATATATTATATTTTAATAAGAGGTGTTCGCTTGTAGTAAACATTACCTCATCTATTTGCATTAAGGCCTCGACACGCGCAATAATAGAGATAAAGGTCGATCCTTATCGGTTGGTTCAATATTCTCTTCTTTCCTCCTTGACATATAGTCGTCTCATTCAGATGAGACTATGCTCGTAATGCTAGGTGCACCCCGTGGTAGCCGGATGACCTTGTTCTGGAAGGTATGTAGTTTGTTTACCCCAGGAGGAGGAGGGCTGCGTAGAGGAGTATAGGCCTTATGACGGCCTTGTATAAGAGGAGCTTATTGTCGGTGGCAAGTTTACTATTCCTACTAGCGATGGCAAAATCGTTATTTAAACCGTTATTTTGACTGTGATTATATTCGATTGTAACAAAGATAGATTGATAACTGATTGTGAGAACTGTCACTTTGTATGTATGTATGTGTGTGTGTGTGTCAGGAGAGTAGATGAGTGGTGGGGGTAAACCATTATAAGAGGCCGTCTCTGGGGAAACGGATCTCTTCCATCACAGATCTTCCTGAGTAACTAGTCTGTCACTGAAGTGTTTATTTAATAATTACTGTACATACGTTGTTGTAATGAACTGAATATACTGAATATACCCGAACATACTGAGTTTCACTACAAGGAATCGGGACCCAAAAAATGAGTCCCTGATCGGAGAGCGCCACTTTTTGAACCATTCCTCTATGAGGGTAGCTTGTCTTTGAATACGTCTGATTGCTATGGACTTAGCATCATTTTAGTTTGCTTGCTTGATATCACTGTCTTTCCATATTCTCGTAAGGTGGTTCATAGCAACATTAGCTAGTTGTATGCATCTTCGTATTTCCTGTCCACTTTCACTAGTGTTCGTGATCAGCGCGCCCAAATAAATTGCATCTTAAACTACCACGCATTCTGGTATTTGGAAAGTTTGTCTACTCACCTCTTAATGCAAAGATGACACTAATTCGCCCATTGTTAACGCACACCGTAACATTTAATTACTTATTAGGAGAACACATTCTTATTGTGAAGTTGTAATTATTCAGAACAGACGGTCTGTGATATCGTAAATATGTAGATAATATTTAAAATAAGGCAGATGGCTCTTTCAAATAATGGAACGATTAAATGTATCAATATCAAAAAGGTAACATATAGGTTCGAAAATTTGTCACTGAAAATATTGTCGCTGTAGCATAGTTGGATAATACACCTTCCCCGGTTAGGAAAGAGATCCAGGTTCGAATCCCGGTGGCGCAACAACAGTATATTTTTCGATAAAATTGATTTTATATGTATATCTTTCTAATTATTATATTTAATTTCAGATGGATATAATATAGCAAGTCTAGTAACACAAATGTACGTATTTTATGTTCATAAGGTATGTACACTTTATTTTATAATATCAATGTATTATTTTATAACTTTAAATGTAATAATCAAATTGGAATATTATTAAACCATGATACTAAATCCATTATTAAATAGAGATCGAAAAAAAGGGGCACCAAAAATTCAATTGTATCCTATAATACATTCAACAATCCACCTGTGCCTGATTGAAGTACGATACATTTTTCAGGTCGAAGAATTAATATAAACACAAACCAAAAGCCGAACGCCTAAAATACACGCATTTTTTTTAAAAGAAAGATTGTTTACTCACCCAGAAAAAGAATAACTTGCAGAGTATTCATTATAATCGCCCTGCCGCGCACTTCACACTGTGAGTTTTCTTCCAAATTTCACTTGAATCGAATTATGAATTACAAATATTACATTACAGTCCCGTGATATTAGATTAGCAAATATTTAACGATGCCATTCTCGGTTCAATGGGCCGAAATTTAATTATGAATAATTACCAAAATGCTTTATCAATTGACATGGCTGTTACATGCAACGCGAATATTATACATTTCTAACATACTCAACTGTAATATATCACACAACAACTCTTGTCAAATAAAACACCGTTCGTCGTTTATAGCTGTTGATGAGAGGGACTTCATCTCTCAAAACCGCAGTCATGACAAGTGTATAACTCGGTCGTGTGTGCTGTACAAAGTTTTGTTAATTTAAAAAATGCGTGTAACGCTTGCCCACTATGAAAGTGAAACTTCTTTTGGCTTCAAAATATGAAAAGGTTATTATTACTCAGATAAAATACAATTCGCTAACAAAAGATTGATTAACCCTTCCATAGCCATGTGGTAACGTAGGTCTACCGCTATGTAAGATCGATACCTGCCACCGTTTGAATGCTCTTTATATTATCATATTTATAGTAAAAGTATGATAACAGGTATTTAACCGCCATTGAAATTAGTAAAGGCATTTTTTCTCACTCAAAATGCTAAAAAATTACACATTCTCCGCGGTAACACAGGTTGACAATATGGCAGCAAAATTGAATTTTCTATCACGGTATGCTGAGGGTTAACAATAATATTATTTTCCTTTATTCAGATTTATCCATTTCTTCACAATTTTAAATTATTAGCATACGATATGACTTAATTAACTTTTAACTAAATAAATTGTCGTTTCCGATTTCTGGAGTTGATACAATCGGGTAATTATTAATTGTTAAATTTAATTAATTTTTTTAACTTTTTAGGTAAAGATATAAAAAAACACGGTGGGTTAATGGCAAATTAAAAAAATACGTTCTATAGATAATGTTAAAAAGAGATACTTATGAAAATATTAATGTGCTGAATGAGACAGAAATACTTTCAGCACATGGGTACCAATTCCAATTCAATTCCTTCGAGTCTACGTTACTCTGAGTACTCTACGTGCGGCTAGACCGCCAAATCTACTGCTACAAGTGCATCAGCGCTAATCGCTTTGACACTTTTACTAACTACCTTATTGTAATAAACATCATAAGTGTGTTTTATATTAATACATGAATTGGAAGGGTAAAAAATTCTGATAAAAAACCCTCCACATGGGTACCGTTATGTGTGTCCCCTATATATTCCCAAACACAAGATTCTGTGTATTCGATGGAGAAGTCTAAAGGCAAAACGTGACAAGCGCCGTCGGATACTCAAGTAATATATTCCCATAGAAATATCAGCTTATTTTGATTTCACTATTTAAGAATTAAAGAAATGAATTAAAAATATTTCACAACGTTACAAAGCAGTCTTAAGCTGAGGTAAAACGTTTTTGTATTTTTAATTAACCAAAATGATATAATTTTCGTTTCAAATCCGTGTGACGATGACCTTGAATAATGAACTTGAAATAACAACACCGTGGCTTCACATCAAAAATAAAATAACCTAAATGCATCAAATTAACTGGTGAAGCTCGGTATGGTGGCAAATGTGCCAGAAATGAGGAGTAGAGTATTTATGCTGTGAACCTATCAAATTAATGAAGCAACAGGAACAGTAATACGATAGAGACAAAACATGAATGAAAATCAATAGTTGAAGATTGGCTCCGGCAGTCTGGCTGTTCAGAAATTCGCGAATTCCGAAAGAAAATGAAGGTTTAATAGGCTCAATGCTTTTAAAAGTGGACAAGGACAATAAGTTGTAATAACGCTGGCGCGTTGACTGAATGGCTGAAAAGAGTCTGACAAAAATTTAATGAAAAATTTAAAAATCCAGTTTGTGAATGAAACACCATATCTGTTTAAATAAAATTTTGTAAGGAAAATTAGACATTGATTCTTTATCACTTTTTGTCGCCGTCTGCTTAGTTTAATATAAATTTATTCAGTGATTAACATTAATGTCTAAATTTATCTAATGTAATAAAAGCGAGTATCTTGTAAATTAGACAAATGTTCTTTATAAAATGCTACTCTTGACTCACTGGTGTGATTGCGATTGGTATTCGACAATAACAGTGATTTAAAACTGTGACTGATCACAATATCATTATCACGATACCACAATACACGAAATAAAAAAAAGCATAATTTTGAGCGTATTTATTTATTATATTACATATTCCAACATAAATAATGAATATAAATCTAATATAATATCATCACAAAGATAATTAAAATGCTTTAAAAAATGTAAATTTATTTTTCGGGTCAAATCTCGGCAAATGTGCGTAAAACGTTTCGGCAGAATCTACTAGCTGATCGAATAACAAAAAATCTGGTAGATGGCGCTGATTCAAGTGATAATCGATTTAAACAGCGGCGTCAGAAAATCAATAGAACTTTTGAGAAAAAAAATTTGAATCACGAATCACGATATTCCCATATATTCAATCACTGACAGTGAGTGCGACTCAAAAATATCAGTGATTGACTCACGGTTGGTGATTTTGAGCTTATCACTACTTTACAGTATAAAATGATCGAACATAATATGTTTTAGGTGAATTTCGCTAATAGGTACTGCATAGGGTCTTACGGTGCAATTTTTGGGAAATATGAATGCAATTTCTTTAAACACGACCTGCAGACCCAAAAACCACCCTCCGTTAAAAATTAATTATCTAAGTTTATTGGGATTCAAATCAAACTTTTCCTAAAAATATTTCGACTTAGTTCGTTAGTCAGCCTGACTTTGTTTAAAAATGGCGCCTGATCAAAAATTTAAAACATTTGTAATTCAATTAATAGTAAAAAAAACATCATTTTAGTCACAGATGAAATCTGCCTGATGATGAGCCCCGCGACTAGTGCCGGAAGGATTATATTTTTTGTATAATGTAAATTTTTTGACTATTTTTTTTCGAAAATCAATTACCGCGCCTCCTGTACAACGTTAAATACTAGGAGATATTGGAAATTAGGAGTTCGCATCGAGTACAGTATAGAACAAGAGGTAGAATAGCTTCTAACCGACTCAACCAGAGCTCCAGATTATAATTTATGGCACAGCTTTTCAATACAAAAGGCATTAGGTCTGAAATTCCTCATTCTGATCGCCGAGCTGATTGCTTTATGGCTAAAGCCTTTCAAAAGATCCACATGGAGAGAATAAATCATTATATCGACGTTTATAAAGAGAATGAGTTTAAATAATAAAAGTAGCAGAGAAAAGAGTGCTGGATTGGAACACGAGTAATATCAAAAAGGAAATGAAAAGAGTCTAAAAATATGAATGGGTTTTGTATGTAGAAGTAATTGTTGATATGGATATCTTAAAATCGCGTATCTCCCTCGAGTGTAGGATTTTTAATCGTGTTATTTGTTAAATACACTAAAAGTTTTAATAAATATTATTTTAACTCCTATTAAATCATCACAATTTAACAAAAATGAGCTATTTAATTAACATAGATTTACTTAAAACGCAACTTCAAGATCAATAATTCGAGCCAGAACTTGGAAGATTTTAATCAACTCTTCAATTATTGATTGACTGTATCATGATGTCTCGGAATATTCGGATTTATGTAACTTCATTTAACTGGATGTGAGATAACAATAAAACTGCAGAAAAGTATATTATCATCCGATGGTTATGAAAGCCTACGCGTCTGCGATTGGTACGAAGGTATCGGCCACCAAAGAAGAAGATTGAAGGAGTTTCAGCCGTCAAAAAGCCCCGGTACGCGGAACGGACGCAATTCCCTCGCTGAGAAGCCGGTTCTAGAAGCGGTTCTAGAAGCCAATTCTAGAAGCCGACGGCCGCTAGCGACGCAGGGAATATGACGGAAGCGACACTTTTGAACTATTTATTTCCGACACTGTTGTTAGAGAATAGAATAATAATAATTCGGTACACTGTTGGAGAATTCTCCGTACTCGAAGGCGGGTGGTACTGGACTAAGAGTGCGGAGCTGATAAGAGAGCGGGGCCAGCGGAGATCAGCGCAGTGGAGGCGCATCAATCTATTTAATTATAATTTATAAACATAAACTTTGCACATAGATAGATAATCCATTTGTTTTAAAAAGTATTTATTTATTGATTTTGCTTAGATTTTTTTTTGTAGCGCCTTTTTGTCTTTTTTTCTGAAAACTTGGTTTGATTATAATTGCGGAACCGAGTTCATCTTCGACGTTAAGTAAAATGATGATAGTTGATGAAGTATAGTATTCTGTTACGGTGGAAATATGGGAATTCTGCTTAAGATGACATACTTTTTTTTGAAAAGAGAAATTACATGTACTATTTATTAAGTTTTATGAAAAAAATATGTCTACATTTTTTTTTAAAGTGTAATTATAAAAAAAAAAAAAAAACATTTTGGATATTTTTAAGATGACATACTATTTATATTTGCGTAATTTGCAAATAAATGTTTTTGTTTTGGATGGCCTGTCAGCACATAATGTGTGATACCACCCACCTTGCAGATGATCGACAGTTAACCCAATGTCCTCCCGGTTTTGATTTGCTATACAAATCATTGCAATAAATGCACGGTGGATCATATCTTCACTGGAAACAGAATCACAATCAGAATTTAGGGGATCTTCAAGTATGACTCTCTTAACCCTTCCCAAACCGTGCAGTAACACATGTCTACCATGCCAATTGAACCAATAATATTTTGGTAATTACACGCTAGGTAAAATTAATATTTTATTTAACCCTAAGGAAATCATTTGCGCTTAGAAATGGCTAGTGAAAAACCAATTTTGAAAAGAGAATCCTTCAAAAATAATCAAATAAATTCAATTCGTTTTTAAATTAATACGTCGGCAAAAATACCATTTGTGGTATGATAGAAAGCGATCATAGTTTAATTTTACAGTGAAAAGAATAACACACAAACATACGGATATATCTTTCTCACTAATTGAATGAAGAGAGAAGAAGAAAGGTCGCATTATATAGAACTTGATGAATGCTTCAAATTACATATATTATTATATTTAATCATTTTTTTCATATTTAATAGTAAATATTTAGACAATAATCATTTAAGCTAATAAAAACATTTTTCTCATTTAGAATGATAAAAAACTAAATTTTCTTACGGTAACACGAGTTAACAGCGTGGCTGCGTACGAGTATTTTATATCACGGTATGGTAAAGGTTAACAATTATTTTTCGTAAACTTTTTCTAATATTTTTTCTATCTTTTTTCAATTGAGCCTGTTCTATTATAGAGTGCTAGTTAGAACTTGCAAACCTGATATTTTTCTAAGATTTTTTGCACAATCTGTTGATACTCTTAACGGTGCTTTTGGTGTTGGTGAGAGTTCGTGCAATATTTCTAGAGGGCCTGACGCAGTTTCATTATCTCGAGAAGTGATAGCTACTGATAATGATGAATACTTGGGTGAGATGACATATTGTGTCATCTTAGACCGTGTGAAATAAAATTAAGATTATGTTCGCGCAAAAATCTTAACACGAACCATACATCTTCACCACGATCCAAGAATTATATTCACCAAAGTTAAAAATTTAATAAAACACTAAGAATCACGTACGCGATGTACGATATTCACCCAAAAGTGATAAACTAAAATAAATATTTGCAGAGCGATTTAGCCAAACGTCCAACCGACACGAAGAATTGGCGCGCACTATCCGCCGTGTATGTTTGTACCACTAGTGCCATCTGTGCTATATTTCATGTATATAAACTATATTTAAAAATTCTCACCGTAGTGTTTTAAAAGATGATACTACATCTTATCGGGTATGTCATCTTAAGCAGAACCTATTATATTTATACGTCTACAAAACAAAAGTAGCAAAGACGTATAATTACGTAATTTTGTTTTAAGAGCACTTACCTAACAATAAACTTTTGTTTCAACGTATATCATTCCTTTGTGATTAATTGTCTTTTACATTTTACATTATCGCTTTAACTCGCTCACTTTTCGATCTTGCAGAGACGTGACACAACCAAAAATGACTGCGGATATCTTCATAATAGCATTTAGTCAGTTGTGGCGTATTTTGACAACCCCCGTACATAGATTTGATACCCATCGACCATTGTCTCATTGTCTGCTGCATGAACATAAAGATTAAACCGATACCTTTTCCCGCAAACTTCATCTGTAAGTATTTTAAATCAATCGCATGCGTTACGCGGAATTTCGATACGAGTAGGTGTTGAGCTAAAAAAAACTTGTTAGATAAACAAACAAAAGACGCTATAGATTAATAAAAATGTACAACAATTTATATATTTAACAGAATTTACGGGTAATTTTGAAAATACCAACTAGCAACAAACTCGGGCTGATGTTTCCTCCACGAGCCGCCATCGTCCAGTGGGCAATTGAAGAACCTATTGGTTCACAAAGCGCACAGCTGGAGACAAGACAAGGTCTGGCCAGTCTGGATTGCACATTGAAATGTACCCACAATAGCGGTGTATTATAATTCTAATAATTATAATCTGAGTGAGCGGTTCTCTGTGCTGCCCTGGCGAAAGAACACTAATTGTTTATTAGTGGTTTTCTTATATTTTTAAGTAAAAATAATAATAATCTTCTAGTTCTTTAAACTTCAGTTGGTTCAATCTTCTCCCTATAAAATCCAAAAGGCAAAGACTAAATTAATGACTGCGTTCTGAGATTTACTTACTCAGTAAAACTGCGAGTCTTAGCAGAATAGCAGAATTAAATTTTTAATACAATGATGTCCTCATACGGGTTCGTACCGATTCACGCAAACCGGTTGCTAAAATTGGAAACATCTCACAGATCCGTTTGTTGCTGAATAGTTATAGCAAAATCAAGTATTAAGATACTAGATATGTTTAATAACATTCCGAATTGCTACACTAATAATTCATAATAATGTTAAACATGAAGAATTTACAACTGACGTTAATTTTTTGATATCATTCTCAAGACCCTTAAAACGATATGATAAATAGATGAAAATAATAACAAAAAAATGCATTTAGTATATGCGCAGACAGGGGTGTACGAGCGATTACCAAAATTAGTTTAGCCGGGTTGATAAAAAATATTTGGGACATCACTGTTGGAATATTTTACTTTTGATAAAAGATATGATCCGAAATGTCGGGACCTCCGCCGTACGCCCAGATACCGAACGTCTCCCGAATAGTCATGCCTATAAAAATAATCATTCATTATTATTATTTACATTATGAATGAAAATTTTAATTCGTAGAAAATATTGACTTATTTTGTAATAAAATACTTAGTGAAATAATCTTATCTCAGGAGCCAAAGGTCGAAGGTCGGCGATTGTTTCAGTTAACTGCCGCGGCTTACGGAGATGGAATATTGTATCTGTCGTGAATTGAAGGCGACGGCCACAGACAGACCTGTCAAAGGTTTATCTGAAAGAAATGTTTAACGCTTTCTTTAATGCGTGCACGACCTTTCGCATTTATAATATCATACTGGAAAACAGACTGAAAAGCAGAAGACAGCGGTGGGTGTATTCCCACCAGGGCCGGATTACGCTCGCGCATTTCGAGCATTCGCCCGGGGCCCGGCAGACAAACTGAACAATTCGTGACATAGATTTTTAAAGTTTTTAATAAAATTGTAATCGGATTGATTAACATCACTGCCGGGCTGTAACTCGTTTCGTTTAGAATAACGAAATATGCCTCACAATAAACAGAGATGAGACTAAAACAAAATATTAAGGAGAACGCATTCTTATTGTGAAGTTGTAATTATTCAGAACATAGAACGTATTTTAAATATGAATTAAATATATTAATTTGAAAGATATACATATAAAATCAATTTTATCGAAAAATATTGTTGTTGCGCCACCGGGATTGGAACCTAGATATTACTGGATCCAACTATATTGTCGCTGTAGCATAGTTGGATAATGCACCTTCCCCGGTTAGGAAAGAGATCCAGGTTCGAATCCCGGTAGCGCAAAAATAATATTTTTCGACAAAATTGATTTTATATGTATATATTTATAATGAATACATTAAATTACTATTTTTAAAAAAATATAATTAATCTGAATTAACAAAAATCGGTAATTGCATAGTCGTAAATATCTAGTTAATACGTAAATTATATCTTTTTAATGATAAGACTCACTGGATTGGACGTATTTGAGTTAATTTTTGTAAATAAACACAGCGATCCGTGGATCTGACATAAGTATCGAACAGGTAAAAGTCGTTCGCTCGTTTTAGGTAAAAACCTCGATAAGCACGCAGATTCTTAAAATTACTAGACTGCAGTGGCAGTGGCAGTGGCAGTTGCAGTTGCAGTTGCAGTGGCAGTTGCAGTGGCAGTTGCAGTGGCAGTGGCAGTGGCAGTTGCAGTTGCAGTGGCAGTGGCAGTGGCAGTTGCAGTTGCAGTGGCAGTTGCAGTTGCAGTTGCAGTGGCAGTTGCAGTGGCAGTTGCAGTTGCAGTGGCAGTTGCAGTTGCAGTGGCAGTTGCAGTGGCAGTTGCAGTGGCAGTTGCAGTGGCAGTTGCAGTTGCAGTTGCAGTGGCAGTTGCAGTAGCAGTTGCAGTTGCAGTGGCAGTTGCAGTGGCAGTTGCAGTGGCAGTTGCAGTTGCAGTGGCAGTTGCAGTGGCAGTGGCAGTGGCAGTTGCAGTTGCAGTGGCAGTTGCAGTGGCAGTTGCAGTTGCAGTTGCAGTTGCAGTGGCAGTTGCAGTTGCAGTTGCAGTGGCAGTGGCAGTTGCAGTTGCAGTGGCAGTTGCAGTTGCAGTTGCAGTTGCAGTGGCAGTTGCAGTTGCAGTGGCAGTTGCAGTTGCAGTGGCAGAAATTATAAGCCGCCGGGAAATTATTATCAAATTATAATTTCCTGGCATCTTAAAATTTCCTGACATCTTAAAATTTCCCGGCATCTTAAAATTTCCTGGCATCTTATAATTTCCCAGCTTCTTATAATTTCCTGGCATCTTAAAATTTCCCGGCATCTTAAAATTTCCCGGCATCTTAAAATTTCCTGGCATCTTATAATTTCCCAGCTTCTTATAATTTCCTGGCATCTAATAATTTCCCGGCTTCTTATAATTTCCTGGCATCTAATAATTTCCTGGCATCTTATAATTTCCCAGCTTCTTATAATTTCCTGGCATCTTAAAATTTCCTGGCATCTTATAATTTCCTGGCATCTAATAATTTCCTGGCATCTTATAATTTCCCAGCTTCTTATAATTTCCTGGCATCTTATAATTTCCCAGCTTCTTATAATTTCCTGGCATCTTAAAATTTCCTGGCATCTTAAAATTTCCTGGCATCTTATAATTTCCTGGCATCTTAAAATTTCCTGGCATCTTATAATTTCCCAGCTTCTTATAATTTCCTGGCATCTTAAAATTTCCTGGCATCTTATAATTTCCCAGCTTCTTATAATTTCCTGGCATCTTATAATTTCCCAGCTTCTTATAAGATGCCGGGAAATTTTAAGTTGCCGGGAAATTTTAAGATGCCAGGAAATTATAAGAAGCTGGGAAATTATAAGATGCCAGGAAATTATTAGATGCCAGGAAATTATAAGAAGCCAGGAAATTATTAGATGCCAGGAAATTATAAGAAGCTGGGAAATTATAAGATGCCAGGAAATTATTAGATGCCAGGAAATTATAAGATGCCGGGAAATTTTAAGATGCCAGGAAATTATAAGAAGCTGGGAAATTATAAGATGCCAGGAAATTATAAGAATCTGGGAAATTTTAAGATGCCAGGAAATTATAAGAAGCTGGGAAATTATAAGATGCCAGGAAATTTTAAGATGCCGGGAAATTTTAAGATGCCAGGAAATTATAAGAAGCTGGGAAATTATAAGATGCCAGGAAATTATAATTTAATAATATTTCCCGGCGGCTTATAATTTCTGCAACTGCAACTGCAACCGCAACTGCCACTGCAACTGCAACTGCAACTGCAACTGCCACTGCAACTGCAACTGCCACTGCAACTGCAACTGCAACTGCAACTGCCACTGCCACTGCAACTGCCACTGCAACTGCAACTGCCACTGCAACTGCCACTGCAACTGCCACTGCAACTGCAACTGCCACTGCAACTGCCACTGCAACTGCCACTGCAACTGCAACTGCCACTGCAACTGCAACTGCCACTGCAACTGCAACTGCCACTGCCACTGCAACTGCCACTGCAACTGCAACTGCCACTGCAACTGCAACTGCCACTGCAACTGCCACTGCAACTGCAACTGCAACTGCCACTGCAACTGCAACTGCCACTGCAACTGCAACTGCCACTGCAACTGCCACTGCAACTGCAACTGCCACTGCAACTGCAACTGCCACTGCAACTGCCACTGCAACTGCAACTGCCACTGCAACTGCAACTGCAACTGCAACTGCGATTTAAACGATGATGATGATGATGATTTTTATCGTGTAAATAATAATATAAATAGCGCTTTTAAAGATTTAAGTTAAAAAAACAAATGGCCATGAAAAAAAACATCGCGGAAAAATTTCAATTTGATAATTGTCTTTTTAATCCTTAGGAAATTTCAAAAATTTTAAATCACATCTCGTGCGCTCTGTATTATAACATTAATTCAATTAAAAATATTTAATGTAAATCGAGTATCCAATGTAAAAATTGGTTGTCTGTAAAGTCGGTTTACGGACGATAGTTTAACGTGTCAATGTCATAAGAAAACATTGATGAAATGATTGCATACTTTTATGAATAAAATGGAATAATTTTTATTGAATTATCATTATTTTGTATGGATACGAAGAAGGAGTGAAATGAAATCTACAATTTTTTTATTGATATATTTTTTGATATATTTTATTCGCACTCATTAATTCAAATATGTTTATTACTTTGATGAACAGTTTATTTACAAGTAACAATGTGCTTTTAGCAATTTATTTACAACTTTTTTACGCAGCTGTGCGTAGTCTGCTCTTTTGTCGTCTTTCGGTATTCAATTTCATCGCAGCTGTAGCTTGTGCAGAAGTTCTGGATGCTGCAATACGCTGCCTGTACTCACGTTGTCTCTGCGCGTTCGATTTTGGAGCAGCGATTGTTGGCCCAGCGAATGGCAGACGTGGATGCGGTAGCATCTTGCACCTCCATGGGTACATTACTCCTTGACGATAGTGGGAGATCCGTGAGATTCACAGGTTCGTCAGGTTGGTCTGCCATGGTGTGACTTTAGGCGGTTCTGCGAAAGAAATCGTTGATAATTTTTTGTTAAAAGTATATTTGTTATACGTTAATCAGATTTTTAATATGCAAGAATTAATTACCTTTATTGCCGCAATTGTTGTTGTAATATAAACAATGAAAACCACATTGACATTTCACTTCACTTTATAAACAGTTGTAAACAGATCACGTGTAGGTACTGTAGGTGTATAAGTTGTGTGCTGCCGCTGTCTCTTTTCTACTCAGACGCATTGACCAATCGAGTGGAAGAGAGATAGATGCGGCACAATCCGAACGGTAGGCCGATCGTGCCTCTCTATCGCTTATCCGCGCTCTCGCTCGCACGCTTGCCTTCGGCGTAACGCGACAAACGGGACAATGAGTCATGTTTTTTCGTGCGTGCAGCGGGCGTTCATCGATTTATAAGACGTTGTCACGTCAAAAACACGTTATTACACACAAAAATAAAAATATACATTTCATTCATGAGCGAGTCAACGAGCACCAACTATCGTCGATTTATCAGTGGTGTCGGACGCCTGTTTCTTTTGCGCGCTAAATGAATTAATAAATTAATATGGAAAGATTCAATGCATCCAAGATATAAAAAGAAAAATGTGTATAATATTTATGTCGGTAGTTTAAATTGTTTTCTGCCGGTACCCAAAGAGACACACCACAATTTTTCTATGTAAAAAAAAGTGTATCTTGTACGATCTAGGATCTCAAATAATATATTGGCATAGGTAGAGAAAAAATTTCATAACAGTCTGCAGATCAATTTAAAAGAGGATAGAGTATGTTTAAAATGTTTATTCAAAATGAAATCAATTTCATTTTAATTATAAGAACAAAAGTTCAATATTCAAATAAACAATACCTAATGGGCTATATATACATGAGAGTCGTGGAGGTTGTTGTCAGCAAAAATATCATAGTTTGAAGTTAGTGAAAATGCTAAAACATTGCAAAATAAGATTATTTACAGACGATGCACTTATACACATCACAGGAGGCAATTATGAGACTAATGTATCAATTGTGTCACTGATTGGTCTACATGCAGCAGAGTGGAACAGACGCCTGACCATATTTTGTAGAGTTGTGAGATACACAGAGATGCACGTGAACGTATGATTGGTGGTTTGACTGGACTTAGACACCGCCCGCCCAGGAATGCAGACCTAATTAGTAATGGAACAAGTCGTGTTTTATATAAGGAATATATTCTGGTATGGGTGACACGTAGGAGGTCCTTAGGTAGGTAGTTAGGCCGGCCTGCGTGGGTAGGTATCTCTACCTACGCGCCTACCTCTCACTCTCCATACCTCGTGTTTTGTAACTCCGTTAGTCTGTCCGTGTAAGTGTGACTCGATTCATTTTGTGTCTCGTCCACTGTCCCTCTTTTGAGAGTATTTTTGATGAATGGCTCCCTGAGTGTCTGCCTTGAACTACTGTACCTTAATTTTCCATCTACAATATGTAAAACTATGTATTCTATAGATTTATGTTATATGTTTTGTTTATGAATAAAAACAGCACTTAAGAGACGCTGGAGGGTCTAAATTTTAAATTTTGCTAAAATTTCTAATAACTACATTTAATTTCTTTTCGTTTTATACACTGCATAAACTTGAATACGGTATTGAATTAAAGTTGCGTATTTTTATTAACTTTGATGAGTGGGACCGACAAGGAAGCCCTAGCTTCTAAACCGGTCCCGGGACAGGGTCCCCCCCCTCCAGCTGTCTTTTATTATTAATTGTGTCACTGAATTTCAAAATCCGCTATAACACTTTTTTAACAAATTTGAGATATATATCGTTAGATTCGGAATGAATTATTTTATTTAAAAATGTATGTTTCATTTTCAAAATACGCTTTGTTAGCTAACAATATTAAGTAGATGAGCAAAACCCAGTGTAACCCAATGTGAAATTCAAAACCTGCCAATACATATTTAGGTTGAAATTAATACAATAATTAACGTAAATACATAATAATTTAATTTTAGTTGAAAGTTAATAAATTTTCTAAAAAAGTAATAATGCCCGTCATTAAAGTGTGGCGGTTTTGCTTGATTTTTTTTTAAATTATGAAAACGTGTTATAGCGGGTATTGAAAGTCAGCGACTCAATTAAATCGTAACAAACAATATGACTGAAAAAGATCAAACTAAAATTAAACGTAAACAAAATTAAATACATGAACATTGGAAATAAAATAATACCAATTGTGTCAGCAATTATCATAGATGGTGAAAGTCTGCAGGTGGAAGTGACTGAAATTAAATATTAGGCAAGATTCTAAATTGAATTTTTCGCAAAATACACAACAAATGACAACAAAGATAGCTAAAAAAATCTCACTTCTGGAATGTTTTAAAAGATTTATTAATACCGTATCTTGTAAAATAGAATACAACTCTATTATTATTTCTCATATAATAAACACAACAGTTTATTTTCGGCTAATAAAGAAGAAATGCAAAAATTATCGGTAGTGCAAAATAAAGCTTTGAGAAAAAATAGATATACCCGGATTAGTACAATGCTGAGGGACTTTAATAGTTGACTTTTAAATAGAAAATATATTTCAAGTATATAGTGTTAATTTTTAAAATGCTCGCTAAAAAAATATCAGCAGAATTTACACGAAAAATTGATGCAAATCAACATGAACACGAACATCATACAAGAGGAAGAGATGGAATGAGACTACTATTTAGGAAGAAGGCTAAACCAAATCGGTGATGTATAGTGCGATGAAAACTTTCAATGAAATTCCAGATGATATATGGAGGAAAAATAATGTAGATTCAAAATTAAACTAAGTAAATATGTGCAAGATAATTTATAGTAAAAAGGGAAATATTGATATTAATTATCTAATACCATATATGTATGCACTAGATTAAGAATTTGTGTTTGTATTGTGTTTCAGTACTGTATGGTTTTATTACATTAATAAATGTGTTTTAAAAAAAAGTATTGTTTAATTATAATGTAGAATGGCCTAAATTTCCTTTGACCCGAGCCCTCATAACTTTCTGGGCGGCCCTGGTGATTCTAAATGTGTTATTGTGAAATCTGACATCTTCCATCACTTAAAATTAATTAATAGATTGAAATATTTCATCAAAATAATGTAGTTTTTGAGCAGAGTTGAACAAGTACAAAATTTATAGAAAAATTTAATTTTTAGATATTGCGTATGTCATTGATAGCTAAGTCCTGGTGTTGCACACAGAGACTATTACCACGATGTGAATTTGTTACTTATTTTTATGACACACAGACACTACTACATATTATAAGTTGAAATTGTTGCTTATTTATTGATTAATAATTTTATAAATTATTATTTACTTTACGTGGCGTGCCGTGGGATTGGGAATACAATAAACCTTTGCCCACCCGTCGGTACGCCGCCTATGTTATTTGAATCTAGTTTTATTTAGTGCCGTGGACACAGTAGAAATAAACAAATGTCGTAGTCCACAGCACCCATACAAATTATCCCGCCAGTGTTCACATTTTTCTAAACGGCCTTTTCAGGGCAGTGAGAATGGGCCCTCCGCTCAACTCACTTAACGACCATTTTTCAGAACAACGAAATTACCGAAAAACTAGAATAACTCAAAAAGGTACACTGGCCGGATAATTCTTATTACGAGATATTTAGCCTATATTTATATTTATTTGTCTCCGGGAAACGGTTTCTGCCGCCTGTCAGCCCGCGACCAAAAAATGAAGCAATGTTGCGCTGTTCGGCCAGCAGGCGGCGGCGACCACCACTTAGGGCGCGGTCAGGCTTGTAAACGCGCCCTGATTGGCTCGGTGGGGGATTTTGAGGTGGCGGGCGCTGCTAACGGTGCACGTCTACCGAACTTGAATAAATACAAGGCCGCCGCAGTATGGAGCTGACTTTCGTCAAACGACTCGTCTCATACACATCTTCATACTGCGGTGTGCTGAATACACCTTTAGCAAGTGTTTTTCATTTCGCATCCCGCCTCATCCTTCGGAACCTCGCCGTCCAGCAGCCTTCAGGCCCTATCCCTCGGTCCGGTACCGACTTTCGAGTCTGTGACTGCCGACGGTTTGGAGCGAGTGTGAAGATCTCGACTTCAGTCGGGTGAATCCGCTCGTGGCCTAGCGAAGCGACTTGAGGCGACCTCTTTTTGTTTGGTTGGCAACACCTGGTTTTCTATTAGTTTAGCTCGACTATGCTCTTCCAAATAATGCAAATAATACGAAAAACCTGCGTAATCTGGTCTGCAACTCGCCGGTCTGCACTCCGCTGTCTTTCCTCGGTGGTCTTCAGCGAATTTCCCGATACCGATCCCTATACTAGGCCACCCTCCAAAATTTGTTCAAACCTAGTAAAACCAAGAAAAACATTACACGATCTGTATTTCGTGTATATGTATACGTCATCGATACACTGTACCTACATATATGTAAAATATTCCAATTTATTTTTTTGGTTTAAGAGTAATTTACCCTTTTAAAAAAGAAAACAGTCTTCTATCGAGGGAAACAGCTGTATGTACTGCAGGAATATGAACTGGAAACAGACCAATTAAATAAAAATCGAAATTGTAATAAAAATGTATTGATATATTATTTCTGCAGACACAGACTAGAAATATACGCACTTGAACAGATCAGGTATAAAAAAAATTATAAAATTACATTTCACCAGTTGGGCATTATTATATTTTTATTATTATCTGAAAATAAAACTCTTTGACCAAAATTAATTTAATTTTATAAAAAACCCCAATTCTCTACTATTGTAGGCACAGTATCACAGGTGTTTGAGAATTCCTGAACCTACAACCCTTGAACACTGCTGAAATCAAGAAGAGGATATTCATTGACTGGGACATGTTTGGTGAATATTTGCGAGATGATGAAATCAAGTGTACCTATCTTACCCTCCAGTAGGAATCTCGGACATCTCGCAACGACTATCACAAGTTGGCGGAAATATGGGACATGTCATATCAGTTTTGTGACAGTGATATACACCAGACACCATGGTAGAAGAAGAAAAAATAACTCGTAGTAGATTCGCATGATTTAGATCATCACATATGAGATCAGATCAAATATGTATAATGTATTTAGTGTGAAGATTCTAAAACTTCTCTGTCTCCCTTATTATTGAGGACCTTGACTCTCATAACTAAAGCAAGATCGTGACCCGTGACAACATTCCAAAAATATGACAATAAATAATAATACAGTCTATCAACTAACTAACTACAGTAAAACCGCGATATAACGAAACCCGATATAGCGAAAAATGACGTATATCGAAAAAAAAATCGAAATTTAGTCCCTAAAACCAATTTTTCATACAAAAATGCATTTATATAACGAAATCCCGTTAATATTTATAACAAAATCATTTTTGTCCCGTACGAAAAAATGCCAATACATTTACGTAAATTTATAACGAAATAAAAAAATGTTAAAAGATGAAAATATTATTTCGCACTTACAAAGCCGCGCCGCTGCATCTGCCGTATGCGAACGGTTTAATGCCCTTTTCGGCGGTGCGCGGCGGTCTGCCGACAAGGTAGTAAAACAATTCAAACTTCTTCTTGGGTTCATAGTATCATATTTTGAAGTGGTTGCCGCCGTTACCGGTAAGTACCTTCGTAATTTATATACGACTCATTTTATAAAAATGCTGCGATTCAACTGTCAAATTTTTATTTTTGAATTATTTTTTATGTTTCATGCCCAAAACTATGTTTGAAGCGGCTCTACATTTAAACACAATTAAAATATTGTTTTGTGTTTGCAATATTCTGGAATTTACAAAAATATCTTCCAATTGGTGTTGAATAGGTTCTGTTCTTAATTTAATTCCTTTGATTATCCATTTGCTTATCCGTTTTAATAACAAAACTACTAAAAATATGTAAGTATTCAGTTCCCTATGGCCTTCTTCCTCCTTTGTTTGCAGGATTTGCGATCTTTTTGAAGCCGCGCAACATTTTTTTGCGACGGCGCGTAACATATAGTAGTAGGATTTTTTTATTTATTTCGTTATATGTGGGAATTCGTTATTACGAATTTTTATTTTTGGGTCCCTTGGATTTCGTTAGATCGCGGTTTTACTGTACCAACTAACCTAACTGAATAAGGTTAGTTTAGTAATAAAAATTAAGATAGGAGAGTATTAAAAACATAGATAAATTATTATTAAAAATTAACTTGCATAATTCTCAAAACACTATAGTTTCACAGCTGTTGAAATGTACATATAAACAGCCGAGCCCAACTGGTTAATTTACATAGACAATATAAAACTTTAAATAAAATTAATACAGGAATATTTCAACAAATTTATTTACTAACTTAAAATAAAGAGGATACTAAAAAGTGATTTAATGACAAACATACTTCCAGACTACACTACCACTTCAAATGCAATGTCAAAATGAAGACACCGTTTAAGTCTTTGTTAAAAATGTATTATAATTATTATTACTTTATGAAATCCAACTGAACTTTGATAATAATAAATCTTGTATCATTAGTTTTCTTCAAGGCCTCTGACGTATTTATTACAAATGAAAATATGAATACAGACTCTTCTATGTAAAGTTTTTTCGGGATATTCTACCATTTGTTTCCGACCTTTCTGGCCGACGTGCAAGCCAATTCTTTACATAACTCCAACACTTACACATCGCATCAGCCTTGATGATGGACCCTACAATGAAATCCGAAACGTCAACCAGAGAGATTGGAGACACACGGCAGAATAGCTTAGAAAACTGGAAGATTATGAACAATGGTTTGTTTTAAACCGCCAAAGATTTATTTGAAGAAGGCCACATTAGAAATTCCAACAATCAACTCTCAAGAAGATTTATAAAAGTGAACGAGACAAATACGGTACGCCAGGTTAGAGCAGTTGTTGTCCTATTATGTAGACATTGATTATGCAGATTGCTTCAATTTAGATGTACACATATTAATTTTTCCATCTGGTAATAAGAAATTCAGAAAAATCTTTACAAAGAAATTAATGTTGGAGTCTTAAAGTATTGCATATTAGTGATGGTAAAATCGTTATTTAAACAGTTATTTTAACCGTGATTGTGACTGTGATTGTGTTCGATTGTAACGATGATTGATAATTGATTAACCTAATTCTTCAAGCAATGGCTGGTACACTAAAAAGAGTTAAATCTTACTTAAACCTCAGTTACCAATCAGTGGTACAATCACAGTCACGTAATGGTTTACCATCACTATTATATATCAATAAATAAAACACAAGAACCACTTTATGTGCATTTAACCCACCGTTGGCCACGCGGCGACGCAGTGCTCACCCAGATGGTTTTTTTTTGTGTGAAAGATATTAACTTGAGGGTCCGTATACTTTCCAAGAATTATATTTTTTTCAACATTGCAACACAGGCTCAAACACGTGTTTACTATTTTTGTATACATTTGGTTTTGCGTACTAGTTGTGTTATACCAAGGTTGGAGAGAGAGCGTCGTTCATTTTAATTATTTTTATTTAACTTTTTTGATGTATAATATAAAAAACTTTTATGAATTTTTTTTTTTGATCCCTTAGATAAAAATGATGAATTGTGATTTACAAATACAAATACACCAGAGTTAAAAAAAATATGTAAATAAATAATCGATATTCGTAAATAACTGAGAGGCGGCTATTCGTTCAAGCGCGACTAACGACGTAAGCAAAAACGAGCGACCAACGGCGGGTAAAAGACTCTCCTCAAATAATTCTTTATTGCATTTGAAATGGTTTTTTTGACAACCACAACTATACCCGACACATGCATGATATAAATACTGTTAATAATAATCCCCGCCTGCAGCAAGGGATAGGTTATCCCTCGGCAGATATGCTCGATGCATCCACTATATATACTATAGCAATCCAAACTCACAGATATACAGATCATAAATAGACTCAACCTCTATTACGACGACGCACGTCCAAACTTAGAAACCAACACCCCAATACACATACTACAAACTTCACTTATGGAATGGAGAGTTTTAAAAGATAACATTCAGATAAATCACTTCAAGATTTTATGTTTATATTTGCTAATGCATTGTCTAATTTTCTATAGATGACTTATAAATTTAAAACTTTGGATGAATATGATATATTTTGAGTTACATAATTTCCTTTGTTAGCGTAATTGATACACCTCATGTAAGATGATAAATGATTAATAATATAAAATATATTTTTGCAAACAAATGTGAAATATGTAACATATTATACGCCACAAGAGTTTTAAGCATGGAAGAGTAAGACAATTTTATATTTTTTTGCACAAGACATACATATCTTTTTTATATTTATGACTTTGAAAAAAATATTAGGATACAAATTAAATGAATCAATTAGAAAAATATACAGAAAAAATCTACATATCTTTCTAATTAAAAATAGAATGGAACTGTTCTGAAACTGCAACTTCACAACAATAATGTGTTTTCATTAAAAACATTGGACTCGAATATTCAACTGTTATAGCCTCAATCTTTTCAGAATGAGATCTATAGAAAATTAAACATATATTTAGCAAAGTGCCATCCCGTTGATCCTAGGCCAAGTGGAAAACAATTTAAAATAAATAAAAATATTGGAATAGTATGTCTTTACAAGTAACAAGTGTTATTTACAATACATAATGGATTATTAATCAGAAATAAATTAGTTGGCAAACAGACTACATTTTACAGCGATCGGATATACACAAGTTTACATACACAATACATATTAAGACAAAAGATTTATCCAAAAAAAAAAATTTATCAAGTTTAAACTGTTCTACAATACATACAAAAATTGAAATTGAATACCATAAAATGATCTGAATTCGAAAAAAATTGTAATTTAATTTTAAAGACAACTCTGAGAAAATAATAATTATTGTTTTAAAAAAAAAGAATTATTTTCCAACACTAAATATGTTATATTTGTGACAAAACAATATTGATCGAAAAGTTGAAAAATATATTTTAGCCACATATATTTTGAAACCTACTTCAAGAAAGAAAAGGTCAAAATAAATCACTTTTACTGAAAACTCAACGAGGGAAATAACACGTAATACAATAAATAGTTATAATAATTATGTATTAATTATTTGGCTATACAGAAAAACACCTATATTTAGACAATAGCACAAACGATAATTATTAATACAATCTCAAATACATTTTAAATAATTAACAAATGAATGTGACATGGCAATACTGCTCATCTTCTTCGTAACCACCGTCATACCCAACAGTTCATCTTTCAAGACTGGTGTATCTTGAAGAATCCGAATTCGAGATTCCAGATGGCCATCGAGTGTATTGGTGAAAATATTATTTCCTCTGCTTTCTACATAATTCTTCTTTAAGTCTTGCGATCTCATCTCCAAGGGTGTCCATATTCTCCTGAAAAATATTAAATATTACAGATATTATTATTCAATGCATTAATTCTTATTATAACAATAACATAAAATATTAACACAATAAAATACCTTGAGTGTTATGTTTTTTAGCAAAGTATCTTCGAGCAGTGACTGAAGTTTAGCATTTATCTCCAAGGATAATTCCAGGGTCAAGGAGCTGTCTGACACTTCATGATTGAAGACTGAAGCCATGATGCCACCATGGCGACCAATCTCCGCCTAGAAAGAAAAATCAATTTAATATGAATCTGGGGGTCTGAAATCTCTACATTTGTGGATTCATCCAAAGTAATCATCAGAATGTTGATTTAGTATTTATTTTTTATAATACCTGAGCAGATTTTCCATTTGCAGGCTAGACAAAAATAATTTAATATTTTAATAACAGAAATAATATATAATTGACATTTAGCATTTGACACAAACAATATAAAATACCATTTGAATTTAGCCAATTTTCTCAATCTGCTTTGTTTGGTCTTATCCAGCTTGCGAACATTTACACTAATTAACTAAAAATAATGTATTGACTTCTGTTATGAAAATACACAATGTAATCATATTATGGCTTCTTTAATATGGACAAAAGTCTAGCAACATAGGCAGGACACGGCTGAATCCATCAGAGGTGATATCTACCACATTCCACTCAAAAAATAATTAATTTAATAGCAATTTATTTGTAACAGTGCACCTCTGACGTAAACAATTGTTTAAATATGTCAATAAACCTTATCTTATCTGTCATGAACAAGTAACAAAATAAAATATCATAAATATTTGAAATTCATCTCATATTTTGCGGCGCTGGTAATATGTCAGGCACACTGGTCAAACACGCTTTAAGCCAGCATGCCGGGTGATGCACAGGTATGGATAAATATAATTATTTTATAAAATGACACATAATCCCACATTCTTATTAACTCCTCGGCCGCCCACGTTGGAAACTTACGACAGAGAAAGAAATGGCACGAGAACTGTCAGAATTTACATTGGCTATCGTGAGTATAGCGGACACCCACGTGACATGTAACAAATAACGCATGATATCACTGGCGCCGCGGATTGGATCTTTAACCAAATTATTATTTCCAGTAGTGACATCATACGGCGCCCCATAGAAATCTGTTTTAATTCAAGAACACCACGAATTACATCTGAAATCGAGTGTAAAAATCTTCATTTTTCCTCCATACAAAATTGACAATTGGTGCTCACTTTTGCGTTGCCAGATCGTAATTCCATTAAATTTGAAAATTTAACACACATACTCTCATGTCGACGTTAAAGTGCTGATATTTTTACAGTTATCGAATTTTCAAAAACATTTTTGATTTTATTTTTATTTTACAAAATGGCAGAGGGTGACTAATTTCGTTAGTGGAGACTGCCAACTTTTTAGACAATCCCAATATGCTCATTACTACCGCAGAGTCCGATGATGAGAAGGATGCAATAAGTTGGAAAGTATCTGGAACATTCCACTTTTGAGTAAATTTTCAGTTAGATTATGACGTACATTTACGATATTTCTCATTTTTGTTGCCAAGTAATTCAAGTGATTAAGATATTATTTTTTAGTTATTAATTAAAATTAATATACAAGCGCTTTACTATAAATACAGTGAGTGCGCCGTTAGGCAGCATTGGCCATTGCTGCGGCCGGCAGCATCATTTTATTTTATTTTCAACTTTTTTCTGTCTTTTGTACTGTGTACTAGTGATGGTAAACCGTTACGTGACTGTAATTGTGTCAATGATTGGTAACTGAGATTTAACGATGATTGGTAACTAAGATTTAACTTTTGGAGATTTACTTTCTAGTGTACCAGTCATTGCTCGAAGAATTATGTTAATCATTTATCAATCATCATTACAATCAAACAAAATCACAGTTGAAATAACGGTTTAAATATCTATTCTACTGTGTACACTAAGAAAAATAAGTTTTTTAATTCATATTGACTTTGAAAAGATGTAAAAAATGTATAAGAAGCCTGGTTCACTCGCATAAGTTAAATAATATAACAAATCAATTAATGAAATCAAAAAATATAAATTTTAATATCCACTTTCACTAACATGAACCCATCTTATACTACATACTATTACTGCAGTCTAGCAAATATGCACCCAACATAATAAAAACGACAATGATCTAACCTTGGCGCAGTCACTGGCGGGGGCTGCGAGCGCCCCTGCTGGTGTGGCAGCTAGCATAGCCCTCAGAAGGCGCGATTTCTTCTGCAGCTCGGCCGTAAGTTGGGCCGAGTGGCCCTCGAGGAACTCCAGACGCTCAGAACGGCGGGCGCCGGCTCGTTGCAATTGGACGATGCGCTCCACCAGCTGCTGCCTATCCACCTTTATGAAAATGTATATGAATATTTTTTATGTATATATGTACTCATTTTTCTATGAATGTCTTTTTTTCAATGTGTAATTTATATAAATAAAGGCTTGACCACCACACATCAGACAGTGAACATTGCAGTAATTTAGCTTGTGGCAAAAAAAACTGATACATTATTGAGTGAAACTGGGGAGTACAAGCTCCTAAAACATTTTCTGGATGTAAATGTAACACTATATGTTGTAACAACAAATGTTAAAATTAATCTACAAGCTTGACAAACAAAACGCAAATATCTTTACTAGATCATGCAGAAGAATGCAATAGCTATGAAATTTACATTTTTAATGCGCTGTTTATAAAACTGATTTTAAATACATAATATAAAAGTATTTTATCAATTTAAAAGGCAATCTTGGTCAAATCCAAATCAACCAATCGAATAATACCAACATCACTGTTACATATTTTATTATTCTTACATGTTTTCAGTAATATTTACAATCAATGTTCGAGAGTTGTTTATACCTGTACATCCAATATGGGCTCCAAAGAATCTGTTTGAGAATTATTATGGTGAGCTGATGAACCCTCGTAACTGCTCAATGAACTGCACGAACCTGAGTGAAATGTTCAAATCATCAGAAAAAAATACTACAGTGACTTTATTAATCGGATCTTCTAAGATTTTGTTAGGTAGGTGTCTCTTAAAAAATGTTAGTTTAAATACTACCATTTATTTTTGGATATTTCACAGAATATTTATATTAGATAAAATGTAGGCAGTCCCAAATGAACCACTAACAGTTATTATATTACGTTAAAAATAATGAATTATGTTTAAAAAATGCAGGACATACCCGTTCTTTGGGCAGGTTTGGGAGGGGGCGCGTGCACCACGTGACTCTCCAGCTCTAACTTCTCCCACTTCCTCTTCCACTGCTGGATCTCTCTCTTAAGCTCCTAAAATTAATAAAATAAAAAAGATAAATTCATAAATATAAAAAATAAATTGCTGACCTAACGCATCCTATCAACATCTCGGGCAACTCGACCTAACCCACACATACCTTAACAGCACTGGCGTGCTTGGTGGCCGCAGCTTTCGCGTCGCCCTCTGCCTGCTCCAGCCGTTGCAGTGCGGCTCGCTCGGCGCGCTGGTGACGAGCAGCGGCTGCGGCCAGAACACGCGCATCTGCCGCACGTCCCTCGCGCTCCTGCTCAGCCAGTGCGGCCGCCCTCGCGCGCCTCTCTGATTCGCGCGCAGCTGCACCACGTAAGGACGCATTGTCGACAGACAGCGCCAGAGCCTGTTGAGGAAAATAATAATTTTCTTGATATAGTATTAGTGCAATCAATCGAATAGGTGCTTTGTATCTTCTTCTTCGGCGGTCCCTTGTTATGAAGATGACGTCTGTCATGGTTTCTTGGTTTGGTTACAGCAGAGGCCTGTGCCTGGGGATGTTTAAGATGTAGATGGTATTGCACAGTCCACCCACACGCACTCTTGGAATAATACTTGTATGTTACTTCACTATTAGTATTATATTATAAGAGCTTCTATAATTATACCACATTTAAGACCAAAAACAATATTAACCTTTTCTCTCCGATGATGTAAACTGAGTTGACATTACCTTTAATTAATTTAGACAGAGTTCATATTTTAGATATTCCTCTGTAATATATTTATGTATTGGATAAAATAATTACAATATATAAGTATTTACCATACGCAACAATAAAAAATGTTTTTTCAAAGAATCTGACATGAATTTGTCAATACATGTATGTGTACATGCGGAGAGGTGTGGACGGCGCAGTGCGTGGGGTGCCAGATTCCAATTGTCACTTTAGTAGCAGAGCGCGCGCTGGCCGAGTTATTTTATGTTTATTTTCCGACGTGTCTTATGCGTCTTTATGCTGTCGTTCATGATAATCAATGTTTTTTCTCATTTTTAGCTCTTTTACACAATAATTGATATACATATTCACTATATATGTCAAGTATTATTTTAATGAATAATATAAGTGATAAATGTAAAATATTCATATTTATCCGACTTAAAACTCGCAAAAGTCTACATGTACACTGAGCTTTCAGCACCGGAACGCGGGTAAGGGAAAGGTTAATGAAATAATGTTTTGTACATTTTGTTAAGATAGTTGACATCATTATTTATCGATTCTATCAAATAGCAACTTGATGAGATCGAACAATGAACAATTGAATTCATTATTCAAAACATGCATACTAATTTTAATGAAATCGCTTATTATTTGTGATGTTACTATTTTTCAGTACATAATTCCTTGATATTATTATTTACAAATATTTATGTCCTGAAAAACTGTAACTAGACAAATAAAATGTAATTTCATTGAAATAATAATAATAAATTACTTCCTTAATATTTGCTATATTATTTTGTGGCCTCATTTTATATTAATAACTAACTGATCCGGCAAACTTCATACCGGCTCAGAATCAATAAATGTTGTGTTATTATTATTATTACTTATTAGCTGAATTAAATTCAGTTTTTTATTAAGTTAAAATGAATACTCCAAATTTGATAACCTCACAAAGAGAAGATTCGTCGCGGTTTGCGGAACTTCACAGAAGATGGTCATATCTGCACACCCATGTTTCATCACCAGTTATGACCCATTTAAGCAGTTCTGGATCGTCGTTTACTTCATTCAGCAAGCTATTGAATGAAGTCAACGAGCCATTCCATTCCATTCGGCACTGCTTTTGGTCGAAATTCAACAATTCCGGAACAAATTTTGCTGGCACACGTCTCATGCCCAAAACATTTTAAAAAATGCTTAGCACGAGCCAAATGTTATGTGCCAACATTATCAGCAACCTCTCTAGATAGTGATTAGACAATTGTCCATAATCATTTTCTTTACTTTTTCGACATTGTCATCGGTTGCTGATGAGCTGGGGGGTACAGGGCGCTTGTCATCTTCAACGTCTTCATGGCCCTTTTGGAAACGCTTGTACCACTTGTAAACGCTTGTTTTGTTTCATAGAAGACTCACCAAAAGCAACATTCAACATTTGCATCCCTTTATTCCATTCTTAAAGCAAAATTTAATGCGAAAGCCTTTGTTCCAATTTATACACCAAAACACATGTAACCTTTTAGACAACGAACAATAAAGTAAGTATCCAACATGGCTACCAATGTCAAGCTACGTTGCTCAAATTCACATTCGCCACAAACAATAACTGGTTAGGAAAACAGTAAATAAGCAAAAAAATCATTCAACAATACCCACAGAGTGGAATGATTATCAACTATTGTGTGTTTAACGTACTGCAGCTACTAAAAAGCTGAAAAATTTGTTTGTAAAAGAGAGTAATTAACTAAGTAAAATTACATCCTGGCTGAAAGAACGTTGATTCAAACAGTGGGAACAAATAATGAAATATACCTTGGCCTCTGCCTCTGAACATGTGGCCTGCAGACGGACCCCCGCCTCGGTGAGCCGCTCAGCCTGACGTAGTAGCTCAGCCTCCCGCCTGACACTGAGTTCCGCCTCGGCGAGCGCCTCGCTTCGTCCCCGCTTCTCCGCCTCCAGCTCCTGCTGCAGGCGGGTGCACCTCTCCTGCTCTCTAATTAATACAACGCACATTAATTAATCTGAAATACTTTGGGATAACAGCCTAGCTAACGGTGATTTAGGTATCTCAAATTCTCTTCAACTTGACATGTGGAACATATGTCAGTATCATAAATGTAACATCAATTAATATATTTAATTAGTAAAAAGTGAAGAAAAGTACAAATGTTGCAATATTTAAAAATTGACAACAAATGAAATTAATGAGGATTCATAATTTATTAAAATACGTGTGTGTGTGTGTGTGTGTGTGTCATGAAAGTGAGTAGATGAGTGGTGGGGGACGAACCTTATAAGAGACTGTCTCTGGTGGAACAGCTCTCTTCTATCACAGCTTCTTCTGAATAACTAGTCTATCTCTGAATGTATAATTTATATTACTGTATAACGTGTTGTAATAAACGTATAATATTGTTACCTGGAAAGACTGAGTTTAACTTACAAGGAATTGGGACCCAAGTAATTAGACAGTAATCAGAGGATAGAACCCCAAGGGAATTTGGTGATAATCTAAGAATTATCACAGTTAACACTTTCCTACATCCACATACCATATCAAAACTATTAAGGCGACTTTGGAAGACAAATCATTGATGCAAGCGTTCTACATATTACAAATTCAAATAGTAGATGAAGGACAAAATATGATGTATATTACATCTACACAGACTGACTTTCTATTTAAGATCACAACCATGGAAAAGAAAATAAAATTTTAATAAAACATTTTATTTGTCTTCTTGATTATTATTTTTTTGCACACTTAAAAAAAAAATCTAAATGTCAAACATGAAACGACAATTTCAAAAATAATATCTTAATTTTTTGACAATTCAGCTGACAAATTTTTTATTGTTCGTGAATATATCTTCCAAAATAATGGGGTCACGGGTCAGCTTGATTTTTAATATTCATCCATTTAAGTTGATGATAATGACTAGTCATGATAACGGGTATTACATGGCCATGGTAAAATTTGAGTAAGACAAACAGTGACTGACTTAAAATCAAATTATTTCAGAGATTTTAAATACACTTATACCTTTTGATATATGTGACCATTACTATGAAAGTGGTCTGAGTCATGTTTCTTTCGTTTCGATATATTTAAAGGTTTGCGTTTGAATTGATTAAAAAATATTTTTATATTACACAACGCAATGTTTCAAAATTTATTTAGTCTACTACATTTATAATTTATTTCGACATATAAATGTTGCATGTAGCTTATAAGGAAATAAAAAATTTAAGGTTGAAATGATTTACTCTATTATCAAAATAAACACAAGCGGAGTACCGTTGAACGTGGTAATAATACACTGAATATAACGCTTCAAATTTTTCACAATTGTTACAATTTGCATCATATTATATTCATTTAAAACAATGTGACGCAAAATAATTGATACTTATTTTTTTCAATTTCTTGACTTAGACCACATTCATAATAATGGGCACAAAAGATATGTTTCACAGGCCAATAAAAATCCAAGAACTTATACTAACTGCTGCAAGTGTGCAGAGAGGGTATCCACACGGGCGGCCCTGGCTTGCGCCGCAGCCAAACGCTCACAGTCCCTGGCCGCCTGAGAGCGCAGCTCAGAGCAGGCGTCTCTTAACGCCTCGGCCTCGGCCGCGCTAGAACCCACCTGCGACAACCAAAAAACAAACATTATGCTACAGCAATTTAAACCAGTAAAAAACAAAATATCATGTTCCATTTTAGATTTTTGTATGACATCTAAAATATTATTTTGGAGTTGCCAATGTATATATATATAACTATGGGAAAGAAGCAATCGATTCACAAATAAACAACCTAGGTTTTAGTAGAAAAAACAAAAATCGTCCCACACCTGACTAATCAATCACTTACAAGAACAATCCAAAGAAAACACCCATTCTAATCATTCAACCAATCTCTGTCATTTACAAACATATATTTAATAAACTCTTATCATGTTTTTCTACTGCATACAGAAGCAAAAGACACCTAGTGATTACTCAAAATCTGCAAATTACTCATAATTCCACAGTTTTTCATATTAGATAGGAACAAAACAGTATTTCTACTAAGCATATCCCTCAAACTTACATTGTCATTCCAAGGATTTATCTCATATTTTGAAGTGGTTGCCGCCGTTACCGGTAAGTACCTTCGTAATTTATATACGACTCATTTTATAAAAATGCCAAAAATGTGTTTGCAATATTATGGAATTTACAAAAATATCTTCCAATTGGTGTTGAATAGGTTCTGTTCTTAATTTAATTCCTTTGATTATCCATTTGCTTATCTGTTTTAATAACAAAACTACTAAAAATATGTAGGTATTCAGTTCCCTATGGCCTTCTTCCTCCATAGTTTGCAGAATTTGCGATCTTTTTTGAAGCCGCGCAACAATTTTTTGCGACGGCGCGTAACATATAGTAGGATTTTTTTATTTATTTCGTTATATGTGGGAATTCGTTATTACAAATTTTTATTTTTTGGGCCCTTGGATTTTGTTATATCGCGGTTTTACTGTAGTAGGGTCCGGATTCATTAGTTGAAAAGCAGCGCCATGGCGTGGCGTAAATTAGTATTTACCACAATGCAGCATTCTCAGTCAACATACATTCACATTCACATTCATTTCTTGATCCGTCTGTAGATGTCTCTCACATTAATAATAATGGTACACAAAGTAAATACCTGCGCCCTTAGCTCCCTAGACTCTGCAGCACTGGCCGACATGGCGGCCTTCAGGTGCTCCAGTTCACTCTGAAGCTGTCGGCACAAGGTCTCAAGGCGCTGACGCTCATGCCGCTCCAAGATAGCCGACGCCTCCTTCTCCTTCAGCTGGACATCTATAAGTGAGCAATTGACATAGTAACCCAGCAAAATTATAGAAATTGAAACGAGTTGAGCATAAGTACATTAAAAATTGTTGCAATCTTGTCACTGAATGCGATCGTTACTTCCTTATAATTGCAGCGGGATATATGATTTTACTTAAACATCTTCTTCAATCGGTTCCCAAATTACTGAGGATCGTGACCCTCCAGGTTGAAGTCCTTGATGTTCTTTTTCACCATTCTCTGCAGCCCGCAATTTGGAAAGTCCTGTCGAGACAAGGAGCCTCCAAAATGATAATATCTCAACATAACGTGAACCACAAACAACAACACAGAGAGATTATGTTTTAGGTTAAAGTGGAGTCTTCTGAGCTGACCCGACAAAGACTAAGCATACACAAAGTCACAAATATCCATCGACAGACAAGCAGAATCAGATCTGTCAGTATTTTTAGAGCATGTTAAGTGAATATTTCTTAACCACTGGTTCAGTTATTCCGCCACTGGTCTCAGGATCACAGATCGTGGATTCTTAATTGTTCCAAAAATTGAGGAATTGGTATGCGTTACTTAAACTAGTACAGAATTAATATTATGTTCAGGGCCGATGATTTGAATAACTAGGAAATGAAACACCATTTTTTAATTTGGTTTTTATTTATCGATTATTTGATTTTTTACAATTATGTATAGAATGTGAAATGCATGCAGTACAAATGCATGCTCTTTTAACCATATTTTTCATAACATTTTCGCACACTTTGCGTGTTATTTCAGCAATATCATTTTGAATATTGTCCTGTAGCATCGGAATTGTTGTTGTGAAACAGTAGATATCACCACTTTTTGACATTATACGGCCAGGAATAATTTCTAGCATCCTGTTGAAACCACATGCGTTGCTGGCCCAATCGATCCAATTCGGCCACCAAGAAGTTTTCCAACATGTGACGATAGCGATCACCATTAATGGTTACAGCATTGCCATTATTATTTAAATAAAATGTTTTAATGACTTCAGTAACCCCAGTAATTTTGAGCTCCTAAATACGGTATAACATGAAAAAAGGCTAAAATTAACAATAATCATACCTATATCAGTCGACTGTTGAAGATTCAGAGAATGGATGCTGCTGTTTGCTCCACTTTCCAACTGAGCTAATTGGTGACCTAACCTTTCACCCAATGAGGACGCTTCCTTGAAACAATACAATATAATGTATAATGCATTCAAGTATAAAAACTACATACGGACCAATATATTTTAATATTCAAAACTACAATCCAAAATTGGTAAACACAATTTTCATAATAACTAAAACAACCCAAAAAAGTAGTGACTTATTTATTTTGAGGTTAATCGTACATATTTTGAAAGTTCATACTTATTTGAGATGCTATGTAAAGCTAATATGGCAAAAAACTATAGCACAGTAAATATTGGATTAATCAAAACATTGGTTTGAATAATAACTGCAATAGATACGTTGGTGATATATCGGAGCCCATGTTAGATAGGGGCCCAAAAGGTTTGCATCCTACAAAACTTTTATTATATATACTTTTCTCACAGAAATATGCACTAGTAATTTTTCAAATTCAAGAAAACAAGATATGGATTTATAAAATTTAAAAAATCACAGACTCGTAAGTGAATAGACATGATATGAAGTATATATATAGGAGAGGGGTTTGTAACATTATTTGCGGGGCATGGGGCATTCTACACACATATGTATATCCAACGAAACATAAATCCAATAGTTTATAACACATTTATGCAACAGTAACTCAGTTTTACTCTTCGAAAATTAAATCTTTGTGTAAACAAGATGTATTTTTTACATTAATGCATATTATATTGTCAGCGTTTAAATTTTCGTTCTACTCGAGTGATATTTTTTTTAAGTCACAGAGCTCGTTGATTACTTGAATGGCACCAAAGTGATCGCGTGGGTGCCATCAAAATGAAAATTTTGGAACAAAGAATTTGCATTAGTTCATGTCTATTTATTTGGTGGTCTGTGAAAAAAATATATTTCTCACGTGTACTGCATACTAAGATAATATTATCATTGTATGTTGAGACCAGAGAAAATCACCGTAAAGAGAAGCAAATCCTTTTTACAGTTATGAAAAAAGGGGAGGATATACATGTATAGATGGCCCTTTTTTTGATTTTACATTAGCACTTAATTTTTTTTTTTAATTATTAGCAATAGAATCAACTCCACCTACATTTTGAAATTTCACCGTGTGCAGATCCCTCTAGCAATATGACCAATTTCAGAACCTTCTACCTATGAAATTTGAATAGTAGAACAGTATGCAAATTTAATTTTTTTTTTAAATGTATAATGTAAAAAGTGGACAATCGGACAAGTTGGACAAGGAAAGTTCAGAAATAAACATCGCCTATAATAAAATGCTAATGGTGGAAGAAATAATAAATTTAAAAATATGTAGTAAGTGTGTGTTCCTTACTTTGTGAGCTTCCATCTCGCCCATGAGCTTGTTCTGAGTCCACTTGAGCTTCACCTCACATCCTTGCAACTCTTCTTTGAAGCGCGCTATCTCTTTCTGCGCAGAGGATACTTCGTGGCCCTGTGAAATGTGCAAATTCAAGTTACTTTTGCTGCAAGACTGGTTCCATATCTGTTTCTGTGAAGCAGTTATGGAATCAGTAATTAGTGTAATAACAAAAAACTAACGTTTAAAAAAACTGTAATGCATCTGGATGTCCGAATGCGTGACGCGCGCATGTTGGCATGACTGAGAGAATGGAAGGTATAAGATCGTGGCGCGCAAGCTCTCTCGAACCGGAGTCGTGGATTTTGGAAAATTTTGAAATATTAACAAGGAACTAACGTAGAGAATCTCACTGTACGTCCACTAAATGCACAACATTACAAAGAGGTACTTCATTACCTATTATAGGAGAGGTTACTCCTGATCTTATCTCACTCGCCAAGATACTCAAAATCTACATTACAGTAATAAAAAATCCACTTCATAAATACCTTTTCATCCAGCATGTCGCAGATTCTAGTCCGCTCAGCCTGCGCAGCTCGCAGCCGCCGCTCCAGCAATGCCGCTTCTTCGAGTGCCCGCGCCTCCCGACCTGCAGCAGCCGCACGCGCCCCCTCGACTGCCATGGCCGCGCGCTCTGACACCGCGTATCGCATCACGCTTGCCTCCAGCTGTCGGGAGAGCTGCAGGGGTCGAATGAAATTTTTGTATATTTTATATTGTATACCACTAATACAATCTTCTCGGAGCTCTTGAGAGCACCATCGAGAGATTACAAAATAAGTACATAATAATAATTTCTTGGGATAAGGTAATTCATGAGATAGCGCTAATCAGCGACCACAAAACAGTCTGTCCAGTAATTAGAACATAACCAAAGTGGTGATATTTCACTAATAATATATCATAGATTTTTAAATTTTACAAAACTATTAATTTCCACATAGAAGTAACAATACTGTTCCAGAAGTCAGGAAGGAGGCACGGGTATGAGAAGCGAGTTAAAATCTATCTTTTTTTAAATAGAGATGCGTACACGGAATACGTGTACAACAATATTCACTCTCAATCATTATCAATCTCTGATAATGCCCTTACAAGGCGAAACACAAATTCAAGTAAATTAAACAATTAGAATAAAACATAAATAAAGTTCTACAAACTTACATCGGAAACAGTAAATATACAACAATATTCTTACTATTTCTAAACGCTTGTGCTATGAAAATAGGACTAATTTGGTGGTCTCCTAGAACGAGACTCAAACCCATGACCACTAGGTCACTAGGTGAGTTTCTTAACCACTAGACCAACAAACATGCCTATCTTGTCTTCTTACTTTTTATTTCACCTTATAATTTGATAGAATAATGTTTTGATTAATTTTTTATGGATATAAAAAACTTACATTTGAAATTTTCAGCTCCAAATCTTTTTTCACTGCATCCTTTTGTGAAAGCGCAACCCTCAAGGCATCCAATTCAGCATTTTGTTCTAAAACTGTAGCTTCTAATACTTCCAAACTCTCCGAATCCTTTTTCATCTTCTCGTCTCTCTCTTCATTACTTACTTTCACTTCATTTATATTTTCGTCACCATTGCAGGGTTCACAAGATTCTTCATCTATGGTGAAGCTCCCAATTTGTGTACTAGTTTTTCCTTCTACAATTTGATTACGTCTATGCAAATGACTGTCATTTTGTTTTTCTTCAATTTCTGTCTCTAATTGACTAATTCCTTTATCTAAACTCTTACTAATGTTCCCCGTAACTGTGACACCATTATTATAACACTTGTCTGATTTTCCATTTACAAAATTCCCTCCATCTAAATTCTCTTCTATTTCATTTGTCTTCTGCACTTTTTTTTCATGTTCCAAATTCAAACTATTTAAATCAGTTCTTTTGCTGTCATTTGCAGTTACAAACTTATCACATTTGCTAAAAAGGCTAGCATCTAAGTCTTCGTTCTCATTGGATAAATTTAAAGTGCTATATTTGCTTAAATTTTCTAGGTACTCTTTTGAATTTTGCTGAGATTTAGACTCTTGTTTCATCTGCAGATACCCATTTTTCGCTGATGACAAATTTTTGTGTGTGGCCATCATCATTTCACCGATATTTTTTTCCATCGGTTTGTATGCATTTTTAACTATTGAAAATAATCCATGTACATTTCTGACTACATCCGATATGTTGTGCATATTGGGAGCGATCTTTGCACGTTCCATTTGCAAAGACGGGGGTCTATTTATAGATACCACATTTTTACTTTGAGATTCAACTATGGAGTTTACTGAGGAAGAACTATTTGGAATATTTTTATAAATTTCCGATAAATTGCCATGAAAGCCCTCCGGCAATGAATTTCTTCGAACTGTGTCTACACTGGCAGCACTTCGTTGACCATCAAAAATACATTTATCCGTGGAACTGGACAAACTACTGAACGATCCATTTTCAATTTTACACGACATGGAATCTTTTGAAATCGTTTCAGTAATTGAAATTCCAATACAGAGGGCATCATCTTCGTTGCTTCCATTTGGCAATACATCGCTGGCTTCTTTACCCGAAACTTTTGCATAAATCTGATCGCTTTCAATATGTTCAAGATTTGAGCATAGTTCCTGGTTGACAAGTTCAACACTTTGTGAGCCAATTACCTCAATTTTTGAAGAAAGGTGTTCAAAATTGCTTAAAGTATCATTTATAAAATCACAATTTTCACTTATCTCTCCTTCTGGTTGCTCTTCAGGAAGAAATACATCCTGTTTGCCGTCACTATCGTATTTTACCTTATCAATATGGTCTCTGTGATCCCGCGCAGATTCGGACATTTTACATTCTTAATGAGCTAAGAACAATGAGCAGACGCATTATTCGTGAAAAACTATCTGATTTTACTTATTTAATTAATATTTATGAGTCATTACAATATTGAATTAATTATGTGCTCCAGAAACAGTTATTCAGATAATGTCAACAAAACATGTCAAACATTTGACAGCAATAACCTCAGTGTAGCCAACGACTAAAATTATTTTCACACGATTTTATACCAACGTTGATCAATCAACATTGCAGGCGAAATAGGGGAATGAAACCTTATCTATGAATGAAACTATTAATATAATAAAATATTGATTGTAGTGCCATTTTAAACACGGGAAGTTCCGAAACGCATTTTTTTTTAAAACTGTGTACTAGGTATGGTTTTGAATGATCGTTTGTATAACATTTTTTTAAATTGAGTGACGTTACATCACGCCCCAAATTGATTTTTTGACATACCAGCTGCAACGTAATAATTATTGCGTATATGATATTTTTTATCTCGTAGTGCTTTATTATTAAGAGTTATTGCATCATACCGTCTATTAATGCCAAATTTGTTGTTTTTTTTAAAGGATACTATAGTTTGCATAGCCTTTTAATCAGTTTTGTTTATTTGGCCTATCAACCTTCATTGTCATCGAGTCTTCTTTTCATTTGTCCACAAATCAAAATAAAACTTTCAATCGTACACTACGGCGCATAGTTTACATTAGTATTCATTAATTTAGAAATTAAATTAATTATTTAAATTATAAAGCAGCTGTATGCGATCTGATTTTTTATTATACATATATGCTCGGTGTTAGAGTGTAGTCTCAGGAGCAAGGTAAAAGGTTATTAGAAGGGAATGGTCTATATCAGTTATAAGACAGAAAAAACTCAAAAGACGACAGATTGTTCCACTTCTTAGTAGTCGCACATATGAGCACTTCCTCTGCCTATGACTCTACTATAAACTTTGACTCACGGCACCAAGGACCCCAATTACTCCGCTTTCCGTAGAAATATCATTAGAAAAATATATAATAATTCAATTGTGTCGGATATCCAGATTAATATACCTCGGCACGAAGTGATGCGAAGCCATCACATTAATTAGAGAATAAAAAAATACAATAAAGGAAATATCATTGTGCTCATCTCACGCGAACCGCCGTCAACGAAGCCATATGGCGAGGAAAGCGTAGCCGAACAAAAAACCTTCGGACGTGAGTAATGGCCTAAGGACCGTCAATTTAGAATTGCGCAATAACCATTTAAAAAACTGCCCATCGTCTTTTGTCGGATAGGATTCATTGTTTTAGAGGGTGAAGTGGATATAATAATTTACATTCGAGTGGCAGGAATAACGATCAAAAGAGAGAAGTTCGTCTTACAATTACAATAAATTCTTAGGATTCTCTTGTCTAAGAAATAACAGTTAAGCTAGAGCCGCTCACCACCCTTGACTGTAAATCAAATAAAAAGAGACGAGATAACGGCCGAAGGAGATCTCTGGCAAGGACATGCAATATTGGGCAATTGTTTCGTGGACTGTTGTTTTTCAAAACAAAGGGTGTAAACATGCAATAGCGACTGCACTACCTTTTGTCGGGTTGAAACACATGTTCTGTCTTTGATATGGAGATAACGGTTCTGAGAAACCTAGCCTTCATAGGTACATATAATATGTGTAGAAATAAAACAATCAAAATTAAAATAAAGTTTAGATTAAAATAGGCTCATGATACCGCGAACGCGCGCGTTCAAATAATATGCAGCAAGGTTAGGATAATATATATGTGATGAATATAAGTAAATATAAGAAATTCAGGATGCGATTGTATGGCAGATGAATTAACTTAATGGATTATGGATGTGCATCAGTTATAATTGTATTTAATGATAGGCAAATAAGAATAAGAGATCTCAATGATCGATGCAATTACTATGTAAATTTACTATAAACATAAGTTTAGTCATAATTTAATGTAAGAAGAATGAATAGCGGTAATGAAGTCACTGGACTAGAAGTTTTAATTAATAAGGCAATGTTAAATGCTTATATACAGATAAGATGAACTCGAAATTAAAGTGATTTTGTGTGATTTGGTGGACACAAATACATTGTCTGAATAATTATGATTTGATTAGGAGACGAAGGCGGGGTCTAAAGTTAGGCCTAAAATAAAGGCGTAACGCCGCTGTTTAGCTGTTAAGTTGTTTACGGCAGTTAATATCAACAGTCCGACAGCAGTCCGACGACAGTTCGAGATCAGTTCTCACCGGAAATGGCACAGCATGAATATAACAGAGTTTGCTGGAGACAGCCGCGACACGGATCGTGAAGGAAGCTCTTCAGATGAGGATTCATCAGTTAGCCTCGGACAGCAGATTCGAACGAAATCAAGTGCAACCAACCGCACCTGTGATCGCCAAACAGACAGACGGAAATGTGAAAACGAACAAAGTCGAATCAAACGGATTGACAAGCGGTGACATGAGAGACAGGAAGTGAACAACGACACTGCTCTCCATTCGGTCGAGAATTGGACGTGAGACCGACTCCAGCAACACAACACGTCAGTAATATAAGATAGTCGTTATTTTGATTAAGTTAATTATAATATATTCTGCCTGTCCATTTATGTATTATGTGTTGTGAAAAATAAACAATTAATCTGTGTTTTGAATATTCGCCTGTCTCCTTCTATAACCATAGTACAATTAACGATATGATACCTGGAAATAATCGCGGAGCGAAATATTACCAGTGTGCGGGGCCGCTCTAATAAAATCAATTAAGAGCTTCTTATTAAAAAAGATCATGATATCCTAACCCCCTTTATCAAAATATTCGAAATTTTCTGTCACTAAAAGTCATAACATTTTTTTTTAACACCTTATGTTTTCCTTTAAGGTTCTTACTTACGAATACCTTGTATATTAATATTTCGAGGGATAACATGCATTCGTACATGGGAACACTGTCCTCAAAATCTAGTAATGTCATCTGACAGATGTTAACCTTAAACAATTGTGATTCTTCTACGTAGATTAGAAAAAAAATATCAGTATGTGGTTTATGTATCTGATAAGTCTTCTAGCGCTGGTCGTCCAAATATCATTTATCACCGTCTCTCTGGGTATGTATTTAACTACTTTTTACTAACTTAACCCGGTTTCTTCATTAATGTTTTCATGTTTCTTCGTTTGGAATAATTAAATTACGTGACGTGCGCTCGTTCTCAACGCGAATCAAAATAAATATTAATGTCAGAGTTTTCCAAGGTCTGGGCAAATAAAAATTCGGTATTGTTTGTAATAAATAAACTTTAATAACAGACTCTTTATTTACTTATTTTTCAATAGTTTCTACAATTGTTTTAGCAATTTCCTACCTCTGTACTCCCCGATTTTTGAATGCCGAATTTTTTGGGATAATGGAAGCACATTGGCTTCATTCATGATCAAAATATTCAAACTTGAATAAACTTTATAGTGGCAACATCGGTGATGATATGGGATTGATTTTTCAAATTTTTATTTACTTCAAGAGTATTTTTTAGAAGCATTAAATTACCCTCCATCTTTAATTTGTCATAAAAATATTTTGCTTTGGCTGCGCTAATAAAATAATTATCGTGGTACCACTGATATCAGGGCCTACTGCCATCATAATTTACTGTGTTCTATTGTAAATGATTGTAAACAATCGACAATGACGATTGGACGCAACTAACCCCCATAAAACTAAATAATTAAAATAAAATTAATGTTTTGAAAGATCACTTGACAGCCACAACAAACAACTGATGTACTCGACTTTAAACGTGTTTTGCCATTAAGAGTAATGTAGAATATTTATATTTTAATAATATTTTTTCAATGACTTTTGAAATTTGAACCGCCCGGCTAATCCAATTCCAGAAAGTCAGGAGTCTACTGTATTCATCCATTGTAGTAAATGTACACATAAAGGGTTTATAATAAATACTGTTTGTAAAATTTATTTATATTTATATTTATACAGTCAAAAAAAGGTTAAAGTTTGTTTCTATTATGACCGTTTCAATTCCTAGGATATCGAAAACATCAATGAGGTTTTTTATTTATTTATTCTAACATGAAAAAATAATTATAATGATAATTCGGCTAATGTTTAAATTGGCTAAAAATCCGGGCAATGCTAATGATCAGATGTCGGCCTGTTCAATACAAAATTGAGCCATAAAATCATCAACATTACATAGTTCGGTGATGACAAATTTAGATGGTGCAGCCGACTGTTTAAAATGCTAAGCGAATATCCAATCTATTTAAAATTGTAAGGGTGTAATGAGGGCAAGTATTGACTATTTATTCTCAGTTATCGCGGATAACGCGGCCACTGATATATGTTTTGAAGGATTTTCTGAAATGTGTTTTTTGTTTCGTATTAAAAGAAAATGAATGTATGAAAAGCTCGTAGCATTTGATCAGGACCAAATATTTTGTTGTTATTAATATATGTTCTGAAAATGCGACTTCACATCAAAAATGTGTTGTAATAAATAAAAATAAGAATTAATTCTATTAATTCAGAAGTGGCCTACAATATATTGTTTTTACATTATAGCGGCTGGCTTGTATTACCTGGCAGAACTGGTAGAAGAGTACACCGTCACCGCTAAGAAATGCATCACATGGCTAGTTTTGGTAGGAAAGAAGAAAACTTTTACTAATATTGTTTTGATTTGTACACAAAATCGTGCACTGCTGATTATATAACAACATGGTGATTAAAAAATGCCAATAAAAATGTTTGAAACAATTTTTCCAGATATGGGACCATTTTGATGATGTTTGGAAATGTATTATTTATATTCTCACTGTGTAATCTTTTAGTCCTAAAAATCAACATTAAATAAGTAAGCCATACGCGTGCATATTTTAAATAAAATATTTCTATAATCATCTGGCACTTTGTTACTTGACTGTTGTGATTTGTGGATGTTTCGTTCTTTTAAATCCACAAATCACACAATCGGCCCTTAATGTATTTCTTATAAATAACATTAGAACACTGTGTTTTTTCATTTCCAGCCCAAGACAATAATCTATAACAACTTTACAAAATATACAAATCTTTATTATTTTATCGTCTACTCAAACCGCTAATCAACAATAAACACGGTGATCATTGATAGCCTCCTGTACTTTCCAGTGTTCTAGCCTGCTCTACGTGGGTCTCGCCGTGTTCGAGGGACTTCCCTGGCCCATGTTTGTGTGCGGGGCCCTGGCGCAAGCCCTGTACGCTTCACTGCTGCGAGGATTCCCCTACGTGGCTCCCATGAGTGCAAGCTTCGTGGTATCAATACTGTTACTAGTCTTCAACCACTACCTGGCATTTAACCACTTTGGAAGCAATCATACTGCGTTTTCAGAGGTGATTATTACATTTTTAAATAAATATTAGGCGTAAAGAAATCTCAAAAATTAAGATGCTCATATTAATGTTTACCTTATCTATAAGACTAACAATACAAATTAAATTAATCAATTAGAAAGATACAGAAAAAATCTATTTATCAAAAAAATATTTGGTTGCTACCGGGATTTGAACCTGGACCTTTTCCTATCTGGGGAAACGTGTTACCAATCCACTGCATCAACCGATTACGTTTACAACAAATTTGGAACTTATTTTCTGTATATTTTTATAATTGATACATTTTTCCATTTTTAAAAGCAATCAACTTTATATTGCGATAAATCCCAAATACCTTAGAGTAATACACGCTAGGAGATGCCAGAATTAAATCAATGTTTTACTTATCTATTGGGAGGCCTAATTGGTTCGGATTGATGCATTAATTATTTAAATATGATTTCAGGTGTTGGCTTATTTCACCCTGTGTTTATGGCTGGTTCCATTTGCACTGTTTGTGTCCTTGTCAGCTAATGACAACGTTCTGCCTACAACGGGTGAATCCAGGCCATTATTAGGTAAAGAAAAATGTCACCAAACTGATTTACAAAATTTCAGACCTCTGCTTTATCCTGGAAAAACTCACATATTGCATAACATAAGTTGTATAATGACAAATGATATTTTAAATACATTATCAGAATGTAATATCCTTTAAACCCATATAGTGAAATATTTTCTTATTAGATTGGTTTATTTTACATTTTGCCTATATTTGTCTTGGTGCAGTATGGTTACAAACATTCCAAACAAATATGACATTAAGATTTTCACATTCTCTGTAAAATTAAAATTACTTTAAATGTAACATGGTCATCTTTCTAGGAGATAATGACGTCGTCAGCAATTACTTCTCCGGAAAAGGGAAGAAATACGGCCTACTCTCCTTCTTCAGCTACGCAAAGGATTCAATATTGCCGCAACGGAGTAAAAAGGCTTTCTAAACTAGTATTACCAATAGACAATTCTTCTATTAATTTAAACCCATCCCACTTTTGACTAAGAATGCCAAGTAACAAAATAACACCCAAATTTAATTGGCTTTCTTTCACAAGACTACCTCACTTGTAATCTGAACACCATCTCCAACTAAGGGCCGGTTGTGTGATCAGTAGTAACTTTTTACTTTAGTAAAAAAAGTTGCAAAAACGGGTTGTTTGATCGTCGGTAAAAAAATCTTTACTTCTCGATAGTACATCCCATAGTAAACTCATTTTACTCTCCAATATCTGATAGTAATAGTAAAACGAGAATCAATAGTTAAATATGGCGGACTCTTCTCACTTGGCTGTTCTAAAAGTCATCTGACACATTGATACTTTGAAAGCTGTAGTATACGACAATTAATCATTCAATATATCGTTATTTTAGTGATGAGAGTTCGTCCGATGATGATCTTGTTTTTTAATATACATTAGCATGTTATACGAAAAAATTTCACCAATAAAGTGACAGATTACAAATGCAGAGGTGAAAAAATCTATCGATAATGCATAAAATAAAGCATATTTCATGATTATTTGTCGCGCCTATAGACACGCTCAAACAACCTGCAAACGATTTTTACCACAGGCGTTAGTAAAAATTTACTACTGATCACACAACCGGCCCTAAGTGTAATTTCGAAACCAACCTCAGGATTAGACTTATGCTTTCTGTGAAACCCTTAATTTCTATCTTCCTGTATGATTGTGATTACTTTGCAATTGAATTGTGTTTATAGCTTGCTGCAGATAATAATAACCAACTAATTTAAAAGTAGTTTTAAAATCATTCTGCGCTGACGACACGCCGGACGCATATGGTCTTGCTATTTTACTTAAATTATTACATATATACAACATAGTGAAGTACCGTGCCAGCGGGTCTTTTTAATCCTCAGCTCAGATATATCGATCAGTACGAAACGGTATGACGTTCAGATTGTATGTCGCATGAATTTGAATGGATTTTAGTCATGAAATAATTGTCACATTTATATATTTTTTTAAATCTAACTAGTATCTATCATAAGCTACTCAGAGTGAAATTATGGGCTAACCTTGATAGATTAATTTATCAATAATCCATGTTAATATGTTATCATTTGCGTATTGGTTGTTTAATGTGGTCTGAATAGTGCTGCGTGTCGTAATCAGTTGCAAGGAGATACACTGTCAATGTAAATCTTGAATTTTATATGTATTCTTATTTTATTTCTGTGATAACATTATTCTCAATGAGAAATAATGTTGCTCTCTGAATCACTTTTTGTCTGTCTAGTAATCATAAGATCAAAGTGCTTCCTTCCATTCATCTAACAATGATTCTGTGATGTCACAATGCAATATCCCCAAAGTATAAAATACTCCAAAAACATCAACAAGATTTATTTATTTGTTAAACAAATCGCAGAGCAATATTTAAACAAGAGATACTTTATCGTGTTGGTGTACTTTTGGAAATTCTCATAAGATATCTTTTGATAATAATAAACAATTATTAAACTTAAATTAACGTATAAACAGTGATAAATTTTATATGCTCATAACAAACGGCAGCGAATCAGCATTTAGTGGCTAAATTGTTACAAAAATTAGTAGTAGAATATCAAAAATGTTTTTAAATATGAAGGAAGAGAGTACATATTTAAATGTTACGTTTAAGGATGATTTTGTAATTGTGTCTATTCTAAGAGTTACTTCTTGCTTATTCATTCACGGGAGACATAAAATCCTAAGTTTTATATTGTATTTGTACAGGCATACCTCGCTTTACAACACTTCGCCAAAATTAGCATCGCTCTTACGGTCCAGTGTTGACGTTGCAGCGTACAACAACCCTGCACAATTATTTGGCTTTATGATAACCCGCGCTTAGTTTGTTTACCTATAGAATTTGTGCATCTCGTGTCTCTTATTCAAATATTATAAAAAATTGTAAATATATACCTGGTAACTTTTTAAAAACTCTGTGATTTACTTTACGGCATTAATCTGAAGCGTAACCTACCATAAAAGCGAAGTATGCCTATATGGTCCAGTTTTATGATGGTGTCTTGAAGTCATTTGTGTATTGTAGAACATTTTTCCCTTTTATGTTGGGGACATTTTGTCATTTGATCAGAGTATTAATTTTAAATTTTCTAAGTAACTGTATGATAGAAGAGTGAGGCTCATTCATGCATCATTGTCACAATCTTAGTTTTCGTTGAGTTTTTATCATTTAAATGGTCACATGTATTGGATTGGAAGATTATCATCTTAGTTATTATGCAATGAGCCGGGCCATGATGTACGGAAAGCTATTTTCTTGTGGCACAATTTGTACATTTGTATTTATTTGCAGTAATAAGGCAGTGTTTCTCAAACTTTGGGCAATCATGTCTAATATCAGACCTCACAGCTATTCATAATGTAAAAAAAAAATTCTTAACCAGTTCACCACCCAAGGACATTCAATGAGTCTGCTATGTTTTTACATATAAGATAATAGTTTTACATAAAGACAAATAGGTGTTGAGTTAAAATGTCCATTAAAAGCTGAGAACTATCATCTACTACGAACTTCAACTGAATGATTTGAACATTGACATTGAAAATAATATTTAATCCCGTCTCTGCTATGTCAAAAAATGTGTTAAGTTACATTACTGGCTTGGCGCGATATGCAAAGTTTGGCATGTTATCACACTTGTGGTTTTGAATAATATGCAAAGTTTAGCATGTTAACTCGTTTGTGGCATTCAAAACTTTACATAGGAAGAGAGAAGAAACACAATATTTTGAAAATATTTACACCAGGCAACCAAGTAAATGGAAAACTGCGACTCTGAGAAAGTGATCACAGTTGCAGTTTTCAATACCAGCGAGTCGTTATTATTATTTTTTAATATTTATTAGTCTAATTGTGAAATCAATAGTAAATATTTCATTGCTTTTCCCCGTAAATCACCTATGGTCGGTCCATCCTTCACAGACCACAGTTTGAGAAACACCGCACACAATATTTATTATTTTCAGCAAAACTACAACACATTTTGTTTTTATTTGTGGCTTTTGGCTGCCTGCACAGAACAGATTGGTCCATGATTCAAATGTTGGTTCGATTTTCTAAGGGATTAATCAGAATCTATAATAATATATCTTATTTATAATAATTAGTCAGATATGAATGGCCCTTGCGTTGTAAATATTTCAGTATATTTATTAAATCGAACTCACAACTGGCAGATGTTTGATGTTCATTTGTTTTGAAATTAAGTTTTAGAATAATGTGAAATATACCCCTACCTATTAAACTACCTACTAAAATTGAAAAGTCATAAAAAGTGTATATTATATATATTTATTATTTGGATTATCATTAAAAATTACATGACATTTTACATATATATTTTAGGTAAACACACCATCCATTTCATTTAGGGAAATTTAGTTAATTTTTCATTATTTATGGTTTAAATAAATAAATAGTCATTCCCGCTCGCATTATATATCGTTTTATCCTTCTTATGCTCCGTGTGCATCCACTTTTGAGTTATTTACTGAGAAAATTTTATTTTCCTTTCACTGCATACACTGATTCCATTTATTGTGATCTCCTTAATCAGACCTTTGTATTGAACCTTATACAAAATATTGTAAATATTTTTTCCTATTTAAATTATTATTAGATGTAAAATTTTGTATGGAGAATAAATTGAATTATAAATTTAAATGTTTGTTTTGTTTTTAAATGCTTATTACGCTAATGAATATCGATGGTGACTTAAGATAGTAAGTCTTCATACTTCTGGGAAATTACTGCCATCTTTTAAAATATAATGACATCTGTTTATAAGTATTGTTTTACTCTTTTATAGATACATAGATGTCACTAATCAGATAGAAAAATGTAAAAATCAGGAGCAAACATATTCGCAGCAAAGTAGACAAAATTAAAAAAGGTGGTTTATGCGTGTAAAAAGATGGTAAAGAAAAATATGTGATACAAATGTTATAAATACATGTGGACTATTGTAACACCATCTATGCTGGCCTGCCAATGTTTCAGCTGGATAGATTACAATCCATTCTAAATGCGGCAGCATTGAATTTCCAAATTCTCTCATATAATATCCTTTTTACATCAGCTACATTGACTCCGATTCCCTGAAAGAGTTGAATTTAAATTGTGCTGGTTGATGTATAAGGCGACACATAACATGGCGCCTCTGTATCAAGAGCTTTGTATCCCAGACAATTTGTATGGTAGACGTCAAACTCTCAGATCAGCCGCAGAAAGAGTTGTAGAACTGACCAACCGTTGCCAAGTCTAAATTTAGTGAACGGGCATTTGCGGTGGCAGGCCCAAAAGCATGGAACTCTTCTCCCTTCGTCATAAGTAACAGTGCAACAGAGACTTTATTTAAAAAAAAACTAAAAATGCACCTTTTTAAAAAAAAACATTTCATGGTGAAAGAGCACTTTTTTCTCCCCCAAGTGGAGCTATTTTCTCATCAATTCAGTGCCCACACAATTTATTCAGCCCAATAAATCAGCATAGTAATTGTCCTTCCCTTCTCCAAACAGTCGGTGAAATATCTCGCGAATCCCAAAAAACGGTAGCCGTGACCTTTCCGGCCGATGGAACCGTTTTCGCTGTCTTTGGAGCAGGTTCGCCAGGTGAAGTTCACTGTTTTGACTGTTCTTTCATTTCTGGCGTGTAGTGACGGATCCATATTTCGTCAGCAAATAGAAACGCCGCAGAAACTCTTTCAGATTGCGCTTGAACATGTCCAAACAGTGCTCCAAAGTTGTCACGTTATTCTGTTTTTGTTCCACTGTGAGCAAACGTGGCACCCATCCATCCGATAGCTTTCTCATGCCCTATTTTTCATGTAGGATATTTGAGGTGTTCAAAATGTCAGCAATTTCTGTGATCTTCATCTGGCAGCCTGCTACATAATACCATGAATTTTGTTGACCATATCTTCCGTAGTCACCTGAATTGGATAGCCTAGGTGGCTCTACTTCAAAAACGGATGTTTAGCCACGCTTAAATTTATTAAACCAATATCTGGTAGTAGTCATCGAAGGTGCATGGTCCTTATGCAACTTCACATTGATTTCCTCACACGTCTTCCCGTATAAAAAGAGATTATCTTGGCTGCGTAACCTCAGAAAGTGGTTCAATGTTCAAAATATTGGTGATCTTAGACAGAATAAATTTACATATTGCAACATGGTCACCTTCCTTCGCTATAAGGCATCACAAAAAGTTTTATTAAAAATTGTATGCGTGCTATATTTTTTTGTATGCCAAATCGTGTGCGCGTGCACGCCTTAGAGGGAACATAAGATAACAACGCTGGCTAAATTATTAAATAATTTGTTTAAAATCAGCTAAGTGTATTTTGTTATTCATATTACTAGTATTACATACAGGAGTCATTCTACTTCCTCGTCAGTCATGTTACGCCCAACATCACCAGTATGGAATCAGCATGATTCAACAATTTGATGTGTTTGGGGTTACATAAATAACCTTAAGAATTTCATAATGACAAGTATTTTATTTATTTCATCTCTGACACTGACATCAGCAGTAAAAATTATAATATAATTACATTCTCCACTTCTCGGTCATATTAAGTTCAAAAATGTTTTTACGACACTTGCTTAAACACAATTCCCACTAAGATAGTACCAATAGGCACATTGTCCTCTATGATTCACTAGCATTGTTCAGCTTGCATATCTCGTGGTATTCCATGGACACCGTCTTGTCTGCGAACTGCACCTGGCACCCCCCTGAGTCTTCGAGGCGTAGCAGGTGCCCCACGGAGCCCTTGCGTCGCCCCATCACCACCAGCACCTTTCTGCCCAGCCCCGGGATTACAGTCTCCAAATGCTCCTGAAAGATACATTGTGGTAGCGTTTAAAAGAAATTAACAAAAAAAAATCTAAAATTGCTACATTGAAAATTCAGAGAATGATCGTAAAATATATATTTTTTTTAAATATATGATTTAAAAATGAATCATAAATGTAATAATACAGTCTGAAAATCTATTTTCTACTGGAATCATATATTTTATGGAGATAATATAGGCAGTATGTTCAGGAGTTCACTACTCCAACTATGAAACTTACCAACAGAAATATTTTGTAGATTTTCAGGATTTAAGAAGTCATTCAACATGAAATCTTATGATAATTTTCTTAAAATACACTCACAATATCAAGAATAAACTATTATACCTGGTCAAGCTTGAGTTTGTCTCCGGTATCCAGCATTTTTACTTCAGCTCCATAATCCTGGAAGACCCTGAGCACGCAAGCTTTCTTGCGGTGATATTTGGGCCCCAGACTGTCCGTAATCACCTTTACCACAATACCCTCGCAGAGCCATGCGTCCGAGGGCCGCTCCTCTTCCGATTTGGGACTGGAAAATAAAAAGAAATGACAAAGGACTGGTAGCTATGACCAATGTTCCGTATAATATTTGGATCACTGTGTGTGCAAAAAAAATCTTGTACAATTTTAAGATCCAATTATATAATTTATGCAGGATAAATGAAGAAAACCATCACCTAACCGGCATAAAACTGTTTATTTGAGTTTGTATATACCTAAAGTTAGTGTTCTATTATTTATTTATTTTACGGAATGCATGTCACATCAATATTTTTACTATTTTCAAACTAAGCTTAATGCTTGTGTTATGAAAATAGGACTAACTAATTTCTGGTGTCATGGAACGAGGCGCGAACCCCCGACCACTAGATCACTAGGCCAACGTCTTGACCACTACACCAACAAACTTCTCACAACTGTAAAAATTTGTGTGCGCGCTATATATATTGTGTTGGCAAATCGTTTGCTCAGCTTATGGGGAACATTGGCTGTGACTATTTTGCAGAAAAGTAAGTCTGGAATATAAAACAACAATAGATTAAAATATAACTTACGGTTTTTTTTGGTACTTCTGTTTGCGCATCTCCTCTTCCGCCCGGATCTCATCTAATGCCGAGAGCTTCTTGGTTCCGTCCTTGAACCGCTTGACCGACGCTGATGAACTTGGCTCTGAAAATTTCCTTTTGTCTAGTGTCGTCACTGCCGTCAGGAGTTTTGGGGCTGGAACAGATCAAAACAATCGAGTTAATTTTTTTTCACTAACATATTATTAAAAATGCGTACTAAACCTCCTATAAACAAACTACTGTATGGAATAATTTCAATAAAAACAATGTATGCATGTACACTAAAAATAATTTATTTTAAGCTTCAAAAACATAATTGAGGTCAATAACCGATTTCACAATTGTCTGGTTAGTGTTTTAGATTCCATTGCAGAGTAAATGACTGTTTCTACTAACTGGTATAATGTCAAAGATATTACATGCTGCATAGATGTCTCAACTAACAGCAAGGTGTTGAAAACAAAATGCTGTACAGATTCTGAATAATCTGGTGCTCCAAGGGTGACATATAAATAGTTGATTGTAATTAAACTGCCATAAGTAAACAAGAACACACCAAGTGGTTTGGCCATGAGTTTGACGGTGATTTTTTCATCCTCGTCTTTCCTCTGCAGTTCTGTGTACTCTGGAGTCTCCGATGTTCCTGCCTGCCTTCCTCTCTCCACCTGCTTCTCTATGAAGTCCAACATCCTCTCCTGAAACAGTCAAACAGAATCAAAAATATAGTCTATAAATGACTATGTTTGTATCACCTCACGAATATTACATTTTCAAAAGCAAAATAAAATTATTTCAATAGATATTTATCTGTCAACTAAACAATAGAACTCTTTGCATAAATATTCATTTTTAAAGTCAGTTGATTGGCAAAATATATTCATCATGTATCTCAAAATCGCACAACATTATACGCCACTATAGGAGATGAGAAAACAATCTGCATTTAATAGTAATATCATAATCTCCACTATTTTTATATAATGAAACTAGAGCTGGTTGCATATAAGCAGATGAAATAATACATCTGTTTACGCGCCTTGTTACTTTGATTGGTACCACTGGGTTTCCTGATTTATAGTAATGTACATGTGTGTATGTGAGTATTGCCACCTTTTTTCGGAGAGCCAAGAAGATGGTAAATGATGGGCAGTTTAATTACATCCCGTGCTTCGACCAGTCCAGAGGTCCAAATAAACCACCTGTGCGCGCTTCGGTCGGTCGAAATCTACCCAGCTAAAGGTATAACAACATCCGACCAGAAATAATAATAATATAATAAATAAAAGTCACTTAAATACAATAAAAAGGTTAATGCGGTTCATATATCATGTGTCCTTATTGTTAATCGGAAACCTGGGAACCAGCTATCCAAGACATTTACATAAACAACATCAACACCATACTACTTAAAAACAAAAGTACCGTATTTCATAAATGTCTTGTGTTAGAAGCTGGACATAGTGTTGAATATATCTCCGGAATACAGAATTGTGAAAAATTATATCCACGATACAAAGCTGGGTAGACTAATAATTAAATGATTAGTAGAACCCCTGTAAAGTACTCACGGCATCATCCTTATCCATCTTGCCCTTTTTGGCAGCCGCCTCCTGCCGAGCAACAGTTTCTGGATCGCGATCAATGTAGGTCACGAACCAACCCTTCTCCGTCTCGTCCACGGTACAGCGCCCCTCACGACCTGCCCACTTGACGAAATCCGTCAGTGTCTCCCACTGGGTTGCGTTCATGTGGAGGTGCTCTCTAAAGAAATTAAATAAATTCATTAAAAAGTATTTTCACATTTACGGAAGATTTGGTGAAAGCGTCAAAAGATCCGTAATATCTTAGCGAGTTAATATAATCAAAACCTTTCAATATCTAGCTATGAGATTGGTATTCGATTGTAAAGATAATTGATAACTGAGATTTAACTGTTCAAGGTTTAGTTTCTAGTGTACCGGTGATTGTTTGCCAAATTATGAATAATCATTTACCAATCATCGTTATATTAGAAAATAAATCACATAATCACAGTTTAACTTACAGTATCATATCCTATCACTAATCAGTGCCTATTAAAATTATATTAGTTAGCGTTGTCAACCACAAACCTGTCTGCAATGTAATCCTGGTACACCTTATTGGCGTTAACCCTCTTAGTACCAAACTGCCGCCTAAGCAATTCACAATATCCGTCCGCAAATTCCTTGGAGAACTCGTCAATATATTCATGGGCATTGTCAGCAAACAGCAGCAGCTGTCTCTGGTGAGACTCCGACATGGTGTGGCACTTGAAACCGTTCTCGTCTCGGCATTGCTTCTGGCACATCTGACAATACCATCTGCGGAATAGGGAAATGGATAATGAGACTTCGACAAGGAGATACTTACATCGGGGTAATTACATCCTGACTAGCATGCTCTTCGTCAGGTTCCACAAATCATACATCAATTATACAATAGTGAAATCAAATAAAGGTTAAAAATGTTCCGTTTTTCTCAGCCTTTCAGAACCTTCTGTGTTGAGTTTTCTGGGCTATTCTGCCATGTGTCTACGATCTCTCTAACTGGATTCCATTGCAGGGTCCACCATCAGGGCTGATGTTGCTGATCAGTGATAATGCAGTGCAAATCAAAACTCTTTATTATTCATAATCGTACAAAATGAAATTCACTATAAAACTGCATATCAAAATTAACTCATACATACACGCAGTATTGTAGTAGAAAATATAGAAAAGGTACTAAATCTTTGGATTGATGATATGTCGCAATGACGTATTCCTTTGTGTCAAGCGATAATCAAAACAAGACATTAAGTTAATTCAATCACTTAAAATCACAAGAAATAGAAGTTACAGGAAACTTTACGGCATCTCGTGACTGGTTTGATAAATTTTAATTGCAACTTGCTAGAATTCTGCGTTAAATTATAAATTAAAGTTAACTGATGTTCGAGTGACAACGGAATTCCAATGAAAAAAATTTCAATTGTTTACATTGTTGTAGATAATGTAGTGTTTTTAATTTAAATATAATAGATATTTTATTTTTACATTTCAAAAAATTTACATTTTTATTCATTGAACGTATACATCCATTATTTTCATAGTGTAAGATAAGAACACATCCATATTCTGGGTATTTAAATTCTACCTTTAAAAATTAAGTTTCTCAGAACGAATCTGCTTTCGTTAAGCGAGGTATTATTGTATATATCTCAAGGCGCCACTTAGTGAATAGTCATCTCAGCAATGCTTCTGAACTGATCAAAGTTTTTAAAACTCACTTAAATTCTGCTTCGTCCAGTGTTCTCGCTGAAGCTGAGTAGGTGAGCGGTCGCTCACGAGTTCCAAGCCACAATTTATTTTTTTTCGACCAAAGATAGCTAGTATAAGATAGTCAGAGCACATCCCCTGGGATTGCATGATTATAAATGATGAACAATGAATGAAAGGAATCTCGGACATTTCCGGGAATTTATTAGGGTGTGGGTCTCTCGCTGGGGGTTGCTGGGATGGGCGATGCCGGGAAGAGCAGTGGCTAAAGAGTTCTAACGAACCGTTCTACTGGCTCTCCCTCGCACCTCTTGCGACCTGGACAAGGTGAATTTCTGCCGGACTGTGACCGAGTTCTGCGACTGCAACACATAAATGTGACGTCTACCATCCCCTTTTCTGGGTGTATGATTTATATAGCTTCTTTCTGGCTGCCTTCTGAATTGAATGTGATAACGGTCTCACGTCAAATTGTACAAGTATGACTCCGGTACAATAATACCGGCGCCAACCTATGATGGTATTATGATGATAATGTTAATAATAACTAAATGTAATAAAATTAAAATATATGTAATTATGACAAATCGAAACGAGAGTAAACAACTCTCAAAACGATTCGGGATAGGGTTTAAATAAAAATAAAATATATATAAGATAGTCATACTAAACATCCCCCGGTCAAATTCTCCCCCTCCAGCATTCATCAAAAGAAATTAATATTGATAAATCAAATACGAAATATGAACATATAAATTTTTCATGAAATGCGGGCCGGATAATGAACAGCCTTTTAAAATACTGTCCATAGAAATTATGGACACTTTGGAATTGGGTAATAAAATGCCTTCTACTAATAGATGTACACTAGTCATACTCCACAGACTGATAGTCCTCAATAATCAGTAGCAAAGGACAAAACTTCATTTCGTAATGAACGCTTCACGAAATGCACATTCACCAACTTGAAGCGTTCAAAATGAACGCTTCATTCGTAGTATGTTGGTACCACTCCTGATGCAAGTCGAAATCGTTTCAGACTTCATATAGCTCAATGAAATTAAGTCGTTATTTAAACCGTTATTGAACTATACTTCAATGAAGTGTCTGAAGTGCGAAGTGAAGTGCGTTGTGTGATACTTCGCGAAGTACACATTTCAATAAACTGCATGAAGTGAGCAGCAAACTCTTTCGTTCTCTATATTTACACAGTTCGCAGTTAATTGTGTGCGTTGCTGAGTGAGAGCTTCATTGCAGGCAACTAAGTTATTTGCTAGTGTGTATGAATATGGTGTGAAGTATTGAACTATTGAAGCGTCAGCACGATTTAAAACGTATGAACTGCAAAGCGTGAGTATAAAGAGCTAGTTCATTGAAGTACTCTGTACAGTGTGGACCATCGCTAATAATTAGACACATCAAAGACCCCTAGAAGTGACTTGTCAAAAAATGGACTGTAATATGTAAGGAATTTGTTCTCATAATATATAACGTATAAGGCAGAATAACCAATTCAACAAAAAAGAACGACCCGAAACCGCTACGCCGTACATGGAAGATACAATGAATCAGGTACCACTGACAGGATCTAAATTCCCGAGTCAATTCTGTGGTGGTCGTTGTTGATAATCGAGCAGTCGTAATAAATAAATGCATACCGTAATTTCTGGAGTCCTTTCGCTTTGATCTTGTTCGCTATATACTTGGGGGTACCCTTTTCCGCCTTGCCCCCCATTTTTCGAGTAATGCTAAATATTTATATCTTCAATTGTTTCTTTTGCACATTAAAAATAACATTAATTCACAAAAATATAAACAGACACTCCGCGAACCCAGTAATTTTGACAATTAACAAACGTGAATCTATGGAAAATGGAAAAATGTCTAAACCATAGAAAAGATACATGTTCTCTAAGCCAAGTTGAGCCAAGTATACCGAATACTGAATATAAAACTTGACTGATATCCCTTTAGTTGATATTTAGATTATCAATTACCAGTAACAGAGATGAGAGTGAAAAATACTCGATAATAGTATTTGTGAACATCACAATTAAGGCTACTTTAATGCAAGTTTTATACTAGAATGCAAACTGTGTAAAATCGTAATAACGTAAACTATAATGTCAATTAAAAAAACTGTAAGGTGAAGAAACATGAAGAGATTGTTAATTTAAAACTGAAGACAGTTTGTGCTGATTGGTTGTTATATCCATATTATATCCATGTTATATGCTATGAACCTTAATATAATGGATAACACGGTCCCGTTAGAAAAACCGAAAGGCGTGCACGCAACATCTTGGGAAAAAATCTTGCAACCGTTGAATAATACAGACATTAAAAGCACGAACTATTGGCGTGTTCAAATAAGGCAGTTTTAGTAATATTCAAAGAACGATCATAATTTTATGATTTACGGTTCTGAAAAAAATTCATATCTTCAAAATCATCCCAGATAAGATGAATAATTAACTTGTCAAATCTTCAGGTCAGCTTTTATTTTAGTCGCAGGAAGAGTTGTGGAACTGATCAGCCATCAGACAAAATCAAAGTCAATAATTGAGCATTTCACTTATTCTTCTTATTTTATATTTAATCTCGCTAATAAGAAACAATATTATTTTAAAACGACTAAAATATAGATACAAATCACGTTGTATTATTTTTTAGACATGTGAAAAAAAAACTTGTAAGGGCATTATCAATCTCATTTTGAACAAGTGTTTTATTTTCACATATATGTGATTATGGAGTTCTACAAACTTACTTCAGAAACAGTAAATATTTTTTAAGACTTTGAACAAAACCTACTCCGTTTTTGGTACCTACGCTCTAAAAGAGTGTAGTAAACTTGCTATTTTTTTTTTTTAAATCATATACATATCATAGATAAGATATATATTAAGACAGAACTGTCATTCGCGTCTGTCATACCGTGTTGTGGTTAGAAATTTATTTCACAATGAAATTCTATGATTGTTATGAGCATTTTGATCATTATCTCACATAAAAACGTGAGTAATGTAATGATACATCATGATTGTTGGGACGATTACGTTATATGATAGATATATTTATATTGAATTTTTTTTTATTGAATACGAATAAAACATTTCAAAAGGCAAATCTAGATCAAATTATTTGTTCCCGGACTGTAGAGAGGATCTTGTTTGTTAATTTACAATTATAAAGATTAGAACATGTGAATAGGACTAGGGAAATATGAATAAGATGATTTGGTATACTGCCTATGGTTTTAGACTCGAATTACATTTATAGTTGACAAAACGGAAGCTCTGCGTTTCCTTGTTGAGTTACGCGTATTTTAACCTCTCACAAAAATGCGATTGATTTAAAAACTTGTGTGGTTGACATTTGTAGAAAAATATTCCCTATTAAGAAGTATTAACAAATTGTTCAGTATCGTATATCGAAGAATGAAAACACAATTTATATGTCAAATAAGTTCATTTTGAACTCGTAAGAGTAGAAAAAAAAAATTATGAGATATTTCATTGGTCAAACGCGCTAATGAATATTGTGGCGTTTTAGTATCCCGAAATTTTATATCATTTCAATATTTAAATCTTTTTTAGCACGATATGAACATTATCTTTACAGTTTACATATCGTTACCTTAATTCTAATTACATGTAACCAAGACTATGACAAGTCTTGCTCTTGTTAGATACATTCCCTGAAGAGTAAGGCGGGTGTATGTCGATGAGCACTACACGAATCAATCATAGTTTTGATCGAAATAAAAAGAGTTACGTGCTATTAGAATGGAGGTAACGATACATTCTAAATAATATTCATCGTGAGTGTAACTCGGTTTATTCTAATCTGTGGAGTAGTAGAAAGTAGGAACGTCGTGTGATCTTGGATGTTTTCTTTTTAGCGGCAGTGATTCAATGCGATGCCCTTAAGTATCGGCATGTCCGAGGGCCGAGCTGTAGTCACCGCTAGCGATCCTTCAGCCGAGGTAAGTCACTTCATGGCCTATAGAACAATAATGACCATGTTTCCTCATCTTACGACAAATTATATTTTTACTTCTTAAACCTCGGCAATTCCCATAAATTTTCCACCACAACTACCGGACATCCTAATACAGTCCTTTATATTAAGATGACCAAATGTACTCCTTTTAAAACCTGTACTCCCAAAATACCGTATGGACTACTGTAGTACCAAATTATTTTTAAAAATTCATAATATACATTTTTCTTTCATTCGTACTCGCTTTGTACCAAAAATAGTTGTTCACCTTATTTATATATGTTTCTGAGATAAATTTCTGGAGAATTGCAACCATAAATTTAAAAACCAGTGCCCTGGTTTACACATATATTCGGTTTATTTACTGTTCTCTCCTACCCTCATAACACTTTCCCCACGAATGACGTGGATCAAACATTCAGAATCGTAATAACTTAAACGGCAACATCTATTAATTTTGCAACTCAAAGATATTTTTTAATATTTTTTTCCAGGTGTGTAAGGAAGTTAACATCCATTTACAGTTTACCGATTGCAATGAGTTGGGTGTTAAGACCGAACCGCTGGGCGACGATATGAGATATTGCTCTAATTCGGCAGGTACCGATACACCTCGACACATAATTAGTATCAAGGAAGAAATTACAGCTCCTGGTGAACAGACGATCGGAAATCGTGTACTCCAGATTCAGGCGACTGATTTTTGGGATCCAAACATTAAAGAAGAGTGTACTAAAAGTTCTCGATCAGATTTAGTTTCAGGTAAAATTTGTACTCTTGTAATTTTTTCGATAACAGACACTCCTCTATACAAAATAGAAAGTAGTTATTTTGGAGTGAATGTAAAAGAATATTGGTTAATAAATGAAGTAAGACATTAACATAGTGTCTGCATGTAACGAATAATTTATTATTTATTTTTTTATTATATCAAGTTCGTTTATTTTTTCGCTTATGCAATGTTGTTTTCAGTGGATTCGTGCTATACATCAACTTCTAATATTTCTGGGTGCGAATCTCTGAGCTGGGTGGACGAGACACTGGTAAATGGAATATATACGGAATCTAATATTACTGACGAAAACGTACTTTCCACTGCAATGACACCGGAATCTTCCACATACGCTGCAATAAAGCCTAAACGCCTTAACCAAAAATTGTATACCTGCCATATTTGCAACAAAACTTTAACAACCGAACCCGGCTATAAAAAACATTTGAAAGTTCACGCGGGCGACAAGGCATTCTCTTGTGTAGTGTGTGGAAAGGCTTTCATTTCAAATAGTGTTTTAAATTTGCACGAGCGTACCCACACGGGAGTGAAACCGTACGCGTGCGACTTGTGCGATAAAACTTTTAAAGATCTGTCGACTAGGAAAAGGCATAAGCTTATTCACACCGGAGAGAAACCGTACTCATGTAAAGAATGTGGAAAAGATTTTAGAGTTAAAGATTTTTTAAATACTCACATGAGAACACACACTGGTGAGAAGCCATATTCGTGTAATACATGTGAAAAGGTATTCAATACAAGAAGTATTTTAACTAAACACGAGCGTATCCATACGGGGGAGAAACCGTACGCCTGTGAAGAATGTGGTAAAATGTTCAATGATAATAGAACTCTGAAAAGACACAAGTTAATTCACACCGGGGAGAAACCGTACTCGTGCGAAGAGTGTGGAAGATTGTTCAGGGTGAAAGATTTGTTGACCACACATATGCGAATTCATACGGGGGAGAGACCGTTCGCTTGCAATTTATGTGACAAGATGTTCAGTCAGCACAGAACCTTGAAAAGGCACCAGTTGATTCATACGGGTGAAAAACCATTTGCCTGTGAAGAATGCGGAAAGGCTTTCAGAGTAAAACATTGCTTAACAAGTCATTTATTGAAACATACCTGAGGATATTGGATTGGATTGGATCATTAATTAGATTGAATGCAAAGTATCAGCTCGTTTCAGAGAATGCATTGTTCAAAGCAAAATTTCAGTGATTCACAGACCACAACACAAAGGCGAGAGAGTTAGCACATACTACAATATATTGTTTGTAAAAAAAATGCAAAACTAATTTTAGTGACGAATGTTTGCGATAATACTTAAATAAATCATTTATAATGATAATACAATTTGTTTATTATAGATAAATTTATTTAAATAATCATTTATTAAAAGATTTCGAAATTGTTTTGATTAAAAATGGTAGCGCACATGCTTCCCAAATGGAGAATTCAGCATCTTAGTATTTTATCACCTGTGAGTGGGCAAGCGAAACAAAATATTTTGCCAACTAGCCAACCACCCTGCCAAAACTAATCTAACCGAATTATTTCTATATATACTAACAGGAGTTTAGAACTGTAATATTAATATTACCCATTGATAATACTAAAAAAAATGTATTTTATTAGTTATTGTTCTTAATCTGTGTACAGTAATAAATAAAAACCTACTCGAAATCATAATATATTTACGAAATAATAAATAATGCTTTAGTTTACTCCTCAAAATTGTTTTAATGCAATTTTATAGAGATAGATGCACACAATGTATTTTTAGACTAATTAAATAAATTATGATCGATAACACTCCATAAGAAATAAATATTTAGATGGTATGCTCAAGCCTTGGAAATATCTAAAGGATAATATCTTCTTCAACTTAACGCGTCCATTGCTGGACATAGGCCTCCCTCTTTGCGACGACCTCTGATCCTGTGCAGCTCTCCTCCAACACGAACCATCAGCGTCAGTCCAGCGCATCGTTGACAGCCTCAACTTCTTCTACCTAGACACGGAAGTCACTGCAGGATTTCCCATTCCAATTGCAGGATAATATAGAAAACTCAAAAAAATAATTCGTTTATGAATAATTAAAGAAATCAGACAATGAATTTAGATCTTAAATATAAATAATACACAGAATAAAAAGAGCGAACTGCGATGAGTCGATAAGTACATACAAAATAAATTTTGAAAAATATGATCGTAGTTGCCTGATGGCAATTCACGGCTCATGAAAGAAATAAGCGAGTTCAAATTAGTTACACGAAAAATTTATGTATTTTTTACCTGAATCTCTATTTTCTTTACATAATATGCACGTATGTATGTAGGCCAAATTTTATATAAAATTTATTTATGTAAGAAATATAACCATTTATATCTCTGTAACTAATGTTTAATTCCATTAGAGGTGGACGGTGTATTTTGTGAGACATGGAAGCGACAAACAAGGAACACAGATTTAGTTTATAAACTAAAAGTATTTCTTAATATATAAGGTAAGCAGTTTGTATAACGAACGACAGTATTCTGAAAAATTCAAATCTCCCACGACAAGAGACTCGAAAGTTTTCACCTTATCTCTTTGGAAAACTGACGAAAAACCACGGACCTAATTACCCTTTTACAAAATAATCAATAATAAACTGCTCACCCCCTCAATACTTTCACAAATTAATTTAAATATCGCTATATAATAAATATCAATAAGGTCTCCAACCTTATTTAACACAAAGTTTTACAATTCCAATCTAGGCTATTTATCTTCCCTGCCTAGAATGCTTAATTACTGCAATGAAATCTTATCTATTAACACTAATCTGGATATATTCTTCACAACCCAGGCTCAGTTTAAAAACTTAATTCTATTACACACGGTTAATAATCGTTCGAACGTGTAATACACGCTTACCACAAGCCAAATTCGCACTATTTACATAATTACTGCGAATTTAACTTGTATCGTTGACCTTAGAACCCACGCACTTCTGTATTTGTTCGGTAGTTTTAATATTCTTATCATTGTCCCCATTTACTTAGTGTTTCCAATTTCTCAACCATGAAGTGTTTTTTGTAACATGTTATTTTTAAATGTTTTCAAATTGTATTTTAATGTCATGTCCTAGACTATCCATCGGGATCATTAACGACCTACTGATAATCTGAATAAAAACAATAATAAAACGCTGCCAAAATAAAATAAAAACTATTAAAAAATAACACAACCTACCCCGATTCAGGATAGCCTTAAAATTATAAAAAGTCGACTCGAGATATAGCATTCGTGATCTGTCATCCTTCGGCAACGGCTGCATGCAAGTATGAGTTCTTGATTTGCTTTCTATTTGGGAAATATGGTATAAACTCTCAAACATAAACTACTATTTTATTCCAAATGTATTTTTATTGTGAAATAAATGTTGTTGTACTAATAACTCGGGAACGTAATAGAATTTTCTAGCTCTCATTGATTTGTCATTTAAAATTAAATAGAATTTCCGTGTTTTTCTGTGACTAGATTGTTCCATGCTCGCTGAACTGAATGAAAAGAAATTTAGAACGTGCTTACCTGTATCATAATATTTGGTATCACACACACATTTATTACTTTTGCCTTTATTGTTTAAATAACCTTGATTATTCACTTAAAACATCCTCGATAAAGCCTAGTTCGTTTACATCCTGATCATGGGGCATTTTCGATTGAAAGCTCTATTGTTATGATAATTTGATGTAGAACGCGTGTATTATGAAGTGTCAGAAGCCAATGTTGGGTGTAATTTCAATATATCATTGTGTTCAAACGTTTAAATGTTCAACATGATCCAATTATAGAGGAATGATGTAATCAATGGTTATAGGGGAACAACGTAATGAGTAAGTAAAAAGTACTTAAAAGGTTAAATCACATGATTTATTCAGAAAAGCTACAATTCGATATGCGGTTTGAAACACTATGTTACGAGCGAATATCTGCGTTGGCAGTGCTATCTGCGCGGGAGGCGTCGAATTAAAGTCGCGCAGAGTAGGAATATGCTGATGATACACGCGGTCGTTCGCTTAGCGACGCTGACTGACACCCCGCCCCACTCTCACAGCGAAAATTCGAAGGCTTAACAAAAATGTCGTTCTATGCACATCTCAAAATAATTTAAATGCCGCTCCATTTGTGAATTGTTCAGTTATATACATAACAGTGAACAGCCCCACCCTTTCCCGCAAACTGTTCTGGGAATTGGCGCCCCCGTGCCACATTCGCACAACAAAGCGACCCGTTTTTTTTATTATTTTAATTTGCATTTACACCGATACACAAGTACAATTCACGAGTGATCCTTCATAATATTTTTAATAATTGGCGTTCGGCGTTCTTTCACGTTCGTACTAATCTGACCCACAAAGCAAATGTATCCCGGCTCGAAACATTTTCAGAGTTTTTCAAAAGTTTTGATGGTGACGCCAATTGCTAGCGCTTGTGTTCAACCGACTCCAGTTGTGCTACTGGAATACACGAGAGCCGCATCATGTTTTCATTATTAATTCTATATACTAACCCATTTAACAATCTCCTGAGTTCATTTTTTCCTTCATATCATGTTCATTTCTCGGTTATTTTCATTTGCTTATCATTTTTCCCTAGTCATTGTCTAATAACTACAATAACTCATGTAACTAAAAAAATATACAAATGTTCGAATAGACATATTTGAAATAACTCCTAATATATTCAATTTTTTACTCAGTTCCTGAGAATCCGTGAAAAGACCCTCCAAACCGATATGTCGCAGGACCGAGATTCACTTTTAGAGCCTTCAAATGAAGTAAGTTCAATTTATATTTATTGCTTATATTTTTTTAACCTAAGAATATTTTTTATTTTGTTTATTATTATTAAATAAATATAAGTTTTTTGTTTTTCATTATATAATTAGATGGCTTTCTTCCAATTTACAGATTTACCTCAAGAAAACTGCGTGTGGACCACGTATAGAATCAAGTGAACAACCGCACTTACTTTCTTCTGACACGTTGGTACCTCAACCTGGTGCAGATATTGAGATAGGTCTCATGTTAGTACCTGTTGAAGAAATAAATGTCAGAAATATTAAATCAAGAAGATACGCCAGAGGCAGCGACTGCAACAAAAAAGCCAAGACTGATCTATTTGTCGATTCAGATGACTTAGAATTTATTAAAATGGAAGTTATAAATCCTGATAAAAATACAAATAAACAAATTATTAACGAAAATTCCAAAATGGATTTTGGCGGTACTTCGAATTCGGCGATTGAAAGAAACACAATTACTAATTCCAAATATAATTCTGAAACTAACTCTCATTTCTCAACTCCTGAATCAACTGAGCATGACATCAAGATAGAACTGATCGCTTCCAGTGAAGAGTGGAGTAATAAAATAAATACTGAAGCACCAATAATAAAACTTGATTCTCCTGCACGCGCAGAAATAAAACATTCAAAGAAATTAACGACGAATCGTCTTTCCTATACTTGTAACGATTGTAACAAAACGTTCTACTCTCCAACCGCCCTAATGAAACATTCAAGACTCCACGCCGTTACAATTACACAGAAGCTTTACTTATGTGAAGAATGTGGAAATATATTTTTAGGTTTAACTGCTCTTAACATTCACGCGCGGACTCATACGGTAGACAAACATTCCACCCGTTTTGATCGAGGGGAAAAAAATACTTTAAACGATCTACTGCTGCTTAGAAGTCCTTCAAACGATTCCGCGAGAAACGCTGATGACAAATTATTCGCTTGTCTCGAATGTAATGAATCGTACGGTGACGTATCGTCTTTGATAAAACACAACCGAATGCATGCGTCAGACAAGCCTTTTTGCTGTGAAACTTGCGGAAAATTATTCAGGCTGAGGCATTCCCTAACTTCGCACATGTTGTGCCACACTGGCAACAAATCGTACGTCTGTAACGAATGCAATAAAGCCTTTTCAAAAAGCGATACTTGGGCGAGGCACAAAGAGACTTGCGGGATAATTTTTGGCTGTAAAGAATGTGGACTAACCTTCACGGCGAGACACCATCTCAACCTTCACAGTCGGGTTCATTCGGGCATCAGGAGAATTATAATCAACTAAATCGTAAAAAAATTGCCAGACTTTCACGACCGTTCAGAATTCGGTGTTAAATTTCTGGGCTGTTTTGCCATGTGATTCCAACGGACTCCATCAACGATATTAGCCCTGATGATGGACCTTGCAATGAGATCAGAGTGGTCGGAGATACGGCAGAATAGCCCAAAACATTCAACACAAAAAACTAGAACGTTTCATTGTCGTTAAACATAACGTAAGATTTATGATTCAACATCATTTGATTTGGAATAATAAGTTTGTTTTTATCTATTTAGAAAAATAAACCATTTTGATACACACACTTGTTATCTTTTAAATATTACAGAATGAGATTATTTTCTTTACGAGGTAAATTTTTATACTTTAAATAGCGATGCGGTTTTAAATAAATTGCGACAGTAAAATGATGATCCTAGCGGTATTATTTCACATACGCTCCAAGGGGGGCGTTATTTCATTTTTATTCTAAATAAATTAAATTAAGTTTTTGATTTGTTATTATTTCACTCGAGTTGGAATTTATGTCGTTTTGTTTTTTGTTATGACTCGATTTTTTTAAATATTTATTTTTGTGTTTTGTTTTGGTTAGTTATATTGAAAATAATAATGTGCTGAATACCTGGATATCAAAATAGAACTGGAAAGATACAAGAAAAGTACGTTTTTCCCACATCGCTTTTATTTAAGAATTTCGGTCTATTTTAGGTTTATTTGCGAAAAAAATCACATATTTCACTAGTGGACCCATTTCATAAAATGATTTTCCACAGACTTCGCAATGGTAAAATTTCCTTTCTGATATAAAATTCCAGGATATCTTCAAGTGTATTGTCAAATGTACCTTTTTAGTAAATAATTTTCCAGTCTTCGTAATAAAAGGGTTTCTGACCTGGGTGAATCTAATTAACGTGCGCTTTATATTAAACGTTTTTCTATAATCTTCACAAATTAACCATATTTGTCCTAAGTGAACATTTAAATGGTTTATTAAGTGCTTCTTTTAATTAAACACATTCATTCTGCGCAATAGAAAGATTTCTGAGTAGAGTGAATAATTACGCGTCTTAAATCCATCTTTTGACGATGATTTAAATGATTTTTCACAATCTTTACAAGCGAGTGTTTCAACATTGCTTCTAGTGATGAATAAATTTATCACTAGTGGTTCCACATTCAGGTTTATTAAATTTATAATCTGCAACATTAGAAACGTAAAAAGAATATATCCCATAGTTTATAATAATTGAAAATGATGTAGCAGATGTAAGGTCTTTAGGATCGTTCAGTGATATTATTATTTATGATAACTCTATTCTTTCAATTTAAGTTCGGAATGTTTTGCCTCTTTAAAGTTGAACTGTTTTATTTTCAAATCTACATGCGTAGTATAAGTGATAATATCAAAAATATAAAACAAATTAATGATTTTCCAACTTGGTGGAAATGAAAACTCGTCCGAGTTGGAGTGCAGCGGTCGAACAAATTCTCCATTCACGTTGGAAACATCCAACATATCATAGGAGTAGTAAACATTAGCTAAAGAATTAATTCATACCGCATTCAAATTATGGTTACATTAGACCCGCGTCGCTTTGCTTTGTCGAGAGGAATTAGCAAGAAAGTAACAGTTCCGGGTAAGGGTGAGTCTTTTCTAACATTGGTAGTATCTTCGCTTTGTGAATGTTTTGGTAATAAGATGTCACCGTCAACTTTCCGTGACATTAAATATGTTATCTATTTATAACTTTGGCGCTAGCGGTAACCTAAAATGAGGAAATAATAAAGTATATAAATAGTTCTAACCAAAAAAGGTCCCTGCACTCCTTTTACTGGTACAAAACCTTATCTCTTATTCATGACTGTCCCAATACAATACGGGCTAGCGCTTGGAATGAAGTAGGTGCATTACTCAGGCTAAAGAAGAGAATTGAATAAACTTTATTTAGCTCTACAATAGGAGTTGCATCTTGAATAGAGGACACAGCAAGTCCGAACTCCTTTCCAAACACATCAATAACCGTACCGTACACATCACGTAAAGTAAAAAAGGGCTGAGATATTTCACTATCTCTATCAATATAATTCATTCGAAGAAAATAAAAACTGAGTTTTTAAGAGGTTCAGAAAATTCTGTAAAACTGCACGCAAAAATATTTAAGAAAATACGTCCTCCGTTCGTTAGCTTATTGGTTCTACCCACAGATAATAGAGTATACTCGCCATAGATAAAAAAGAGTAACGTCTTGACAGATAAAATTTGCGTTCATCTATTGTATATCGACGTATAGAAAAATAAAAATGTCCATACATGTGGCAAGTCACATATAAGTTGTTATCGATGACATTATTTTTGAATCTTTATTGTCAATATCTCATATAATAATTTTAAAACTAATTGGTAATGTTATATAACTATTTTGACAAAATTCAGGTTTTCACTGCAGAAACGTCGACTAGAGAGCCAAAGTAGCCCAGAAAATTTTACACAGATAATGAATTTGGGTAGATATGTAAAAAAAAAAATTGTGGTGTTACAAAATTACAGGTACTTCATGAAAAGGGACCAAAATTATTTTTTTAATGGAAAATACAATATTAAACACCAAAAATAGTATTATCTTGTTTTAAAAGAATTTTATGTAAACTTAATACTTGTAAGACATTTATTTTCTTGACTTATAATGAATTTAGACCTCTCAAGTCTACCGGCTGTTCAAGCAGTTCCACAACAACAATCCCATTGGTCAGAGGTGTGTTGGCAGATCTGAACTAAGTGTTCAATCATACACCACTTTAGATCAGGAGCTGGAAAGCGGTTACAGCGAACAGACTGGAATAGAGATACATCCTGGCCCAAGCTACATCATTAATTGCTACAACTCACATTGAGTCATAGCACTGATGATGATGAAAACTAACTTATTGATCATCGGACTAATTGGGAATAAGCACTCGGCATTCATTTAATTCTAAAATCATTCAACCATCTTGATTTTCTCTGAGATACACAAACGTTGATTACAAGACTTAGGGAAACTGTGTTTAGCTGGCAGAATACTTCATTTTCTTTTTCTCGGTAATATAAAAACTCTTTCAAGAATGTAACATTTTGACGAAACTAATTCTTCTCATTTTTTGTGCCAACCAAACTCAGTCAGTAAAATTAGATAGAGTGAAATGTGTTATACTTGCTACTGAAAGGTCAGCAAAGAAGGGTCTTAAAAATTTGACTCATCATTAGGGGACATGCCCATGGTGTGCGAGACACGCAGAGAATAATAGATGCACATTGATTGGTTTAAACTTTTAACTATTTAAAATACACTGTACACGATGCAAGTTTAAAAAAATTACCTTTACAACAGCTTTAGGTTTTTCTCGTACACCATGGACACGCACCATTTCATATGCCTCTGATCTGTCAATATCGATCTGCCTCTTGGCCCAGTGATTCAAACAGTCAAATACAAACACTCAAAAATAGGATTATTGGAGGAAATTAATTAAATATAAAAAAAGACAATATAACACAATATTGTGTATTTATTTAAACATTGCAATTAACAATAATTATAAACATTTTAATGGCTACATTTTTATATTTAAGATCTGTTAACATTTATACAATAGTTTAAGGCATTTCATCCGATTCCACACACAACCAGCGATGGGCCGAGACCGGAAGGAGCCATCCCCGAATTACGGATCAAAAATTAAGAACTACTTGAAGTTAAGCATGCATAATTTAGATTTATTAATGTAAAAATACTTCAAATAAATTCACCAAAATAAGAAATATCCTAAATACTAATTAAATGTATCTTTCTAATTAATACATTTAATTTGTATTTAAAATATCACAGACCTATGTTCTGAATAACTACAACTTCACAATAAGAATGTGTTATCTTTAATAAGAAATATTCTGCATGTTTTGAATCAGTAATTTGATTTCAAATCCTTTTGAAACTTACATTACAAGTTACAAGGGCTTTTAATTAGATTAACAAACAAAATATTTCATAGGTTAAATTAAATTATAGAAATATTCTTAATAGATCCCTGAATGTTTTAAACAATTTTGTTACATTGCAGAAATTGAGTGATTTTAATAATCAATCTAACAGTCTTAATCACACAAAAGAGAACCTTGTATCGAGAAAAACATTTTCAAGAAATTTAAAAACTACATACATTACTTATTTCCTTTCATCAGAGTTATTTGAGAATTTTCAAAATATCAAGGATTTGAATTACTTTTCTGGATGATTTTAAAAACAGCTATATTTGCATATATCCTGTCAATTCGAGAGCAATTTTGAAAAACATCACCAATCTTCTCTATAACTTGAACCCTGGCAAGAGGATTTTTCAATCCGTAATTCTCTCCTCGAGGATTCAGGTATTGGCCCCGAGTTCATAAGAACATATCATATAATATGTACAATGATACAAAAAAGATTAAATGCAGATTGATTCGCCGGACAGAAACCCCAGGATTTGGAAAAATCTTTAATTTATTGATTAAACTTCTGAAACATGCCAAATGCATGTTGTGCAATGATTCTGAGAATGAGGAAAAGCTATCTATGTGGTCTGGGAATCAATGCGATTGAAATGTAGTCATACAGAATTGGTTTTTGAAGAGTGTAAAAGCGAAACAAAAACATTCAAATTATTTTAGTCCCAAAGGATGCAAACATCCAGATGATTTAAAAATTTGTTGGAAAAAGATTTAATATAATTATTTAAGGTCAATCTAACCTTACACATGGTCGTCCACCAGTCTCATCCGCCAGGTTGGGATCTTGGGACTGATGATCTTCACTATCCTGAATGTATTACAGAAATTGTACAGCCCAGATTTCTAACACTAATAACGTACGTAATATAATATTCCACGAAGGGTTATTTTTACAATTCCCTGGTCCGAGAGATTTAATAGATGACAATTATGTAATTTGAATTACAAACATGTTTATCAAATTGTTTGTTATAACACATTTTTAAAATTCTATTCTTATTTCAAATCTCCTATAAGTAACAAATGTAACCTACTGCAAATGCAATGCAGATTTTCAAAACATGGTGCGACTTTCTTATACCCAAAAATTCACAAAAGTGATCCAAAGTATTGTAAACTTTTTGAGAAACTGAAACTCATTTAATAAATTCCAAACATCAACAGAAGCAAGAATCATATTGTTAAATCTTGTTATTTATTTCCAAAGTTGTCAACATTTTAGCAGTACCAAAATAGTAAATTTCAAAGTTAATAATTGAACAAGTTCCAACAATCAGACTTGATACAATTAATTCATCTGATGAACCTCCTATTTAAAAATTGTTATTTTAAAATTCTCAATACCTCAATTCATCCTTTCTGATTTTAAAACCGGGGATCACATTAAATGACGTCTGTTAAAGTTGATAGGTTCAACAATCAATATTTGCTAAAGCCATCTTCATACCTTGCCTTCTAATGATGTAATGTTTTTACAAATACTAAATTGTAATATATACATTCCTTCTGACTTAGTAAGGGACTGTGACGGTATTTAGTATGGATGTAAAAAAATGGTGTCCCGCAACTGATCTCAATGAGAAAGTGAGCATTTGGTTAAAAATAACCAAAGAACCCCCATTTCCACGCCACAAGAATATATGCTCTTCGAATATATGTATATAAATATATTATATATAAGGTAGTGCATGGATTTATTTAAAATAGCTAATAGTTTCTTACACCCGTTTGGTATTAAACATTAAATTTCTAAATATTCATAACATTGTAAGATTTTCCGGAATATAAATCATTAAATTACTTTCAACAATTGATCATTTTTTATTCAAAATTCTGTTCTTTTATTTGTTTCCAAAAAGTTGTTAAAATAAACATTGTTACTTGACCCACTGACTTGTGAGTAGTCAAATCGGCACCAGTTTGGAACATGTCACTCACCACAAGGTGTACGAGTTCTAATTATAATATAATAAACAAAATAAGCTGATCACTTTAAATGACATTCTCGGCATGTGGCTGAATTTAACAAAATAATCACGTCAGTAATAAAATTGATCTTTTAAGTTTTTATTGACAATGATAGTGAAACATAATTTTATTTTTTGTATTCAGTTAGACAGAACAACGGTAGCATCTATTCATCACATTGTATGGTTATAAAAAATTATATACTGAGTGCCATTTTACAGAAAAATTAAATAATGAGATTGCACAATCAATCCTAATTTTTAATACAAAATGTCTATTTATGTACATATACACTTTATGCAAATATCTTTTTGATCTGGTTATCAAATATTGTATCACTCTGATAGGCTTTATAATTTAGTGCATGTAAACTTACAAGGTCAAGGATTGGATTTCTACACTGGCAACCATAGTCCAACCTCATTCATAAAACACAAGATTCCTAGACCTACTTTGAAAATTCAATGAAAAATTTAATTGTTCCATATATATCAAACATATTTATGTTAACATTAAACCTAGATCCCTCATATTATATCAGCGGTCAATGGTTAATTATTCCGCAACCATCAAACTCTGTACTCTGCACATATTTTTTTCTTGACTTGAGAGAACATTTTAATTTACATCTAACTGCACAGCGATACAGATTTATTATAAATTTTCTATTATTTAAATATACCTATAATCTTCTGATCTAAATCTAATTCATTGTGTAGACTGTCTATTACTTAACAATTAAACAGATAACTAAACACGGATATTATAATTTGTATACATTCATACTCTTCAGTAGGAGATTCAAGTAAATTTGTATACGTGTGTTTCAGTAGAAGAATCCAAGTGCGTTGGTATACATTAGGAACTATTTAAATGGCCATATTGATAATTACCTAATAATTGTAAAAATGTGTGGCTAGTGAGATGCTTTGCTGACAAGTAAAGTCCTGTCTCTATAAAATAAAGCGGAATGTAATAAGTGTAATACACACACAAATATATTATAATGGAAGTAGGGACTTGTAAAAATAAAAAAAACAAAATAAATAATTGAAAAGAAACTATATTTTGGAATGGGTAATAACACATAACTAAAACCATAAATTCAACCATATAAAGAAGAAGCATTCAGATGAAAAAAATCAGCCACTTTTCCCCATGCCAAATTGCAATGCAAAATCTATTTTTCAAATAACAGGGCAGTCTCGGCCTGATGGCTTATGGTCAAAATTTAATCTAAGAAAACTGAAGTAATAAAATTTTAAGACTTTCAAAATCTGACAGCAACATATTTTAGCAAGGTTGAATCAGGTCAAGATTTGTGTGGACATGAACAAAATACATTAACAGGCAAAAAATATCTATAAATAAAATGATGAAAATAAAAACTGAAATTGGGAAAAAAATATCTTAAAACTAAAAAATTTTTAACATATTATTTACAAGAGTGAGTTTTTTTTTTAATATATGTAAACATGAGACCACTTCACATGAAAAGAGTTCTAAACTAAGCCCAAATGGCTAACTAACTTGCATGTCAATGATGGAATAAAATGTAATGTAAATAAACTGAAGCATATTTTTGATCAAATTCTGTTATGTGCGCGCAAGCTTATAAAATGTACTTTGAATATGAATTGTGCAGTGGGTGGGCTGTGTTTACAGCGGAGAATGGTTTCTGACTACAATCACTACATCAGTTAAAAAAATTAACAATAATCTTTTCAAAGTGATTGATTTTGTTTAGGTATAATTTCTAGTACCTGCCTATGAAACAATAAAATAGCAATTATTTGTGTACCTTACGATAATTATTAACATTCTAATTAATTAATTAGCCTTAAATGTTATTTAATACAATAATTAAAAAGGCGTTTGATAGATAAGTGTTACCAGTATTCAAAGATTAGTATCCAAGTATGCTCCTTTACCCAAGATGAGGTAGGTGTCTCAATAATTTAACAATTCAAAGAAAAATGAATTTAAAACCTTGTAAATTTTATCATATATTTTATATCATTTTCACCCTTACAGGAATATACCAATCTGTACATGAATATGCCAACCTCTGGCACATTTACGCAGTAAAAGAGCGATCTAGAATATGGACATACATAATTCTTTTTTAAATTGACAGTCGAAAAAATTACAAATTTGAAAAACATTTTATAATTTATTGTACAAATTGAGCGCTTCTTTTTATGAAAAACAGATTAAAGACATCAACAAAAAATTGCCAGCCTTTAAAAATAGATTTACAAGTTAAATATTTTCAAGTCTATAACTTTTACATTTAGAAAAATCTCTTTATACATAAGAGATTTCCCAATATCAAATTTCTAATACTTTTTTTAAATTTTTAATATTGGTATATTTATTTACAAAACCTAACACTTTTTATTTTCTATACAACAATTATAATACATAAATAGAACATTCCCACTCAACGATTACATGTAATCTATTTAATTTAGGCCAAAATGTACTGTGTCCCTCCAGCACTGACAACATCTGAACCCATTATGTCTTTTTAAAGCCATCACTAAACATAAAAACATATAAATCTTAGGAAACATACATACATGCATGTTATGGTTAGTGTTCTGAAAGATTTCATTTCTTTGTAAAAACTAAATGTATGCATAATACGCATATTGTATGTCTTCAATCTGTAACGAACAAGAAACGTGGTTTTGAAAATGCAGCAAAATTTAAGCGTGTGCGTGAATAATTCCAAAAAGTTTAAATTATTATGACAATGCAAGTGTTGAGTGGGCCATACACTGTGTCGTCATTTGAAAAAAAATGATATTTACTATTTTTAAAATGAAAGAATAAATTAACAAAAGAATACGATCTTCTGCGCCCCATAAAAGCATTTAATTATAATACAATAATATTTTGTTACTCATTAATTTATATTGGGGAAGAATATGGTATTTTATAAATAAATCTATCGCATTGTGTATGTACAACAAAAAAAAACATCAACAGCTCCTTGTAAAACTGTAATGTAAAAAGATTCCAAAAAAAGCTAATCTCCATTCAAAAATATTGTGTGTTCAACATTGCAGCGTGCAATAAGAACACGTTTGTTATAAGATTGAACAATGAAATTCCAAACCGAAAATCTCAAAAAATATTAATGTATATTAAGTATTAAAATTTTTTCAGAAATCAGTTAAAATAATAATTTTATAAAATACTCAAAGAACAAAGTTCTTAGTGATAAAACAATTCATGAATTGAACATTTTGAACCAGACATGAAATATAACAGACCCATAAAAATATAACCAAATGAAGATTAGTAATTATGCCAATGATATTTGTAATTAATCTTAACTTAAACAACGTACATTTCCTTTTAATCATATAAGTTTACGTGTTTTTGTTTACAATATACAAGCTGGCTATTACTTACACGGTATAAACAACAATAATAATAATTCCAATAGGTAGTACGTAGTTTTAATGACACGGCTACAATGTGTATTTTTTTAACATCTTATATTAATTGACCAGGATCTGGAACAAAACGGTCAAAGCATGGTTCTTAATTTCTGAACATTTTGGCATTACCCGATATTTCTGTTTATTATTATTATTACAGTGAAATGGAGATGGCGATATCATCAGAATTCTTGTATCGACCATTGTGCGATTTAATCTGTGACCGCAATGGTGATTGTCTTTCCCTTAGGGTCGTCGAACCTGTCCATGGTCCGAATGTCCATCATCATGGTGATGCCCAAGGACACGATGAATATGAAGATAAACACCACAAACAGTCCGGACCAAATGGGAACCGAAGTGAAGCCAACGCAATCATAGGCCAAATTGAATTTCGAGGCAACTGCGTCTTGGAAGAAGGGTTGGGCCTAGAATCATAATATACAATAATGCTACTAATAACTGTTCAAACAGAGTTATTTTGATCTAATTCTACTTAGATATTAGTATTTCTAGATTCAGCTACAAATAAACAAAGGCTTTTTTAAAGATTTCTTCACAAAAATCCTCAATATTTGATGTCGTCTAAGACAAAATCACAAAGTAAGCGACATTCTAACATGTTGCTGTATTTTTACTAAATAAAATGATATAATACCAGAGAAAATATACCTTTTCTCCACAACGTAAGTTACTCCGAGAAACACTTATATTTTTCTATTCTACAGTATTGAGGAAGATATGTAGCGCTCACCTGGAAGTCTCCCATGGTCAGAGTATAGTTATTACTGACAAACACTGTCTTAGGGGAGCAGTGGTAGGAGAACTGCAACGGCGCATACAGCTTTGGGGACATTTCCTCGTCAGCTACCACCACATCTACACAAGAGTCAAATTAATATTATTAATAACACTCAAACAGATGAGGTTTTGTCACTTGACCAAGCAAAACATTCTCACTGTTAAGATTATTATTATAAATTTTTAACATAAAATACAAATGACTGTTGTTCCTGTTGACGGTTAATTGATGAAATAATAAAGTATTGTCTGTAATTGACTTCCATCTGTCAAATGACAGTGACAAAATAAATCTATAGTTGTTTTTTAAATGAAGTCGTTATTCTGGCTTTCTTTGTGTATTCTGGTAGTTAGTTGAATATGTTTATATAACACTAATTGACAGTAATCCCTTGTTTAGTTTATTTGTTCCATTATAGACATTTTTCAGATCTTGCTTTTATCTAATTCACATAATGTTGCGAGTTTCGCTTATTTGAATGCAAAAGTCGATATAGAAGTAGCAAATGTGATGTCAGTTCTGCGAATTGACCAAATCCGCCAGATATTAAACTTCATAAACAATAAAATATTCATAGAGAACACATTTACTTACCTATTTCACAAAAAAATACGATATAAATGTAATAGTTTTAATTAACCATATTTGACCGGCATCAAGGTGAGCAATTTTACATTGTGAATAATATTTTATCATCATAACAAATAAGTCGTTTATAGAACTGAAAAAATTATATTTAAATTTGGTTCTTTAAGTGAAGAAGGCCTAAAACCAAAGTCAAGAATATTTTTAAAAAATTGATTCTCATTGACCGGTACATCAGAGAGGCATAATTCGACATTACAATGCAATTTTCATTATTCAACATTAAATTGAACTTTGCAACAAGACAATGAAATTCTTAGGGCCGGTTGTGTGATCAGTATTTTATTATTTATTATATATAATTATTTTTACTAACACTCGTGGTTAAAATCGTTTGCTGGTTGTTCGAACATCAAATTTACTATTGTCAAAGCATGCATGGAGATGTCTGTAGACTAATCACGAAATATGCTTTATTTTATGCATTATTTATGGATTTTTTCACCTCTGCATTCGAAATCTGTCACTTTGGTGGTGAAATTTTTTTGTATTATGTACTAATGTATATTAAACAATGAGATCACCATCGGACGAACTCTCATAACTAAAATAGCGGGATATTGAATGATTAATTGTCGCATACTGCAACTTTCAAAGTATCAATAATAATATTGGATAATTTTTATAGTGCCATTTTCATAAAAACTTTCACCTCAAGACCAGATGACTTTTAGAACAGCAGTGAAAAGTTCACCATATTTACTATCGGATATAGCAGAGTAAAATGAGTTTACTACGGGTGTACTTTCGAGAAGTAAATATTCTTTTACTATCGATCAAACAACCCGTTTTTGCAAAAATTTCTACTTTAGTAACATTTTTTATTTAGCCCTTAGGATTTGTGTTAAAGACAGCCAAAATCTTTAACTCACTTCGCTCTCTAATTAAATTATATACATTCTAAATACGGTGGAATGTAACTCGACTCTGTGATCTCCCTATTATGGCTCACATAATATAAAAAGTTTCTAATATTAATGAAGATCAATGATAGAAAATGAATTAAATGTATTAATATCAAAAAAGGTAACATATAGGTTCGAAAATTGTCGCTAAAGATATTGTCGCTGTAGCGTAGTTGGATAATGCACCTTCCCCGGTTAGGAAAGAGATCCAGGTTCGAATCCCGGTGGCGCAACAACAATATTTTTCGATAAAATTGATTTTATATGTATATCTTTCCAATTAATATATTTAAAATATCACAGACCTATGTTCTGAATAATTACAACTTCACAATAAGAATGTGTTCTCCTAACTATATTTTTAAATTATTTAAAATACAACCTAAAATCTGCTGATTTATTTTTAAGTTATATGAACGATAAAGCTACATAAAATTAATATTTAATCTTTTTTTACCAATAATGTACGAATTAGTGCAAGAAAAATGACTATAAATTAAAAATGCTAGTTTTCCAAAATTTTATCAGACCTGACTTTGGCGAATTTGATATTCATCCACACATATTCACTAATGATTGGATAAATATGCATTGTAAATATTGTATCCATGATCTATGTAAGGAGAAATTTTAAATAAATACAAAAATAGTAATGAATAATAATTTGTGTGCATTTTATTTTTATTGTTTAATTTTTTTTAAATTAAGTTACTCACCAATGAAAATAACATAAACTCAAGAAAATTGAGAAATCGTACAGCATAACCAATACTTCATACATTACTAATAAAGCACAGTGATAAAAGGATTCTCATTTATTATTTGACACTTTTTAAATTGCATAAAGATAAAGATAAAAGGTAGTGTGTAAAATACTGCTAAATAATAAAAATATATTCTTATTAGGTTCACTATATCGTCACATCACTGAAAAACATTATGCAGCCAAAGTAGTTTCATGTGACCCAAAAATTTAAATTTTAGACTAATAATGAATTTTATTTACTGTTGCCTCCTCCTGTCATCCTACACTCGCTTTTTCACACAAACTGTTAATCTCAACATTATTTTAATACAAATTAAATGTGTCAATTAGAAAGATATACAGGAAAAATTAATTTATCGAAAAAATATTTTTGTTGCTAACAGAATTCGAACCTGGATCCTATCATATCAGGGGAATGCGTTAACCGATTACACTACACCAACATGGTAAGTAATCAACAAATTTTCAGATATAGTTCTTTCAAATTGATACAATTATTCTAAATTTAAAATAGAACAGAACCGTGTTCAGAAAAACTGTAACTTCACAATAATGTGTTCTCTTTAATCTACATTATTTGTTGCGAACCAACCCGTGGACCCCAAATATCCATTCATTTAATTGATTAGGAAGATATCTTCATAAATAATAAAAGATTTATCAACAAATTACGCAGAATTACCATTACGAATTTAATTTTGAAAGTATCATGTTTGGCATTTGATGCTTAAAAATATTTAATGTGAGCAAAAAAATTAAGAAGACAGATAAAATATTTTATTTTTTGTTTCCATGGTTCCGTGATCTTAAATGCAAGGGTAATCTTTGTGTTCACAATATACATAATACTTTATTATATATAAATGACCTGAGCCTACTATTATTTGTACTTGTAATCTGTAGAGAGCTTGCATTAGTGATTTACTTTTCAAAGGTACTCAAGCATAAGAAAAATGTTAGCACACATACATATTTTAATCAACAAAAAGGCATTGCAAACAGTGTCCCTTTCATCTTTTAGCTAATACTATGTTCTGCCTTTCTTCTCCAATTGAATAACAAATGTATAATTCACTTAACATGCATTAATTAGACTTATTAATGTATCCTCCAAGAATTCATTACTCGCACTGAAGCAACTCTCATTACCTTAAGACACATTTTCACTTTCAGCTCGCAAAGCATTGATAAGAATAACCCACACACGCCAGGGAGTATACACACACACAAGCATACATTAAAAAATGTAACAAATGTAAGTAAGTGAGAATCTTACCAAGCCACCAGCCACCCTTGCTGTTCTCAAATTTCATTTTGAAAGCGTAACTAGAAACGTTGGTTGTGAATGAAAGGGTCGCTTCCAATTCTCCTTCTTTGGTACCATTCGACACACTGATAGTTCCGTCGGAAAGTGCAATTGGTTCTGTGGAATCGGGGGTCAATAGTGAAAATGATGTAGCGTATATAAAAACTTTTCCACCATTATAAAATCCTGTTGCAGGTTTAGCTTCTCCTTCCGGCCTGGCTAGGAGTGACCTGCGCGACCTGGACTGCTCCACAGCTACCTCCCACGAGGGATACCGTGCCGTATACATAGCTAAGACATTGCTGTGCTTTTTGAGCAGTTTATCAAACATGGTGGTCATGAATTCGTCATGACGAGACAGCATGTGTAGCCTGTCCTCGCCCTCCCTGGCGTCCTTCAGGTTGATGTATAGGAACTGACCAGACCCCGGAGTTATGTCTGCGAAGAGACCGTCGTCATTTAAGTGTATCCGGTCAATCTTCTCGGGGTCAGCGAGCTTATTAAGGGTGTGCAGCGCTGAGGACACGAAGGGAAGATATATCACCGACTCCCCGGTGATCTTCTCTCGGAGCCCAGGGTACGCAGTGCGACCCTCAGCGTCCTTGGCGGAGAAGTCCTCAACGCTCAGTGTTTCTTCGATGAATACGACTGTAAATGGCTTGCTGTCGAGTTGCTCCGACAAGATATCGTAGAACTTGTCCGGGTTCACCTTCTCCAAGGCCTTGGCGGCCTCTGAACTGGTCGTAGCGCCCCACATGAACACGGGAACATACTCGGGCGTGGAATGAACGCACTGCAAGACCGACGCCACACTCAACACTAGGAATATGTAACTGATAGCGGACATTTTAATATGAAGAGCTCTAACTTCCGTAACTGAACAACATTCGGCAGTATCTCTCGCGAAGAACAACCACTGTCAGGTCTTGCGCGACAAATGACAATTGAGGAAGGGTCACGGGTCACGTGAACACAGTGATCATATGATCCGCCTTCTTTACTTTGTCTATGGTTGTCAAATGACTGAAACGCTGTAAATGTAACTCTTCTAAAAAAAGTTTTTTACCTTAATAATAAAGTAGCTATGTGAAACAATGTAATTTACACCATAATCCAATAATTAATACATTTTTATACTCTTGACCAGTGGCGTAATTACGCCAATGCAGTACATTGGGGCCTCTGTCTGCGCCCTACAATATATTTTGAATTGATACTTTTCCCAGCGTTAATATGGACAATTCATTTTTAAAATCCACTACAGCAAGACCAAGACATGGAATTATTATTTTTTTCTTTTGTGCATTAAAAAAAACACTGAAAACTTTATCGATGCATACAATAGTACCCAACTAATTATAATGTCGGGATAGAGAGAAGACCATCACCGCAAAATGAAAATTTCGCTAATGCCAAACAAGAATTTAGTGCAGTTGCGAGTGCACACGATTGCCTAAAAATATACTTTTGTTTTTGAAAAAAAAAAGTGTTTTTAAGCAAAGGGGTTCTTTTGCATTGGGGTCCAATTTTAATACTTACGTCATTGCTCTCGACAACGTTTTATATTCAAGTTTTCATAATACATTTAATTTTTTTCCTCATGATCCACATTTTTTATATACATATATATATATTCAACAATATAATACAACAATAGAGTTATGCACCTCCAAATAATAAATATCTTGTATTATGGGGGTGGCTATCAACATTTATATAAAACAAGATCAAGATCTATAATAATACAATATGAAATTTAATAACAAAATAATATTTTATAAAAAATGTTAAGAAATTGATCAGATTAGAACAAAGGAATAATAAAGATGTCGAATATATAATTATTTTGAAGACCTTTAAGCCATTTGAGAACCTCTTTTTGTACACGTTTATATTTGATGCTAATTTAACAATGTGTACTAAGAGCAATGTATAATGCATGTCTTCGTCCTATTCTTAATTTGGACATTTTAAAAGTAACATGTTCATTAGTTTTGCTTCGAGTCATAGTTGTGATAGATTTTTATTCTGTCCTCTTTAAGAAAATATATAAAACATTTTTCATATAGGACATAATTTATTACTAGCTATATCCTGACTGGAGTATTTTTTATTTATTTTATTTTAATATTATAATCGTAATGCGAAATAATTAATCGCAATAATGATCTTTATGGTACCACTAATTATAGCTTGTATTCGGCACATAGACGACTTTATAAAATATTTATATAAAGGCTTTTTTCGCATAAACTTTTTAAAAATAAAAATAGCTCTCTGTAGTATGAATCTTGCGGCTCGTATTTTTTTGGAATGGTTTGAAGTTTGAAATGTTTACCCGCCGTCACGAATATTCAGCCCGCCATTTCAAATGATCATTTTTGACATCTTTTGTATTTAACTTGAGTTGTGATTAGCCAATAAAAATGTTACGAGTTGACGAAACTGCAGATAAACTGCAACAGTTGGGTCGTGACAAGAAAAACAGGAAAGATTTAACCGTGTTCGTCGATAAAATTGAATGGGAAATGGTATGTTTTGTTTTGTTTTGTCATCGTGCCGTGATCAATTTACTTTTAAATGATTTTCATTGAATCCTTTTGTTTTTAGCTAGAACTCTTAGTGTCGACGAAACTCGTATCGTCTGCAGGACCAGACATATTGGGCGCACTATTTGTTGGTATGTCAGACACGAAACAAAGACAAGAAAGAAAACTTAAGGTAACTTTTACCATGCAACTTTTTACATGACTCAGTTTGTTGTCATGTTCCATTACTCCAATATGTTATATACCTAAATAAGAATTGAATTACTTAATCAACCTTTAATTTTTTTCGTCTTTCTTTCAAAAACTTAATCAAGAACTTGCTGAAGTCAATTAAGTTATCTTTATTCAAGCAAATGACAATCGATAAGTTTCTTCCTTTCGCCTTAGCTTTTGTCAATACAACGTTTAATAGTGGATGTTTCTTTTTTATGTTATATAAGATGAAGATCAATCTTAGAAAATAAATATATATATATATATCTTGTAGATATTTTGTCCCAGAATGGCCACACAATGGCATATTTACTTTTTTATGTGTGCTTTTTGTGAACTCGTATTGTAATAATTTGGCACGAAATGTCTTTTCTTCCAGTGTACTCTGATCGGCTCTGACAAGCAGTGTTGTGCTTCTCCGTCATATTAGAAAGATCATTTTACTGGTTTCCATAATAATTAAAAAATTAAGGACACCGTGTTTATTCTGTAATAAGTTTTTTGTTTTTGTGTCGTCACATGATATTATAATTTAAGAAATATTATATATTACCTGAACATGCTGACTAGGCACAATGTGATGTGATCTTCATCTTAATAGTCATCTCAAGTACTTTAGTAGTAGTAATAGTAAACCATTATTGTGACTGTGATTGTGTTTGATTGTAACAATGAATGGTAACTAAAATTTAACTATTGGAGGTTTAGTTTCTAGTGTACCAGTGATACTTCGAAGAATTAGTTATCAATCATCACAATAACAGTTTAAATAATGGTTTTAATTGAAGAATGAAACAACATCGGCATGGAACATAATATTTACTCTGTATTTACCTAGGCACAAGACAACTGAAAATAAGGCTTTAAATTTCACAATAATTTAGAAATGGTTGTTTTTAGATGCTTTTTGTCCTGTTGAAAAGTCTTCGCTCTTCAGACTTCCCCGCTTCTGGTGTTCGGATGCTAGTGAGCGCAGTGCTACTGGAGCTGCCCAAACTGCCCGCGGCCGCGCTGGCCCGGCTGGCCGAAGACTGCGTGGACAGCGTGCGACAGAATGTTGACGTTCACATGAGGTTGGTCATTTTTAAATCTGAAGTTTATAAGATTTTATAATTTATTTTATTTTAAAAATTCTTTCGTTTTTTATGTTTAATGATTGAAGATAATTTCTGTGTGAACCTTATAATGTCACGTTTTCCTGATTACAAGATGAACCTCTGAATGAGACTATTTGATGTTACAAATAATTGTGCATCGTGATTTCATGCAGTTTCGTAGTTAAATAAAAAATGATTTTCCAAAAGTATATATGAACTCAACTGAATCACATAATAAAACAATTAAATGCACAGTTTATGAAATAATTGTAAAAAATGTACATATTACAAAATATTTTAATAGTATGTAATGAAAATTAGAATGGATTGAATATAATTAACCCCTCTCCGGCCCAGTGCCGTATATATTCATCGCAAAAAACTTTCCTCCACAGCTAGCGACGTATTTATCCGACGTGATGTAATTTATTTATTTAATACGTCATGTATTTTATCTTTACTTTTAATAGCGACACCTACCGGAGTTCTTGATTTAGCTTCTAAATAAAGATACATACATACTTTTATTTTGTTCGTGGCCGGGTCGATCCGGCTCGGGGTTAAAACAAATACAGGCATTATAAGAAAGACCGCAACCATTAAATTATTTTTCAGTGTGCCACAAAAGTACCTTATTATGGAAAATTCTTACATATACAAAATAAATATATTTTCTTATAATCTTGAAGCCAAGGTTATGGAAACAAATCTTTATTTACAAATTAATAAAATGTTAAAAACTGTTATGTTTGCAACATTTTTAATTAAGGGCGAGCTTTCATTTTTCCAGTTTAAAATTTGAGAAATTATACACAAATTACATATGCTTTCAATATGACGCTAATAGTTAAATTTGTACAAATATCAGATAAATAATTAATGACGTTATTTGTTATGTAAATCATGCGAGAAAGGAAGGTTTGAATAGAAAGAGACGACAATAAAATTGTTAATTTTCTCGCATTCGTTGCAAGTATCAAACATAACTCGTGTCGGGAGTATTTTCCACCTTTTTTCATATTGATATATGGAATTACATGGAATGAAATAAAAATGTATGTTCGATTGTAATGATAATGGATTACTGTGATTTAACACTTGATGGTTTAGGTTCTACCAATCATCATTACAATCGAACATCAAATAGACAATCACAATCATGGTTTAGGTATTATCACTACATCTATTTTGTCTAAAAAGAAGATTGCTGGATTCTAATAGGTGCAAAGGAACCTGATTCTTAAAATCTAAACATTTAAATACTGAATGATAGCAGAGCGATACTGAAGTACTTTCCACTCAGAATGATAAATCGATAAATATGCAAAACAGCATCTCCAGACATGCGTGAAAACTGTATTGTCAATTGTGATGTACTCAGATTTAATAGTTTTGGAACCAACTTGCCACCATTACAATATGAATATTGGCATTTGATAGATGAGAGGTTGTGTTTCAAAATGTTCAAATAGAAACATTACATCCTCAACTTATTTTAGTGTTAGGATAACAATATCTTAAAATATTGAATGCTACCATATCAATAGTTGATACGGTATAAATTGGTTTTTGTACACGGCCATATCAATAGTTGATACAATGACTTTGGTCCGTGATCATATAGTACGCCTATTTCATACAATATAATACTTTGACGGTTTGACATCTCCAGATATTTCTGAAGAATAAAAACGTACTTCGTTAAAAACATTGATTATCTGTCATGTGTGTCGAGCAGCAGCCGCATTGCTGTACCGTTAGTATGTTTTTGTATGGAGTTCATGTTTATTCATTTATAAACATCCCACAGGTTTTTACAACCATGTTTTGGTTTCAGATTGAATAAGATAACCTTTTATCTCTATCTGAGGCGATAAATTTTGCATAAGTCGTCTATTTTGATGATTTAATGTGTATTCAAAAAAATGTGCTGCGTATGAGTATTGGAATGTCAAGGCTGGGAGAAGTGTTCAAAAGGTTAATAACATCATTTTCAAAATAGAGGTGATTCACACTTGAAATGATCACATTGCAATTATTTTAAATGATTTAATTTAATGCGATTAAATAATATTTTCAGTTGGAAAGACATATTGCCCGAGTGCCTGAGTCTTTTGGCGGAGAGCTCCTGCATGGTGAACCACTGCGGTACGGATATGAAGGGTGATGAGATTGCGACGCAATGCGTGCGATCGCTGTGCCAGTTCACATGGGACGCCAGCATTGTCACACCATTGGCTGCCATGTTCAGGTAAGATTCAATAATATTTGAAATAGGAACCTACAATTTTGGATGAATAAAGATTTAATGCTTTAATTAATGCTTAATTTTGATTTAATTTAGTGGATTTTTTTTTCATATACTTGCATCTATATACAAAATATGTAATTAATTATCTTAGCACTGACGATCCAGTGAGGCTGGCATTCTGAATTCATTTGTGTATGTGTTTAAACATTCTGCTGGTTGATACGCAGCATGGGAGATACATGAAACAACATGAGATACACAATTACGAATACGAAAGAACGGAATGAGCAACCAGTGGTGAATTCGGAATTGTCGAGAATGATGCCATTTGACGGACTGTGCATAATACTGAGAATTAAAAATGACATCTTTGACTCATTAGCGATGGGGAATGGAGAATTAAAGAAAACTAGTGCATGTTTTATAAAATTGTTTTAATCCTGTGATTGGCTTGCAATTTATGGCATTTGGATAATTGTACAGAAACATTGTTATTTTTCAGGGATATTAAACTGACGAAGGAAGAACACCTCAGGGTAGTGAACAAGCTGTGCTGCGATTTGGAGAACCTCTCTGCGGAAGCTCTTCCATCACTGCTACACCAGCTTCTAAGGTATTATTTACATTGTCAATGTATCCATTGTATTCAAGATTACTGTTAATGGGCAAGTAGTTAAGTAGCATTGCTCCTTCTTATATGAAAAATGTATGCAAATCAACATGAGCACAAACATCATACAAGAGGAAAAGATACACTGAGACTGCCATTTGGGAAGAAGGCTAAATCTCAGAAATCAATGATGTACAGTGCATTGAAAATTTTTAATGGAATGCCAGAAAACATAAGAAAGGAGAAGAAACTACATAGATTCAAAATGAAACTAAGCAAATATGTGAAAGATAAGTTGTAGTAAAAGGAATGATTTTGATCTTGTTTATATTAGAGCATATATAAAAATACTTATGTATGCACTATATTAAGAATAAATAAATGACCACGCAGTGAATCTTTTATGTCAAAAACACTGACAAGTGAACTTGAATTAGGTCAGTTTTACAGGCCAGTACAAATTTGTGTTAAAATTAAACTTACAACTATTTTTGTTCATTAATTTTTGATATTAAATTCAGTATCCATTATTTAATTGTCTGATATTTCAGACTACCAGCCCAGGGGCACCATGCACATTTATGTCAGACAATTATATTTATACTAGCTCTCGCTGATTGCTTGCTGCTACCCTCTGCGGGCGTCTATCGTGGACGCTTCGCAGCCAATAGTGGCCGATAGTGGGCGCTGACCTGCCAGGATTTCCGTAGAATCTATATTTTAATGTAGAAATTCCTTATTATATTGCTTTAACAATACATCATGTAGTGTAAACAAAATATTAATAAAATGAAGCATGCTGTATACATACGTACACCTAGAGCTATCTTAAATTGATTTGATTATCATCAGAATGTTATTAAAAGCATAAACACAAAGGATATAGTGAACTTTAAGAAATGAAATAATATGGACAGGTAAAAAAAAATTAACTTAATCTTGAGTGAATATATACAATATCTTAATCAGTGACATCTATTGCATAGGCGGAAAGATTGTAAATGAATATTAAATATAATCTGTACTACCATCTAGCGGATTTGTAAACAAAATGAATGTACAGCTATTTAGTGGGGTTTTAAAGACTGCTTTGGTATTTAACAATGACATTAACACATCCAAATACAGATCCAATTGCAATCAAGCAGAAGCTCAATCATATTATTTGGAATCATATTTCCAAATAATATCATTACATACATTGTTATATAGTCTGGCCGCCAGGCTTATATCGCCAGTGCTTAACTGATATTAGGAAAACTGAATAAAGCTATCTGTGACTTAGCTAATATACACCACCATTATTGGCATGACATAATATAGGTAATTATACAAATAAAAATTTAAAATGATTGCACGAAAATAAAATAAATAATTCAAATTTTAAAAAACTCACAGCCAGTAAAATTCCAACCTGCACTCCTAGAGAGAATTGAAAGTGTTAACTTGTGTTACTTATATAAAATCAAATTTTAAGGCTTTGTAAAATAGATTATTTTCATTTGATTATACACTTTTTTCAGTGTTATTTCATCATTCAAGTTGTAAGCGAGTCTCCAATTATTTATCAATAATATAAGTTAAATTTATATGTAAAATAAATTATTTATAAGTATGTAAAACTAAAATAATTAGTGATTAATTGATCAAATTAATTAAATTGTGTAATTTATCGAAGGAACATTTATTTTCATAAAATTTTTCACACAAATACTTTTTTTGAACATACATTTGATTTTAATTTCACAAACTTTCTTTCACGCAGATTATGCAAGGAACAGAACGCCACCATTGTCTACTTTCGTTTAAGTGACTATTTCTCTTCAAAATTGTACCCTGAACTCCTCCCCGAGGATAATGAATATCGAGAGTCGGAGAGCCCAGTCTTGGACTTCGATATGATCGGTGAGACTCTGGCCTTATTTGTCAATACTATTCGCACTGAATTGTGAATTAACCGGGGGTAATAAAATTTTTGAAATATTATTTAAAATGTAAAAATTATTTTTATTCGACTACACAATGTGATTAAAAGCCATAAAATTTAACTTGTAAAATTAATATGTTGACACATCATCAGCTGGGATTTCTAGTGTTTGTAAATTGTTATTTTTGCACATTTGATTCCTCGTTTACTTTTGTTGCAAGCGAGAAGGCGCATCATGTCTAATTGTAAATTTAAATTGCACATACATAGCGGTTGATTTATTATTGACTTTTTCAATTGTTTAATTGTACTTGTATTTCATATCCTCCATTTGGAATTTTTGTGTCACAGCCATATCCAGGCGAATGTGGGATAATTTTTAGTTTTCTTAATTTATCATTCATCTATTTCAGAGCCGGCGGACTATGCGACACACCGCGCCCACGCTACTTGTGTATTGTTTGCGGGTTGCAATTGGAGACTACCCCGCCATTTGCTCAGCACACTGAAGTTGGCTGCGCGGCGACCGGCGCTATTGCTGTCATCCCCCACGCTTGTGCAGCTTCTGTTGGCCGATGAGCATCAGCTGGAGACTTGTGTGCAGGTTATTGAGAAATTGATATTAATTAACTCGCACTCACCCATTATCATCATTCATTTTTTTTAAATTCAATCACATCTACATCTATCGTCACATTTCTGGAATAGGGTAAAAGGTGATGAACTGTCATCGCTCCTGATGGGTTTACCCTCGTAGGGGTCATGTTTAACCAGTTATAGGTAAAAAGTATGGGATGAGTTAGTGTGGTTATATGTGTCACATTGCTGGTGAAAGATTTTCAGTGATGTAAATAAAATAGCAAAATCATCATCGGACAAACTCTCATCGCGAAAATAGCGGGATATTGAATGATTCATCGTCGTATACTGCAACTTTCAAAGTATCGATGTGGCAGATGACTTTTGAAACAGCTATGAAGAGTCCGCCATTTTTAACTAACGATTGATAGTTATTCCATCGGATATCGGAGAGTAAAATTATTTTACTACCGAATGTACTTTCGATGAGTAAATATTTTTTACCAACGATTGAACAACCCGTTTTTGTCAAAAAAAAAGACTAAAATAACACAACCGGCCATTACCAGATCAAATCAAACATTAGAAGCTTATTTCATTCATATTAGGTAACTACATTAATATTTTCAATACCTATGCAATGCTACATTCTATGATCAGTTTTAATATTTTTTTAAATGTCATAAATGTATTATTTTGAAAATTTGTTTTGTGCCATCCCGAATATGTTTTACAGGGCGAAGGACAAATGTGCGAAATCCAGGATGATAAGAATTGATTGCCCGCTTAATTGCACTGCTGAAGTATTAGGAATATCCTTATAACAAAAAAGTAATTTTTACTAGATTGTCAATTATTGCAGTATTTTTCCTAAAAATAAATCAGGTTGCATCAAGTGGGAACAATTCATCTTATCATCAGATAATATGAATTAATTCCAGATAATAAAGTCAAGCCTGACATACAATGTTCTGGAACAACTGAGAAGAGAAGAATTTTCCTGGTGCGCTGATGCTTTGCCGAGTGCGGTGGACGCCGAGCTACTCTTCAAAACTCTCGTCGAAAGCAGGTACATATTCAATAATTGCAAATTTAAGTGCGCTGTACGTTTAAACTATTATTATTCTTTACTATTGACTTTCCATTTCCCTTCCAGTGGCCAACACTGTCACATGACCGCCACTGGTCTTCTAGCTCTGTCCCTTTCGCTCGTATCATCCCCACCCGCAGCGCCGATAGGCCAATCTGAGCCGCTAGCCCGACTGGCTAGGCTCACGTTGGTCAAGCTGGGCGCCGGCGCTGCCTGTGAAGCCTTGAGATCTCTGATCCACACTCCTCAGCATCTGTGTGGTGATTATTTATTTATATATTTTACACACACCATCGCTCTTCGTTTTATTCCCCGTTCTGCATAAGGGCGAAGGCTTAAAGGAGGGCAAAGTTAAGGCTGTTAACATTAACATTTGGAGTGCCACGTCTCACTTGCCATCTTTATCATCTAATCACTTCCAGAAAATCTATAATTTTTTTATATTCTTTTGTAATCCTTGTCTAAAAAAAGTATTGAAAAAATGTATTCTATAGAGATCCTGGAAGCCATTTATGGTCGAGCTGGGCCCATTATTTCGGAATTAGCTGCCGAGTTAAAGAACATCCTCGAAGAGTGCTTCTGCCCCGGTGCTGGAGTCAAAACTAGTGGACGTATTCTCCATATCCTGGCACCGGGATTCCGGGATACTGTCATCATGCTGTGTAGAAAAGGACAGTTCTCCAGGTTTGAGATTTTTCTTGCTACTATGTAAATGAAATGACCCATTCATAATAGCTAATCGCAAGAATTATATTATATAAAGAACTATAACCATTGAAAAAATGTGCACACATTTTCCATTTACCATCATTTAACAAAGTTCAATGCCAAAGTCCAGTTGTACAAATGTTATATATGTCTAAATAAAATAATAAATGCGGGGACTCACTGCGATCCTGATCTTGAATTAACTAAATTAATTATTTTTTATAACCAGTACTCATTTTAAGCTTTTTTTTGTGTAATAGGGATCCGAGTGTAGGCAGGATCTCTGTGATTGGCCTGCTGTCGCTCCTGGGCTCTCTACGTTGTAGCGGCGAAGATCTTTCGCAGGATAACTCCTCGAGTAATCACTCTGTGTTGACGCAGATCTCCATCAGTGTTCACTCATCAAATGCAGGGACCAGGTATAATTATTTTGATTCAGTATTACCAAATTGTGCAAGACACGCACGTGCAATAAAATTAAAACAATTTAATATACGTAATTAATTAATATATTTTACTAAATTATTCATTTTAGGAAAGTATATTAATTGATATAATTTTTATTCATTTAAAATCGTCTCCCTTATGGATTTACTTTCTTTGCCAGATTGTTGAGTGACCATGATGCTCGCCTTCAGTAATTAATCCACCGACAACTTACAAGTCGGTCCTACTTTCATGGCTCACGCTTTGACTGAATTAAAAATTGCAAAAAACTAAAATTGTTATACTAGCATTTAGCGTTTTACATTTCTATGGTTTTGAATTAATATGTAATTAGAAAAACTCTCCTGTCGCGACTCAAGTTGTGTGTTTTTACAGGTCTCGCGTGAACAATGCTGCGGCGTGTTCGGAAATCGTCTCGCTGCTTTGCAAGTGCCTCAACCAATCCTGGGAAGTAAGGGAACAACTCTACTCAGGTATGGCTCATATTGTAGATCACACACCAATATTTGAAGAGATTTTACAAGCTTAATAAATAAAAAACGGTATGCACGCAATCATGTTATATTTGATATAATCCCACTTATTGCTGACCTGACACTTGTTCTATTTCTGTGCTCATAGTATAAGTTTTTTGACATGACCTCAAAATTTATTGCACTCGGTCGTTTCGGACATTATGCAGGGCCGGCTACCTGACTATTTTTAAGTAACTGATTAATCTTCCGTGTTATGTATCGTAAGATGCAATTTCTCTTGTGGTTCTCTTTCGGTACAATGCTGAAAGTGTACTGTTTGTAAGCCACAGATGAATGCAATATCTGTCTCAAGTTTACTTCCTCCCTATATTAAACATTTGATGGAATAAATTATAATATAATAATGTCATTTACTAATATTGCTTTATGTAAAAGAACTGCTGCATTTGACAAAATGATATCTAAAATAATTTAATAAATAATGCTTAATACAGTGCGCTGATGCTCCAGCTTACACAGAATATTTGTATACACTAAAACTCTGTTAATTCGTAACTCACGGGACCGAAATTTAAAAAAAAAATCTGATTTACGAATAATGAAAAATATTTTTTTAATGGCGATAGAAAAAATAAACGCATTGTCAGTTTACGGGTCCGCACTTTTGCGCGTGCTGCCGCTGTCAATATCGTGATTTTCATATTGTCAAAATTTTTATCAAATAATCAATTTCTCCTGAATTATGAAGGTGTATGGCGACGTGGCGAGTCCAATATTAAAAACAGGCTTCAAACGATTCAACAAAATTACAAACATTTTTATTTGATTAGTGGTCGAGTTTTCCATCAAAATTAGGCAAGAAATTAGAATATTAAAAAACCTGTGAAAAATAATGAAAATCTTTTAAATCTTCATACTTCATTGAAGCTTATTATTTTCTTGCAATTTTTCAAGTTTGAATTCAGAGAGGGATTGAAATTTTCCCGCTTGTTTTTTATCTGACATCAATTTTTGACGGTTTTTTAAATAAGTTCCATATTTTCAAATGGTCAAGGATTTACATGAATTACAAGATGTTCGTGCCATTTTAGAAAACGAATCACAAAAAAAATTAAGTATCAAATAGGTTATGTATTTAATACAAAGGTTTCAGTTTCTTTATTACATTAAACTCATCGCAACATTCCATAAACAAAAAACCGGATATAAAACCAATGGAACTGTTGTACACAATTCATTTATAAATTTATATAATTTATAATGTATATAATTTGCAAAGCGCCAACAATAATTGTCAAAATAACAACATAAGCGCGTCGATCTATTGCGATAAGGAACAGCGCTGTGATTGGTTAGTGGCTACAGATGTTTACGAAGGGATGATGAATGCGTAGTCGCGCTAGTTTGGATTTAAATACACGTGAATAAATTATTTACTTTGGGTATAAAAAATGCGTACGAACTACGAATAATAAGGTTTTACGAATTATCGGTAGAAATTAGTATGAAATGTTATTTTCGGAGCTAAAATTTTTGAAAAAAGTGCAAAATACGTGAAAATACGAAATATGCTTACACGAATTGAAAGAGTTTTATTGTGTTTATCCACAGGCCTTCCTCGAGTGATGATGAAAAAGCCGCAACTCCTGGAACTGATTCTGGAGCCTCTGCACAAACACCTCTCGTCCAAGTTTCTGGCTCCCAGATCTGACGCTGTACCCCCCTTGTTGTTGGACAAATGTATCACGTTGAGGGAAGACACTGCCGTCTTGCAGGTGAACATTATTACATCAAACAATGTAATACTTACCATCACTCCGTCTCCCCGCGGGGGTATGTAGGAAGGATAGAGTGCCACACTCTTCTGTCCTGTCACACAACTCTCACCTCATCCACATTCATACATCTTCTTATACAAGCTCACCAATTATTAAGGCTTCTAACAGGACCATCCTTCAGTATTTGGTTCACCTGGTCGGGCCAAGTCCTCCTCGGACGTCCTCTACTTCTGGTGCCATCAACACTTGCGTCATATATCTTTCTTACCATTCTCTCCTCATTCATCCGCTTCATATGACCAAACCACCTAAGGCCGGGTTGCGTCATCCTCGGTAACTATAACTGAGATTCAAACTCGGTTACATTCAAACTCGTTTACTTTTAAACGAGATTCAAATAATTTGACAGAAATCGAGTTGCGTCAACAAAGTTTATAGTTATCCAGTGTAGCAATTACATAGGCCTCTTAAAATCTCATTTTCAAAAACAAATGCCGCGCGAGTAATTTTGCTTATGGCAACACGTGTAGAACGCTTCATTTGACATTTGACGTTTACGTTAAATTGGTGTGTTTGCTTTCCCGAAATGAGCAATTGACCGTTTTTGAACGATGAATGTCAATATAAAGTAAGTATTCTTGTATTTTAACTATATTTAAAAGTTTATGTTGTAAATTACGTATTAGTAAACATTATTTTTAATATTTATTCAGAGAATCCAAGACGAAGCAAGAAACAGCAGAATGGATACGAGGTATGATGCAGATGTGAATGGATAGCGGGTTTCGGTATTTGATGATGATACAGATTCTAACTGTAAGTACTCTGCAAGGCCTTGCAATGCAAATCTTATCACTCATTTTGCATTTAATATGCTACCTTTTAAAAACAAATAAATAATGCACACCCCAATTGTAAGCAGATCAATTATACAAATGTAATATGTTTGTATGTTCATAGGTGGAAGATGTTGAGCACAGGCCTCAAGTCTAAATATCTTGGCATTGCATTCAAATACCAACTCATGGCATCACCTCAAAAAAATGCACAGAATGATAATTCACAATATAATTAATTAATTTTCTGGTGTATGCACACTTACATAATGTAATAAAATATAAATATTAGATATCGATAATGCTTTTATTTAGTTTAATTATTTCATTTATAATATATACCCTTTCTTTGTTCGCAGATAAATCAAAACGCAAAATGAATTCAATCACCCCAAATGAACAAATAGACAATACACAAGAACTGCATGTAGTCAAGCTGAGAGATATTTGGCCCAACTAAATTTTAAATTAGTCAAAGAAAAAAATAATATGTAATTAATTAAATAATTTATTTCTTTAATTTTATAAACATTAACAATTTCTCTATTTTTAAATGTTTACTGCCTCGCGCTGTGTTTAGCTAATGTGGTTTCACCCCCTTTCATTTTAAGGTATTAACATAAACCGTTTTTCTATTTACTAAAATAATAATGTGTAGTTATGTCGTATGGCTTTACAGTTTCTAATTATTGACTTTAATTTTACTTACTTGACTTTACTCAATTTATGATGGTAATTTCTGTATGTGATTTATGTTAAAAGGTATATATATAAATATAATAAAAGAGTTTTTACAGAGGAAGAATTGTTTTATTATAGATCCAATATTATTGTAAAATAAATGTGACAACAATTTAGGCTAAATCTCAGAAATGAATGATGTACAGAGCGATGAAGATCTTTAATGAAATGCCAGATGAAGATACTTCATAGATTCAAAATGAAACTAAGCCAATATGTGTAAGATAAGTTTGATCTTATTTATATTTACATTTGTACGCACAATATTAAGAATAAATAAATGAAATGCTATGGCTGGTTTAATAATTGGGAAAAATAGCCATTTATTAGATCTCGTCTTACATTATTTCCATCCTGTGCAGGTTCAGAGTCAATTTCATATAATATTGTCACAAAGTCTGGTGACTCGGTAACATTATGCAGCACTGCTGTGGCTATAATGACTGCTTCCACTCTTTCAATACTCCGCCTGAGTTTCATACCTATTGCGGGGAAACGCCTTTTCCACACCCCAAATGTTCTTTCTACAACATTCCCAGTCCTGATTTGGCTCTCGTTATATAGTTTTTCTGCCACAGATATTGGATTTGTAAATGGAGTAAGTAAGTATGGTTTGAGTAGATAACCACGGTCACCAATGAGATGTTTCTCATTAAAAATACCATCATCTAGTTGCCCTTTTAATGTAGAATGACTAGAATACTATCGTGTGTTGAGCCTGGCTACCTTGCAACAACATTTGTGTATTTCATTGTGGCATCTATTACTGCCTGCACATTAATGGAGAAGTAATCCTTTATATTTTGATAGTATTTCGCATTATTTCCTCCTGGAAATAGGATTTCCACATGAGTGCAATCTATTGCACCGATCGTGTTTGGAAATTTTATAATGTTGAAGAATTGATTCAGATATTGCTGAATTTCTTTGGTAGATACAGGTATACATAAATTGTGATCTGAGAGCGGCTATTACTCTGCTCACTTTATTCGCAATCCGTGAAATAGTGCTCTTGTGTACACCAGATATATCACCCGTGCATCTTTGCATTGATCCTGTGGCATAGAAATGCAAAGTTATCGAGACCTGGTTTACAGGACGAACTGCGTGATTTCTGATCTTTATCAAAAATATTATTATATACCTATGAAGTAGATAACTTTAGATGACATTATATTGTCTGAAATAAGCAAGACCAGTTACCTAACCATAATTTTGGACAGGCGGAATCTTACAATAAAATCTATATCTTCCCATATAAAATGATCACTTTGTAGCCTAAAAGATTTTGCTCTTGTTAAGGATGTATTGAACAATTATTTGATCGTCAGAAGAATCGGTATTAGTGCTATCTGACATAATAATGTTCATTTCAATAATACGACGTCGAAAAATTTAAAAGAATGCTTTTAATGACGGATGTCAAGTGGATGCGCATAATGCAAATGTGCCCTAGATGACAAATCCAGTGGATGCAATCCGTTATCGGAAAAAGATTTTTTAAAACCCATTTCTTCCCGCAAAAAATTATGTGCCGAGGTCCAAGTTTTACTTTTCCTGTTAAAAATATACTGTTTAATTAGTTTGTCATCAAAAAAGTCTGTGATATCACTGCTATCCGACATAATATTGTACATTTCGACACTACAGTGTCAAAAATTGAAAAATACTCGATTTCGGTGACATCTGTCAGTGGCTCGCGCGCAGTGCGCATGTGCATTAGTAAAGTTTACATTTAAGCGGAGATTTTCGGCGGTTTATAGTTAAAGTTAAAAGTAAGCGACAAAAATGAGATGACGCAACGCGTTTTCGGATAAACTAAGTTTAAAAGTAAAGTTTATGGTTACCGAGGATGACGCAACCCGGCCTAAGTGATCCATTCTTAATTTTACTCACTATACTAAGATCAGCTTTACATTCTTTACTCTGTCATAAATAAATCTGCCACATATACGCCTAAGTGATCTCATTTCCACTGCATTCAGTCTACTTTCGTTCTTCTACTCCAGCTCCAGGCCTCATTTCCATAAATGAGTGTCGGTAACAGGACTCCATTGTGAACCGCTAGTCTTGCCTCGGTTGACTAGTTCCCATTAGCTATAATTCCATTCAAAGTGCCGTTCACTTTATTCCCTGCAATCACCCTACTTTCGATATCATTCTCAGCCTTTCCGTTTCTATCAAACATACTTCCCAAATATACAAACTCATCTACTTATTCCAAACATTCATCACCTCGCAAGTATTTAGCACGGTGTCTTGCTTTCCCCCTTCTCGAACAGCATCACTTTTGACTTGTTGACATTCATAATAAGGTCGCTTTCTTTGAATACATTGTACAGTAAAACCGCGATATAACGAAACCCGATATAGCGAAAAATGACGTATATCGAAAAAAAAATCGAAATTTAGTCCCTAAAACCAATTTTTCATACAAAAATGCATTTATATAACGAAATCCCGTTAATATTTATAACAAAATCATTTTTGTCCCGTACGAAAAAATGCCAATACATTTACGTAAATTTATAACGAAATAAAAAAATGTTAAAAGATGAAAATATTATTTCGCACTTACAAAGCCGCGCCGCTGCATCTGCCGTATGCGAACGGTTTAATGGCCTTTTCGGCGGTGCGCGGCGGTCTGCCGACAAGGTAGTAAAACAATTCAAACTTCTTCTTGGGTTCATAGTATCATATTTTGAAGTGGTTGCCGCCGTTACCGGTAAGTACCTTCGTAATTTATATACGACTCATTTTATAAAAATGCCGCGATTCAACTGTCAAATTTTTATTTTTGAATTATTTTTTATGTTTCATGCCCAAAACTATGTTTGAAGCGGCTCTACATTTAAACACAATTAAAATATTGTTTTGTGTTTGCAATATTCTGGAATTTACAAAAATATCTTCCAATTGGTGTTGAATAGGTTCTGTTCTTAATTTAATTCCTTTGATTATCCATTTGCTTATCTGTTTTAATAACAAAACTACTAAAAATATGTAGGTATTCAGTTCCCTATGGCCTTCTTCCTCCTTTGTTTGCAGAATTTGCGATCTTTTTTGAAGCCGCGCAACATTTTTTTGCGACGGCGCGTAACATATAGTAGGATTTTTTTTATTTATTTCGTTATATGTGGGAATTCGTTATTACGAATTTTTATTTTTTGGGCCCTTGGATTTCGTTATATCGCGGTTTTACTGTACATTGTACTCACTCATATCATATCTATTGTTGACTAAATTCATGTTTATTTTTAGATACCTTTCGATCACTCTGATTGGAACATGAGTTTATAAAAATAAATGTTAAATCTTTACTTCTTATATTCTAGCTTCATTGTAAAAAATTTCAATGTGGATGGTATTCTCGCTCTATGAGTACTGACAGAATGTTACCCAAAAATTGGTAAACTTATTTTTTTGATATATGATTAAATCTTCTGTGACAATATCAGGCAGAAGCTGCAGTGCAACATCCAGAAAAGTATTATTTGAATGTATGAACTGTTCGTGCCTTTTTGATGCAGAGTGATGAATTCAATTCAGTTCAAATTTGTGTATTTGAATTTGAATATTTCCTTATATGTTGGTGGAAATTTAAAACATAATTTGATTTTGGACCTGGGTGTTAGTTAAATTAAACAAGGTACGTATCATCTCATCACAGAATATTGTTTACATTGACTGAAGAAATAAATTAGTTTTAGTGTCTCGTCAAACCTGGTGTTTCTGTGTAAATTTTCATCTCATTTGTTTGTAATTTGTCCAGGAACCGATCGGTGCCCTGCTGTTCTGCTTGCACAAAATGGTGCGGCGATCGATTGCCGACGATGACCAAGGTAGTTTTGCTGCCAAATTTCAAGATTTATTGCTGTCATTGGCAGTCAGAATGGGGAACTGTACTCCTTTAAGTTTTCACCTGGTGAGACAAATTTTTATGACGCTCGGGCCTATTCTCAACCGTTTGCGGTATCTTTACAATCAAATTGCTATTATAATAGATGTAATATATCTTAGTACACAATATTAAAAATATGAGTTGTAAATGTTCAAGCTGCAAGTGCCTAATCTCAACCACGTCAGAGATATAAGCATTTAAAAAAAGTCATAACTGTGCGATTATTTCGAATGACTTAAATATTTTATTGATTCTAAATTATACATCGAATACAAAAAATAACTTGGAGCGGCCAGATTATTTTGTAAAAATCTCAATATAACAAGAATTTCCATAATGATACAGAATTTGTACATATTCCTTGAACATTTTCGACTCATAATTTTAAATTAAATTAAATTATTAAATATTGTGGACTAGGTCTGTTACACCTGTATAACATTGTACATGGTGTCAGTTTTGATGTCCTCATATTTGAAATATTTGGAACCAACGGAATTCAACCAATCACACAGTGCTACAATGTAAACAACCATAGTGTTGTGAGTATTCATTATGATCAACACATTACTTATGCGTTTATTCCATTTCAGAATAAAAAACAAGTACGGATTATGTATCGCCGAGGTAACGCCAATTAATTGATGTTGTAAGGACAAGAAGCAGTGATTTGAAAGTATGATCATCGGCGTGGCGCCGGAAAGACGTGGGATAGATTTCAGTAAATAAAGACCGTCATTCTTTGATAAATACATCAGGCGGTGCCCGTCGCTGTCTACTCGCTGAAATGGTGGAAAAATATGAATATTCTGAAGGCGTGATCGCATTCTTGTATCTGTCATCGTCGCCAGTTAAGAGAAGCGGAGATTGGCGAACCACCCTTGTCTACATTACTTATTTCCTGCACGGAACAGATATTTTTTAAATTTGATCATATACATATGAATCTCTCGGGACGATTTTCAAACTATTGAGAGTCTTACTGCCAGACTAATTAAGCACATGGAATGTTGATTTTATAATTTGTATTTCTATTGGTGACTGTTATTTATATCATTGTTGGTACTTGCCGCCATATTGAAAGAAATTTGAATATCAATCACATTTTTTAAGATACCATTATTTTAAGGCATGTATATCTTTTAAATTAAAATGATGAAGGGTACAAGTGAGGGGAGATGTAAGACAATGTTATGTTTTAGATCTATGAACCTATTTTCTTAATAAAAAGTATGAAAAAAAAATTCTCCTCTCTCCCATCACAGTTGATATAACTATTGTACTATTACTGATTTCAGGATGAGACCGTGGTGCTGAGTGACCTGACTCCCGAAGCAACCTCGCAGTGCCTCGTCCTGAGACAGATATTGCAAGCGTGCGAGGCGCTCATGGCTCACTGTGTCGACAGTGCCTCTGCGAGTGTAGACGCCGAGGCGCTTTTGGGACTGCATAAAACTTACTGCCGTGTGTTGGACTTTGCCAAGGTTTACTATTTAATTCTTTATAATTACAAATACTTTAAAAATATTGATGATTTATTACATGATATAACCGCAAACAAATTTGAAATTAATTGTAATTGGATTTAAGTTAAACCCCCTGGGTAACTCGTGTCTGATATTTTGATGTACATATTTTAAGTATAAGTGAGCTGTTATACATTGCTCATTGTACTTTGTACACAGAGTAGAATGACTAACATATATACCAACCTTTACTGCCAAAGCTCAGAGATGCACGGTGTACACACGCCATTATAAAAAAATCAGAAATCGGATTTAAAATCAAGGATTTTATAACTATAATAATTCTATGTTTGTTACATTTTTAAATATTTCTAATGGTAAATGCAACCATTTCATATCAAAATTAAATAATCTAATTCAATTTTTTTTCGAAATACCAATATTTTAATTCCAATGAATAATAAATTAACCTTTAATGAATTTGAAATATGAAACTTTTCTCAAAAAATTATCTTTTATATTTATAGTTTTTATTAGTTGCAGATAACATGTGTTACACATGATATATACATATGTTTAATTTGCATGCTTCACATCACGTACAATATCATTATAATATGTTTAATAATAAAATTGCCAACTGCATATCTCTCATGTCTCTAGACAAACGCGCGCACCAAGAAACAGCCGGACAAAGGTCACAAGCGGTCGCAGAAGAGCCCGGCAGGCACGCAGGCCCAGAAGGGAGTCAAAGCGCCCATGAAGTTCTCAGACATGGCTAAGGAGAGGGGAGGCGGATTCAAAATGCCCGATACAGTGTGGGATGTACCCACTACGCTCGCAATGGTGCGGCTGCTGCACAGGTGCGCTCGTCCGTATCTTTATAATGAAATGAATAGCATTTTGGCAAGCCGATTATGTGTGAACAGGGCAAAAAAGAAGAATTTAAAGTCATAAAAGATATGAATGTTTGTAGAAGCAAACGTGTGTCAGACTAGGAATACATAATCTCTATAGACATGATGCATAGTAGTCTTATATTAAATATATTACACCCTGGAGAGTTTGAGAAGAAAAGTTTTTAATATGAGTTTATGTTTCACTAACTTCTCCCAGAATCTCAATACATCTCAGACTTTGTGTGAGAGTAAATCTAAAATGCCGTATGTTCATACCTTCTGCTGATAAATGTGTACTTTTTCAGTGACAATGTCTCGTCTTGTTCGAAAGAAGACCTCAACAGGATCCGGACAGACAGACCGTTGCACCGCTTTGCCATCAAGGCTGGACTGGGAGCTGTCAAGGCCCAAAATGACAACTGTTTTGATCCTATTAAAACTTCTGACTCATCACAACTTACTGCATTACTCTACATGTGCTGTATTAAAAGGTTTATATTTTTTTATTTTGTAGTGTAGTTCTTAACCCTTTGCATGGTGAATAGCATTATTACTTATTTCTGGGGTTCTGTGGGACATTTTTATTTTTTATTTATAGGATATTTTTTACAATTTTTTTATAGCGTGAATAAAGTATTTTACATTTTTTTTAAATTGCATGGTTTTTCTTTCGCTTACCTCTCCAAAAAAGAGACCAGCTCTTGTGCTTGGAGAGGGAGTACATATTCATATACAATGAATTTCAATCAAATTGCTGATGACCTCAACTCTTCATTGTTTTCAGGCTCGATGATTTCTCTGACTTTGACCACGAGACTGCACTCCTGGTTGTGGAGCTCTTCCATGAACTCTTCCTTTCCGCCTCAGGAAGCGATGATCGACTTCTGCAGTTCCTGACAGATATCAGTGAGATTCCATAATTGATTTAAAAACCTTCACACCATGTTAATCTCAAAGTTTCTCCTGTATTCATGTAATTTCTTCAATGTAAATACATTTTAATTAATTTTATCAAAATGAATACTTTTCAATATTTTTCGTCCGCAGACGATGACACCAATAGCTCGGCTAATCTGTCGGACCGCCTCTCCTCACTGGCGGAGACTGTCGCACACCAAGTGATGAAGACAGCCGAGGATTGCACGCAAACAGAGGACCCGTGCGCCGCCAAGATACCACCCGCACTGTTACGCTTGCATCATTCCGTGCTCGGGAAAATCTCCTCCAAAAGTACGCATTGCGATAAGGTAAGGAACAAATTGATTTTTTTTTAAATTATTTTTATTTACGTATACATACGTACTGTAAAAATAGTGCGCACTATAGATTCTGATTAATATTATCGCTTATTATTATAATTAAAAAGTTTGTTCCAAACCAAATTGATAAGAAAAGTACAATAGGCCTTGCCTAATAGTTAGTAGAAGATATCACACACCTAGATCGAAACTAAAATAACTTAAAAAAACAATAATTTTGAGTTATTATTGTATTCGGATACTGTGTCATATACGCAAATAACTTAATTCTCGAATAGTGCCATTTTAGGATACATGTATGACCTAAAATATTATTTATTTTCATAACTGTAACAAAAAATAGAGAAAGATGTTTTTATTTTTTGTCTACTGAAAAATGACTTAGTTTTGATCTAGGTGTGCGATATGTATGAAAATCACAAATACGATTTTCATACATATCTTCGCCATTCTGACAAAATGGGTTAGGTTAGGTAGGACAAAATAGGTTAGTCCATTTTTAAAATGATTTCTTGTTAGAAGTTATTGAATTTCTATTTATTTTTGTATTATTATATTTCAGTTGTGTTAATGTTACCCGACAGCCAATTGATAATTCTTTAATTATATTTTGGGCCAGTTGTGTGATCAGTGGTAAATTTTGACTAATAGTATATATGTATGTAATATTCGAAATCGGATTGTTCAATCATTGGTCAAAATTATTTACTCATCAAAAGTACATTTATTAGTACTGAAATTAATTTTACTCCAATATCGGATGATAAAAACCGTAGATCGTTACTTAAAAACAGTGAACAGCTGTTTCAAACTCAGTCACACATTAATTTCCCTGATTCCTTAATAAAAACATTATGATGTTTCCAGTGGACTGATTGGCTGACGCAGCTGTGTTCAGATCGTAGCAAATCCGCGTGGGTGGGCGCGCTAGCCATTCCCTCGCTGCTGAGCTTGTCTGCGCGCTCGGGAAATCCGTGGACTGTGACGGAGACGCTGATCGAGGCTCTGGCCGAAATCATGGGCAAGAGCGACGATGACCCGGAGGTCTTTATTTTCTCATTTCTTCCTACCAGTAAAAATCATCTATAGTAATACCGATGATAACAAACCACTTAACTTTTGTCACTAATTTAAAAAAAATCACAGATTTATGAGACTTATATCTATTTAAAACCTTATTTAGTGAGTATGGTCAAAATTAAAAATCTACATTGTCAGTAAAACAAAAAAACAACCAAGGAATATAAAGTGTATTGTGTCTAGCTCCTACCTCCTCACTTATATCAAAATTAATTAACATCGATAATATATGACTTTGACACTGTAGGAACCCACTCGGGAGGAGTACACTGGCTCGCTGTGCTGCCTCTCCTTGACGCCCGCGGCCGCCCCTGCTGCGCTGCTCGCCCTAATTCATCACCTCAATCGGCGGCTGGGTGCGGCTGAGCTGGTCATTGGTCGACTGAAAGCGGAGTCGGTCGGATTACCCTATAGGAGGCTGCAGCACCAACCGTCAGGTATCTAGACATTGTATCAATCTTTATTAATATGTTTATGCTATTTTTGTGAAAAGGTATATTTTTTAAGTAGCATCTCTGACGCACTGTTCCTTATTACAGAAGGTGAAGCACTTCTCTTACTTTACCAAATGTCCATACGCTAAATGTCATGTCTTCTGACAATGACCGGTCGGTTCTAACAGATCTCGAAGATATGTACAAAAACGCCTGCCTTATTATATGTCAGCTTGTATATCGACCAACACAATTTAAATTCATCTCGTAACTACAAAATAATAACTTTTTAAATACCTGTGACCCGATCAATTTTTTTTTCATTTTTGAAATCAGGGCACTCATACCGAATAACGTGCCTTTTGCAAAAATCTGAGCATATACCGTATTCAACAGTTAAAACTGCCGTCATTAATAACTCATAATGCAGTTTTCCACTCGTATAGCTTTTATACAGTGTGTCAATTTATTAACAATCAAACCTAGTTTTTTTAAATTAGTCATTCAAAATCATTTGATTTTTCCCACCACCATTTGTATTAGAATTCAACTAATAGTAGCTTTCGCTACTTTGAAATTTAAATGCCTGCCAGTATGGAAACTAGCTTGTTTTTTAAACCAGATTGTGGTAATTTTATCATTCATAATAATAAGAGCATTAATATTGTTCTTTACGCTCCTGTCAGTTTTTTACATTTTTCTGCACATAAAAAATATGGACATTGCTGAGATTCCAACTACTAGTACCCTAAAGTGTTAAGTGAATTTATTGGTGATATTACATATATTCAATAGTTCAAAAGAAAATTATCCCTCTGACAAATTTTAATCCTACATCTTTAAATATCTTGTCCAGCCCGTGCGGCCTTGAAGAACCGCGAGCGCGCCTTGTGCACCGAGCTACTGCGCCTGGTGGGCGTCTGCCAAGAGCTCGCTCTGCTGCACAGCCCCGCGGGAGCCTGCTGCGTCTCCGCACTCCGACTACTAGGGCGCCTGCACGCGCTGCTGGCCGGCGTCGGAGCTCATTTTATTACTAGGGGTGGACCGTCTCTTCTCTCTGCCCGGTACGTGACCTTTTACCCGACTTGCTTACTTTCTCATATTGTCATCATGAACTGTTTAGCATTCTTTTACTTTATTGCGAAAATAAAATATATACAAATAGTTGAATCGATGAACTCTTTGTTTCCAAAGACAGGTATGAAGGTACATTCTGGCTCTCTTAGTTAATAATGCCCGTCAATGTGCATTTTGATTCAACGTACCTGCTAAGGTGTTAAATCCCCTCATGACTAAGATATTTGCCTTCCCTTGCCAGATTTGACAGAGTAGTGAAGCTAGCCGGGCGCCCCCTATCCAAAGCTGTGGATGCCCTCATCGAGCATACAGAGAGCGCACGAGCTGTAGACTCCAAAACAGGTAATGTATGCAAACATAATATATACTATTGAGAGAATCGAACCATCAAATTTTATAATTAAAATATCTGTGTGCATATTATGCAATGTATTTTTTACTTAAATATAAAGCAAATTGCATTTCTCCCCCAGTCGGGAAATCTGGAGCCAAAGGTCGAGTCTTGCAGGACACAAAGTACATACCGCGACTTGTGTACGAGATGGAACAATTCTGCAAGAAAGTGGTGCAACTCTCTACCAAAACCAAGGTGAAAGCATCTTACAATATATTTTGCATAACATAAATCGGATCTCTAAATAGGGAGATGTCATTATTTAAAAGTGTGTTTGGTTTTTTAACATTTTTCCAGGGAGAAAAGTACTTTATTAAAGCTAGAATTCTTAATAATGTTTTGATTTTCTCATTAGTTACCTATATAAATTATTAGGAGAACACATTCTTATTGTGAAGTTGTAATTATTCAGAACATAAGGCTGTGATATTTTAAATATGAATTAATTAACACTATTAATAGTGATTAATCTTGAGCTATTACGAGGGCCAAGTAAAAAATAAGGTTCCTTACGCTGTACACTCGCCACGCGAGATGCTAGGCGAAATCCGGCAACACCGCCTTGATTGTTGGTCCCTTAACTACATCCCCACTACCGGGAGCAAACGCTGCGACGCTCAGTAAAGGCCTGACAGCCATCCGCTATGGAACCCGCCATCGCCGTTACCGCCAGGTGTGAAATCCGTTCGGTGATTCGATTTTTAAACGCGAAGAAGCTTAAACCTGTTGAAATTCATCGACAGTTGGAAGAAGTTTATGGCACAGCTTGCATCAGCGTCCAACACGTCCGCAAATGGTGCAGGGAGTTCTCCGAAGGACGCACAGACGTCCACGACGAGCAAAGGAGTGGGAGGCCATCGGTGTCGGACGAAGTCGTGGCGAAGATTGAGCGCATTCTCCTCGAAGATCGGAGAGTAACGCTTCGGGAGCTTGCTGTCCAGGTTCCTGAGGTTTGTGAAAAAACCATCGACAACATTTTGACCGATAAACTTGGTTATCGCAAGGTGTGCGCGCGGTGGGTCCCACACATGCTTTCAGAAACCCACAAAGACAATCGTGTCAAGTGTGCCGAGGGGTTTCTTCGAGAATGCGCCGAGAATACCGAAGAATTCTTGGACTCCATTATTACGGGAGATGAAATGTGGTGTCACTACGTCACTCCAGAAACAAAAGAACAGTCCAAACAATGGCGCCATCCTGAATCGCCTAGGCTGAAAAAAAAACTATTCTGCTAATGCTAAATCATATCATTTCTAATGTATAATCCAGATCTGCGTTGATATGTGGTCTGTGGTCTCTGCAAAGCACCGGATGTAATGCAGACTAAATAGCGCTATTAATCTATGGATTAAAATTTGTCAATTTCAGTTGGATCTGACGAGCCACCTTTCCAAGGGCAGTGCTCGGGACTTCAGGATTAAAGCCTCCACAGTGCGGCAAGCCTTGGAGAACTGCGGCAGTGCACCAAACGGACATGACCAGATATCTGCGAGCATTGCTGGAACGGGTGAGGAGGAAGGGATCGAAGACCTGCCATTGGATGATGACGTGGACATGACTGAGGAGAACGCTGAAAGTGATGATACTAGTGTCGACGGTGAGAAAAATATATTCAGTCTGAATTCAAGTAAAAGATATTTTCTTTAAACTAGTATGCCAACTCTTACTGTTGAATTCGGCTCCTGCAAATCATCCAGTGAAGTATGACAATTAAGATCATCTCTCACCAAGTCACATGGGCCATACTAGTGAATACGGTATTTGTTCAGATTTTTCCAAAAGGCATGTTTTCCGATAAATCTGAGTGAATGAGAAAATTAAAAAATTTTAAAAAATTATTGAGTCACAAATATTAAAAAAGTTATTACAGTTTAAAGTTTTGAATTTTCGCCATATATTCTGACATTTGAAAAAATTCAAAAATATGCCATATTCGTCAATTATGCCAATCGCTTGCAAAATCATATACCATCTATTATTTTACCTATTGAAAAATGCCTTTTGTGTGCAGACTCTAAATAAAGTTAACGTTAACATTTACTTTTCATCTTTCTTGTCATGATTATTAGAAGAACAATCACCATATTCGGGAACCCGGTGACTTTCTTGCGGGCAGTAAAGTTCAATCTAATTTTTTCAGGGCCAGACGCTTGACTCTAACTCGTGTAGTGCCGGCACCAGAACATAAACCATAACAGGATCTACTGGGGAGCAGCGGAAGTCATGTGCCGATTTATTTGTTTCAGTGTTTATGTGTTCGATATTTTTAAACAGAATTCGGTGTTTATTATTCAGTTACTTATGACAGATATTTAGAATATTTCATATTTTATTGTTGGACCAAATGTAAATATTGCATAATTACACATGTTGTTGATCATTGTTCTAGATTCTTAAACTTTATTAGACATTTTATTATAACATTTTTCTCTTAATTAATACCTTAAATCCATCAATTTACCTCGTTCCCAAATCGGACACCTGAATTTTAATTGTCATCCAAAAAAATTTATGTAATATTCAATAATAATAATATAAAAACCGTTGCATCTCTCAGACACATCATATCACCCCTATGCAAAAATGTTTTTTCAAACACATTTCCTTTTCGATGATTTACAAAGATACCAAACCCGTAACAATGTTCTTATATATTACAGTCCAACCCAATCTTATTAAATGTTCTAAAATTTTCAATGATATGGGGGAAGCCTCAGGTTCCTAACATTAAAACTAAATTTAAAAGAATAGCATAATTCTAAAATAAAATGTGGGATGGGTTTTATAGATTTAATAAGTGTCAATTTATTTAATTAAGAATCGTTTATACTCCTTTTTTTACCTTTTTTGGAATCACTTTGAAACTAATGTGTGCACTCGATTTGGCCTCATAGCGCATACAATTTTTAACAAGATTTCTTCATGTGCCACTTTCTATCGAGACGTTGGTGACCATGTTGCGGTATCTTGATTTATCCTGTATAATATCATGGACATTGAATCACTTTCTGAGGTAACACACCCATCTCACCCCTCACAATATATATTATTCTATATAATGTGTATGGCGCCATTTTTATAAAAATTTCACTTTGAGCGATAAACCAAATTCCGCCAAAAGAATGAAAAAATTAATATTCAAATCTTTAAAACTCAATATGTATCTCATTCATAGATGAAACCTCATTCCATGGGCATTTATCAAGGATGAAGGTCTGGAGTGAAACAAAGGTGGTGGCGCTGTATATCTTTATTGGATCAAAATTATTAAAAACAAACCAAAAAAATAAAAACTTAACATTCCGAATATTAAAAACGGCAGCGAACATCTTCACGGCCAACAACGATTACGCGGAAAATCCATGAACACATATCTGTACATCGTCGGGACTCCTCTAACGACACTGGCATTTGATTTATGTACTTATAAGACTTTCAAAGCTCCATAAGTGTCGAGACAATAGGTATTCCTAATGTAATGTTTCTGTAAATGCATAAAGAACCGTTTTCCATAATTTCCTTGCGTACATCAACCGCTCATTTTTCCTCTCATCCCGAGTACTTTTGCTTCTTCAAGCAGACAAAGTTTCTATCTTGCTCACATCAACATCTTTCATCCAATCTACACATACACGATAGTCCTCATATTCGGCCAGAATCGTGCCAACTTTCATTCATCTTTTTCTATCGTGACACTTATCACTTATGCATTGACACAAACGGTGACGCTAAAAACCACAAAGTGAGTTAACCAACTTTCACACAAGCGATGCTTTCTCAGTGCAGGACTGCGGCTGCCCACACCAGAAAGACACTGGCTCGATACGTGGTGGACAAATCAACTTGATCAACTTCATCAGTATTCATAACACCAGTGTTTTTAGAGTTGCCCATCTTAAGATCTAAACACTTAATTTTTTTTTCATAATTGGTCTATGTAAAGTAGAAATATTTACAATTTATAATATTTACTACAATAGTTTTTTTATTTTTATTATTAACACACCTAAAAAACCAGTCTTTATATCAGTTTTAAAACATATAAAATTAAAATCATTTTAGACAATCACGCCCGTTTATGTTTAATATTTTATTCACAAGGTTAAAATTACTGACATTACTGACAATTATACACAAATCAAATTGAACACGGGACAAAATGTTTATTTTTAAATTTGGAAAGTGCAATTTGAATTTACAATTGTAAGAGAAGTGACAAATGAGAGAGATTAAAAATCAAAGCGAGCTCCATCCTATCGGCTCGCTCAGACGAATGTCAAATGAAATGTGTAATTTAATTAGTTTTCAAATTGAAACTTTGTCCCGTATAAAATGGGCTTTATTTAAAAAGGAACGATAATGAGCATGTGAAGCGTGCTCAATAATGTTAACATTTAAATGTTTCAGAACAAATAAAACATATTGCGGTAATGCAATGTGAAGGAGTCATTTTGGATGAAATAGAAATAAAAGCTTGCAGTTGACTCACAAGAAGATTTTCATAGCGGGCCATAACTTCTTCCTTCAAGGCCCAATTCGTAAATCCCACAATAATAGGGAATTGTGAATTAAATCAATCTCTCCATTTTAAATCTGTCAAACTTTGACTCCTGAAGATTTGTTAATTTCAAGACTTGTAAATCTTTGGGCTTGCGTCGGAAATAAAATCACAGCACGGCCACAAACCATTGACAAATAATATTCTTTGCATAAGAATCATTATTTTATTATTTTGCCATCCACAAATAGTTAACATCCAACCGCATGCATGTTATTAGATTTTTCTAAGAAGTTTCCTAGTCTAAAAATAATATTATTTACACAATTTGTTTAAAATATTATACATAGTATATTTTACTTTTATTTTTTATGACGAAGATTGTTTTGACATAGTAAAAACAATAACATTTCGTGTAATTTTTGACACTCAATTCGATCGGGCAATTGGACCGTTAAAAAAAAAACATAGAAATGTAATCCAATTGCCGCCCTCTGCCAAGCAAAACTTGAGGAAGTCAATGCTACGTAGACCGACCGCAACACTTTAAAAGTGAAATTGAAGAAACGTGCTTTGCCACTCAGAATAGTTTGACAAAAATCAATTTTCTAACTTTCAATCATATCTTAGCATTATTGCAATGTTACAAAAAAATTCAAATATGTTATTAAAGAAAATATATTAAACTAGGCACAAGTTATCTGATGTTACCAATCTATGAACATGTTAAAATTTCCAACGCCATAAAAATATAGTTTTTGAGATCAAATATCCAAATTTCGTAAAAAGGTTACTGTTATTGGAATACAATTAATTATTAGGCATAGTCAGCTCATTTTTGACAATTGGGAGACAACGCATGTTTCTTCAATTGAGATATTTAAAAAAAGTGTTGTAGAACTTGGAGGGGTCTGATCCCAGCCCAACTCAAAACTTTGTGTTATTTATTCTTGACTTAAATTGTCAAAAATGACTGCTTTACATTCTATAATAATAAGCGTTGTTTTAATTTAGTTGAATGCTCTTTCAACCATCTTTTAACGGATCCCACAAGAATAGGAGCAAGTTGAATAAAATGCGATCCAAGCGAATGTATTCTGAACTGAACCTGAAACTGTTTGCACCGAATACAACATCGAGTTATCGTCTAAAAAGATTATTTAAATAAAATCAATTTTTGGATGTGGGTGTTCCGATGCCCTGATACCGTCCCAACCGGCCCGCCATCAGCTCCTTATAGAGTGCGAGGTGATGGTCCGTCAGTCCTGGAGCGAGCTGTCCGGCTAGGCTGCCGTACAGGGCACTCATGTACAGCGAAGGGTCCAGCAACGGACCCAACGGCATCGCAGCCGCACTGTTCCCGCTAGACTTGTTTCTGTTCTGCAGAAGTGTACCTCCAGCGCCTTGCAAAAGATTCGAGGAGACACTCGACCCGAGAGATTGGTTTGACTGATTCACGGGAGACACTCTTCCGATGTTGGATGTACTTGAAACTTGGTAGTTGGGGATCACTAAGCCGCTATTGGAGTTACTATTTGAAGCACTTTTGATATGATTCCGTGGAATCAAAGGTGGAACTGACATTGAATTTGCATATGCCTGACCCTTATTCGACATGAATTTCCCAGTCGACGATCGTTTCTGCGGAGTCCGATTGATACGACTATTATGATTCTTATTAACAAGTGTAATTTCTAGCGCCGAATTAATCTGTCGGGGTTCACCGTTACCGTCACTTCCGATCGAGCTCGGTGCAGAATTTTTTTTCGCTGATAAATTCTGCGGTTGATCTGGCACTCCACTTGGCACTCGCATGATCTCAACAGCCGGTTTCACTGTCAGGTCTAGCACGTCCGCTCGCGGGGGCTGGACACAGGTCGCCTTTCTAGGCGCGGCACCTTGAAGGACATGCGGCGGAGGCATAAATGGATCCTTGGGATTACCATAAACAGTTTTCTCCGGACTCGATGTACCATAAATGGACTTGGCTTGAGTAACTTTCGGTGGCGCATAACCATCTGCATTTCCTTGAGCAAACGCCCCGTAAACTTGAAAAAAATTGGCTTGGTTCAAGATTTGCTGCTGGAATGCAGGGTCCAAACCCGGCCACCCTCGTACGGCCGTCACTTCTAAGCCTCCGCGTTTCAAAATATCTAATTTCTTCCGTTTGGAAGCGGATTGAGGGCTTTCCGGAGATTCGTACAGATCGAGATCGATGATCTCTGGACTCTTGGGACGGTAAGGGACCTCAATGAGGTCATCGTCCGAGGGCGGGTGTTGCAGCGGGTTGGGTGTGGGTACGGGGGTCACGGTGGGTGTGTTGGACGAGGACAGCGCGGAGGCAGGCGGTGAGCCAGATGCAGCGCCCTGACGACGGTCAGGCTTGACCCGTACACTGCGTAGGCTCGATGGACGCGATCTGGTTGGTGTCACCTGCGTAAAAATAAAAAATGGTATTATTTACTATATTTATCAGGTAATCCAAATTTGTATATAGATGAGAAGGAAGGAAGAAGAGAAAAACAATAAACTGCAAATTTAATATTAAACTCTAATTTGCTTTAATCAAAGGCTGGGTGCTCAAGAAGTATCAAATGGACTTCCTCAATTCCTAGGTTGGTTCGGTGTAAAGTAAGATATTTGATCATTGGGCCGCATAGCAAGAGTGCTACTCCATTTCCATCATGGTCATTTAGTTTTCACTTCCAAGTGGTAATGTCCTATACATATTTTATTTGCATAAGTATTGTATTAACTCTATTTCTTACCCCCTCCTTCTTACAAGAATATGCATTCCTACCTTATCAGGGGTCACCAACGGCGTTGTCCCATTGATCAGCGTGCCCACTGCCTCAACCGCCATCAGCTTCTCGGGTGGCACCAAGCTAATAATCCTCTTTGGCTCCTCCACCCCTGGCAGTGTATCCTCGACTGGAATTCCTGGCAGGGAGTCCAGGAACTCCTGGTTCAGATCTGCCGCTGGGCGAGATACCTTCACGTAATCGCACTCTTCCTTAGCATCGCAATCCTCCGCCTTGCCGATGTTCAAATTTAAAATGTTGGACGGATCAAAGTCATTTTCTGGCGGCTCATGATAGATTTCTTCGTCATCGGACTTGGTCACGATTACATCATCTTTAAAATCGTAAACATCCTTCTTTTCTTCGACACTGCTGTCTCTATCCTCTAGAATTTTTCGTTTGACCGTTTCGGCACCTTTCTTGTCGCCATTCTGAAGCGTGACGGAAACTGTGTCTAATTTTTTGGGTTCTTGCGACTTCCGTTTTCCTGGTGGAGGAGTCCTCAATCTCGGGACGGGGGTCTTCTCCGTGGAGGAGCTGGAGATCTCTCTGATGGGGGAGTCGGATATGTCGATAGTGGCTATCGGTATGGAGTTGTTAGTTATGCTGGCGAGGTGTTTCTTACGATCGGGCTTGCTAATCACCGAAGCGGGGTTGCCGGCCACCCCATTGGAGGAAGGAGTTGTCTGTTGGGTTATGCGGCGCTCCGATTGCTCGAATGGAAGCAATAACCTGAACAATTTATATTTATATTAATTTGGTAAATTGAATACCAACACAATTGATACCGAAGCTATGACACATTATTGTACTAAAAACAATTAATGCATTACAAGTATACAACAAACAAATGCTGTAACAGTTTTATGTATGTATATATTATAATAATTGTTCTATATTATAATAATCTATATAAAAATTATAATACAGTAAAACCGCGATATAACGAACCCCGATATAGCGAAAAATGACGTATATCGAAAAAAAAATCGAAATTTAGTCCCTAAAACCAATTTTTCATACAAAAATGCATTTATATAACGAAATCCCGTTAATATTTATAACAAAATCATTTTTGTCCCGTACGAAAAAATGCCAATATATTTACGTAAATTTATAACGAAATAAAAAAATGTTAAAAGATGAAAATATTATTTCGCACTTACAAAGCCGCGCCGCTGCATCTGCCGTATGCGAACGGAAACCGCCGAAAAGGCCGTGCGCGGCGGTCTGCCGACAAGGTAGTAAAACAATTCAAACTTCTTCATGGGTTCATAGTATCATATTTTGAAGTGGTTGCCGCCGTTACCGGTAAGTACCTTCGTAATTTATATACGACTCATTTTATAAAAATGCCGCGATTCAACTGTCAAATTTTTATTTTTGAATTATTCTTTATGTTTCATGCCCAAAACTATGTTTGAAGCGGCTCTACATTTAAACACAATTAAAATATTGTTTTGTGTTTGCAATATTCTGGAATTTACAAAAATATCTTCCAATTGGTGTTGAATAGGTTCTTTTCTTAATTTAATTTCTTTGATTATCTGTTATAATAACAAAACTACTAAAAATATGTAGGTATTCAGTTCCCTACGGCCTTCTTCCTCCTTTGTTTGCAGAATTTGCGATCTTTTTTGAAGCCGCGCAACATTTTTTTGCGACGGCGCATAATATATAGTAGGATTTTTTAAATTTATTTCGTTATATGTGGGAATTCGTTATTACGAATTTTTATTTTTTGGGCCCTTGGATTTCGTTATATCGCGGTTTTACTGTAGTTTAATTCTAGCATATTGTAAAACAACCCAGCTTGCGGGCAAGAGGGAGTATCACCGTAGCTATGTACCGCCTGCCTGGTTAAGCGAAAACCAAAACATTGTCTTCCCAACATCCACATTGCAAGCTCACTTGAACTTTGCGTGGCTGTAGAATTATTTAAAAAATTTTAAATAATTATTATTACTGTTTTTGTTATTGTGTATTTTATTCCTGAAGTCTTGATGTTCCAGAGAACATTGAATAATTATTTAAATAGGTAAACTGCAAATTTAACAATATATTGTGTAGAATTATACATACTTACTATTAAATTATTTACTATAGATTTATGAGAGAAATATCAAATGCATATAATTTATTGGTTCTAAAAAATGGTTTCAATTTTAATTTTATTTCAGTTTACCATAAACATAAACACCATAAATATAAACATTCGCTGTATGAAATAAATTAAGGTAAATGAAACAAATATAATGTTATCAAAATTTGATAACAACATATCTACTTCTTATTCAATCGTAATTTTCATTATTTGAATACTTTTAATTAGTAAAAGTATTCGCTTCGGACACATTACCGCGGCTTGTCACTCACCTCTCGTAGTTCCGCCTAGCCATGGTGGCCTGATGACCGACTGCCCCGAGTGACCCCAGCAGTCTACGCCAGCCACGCGTGCGCGTCACGTTGTCATACCCTCCAGCACGCATCACCGTGTCGTACACGCGGTGAAGGCTCACTGAAATAAACACGCAAAAGATTTATAAAAATGAATCCTCACTGAGAACAGAAGGTGATAAGTTAATTTTTCATTCAGAATGCAAGTCTGCAAGATTAGAGTTTACACTGACTTTTATAAGTTACCAGGACCAGCAGTAGCCGGCATCGTCAGCGCATAGAGAAGACGTAAAACCCATATGCACATTATTGTTGTCTGGTCAAAGTAACAATAACAATGGATTACCAACTAAATTGTTTATTAAAACTTCTCACAACTTATGAAAGAGTATATATCTACAAAGACAAAACAAAAAGTGATCTACGGAACATAATTGAATTATTAGTGCATCACAAGATCTAGTACTGAATGGGTGGAGCGGAGCAAACAAGGGATAAGGCTGTCTGTATCCTCCGAGAAAGGCCGAGGGGTACTATCCGCTCTGGTAGGTAGTAAAAATACATTTTGTTTCACTATGGTGAATTTAAATTTTTTTTTTTATAATTGATCAAAAGAACTTACATTCTTTGCCCCGAGTACCGAGAGCCCTGGCCTGCGCGCCGCCCTCCCGCCGCTGGTGGAAGAGTCTCAGCCGCCGCATAAATGCGCGTTCCTCGGGCCCTCCCTGCCTTTCTTTGTCTTTCGCAGCGCTGTCCACTCTCGTTTCGGCCCCCCGGCGGTGCGGGTACTCTTCGTCAGGAGACGCGGGCGATGGAGGCGACAGGGCGGACGACCGGAGAGACGAGCGAGTCGTTTGTGGCTAAGAAAAATTTATAATATATTAGTATGTATTAATAAAATTGAATTTAAATTAATGGTATGCAAAAATTCACTGACTGCGAGCAAGTAGAGATGTCATATGTAACCCCTCAGTAATACTGCCAAAACAGCTTTCCATGACTTTTCTTCTCACACATCTTCCTCTTCATATTCTTTTATTTATTTCTTTCTTTACATATTCTTTTATTTATTTCTCTACCTGAGACCTTAAAAGTGTTTCAATATCAGTGGACATATCATGTCATGCGTTAACGGCGTTTCTATTGAGTTGGTAGAGCACTATATGCAATAGCTGCTCCAATCCGTAAAATTTTCAAACTCAATTAACAAAACAGACTGAGATTGATAAATAAAGATGTAAATAAAACATTAAACCAGCAAAGACAGGCAACTCACAGTGACCGGGCGGTGGGTGCTGGTTTCACTGTCGCTTTCTGATGACTTAGACACAGAGCGCGCCCTGCGCCGGCGACCCCGTGCTGTGCGGCCTTTGAGACGCGGCGCCATGTGGTTGCAAACAAACTCGTGTCCTTCCAGCTCAGGGTATTCGAAAGTCTCCTAAAAAAACAAACAAATAATTTCTAAACTGCAATTTGACTAGTCATCTTTATCATTCTATCATTTTGTTATTCTCAAAGTATTTGTATAATATATATCAAATCTGTAATCGTCAGTTTCCCGGCAAGTTCGCGGGTTAAACCGTGCCACTACAGACTGTATGATGAGAAAAATGTTATTATGCAGGTAAGTAATTATGAAGTAAGTCATTAGTCATAAAAATTGTGATGCAAACATTCATATTTTAAATTATTACTACTTCTCAAAGTAAGCTAAGCACTAGTGCAATGGAAATTAGAACTAATTTGCTGGATTTCCAAGACAAGGATTGAACCCCGACCTCTTGATCACTAAGCATCTTACAACTAGCCAATATTAGCAACTCCTTTATTTCGACAACACATTATTAATTTTTATAAACTAACTTTATATAAGCCACATTGGGTAATTCAACGTTAAATTATTCAATGTGGCTTATACCATAAAGTTAACGCTACAAACAACACAATAATTAGAATTTAAAATATCATCATATATCCTTAGTTATACAACATTTTAAATACCCTGGCATACAATAAAGGCATTTTCTTGTGCAGCCGTGCTGCCAACCCCAACACAAGATAGATGTGAGAAGTGATATGGTACCCCAACTCGAGATATGATGTAGCGGATACGGTATGCAAACCATCAAACCAGACACCTTCTGAGGTAATCCTTCTACGGCATTAGAAAACAAGATTTCCACTCACCCGGCAGTAGAGGATGAGGGTGTTGTTGGAGGGAGGAGCGTACCCGCCCAGCGCCACCACGAGCGGGTCACGCAGCCAGTGACCATCAAGCCCTTCCAGACGGCGCAGCATGGCTCGGTAGCGGCAGTAGCGCGGGTAGGAGAACACCACCACGCACGCCGCCTCCGGATCGGCTACACGAGAAAGGTATGGTTCAAATATATATATATTTTATGACTAAATGCATTTTTTTAAATGTTTGTACAGAAATGAAACTGGAGTGCAATGGGCCAACGAGTAGCTCTCTAATTTATTGAAGGGTACTTTCATAGAATCCCATTTGTCAAAAAATTGAAAAACTGCTGTTCCAAGTATTATTTTAACCTATTTCATCTAGTTTTCTAGATATTTTGAGTATATAATTCAAAGTCCCCTTCAAAATGTTAAAAATACATAGTACATTGTTAAAATTGTTATTTAATATGTAACTACATATTTGATATTTTTATTATTATTTTAGAACCCAAGCATGAAGAAGAAAAATATAATATATTGATAAAACTCTTCATAAATTATTATTTCTTCAAAGTATTAAAAAGTAGAAGCCCGGATGGTATGTATTATTTCAAAATGTTAAAAATAAAATAGTATAGCTATATGTTCAAATTGTGTCCCATGCAATGAAAGGCAATCTCTGTGTCTGCGAGTGAAAATAATCCCTTCCCAGCCAGACATGTCCCTTGTCGGTTCAATGCGTATGGACCAAATTTCAATTTAGGAATATTTGATCTTAATCACCAATGAGTCCCTTCTCCCTGTTGATGTCAGCGAAATCCAGCCGGTGGTCGGGCGGCGGGGCCGGCTCGGGAGGGTCCCCGGCGGCCGGGGGGGCCCAGGCGGCGCGTAGACCTCGCGGCCAGTTCCCAGCACTTGTGCAAGCCCACGAGAGCAGCTCTTCGGCGCGAACCACCACGCGCTCCGAGATGGCTACCACCTCATCCTAGGGGGGGAAACAACCAATAATTAATCAAACACCGCAATCATCTGTGTAGAGTTATGAACTATTATGGAGCATGTGTTATCTATAGAGAAATCAAATACACGGGGCATAAGACCCCATAAAATCTTAAAAGACTGAAAAGAAGAAAAAATATTGTGAGAAAAATATTGCCGTTCCAGAAGTACAATAACGAACTGCAAAATTTGACAAAATGTAGTTAAGTTCCTCAATGTGCTCAGAAATCCCCAATTTATCGGCTGAAAAAAATCTTCTACTTTATAACGAATACTTATTATAATTATTTGCCCAATTCCCAATCAATCGAACAATCAAAAAAGTCAATCAGTTTTTTGCCTTTACTGTAAAATAGCAGTTCTGACAGTTACGTCATTGTTCTTCTGGAACGGCGATATGATGTATGTATTTCATCGATTTTATATTGTGTCATACGCGTTACGTTAAAACGATTTTAAAATAATCATAATTACCGCCATCTGACGCGAACTCTTCGCAACCGAAAAACGAATTTATCCGAGGTGCAAACCCGAGCATCGGCGGTGTTCCAGCAGTTGACCGACAGATGTCGCTGACTGTACGACAATGACAGATCAGCTGATCGGACTCGAACGTCCGATAAAATAATGTGAGCATTTTAAAAATAGAGATATTAAACATTTTTCCAAACAATAGACACTGTCCCCTTACAAATGAAAGAAAGAGGAAAACAAACTAAAATTACGCAGAACCCGCGCCCAATATCCCATATATACAGTCGAATAGGAAACAAAATAGTAATGTTAACTTTTCATAGATTTTTAAGTCTCGGACTATAACCATCGTTCTCATCTTCCCTCCTAACAACTTCGCGAGAGACGTGGACAAAAAAAAAAAGTGACACCATTTTTTGTTTCTTCTCGAGATAATTTTCATAATTGGATAAGTTCTCGACTAGAGAACTCGGGAATCGTTCGCCGAAGTTGATGAGAATTTTAATACCGATACCGTCAAGGTTACGGCGGGCCGGCGAGCAATCGTTACTACTTGATAAGGTGGAAACCGCTTTTCAATTATTTGGCACCGACCACCCCTGCTGCGGGGGCACTCCGCGCCCTCCGCCGGCACTAGTTTCGGGGGCCATCGAGTGTGCTAAACAAAGACACAAATGTACTGCATCACTAAAATAAACAATTAAACTGAACCGCGGAAACATCGACACGCAAAATAAAATGGCAATAAAGTCATCCGAGGCACACATTCAAACATTACAATGTACGTGGAGCGAGAATTCGAACGGACGGTGGTTCACATCACCCAGTATTAATGATTTTTTCTAACGATGAATCCTCGCCCAACGGTGGTGTAATTATTTAATCATTAGTAAAGCTAACTCCAGTGGCGTAACAAAAAGAATTGGGCCCCAATTCAAAATGGAAGGGTCCCCTGTGAGTGTTTAATATAAAAGATTATTAAGTAGATTTTAAAAATTATTAGGAGAAAAATCATCGATACAAATGACCTTTTGATGCATGGGCACTAATGCACCACACTGGCGAATACCCTAAATCTATAATAATATTACGCTTCCCCGTCTATGATTGAATGGTTCTAGCCGGATGCCGGCTTCAGTATGGCTATATAGTGCTTGATTAAACGGTCAGGTCCGTGAGACGCGATCATGGCACAAATAAACGTGTTTTTAATATCTCTAACTTAAGATTAGTTAAATGTTTTCTCTTTAATATATTCAATAACAGTACATAAATTTAAAATGAAGTGTACATTGTCTTTGTTACGAATAAAAAAAAACATACATGACGCATGTCATCATTTTTTATCTATACTGTCTATGGTATACCATTCCAAATAAAGTAATAATATTTTAAACACAAGTTAAAGGACGGAAAATGAACTGTGGAAGGGCATTTTCGACATATTATGAAATTTGTTGTTTCGGTTGGGCAATTCGCAAATGTATCATACTATAACACTCTTGTCTGATACCGTAAAAATACTAGTGCACCGAATTAAGTGTCTTTACTTAGCTGCAACGTTGCTCCTCATGTAGTATGTAACTAAAAAATAAATTATCATTATTATGATGTCATCTCGTTTAAGAAGTGCATAAATTACACGTATTCAATTTTGATACAGTTTCAGGAGGCGCGAAGGCACACAATTTGAACGTTCCCGGAAAGCTGAACAAATAGAGGAGTGTAAAAATAAAGATTAATGATATTATTATGATTAGAGTTCATCGCCGCTGTAAACCGACTGCGACACGGGTCCTGTGTCCGTACAGTGTACAAGCCCGGCCCACCGGCGGAAACCTCCGCTCGAGTTATATATATGAAGGGCTCAATATGTCGGGTCACCACGCACGACCCGCGACCCACGGACCCGCCAAACTTTCAATAAATCTACAAAATATTGCTACCAAAAGGAACAACGTGGACAAGAGCGCAATTTTCCAATAATTTCGTAACGCGTGAAAAGTTACAAATGCTGAGATGCGAGATTATCGAGAAATACAATTTTTGTTTTAGATTATTCGGACAATTCGCAAACGACAAAAAAATTGTTGATATTTTATCGCGAGAGACGTGTCGTTATATTGACTCGGTGTCGGCGATAACAAAAAATTCATTTGGCATTCATCTAAGAAAAACTTTTTAACATAACCTCATTTGTCGGCGTCCAAATTATCGCCAGTTCAAATATCGGGTTGTCTAATAAGAAAATCGGCTGATCCGGTATCGAAATAGTTATCGAGCCAATTTCTGAGGTCATCGTCGTTCTTGAACGTAACGCCACGCATTTGATTGGAGAGCGATCGAAAAAGGTGATAATCTGACGGAGCGAGGTCGGGACTGTAGAGTGGATGCGACAGAATTTCCCGGATAAGCCTCTGGATGACCTGATTAAAAGCTAAAAAAAAGTATGGGTCGAAAATGTTCCTTTTTCTCAACTTGACACTCCATTATTTAAGTCAAAAAATTAAAAAAAAAAACTGTAAGATACAGGAAAACGGCGACACTGGCGTTTTAGAGCAGAAAAAATGACACTTTTTGTCACATATAAAACAAAAAAGCTACTTAATAGACGGCCCAATATCTATTACAAATTATTAGCGTATTGGTAATTCATATCAAATTATTGTATTGATAATCATTTTTACATCACACAAATTAGATGACGACAATCCAGCGACGCACTCTTTTATTCTATTGCTTATTTATGGATTTTGACCGTGTAACAACCATTTTATAATGTAAGACCGTAAAATGTAGAATATATAACTAATTATAGAAATACACAACAGAATGACAGTGATGTTAGTTTCGATCAAGTGAGAGTATTGACAAATAGTAAATGCATCAATATGATAACATACAGGTGTAGGTGTAATAAAACATCAATTAAATCTAAAGTAAAGGTGAAAAAGTAAAAAGAAAATATAGGGAAGGGGGGGGGGAGGGCACTACACAATTTAAAAGAACTTCATGTGTATACGAGTGTAACTTGACCGCGCGGACCATAATGCATGATCCGCAGGTTTGGGGCATATTTTATGCGATTCAGTACCTAATAAGGTCTATTGTTTATTAACTGAATTTCTACTCTGAATTTTAGAAAGAATGCGGATTTTGGTCGAGTAAATTATCGCGAAACGCGCGAAAAACATTACGGTTAAAACTTGGCCGCGCGCAAATATTTTATTCCGCGTAGCAAATAAAAAAATTGAAAGGACCATTGGCAAGCAACCAACCAAACCGTATGTTTGTGTCAAATTTGCTTTCAACTTTGCATAAATGGAATTCACACAACTAACTGTCTCGCCTTACTTTATTCTAACATTCTCATATACACCATCATATCTCATAATTAGTTTAACATATCGTGACCTCGGGAACAACGAGGTGTATTAGTCAAAAACGTATTTTTTCTATCAAAATTCTGACAATAATTTTCTCTCTAAAACTGTGTTGCTATGTCAATTTTCCTAAAGTTTGGGAGTTGTATTTTATATAACATGCCAAGAAATCAAGCATCAATCAATTACTTGATTACTCTAAATTATATACAGACATTTTTGTAAAAACTTCACCTCACGAAATTCTCCAAAAAATTAATATTCAAACCGTGAAAGTTTATGATGTAAATGTCAAATGATACCTTGTTGTTCAAAGAGTAACATACACATATATGTAAGGCCAGAGTTATTTGTAGCTCATTTTAAATTTGACTTTAAATGAATTAATTTTAAATTAAAGCGACTAAAATGATTAAACAGTTAAATGACGTCGTTATCATTGGCCAGAGAGGCATCGCCTGCAACGCGCCGGTGCGACATCGCCACGCGTTATAATTCTAAATATACAATGTATAAAGTTATAAAACACTAATTTAATGGTTGGTTAAAACATTTTTGGTTTTATTTCTATTAAACTACCCGAATCAGTTATATCTGCTGTATACGTGCAAGTAAAAAGCGCTCATAGTGTCCTTCAACTATCAAATGAAAATTGGCTGTACATGTTGACGTCACGTGATTTTTAACAGAACACGTTTAATATTTTTCAATAATTTTCCCACTACCATAAGGAATGGAGTTAATTATAAAAAATACAGCGAGAAAAAAAAAAAAAAAACAGGCCAATTAATTTCGTCAATCATTGAAGCGTTCTGTACCGAGTGGGCGAAACGACGCTGTGTCGATGTTTCATTACATATGTTTACTTATTCCTCTGAATGATTCAATATTTAGTCTGGCCGTTATGTTTCTTATCATTGCGCACGTTGTTTTATTCACTCTATGCTATTCTTGTAATTGAAACGTTTCAGTTTTGCATTCATTTAATACGTTTTTATTATAATTATTATTGACTGCTTTCAGGTTTACAATATAAATTGGAAATAATCAAATTATGTTATTTATTTAATTTATGTCGTATTTAATTATTGTATTATCAAAGGATAAATACTTGCACACTGTCAGGATGATTAATACATCAGCGTCGATACTGTCAAAAACTTGAGATAAAACATCTTTGAAGAGTTATGTTTGAAGTAATGAAGAAAATTCTAATTTTAGAATGACAGATCGGTCATATAGCGATAAATAGCTTAGAGATAATTGTTCAGAGTACACGTAGAATTGGCAATGCGTACAAAAGTTTAATTTTATGTCAGTTATACAAAAACAGAATGTTTCTTCGGACACTTCCCGAGTAAAATATTTCACAGCTGCGTTAAGAAAGTTTTTAAAATTTTGTTGAAGGTTCTGATCTTGTATACGAGGTAGGGCAGAATGCACCAGAAAAACATATTATTTGCAAGAGTGGTATAACACGCGTGTCCGAGACGCGCAACGCATTATTTTTATTTTTACAAAATAATAATTTAAAATGTCACTAGAAAAGTGCAAACGACAAATCTTCTTCGGAGAAGCTCGCGTTCTTTTATGAGTTGTGACAAATTTGTTTGTTCCTGGCGAAAGAGAGGTTTGTTTATTTGTAAAAGTGAATCCGATGCTAAGGCAATAAGTAAGGAGCGATAATCCCGAGACGAGTGTTAAGAACGACGGGATGAATGTTAATATAAAATAATAAATAAACAAGGTCGAGCCGAGAGCGCGGCTTCCGCCGGTGGCCAAATGTACTTAAATATGTACAAGTACATGCACACACACACCGGCGCACGCGGCCCACCGACACACTCGCGGGCGCGTTCTCACGGCGCGCGGGCACACTGGCACGCGCGCGCGCCGCGCATCGATACCATTCGATAAGGACTCAAATAATAAACTAAAATTCTAATCGGCCCGGGACCTAAAAATAGAAGGGCGAAAAAAAATTAGAGCCGTCAAAACAAAAAAAACATTTGTATAATTATTGTCGCTCACTTTAATTTAGAGCAGAGAACGCCCGGCTCGGCGGACTGTTCCCGCTAGGCCTCAATATATGAACACTGTGGTATTTTAACACAAATTAAGACATTTGTGGTAAAATCGAATCTTCCGACACTTTTTCGGCATTTTTTGTTGGTTCGATGTCTTTCTTTAATATTACCCTCGGATGAACAGGCAGAACTTCAGCGTCAGCTTCTGTTTATTACTAACATTTAATAATTTTTCTGTCTCGATGTGTGACCAGCTTGACGCAACAACCGACAGTTTGCACGTGCCAAGTGCCGCAAAGAATTAAGTCCCAGAGTCCATAGATAAACAAACAATAATATTATTCAGGTCCTTGAAGATGATATTAAAGAGTATATAGGTACATTATGGATACTTCAAAATAACTACGATTTTAATATTTATTTTCATTACTTAATGCTATTAATCTGATCTGATTTTGAGACTGAACAAATTTCAAATTAATAAAAATGCTCCGCACGCTAACACATACAAAATTTTTTAAATATACATACAATACGAAATTTACTGACTCCGTGCAATATTGCTTACAAATATTTACAAGCTGTCAGTTTTCTTGAATTTTTACAAATAATGACAAACGCATTACCAATAGTGATGAGCTCAAAATCACAAACCGTGAATCAATCACTGATACCTCCGAGTCACACTCACTATCAGTGATTGAATATCTGGGAATATCAGTATTCATTTTATTTATTGATTTATGATTCGGCGCATGTGCAAATGAAATGAAAATATACATGAAAGGATGACGTTATAATTCATGATAAGCGCCATCTAGAAGATTTAACCAAAACGTTTTACCCGAAATGCCGAAAAATAAACTCACATTTTTTAAGGATTTTCTTTCTCATTGTCACGATATTAAAAAATAATTCATTATCATGCTAGAATATGTTTATTACGTAAATGAAGTTTGAATCAAAGTAAATACACTAAAAATTATGTTTTTTTATTTATTTGGTGCATTGTGAAATATATCAGTAATGAAACTGTGATCACAGTCACAGTTTCCAATCACTGATATTATCGAATTTCAATCACAATCATTTTCATCATTTTCTCGTCACTAATTAACAAGTGCATCCACTTACACGTCAGTTACTCAGTGCGTCAAATGAACAATTTATTTTTAACTTTTTAGAAATCATTTGTATTCAATTACCCAGCTCTCGAGAGTACAAAACACAAAAAGTAAGTTAAAATAGTGAAATATTTATTATACGCTTTCTCTGCCATTTCTAATTTAATTTTCTGGCCGCAGATACCGCACCGCGCGCGGCCTTATTAGAAACTTTAAATATTTTTACTTTGACCGTAACCCGATATTTTACAAACACCGATTCTCATTAAAGGTGTAACGTTATCTTTTTTTATTATTTTTATACAATAAATTTGGTATTTTATCCTCGCAAATAAATCGCAAACTCCACCGACAACTTTTATAAACGTCCCCCCGTCTCTGGCCCGGGTATAATCGGCAATCGCAATACGTTGGAGATTATTTCATTCAACTTTATTTTATTTTATTTTATATATATATATTTATCGGACCAGGCATGACGAAATCGGACAAATCCCAAAGTATTAGAATTCTAAATAACCTGGATGCGGTAGAAGTCCAACTTTCTACCCCGAATTTGAATATAATTTTATAATATTTTATATATTAGATACATTAAACTAGGCACACGCCCGTGTCTGAATGCACCACGTAGTGTACTTTTGTCTATATTTTCAATAAGAAAAAATTAAATATTAGTAATATGTACGTCTAGAGCTATCTTAAATCTATTATCTATTATTAAAAGCATTAAACACGGCGGACAGAGTGAACTCAAAGAAATGAAACAATATAAACAGATAAAAAAAAACATAACTTAAAATCTCAAATAAATACGGTATTTTGCACAAAACCATTTTGAATTGCAATGCAAAAATTATCGAGTAATTACATCTAAGAATTATTATTCACAGCAGTTTTAACAAATATTACACATGGGTGACATCTATTGCATAATGTGGAAAGATTGTAAATGATCATTAATATTTATTATTCGCTAATCTGTACTGCCACCTAGCGGATTTTTTAAAGATTACTTTAAAGGACACTTAACAATAGCGATAACGGCGAAGTGCAATCATAAATATGGATAAATATACGATAATTTAATTTAACGCCAATAAATCGGGAGATTTCTCTCGCTCTCATATATCTTCACATTCTTGAATAAATGATCAATTCTCTATTATATTCACATAAATCTGTATACTATTAGATCATCAAATACTAAGTCTGCACTAAAACAGGTATTATATATATATATATATATATTTAAAACATTTAGTTATAAACTATAATTACATGTACACGATAAAAAATGAAGTTATTTACTTTTTTGCTGTTTATCTTTTTCAAATATTAGAGAACGCGTGGACTTGATCGCTGCTCGCCCGTGCCCGCGCGCAGGGTGACCGCGCGGCGGCGCATTCGGACATATAATAATATAATCGCCGGTCGGAAGAGAGAGAGAGAACCTAATTAAAATAATAATTCGGTCCGTGCTAAACGACGCGGACCGCTTCGCAACTAAATAACCGCCGGGCTATACAAAATAAATTTAATATATCGATATACCATGTATTGCGATACGATAGCGACACTAGCGAAATATGGCAGAGAGCGACATTGATATACATACATTTAAGACTTTGTAAAACACTCGCATTGACAAATGAAATGAGGCAATTACACCCCCGAGTGTGCATATTTTGTAGAAATTGGCCAATACGTTGGAAATTTTAAAAAGATTAACTAGTATTTTTATTAATTTAAAAAAATAATAATTATAATTAACAAAAGTATTGTGTCAAACTTTAAAATTTTGTGATATTAACATCAACATGTATTTAAATGAAATTGTGCCTCGGTGGTAGGTATTATAAACACAAGACTACCAAATGTTGAACGAATTAATTATAATTAAAGAAACTAGCGTAATTATAAATAAATAAAAATATACAATGCTGTATAGTATTGAAACGAGTATCAAAATGAAATTACGGTTCGGTATAATATAAAACTACAACAACAACAAAAAAAGTTGTCATAAATGTACACAGGCGCGCATCAGACAGTAATAAAAAGATAACAATTCAAGTAAGGCATAACAAGTAGTCACTCTCTATACCTATACCTGGACCTGGACCTGGATCTGCTCACTCGTCACACACGACTGAGCAATTAGAGAATGACAATGTATTTTGTCCCGAGAAGTTTATCAAATATTATAATCTAAGATTGTTTTTGGTCGGTAAAAGTGAAATGTAAAATTAACTCAACAAAGAAATAGCGATAATGTGAGCCGCGCGCGCGCTCCGTTAGAAAGTCGCGCGCAAATGTTTAATTTTTGATAAGACTCGTCAAATGACGGGGGATGCGCGAATTAATTCAATATAATTCAGCCATCGGGAGCGATGCTGACCCGCGCCGCCCCGAAGGACTGGATTACCTCATCGGACGCGAGTTACGATCAATTAAAAGATAGAATTATATTACAGCGACAACACTCGGAGCGTCATGTTCGCATCACATGTCGCGTTCCATTTTGTTATTCACCCGAGTCAATATTGCCAATGGTTCGAGTCTTCGACAAAAAACTATCTAAGAACGAAAAGTTTTGTCTAAATTGTGTACCAAATTGTTTAATCGTCAAGTCGTCCATGAAGAAGTTAGCAGAGAATGTAAAACTGATCTGAATATGATTTAAAAACTATCACTTAGACGGTATGGTCATATGGAACGGAAGAACGAAAAGAGAATAGTGAGAAAGATATATGACGCAAGTGTCGATGGCGCCAAAAATAGAGGACGACCTGCCGAAACCATGCACGACCAGGTTGACCAAATACTGGATGATGGTTCCGTTAGAAGCTTTAATAATCTACGATCTACAAAAGTTGTATATGATTGTGGATGAAGCTAGATTTGTGTGTCATGTCAGAAGATTGTGGCGCTCTATCCTCCCCGCTGTAGGTAATTTAGTTAGTTAGTCAGTTCGTCAATGACCCTGATAGATAGTCCAAGTATGACAAATTGATAAATGATGCGAGTAAATAAGATTTCAAAAACTACCGCATCAAGTACAGAAGATAATAAATTGTCCTTCGTCAATATTATCAAGAGGTTAGAGACACGCGGCAGAATAGCCTAGAAATCCCTCTATACGAGATTCTGAATTTTATTATGTATTAAATCAAGACGTTTCATTAAAACGATGCAGTAGGCGGCTCTTTGCCGATCATCTGGCATATTGTGTTTGTGATATCGCGAGTTGCGATTGTTCTACCGCCGAGGAGTTCGCTCGCCGGTACACGGTTTAAACACAATCCCCGTGACGGCCTGCACTCAACACGTACTCACTATAAGCGATAATACAGCGGGAATTTATTACATTACCATCAAGAGTGAAAGCTCACACATCGGACACTGCGAAGAGTTCTCAACGTGATCCTAAGGTCCATCCACATTATTCTTCTTTACTACTGATTTGTATGTTCGTTGTTAATTCACTCGAGAAACGTTATTTTATGATGCTCGAGGTTAAATAAGACGCGTGGGGCCACCTAGCCACGAACTCGTGCCGATCTCGACCCAATGAGGTGCTCGTGGTCGAGTGGTTACGATACTCGCCTAGTGATCTAGTGGTAGGGGGTCGGAACAAAGGTGCAGAATATACACGTCAAAGCAAATATAAAGTGAATATATACTATAACATGTTACATATACATGTGTACAGGTTGAAATAATGCATTTGGTCGGTGTCACAAGCAGGACTTGCAATTTACCGTCAAATTGTAATTACCGGTAAACGGTAAATAATTCTTTCCATTACCGGTTTACCGGTTATTTACCGGTTTATAAAAAATAAATAAACGTAGATTAGATGATTAAAGTGTAACTGTATGTGGCTACCTTTAGTAAAAACGGTATCCTAGATTAAAACCTAAATAATTTCAAATATGTTTCATGTGAAAAATGTCATATGTATAAATACATACATATGTATATGATGTCCTTTTTGTTTTTACTGAGATATAGTAATGGGAGCTCAGAAAATCACCTATGTATATGCCACATCGAGCTTGGTTAATTTGAATTACAACTGTATAATATTTGGTTTACCTGTCTGTGAGGAGTTAATATTATTAACTTTATTCATTCAATTATTGTTATTGATGTATGTAAAATAATTAGGTGTATGAATACACACTTTGTAATATAATATAAATTTGTAATTAAAATAAAATAAAATAATATTACAACCGAATGTTTTTATTGAATTTATTAAAAAAAAAAAAATTTTTTTTGGATATAATAATTTTTCAGAATTAAAATACGCTCTCATGAATCAAATTCTATCAATACTTTCATCCTTTAGTCATCAGATTTTGAAATGCAATGTTCAAATATTTCATTCGATTTTTCTCGAGTTCCCAATATGACATTTCTCTCTGAATAACAGTGAAATAATTTCCGGTAATTACCTATGGTGCGTTTTGGTTCCTTTACCGGTTTACCGGTTTAAAGCCCTAGTCACAAGGCAACCATCGAGTGTGTAACATTATGTATATTTTTAAATTATATAATAGATGAATAAAGTGAGCACTTGAAGGGCGAGGAAGGTTAATAGAGTTTGACCGTGTTTGCTATATTTGTGACCAAAAGTACTTGTGCTTATGTATTTAGAAATTATTCATTTAAATTTTCACGATTAAATCTAGCAATGTTGAGTGGAACCGATAAGGAGGTTTAAACTTCTTAAACGGTTTCCGGGAAAGGGTGGGTCCCTTCCAGTGGTCGGAGGTTCGAGTCTGGTTCCAGGAGACCATCGAGTTAGTCCTGTTTTCATAGCACAAGCATTTAGCTCAGTTTGAAAACAGTAAGAATATTGATGTGACAAGTAGTCCGTGTAACTATAATTATAACCTAACTGCGAGATAACTAGCTAAATCACCATCACACTGTTTTCCCACTGGGCTTTGCATAGATGATAGAACGCCGCACTGTTCTATCTAGACATACCGCATACTTACCTCATTTGCTTTTGTACCCACGCACGTCCCACGCACAATATGTTTTTAAATAAAAAAATATATAATTAAACATATAAGTTGTCATTACCTACTTACATAAATCATTTAATATTGTTAATAATTTACGAACCAAATGAACATGTACTTAAATGTGAATTTGATCATTGCATAGATTACAAGCTATTTTGAACGATTGTGTGTAACTTTACTTTTTACGGATTTAAAACTAATTAAAATATAATATACAACGCCTTGGTTACCCTAAAAAGCAATTTCCCGTAACTAGAAATAACCTCCCCCCACCCTTCCTCTCAGTCATTGGGGGTGGGGGGGAGGGTTTCCGGGCAGGGCTGTCCCGGCTGACAAACAACTAAATACCATTATTTTTAATTTTATAATAATATTATACTTTCAGAATTTAGATTTTTAAAGGAAAACAATATCACTTGTAGAATAATTATAGAAAATGAAATATAAAATAAACGATTCCATCAAAAGTAAATTGCAAACTTTAATTATTACATTTTCCGAGTTATTCCGCCGTGAGAAGAATAGCCCGGAAAGAAGAGATCGTGTTATTATTGGCAACAATTGATATACACGGCAATCTAGGTAGACCAATTCTAATACAAGTCATTATTAAGCAAATGTAATCAAGTTCAAATTACATATAAATAAAACGAATTGAATCACAATTCAATTCTCATTCAAAATATTACCGGTTAGCCCTCAGCTATTTTAGGTTATCCAAAGTTGCATTTAAACAAATATTTGAAAAGAAAAATTCATCAGGTAATGATTAATATTTACAAATCACGAACAGGCCAATTGACACATCAACCAATCGAACAATGCTTAACCTTTACCATACCGTGATTTAAAATACCCGAACGCAGCCATGCTGTCAACTCGTGTTACCGTAAATGACAGTTGGAAAAAAATGTTTTTATTAGCTTAAATGGCTTTAATGGCACGAATTTACTGTAAATATTGAGCATTCAATTGTGAAAAAATGATTAATAATATAATTTAGAGCATTCATTAAGTCCGATACAATGTGTCCTTCCTTCTTATCTCTCTTCATTTAATTAGTGAGAAAGAGATAATTACATTTGTATGTTTGTTGTTCTTTTCACTGTGAAAATAGTGTGTGTTCTCTGTCTTTTATATCACAAGTGGTATTTTTACCAACGTATTAATTTTACAACGGATTGAATGAAAAAGATAATTGTTTTTGTACGATTCCCTTTTCATAATTGATTTTTCACTAGTCATTCCTGAGCGCTAATATTTTCATTAGGATTATCTAAAATATGAATTTTATGTTGCATGCATTTACCGAAATATTACAAGTTTAATTATGATGGTAGACCAGTGACATGGTTTGGGAAGGGCGATTGGCGACTTTACTCGCATTTATATTTGTATCTCTCTGTAGCCACACACCGCACGGCAAATGGTACAATCGATAATTTTATATATAAAAAAAAAACACTTTTTAGTGTCACCCGAATATTTGTAACATTGGCAATATAATTTAATAATTTACTAATTGATAGTAGTGATGAGTTAAACCGTTTTTTTTTTTAAACTGCGAATGTGATTGTCAGATTTGTGTACGATTATAGCGATGATTGGTGACTGATTATTCGTAATTTGGAGAGCAATCACGGACACACTAAAGAAAGAAAAGATCCAACAGTTAAATGTCAATTACCAATCATTGTTACAATCAAACACCAATCACACAATCCCGGATTAGCTCGGAATAAGATTAACAAAGGAACGCTTAGGTCGTTTGGACATATGGAGCGGATGAATGAGGAGAGAATAGTAAGAAATATATATTATTAAGTAGAACACATTCTTATTGTGAAGTTGTAATTATTCAGAGCATAGGTCAGTGATATTTTAAACACAAATTAAATGTATAACTTTTTTAATTAATACATTTAATTTGTATTTAGAAATATATAGGTCGCTCTGGCGAGCAATTGAGAACTTATCATATTCAATTAATCAAAGTAAACCCCACCCCCTCATGACAATGGTGCCCAACTATAACACAAGTGTCGATGGTACTAGAAATGGAGAACGTCCGCGGAAAACTTGGCACGACCAGATAAACCAAATATTGGAAGACGGTCGTGTTAGCAGCCTCAATAAACGACTAGCTTGTATGAAAAGACGTATGAATGTGGATGAGGCGAGAATTGTGTGTCAGGACAGAAGAGTGTGGCACTCTATCCTCTCTGTCTGCCGGTAAGTGAGTTATTGCGTACAGTAGTTACGCGTACATAATATGTAATTCGATAGCAACATTGCTGAGGATTTTATCACAAAGGTGTGTAAATAATGCATCCGTTACCCTTGGCTGATAGAAATAAAAGCAGACGGGGGTGTTTTTTAAAATAAACACGCGCCTTGAGCAAAGCAGGGGCTGGCTGGCTTGCTTGGAAAATGCATCGAAAGATTGTTTGCATAAAAAATGCTAATAAATGTGTAAAAAAAGTAAAGCTAGATGATTATATAAATAATTCAAAATATTATACTTACCACATCCTTATTGTAAAGGTGTAATTATTCAGTATATATGTCAGTAATATTTTCAATACTAATTAAATGTTATGAATAATTACAACTTCACAATAAGAATGTGTTCTCCTAAATAATAAAGTTGTATCAATGTGTCCAAAATTTAATAAAAATGAATTGATAATTCTGGCGTCTGCTATCAGTTTACTCAAAGGTATTTGAGATTCTGTGAAAATAAAGTAGATGGCTCTGTCAAATGATGGAACGATTAAATGTATTAATATCAAAAAGGTAACATATAGGGTCGAAAATTGTCGCTAAAAATATTGTCGCTGTAGCTTAGTTGGATAAAGCACCTTCCCCGGTTAGGAAAAAGATCCAGGTTCGTATCCCGGTGGCGCAACAACAATATTTTTCGATAAAATTGATTTTATATGTATATCTTTATAATTAATATATTTAATTCATATTTGATATATTATTTATTTGGTATCAAATACGCAGTGGCGTGCAGTAGATATAGATTTAGATTATGCTGTTACCAATGATATTATACAATCATATATAATATATGTACTTTCGTTTAACCAAGGTCTTTAGACAAAATAAATCCGTCGTTTATACGACCCCGCCATGTATTTATTTGTAATTTTAGAGTACTATTAATAGTGTTTTTACGTAAAATAATACCTTCTTACCCAAATAAAAAAAGTATGGACGTTTTTAAGAACACTTTCTATGACTGTACATGATTAATTTATTGTTTGAAAATCCTGCATGTAATAACTGAAGGAAATAATTATTTTTATTAAAGGTAATATAATATAGTATAATAGTTCTGCCAATTGTTTTTTATTTTTCCCAAATCAAAAACCAATCCATGCACCAAATTTAAAGAACAATCATGAAATCAACAAGTTAAAAACAGTAAGACAGTAAAATTCGCGGATTAGTAAAAGAGGAAGTAGACACTTCAATAATTTTCACGCAGTTGTAAGCCTTTCTAATGTTATTCTGTTAAAAAACAGCATAGGTAACGACTCCATACAAAACGGATCAACCGAAAGGGATTTTCAATTCAGTAAATAGCCATTTATATGACTTGAGTAATTCACTAGCTTAAATACAGAATAGAGTAATGTGAATAGCTCGTTGCGGCGAATACAAAATAGCGCGATGGGTACACCGGTGAGTTGTCGCGGTAGTTTTTAGAACTAACCAAGTCTCACAGATGGCGCTAATTGTAAATTATTTAATTTATATTTGTTTCCCAGAATCTTTAGTAATGCACAGATTTTTTGCTTGTATGCAGTGCGAGTACAGTAATCAGGTGTTGTTAGAGGGACTCTTCTAAACAAAATATCTAGAAATTGTTGCATACTTAATGTCCAAGAAATACAAAAAAATATATAGTCGCCTGTGAAGCGAAAGCACGAGAAAATGTTGTATTTTATATATTTTAATTAAGTTGAATATGCACTGACATATTTGGCATGGCGCGTGCCGACCATGGCAGGGGTGGGGGGACCGTCGGCATGGGGACGGGAGGTCGCCACCTGCGCGCGCGACCGTCCTCCGCCAAACGTTCAAATGTTGGCGCGCGCCCTACCGTTCCCGTAACTCGACAAAACTGGCCGACTCGACTACACCCTAACACTATACAAAATACGAATAACTAATGATTTGGTTAACCGATTCATGGGGCTAGTTCAAAATAAAAGTATAATCTCTTCAGATGAAAAAAGTCGACCGGATCCGGCCCGCTCCACTGCGACAGCCTCAGAGCGTCTTAAAATAAATAAAGTAACGGACCATATCCAACATTCTGAAACACAATTAATTGTTAAACATTCTGATCAACCAGCAGAGAGCGACCATCACGGTTGATGGTTAGCTGTCGACTGCGGCGTTTGCGGGTTGCCGCCTGGCGCGATGCCTATCGCGGCGGAAATGGCGCGAATCAAAATGAGAATACTTGACCAAGTATCGAATAATTTTTCCATCAAAATTATAAATTGACAAAATATTATGAATTTCCCACCAAAATTATGAAAATGTAATGAATGCTCAGAATAAGAGAATGAGTTTGTGTACTTGGGAAATATATATATGTATGTGTGTTCACTAGGGACGGTAAGATTGAGAACTAAGATTTAAAGTTTATAGGTTTAGTTTCAAGTATTTAGGTAATTGATCACCGAATTACGAAATAAGTTTCACTGTGATGTGAACAACAATCGCGTTATTAGTAATATTTAATCACCATTAGTGATTGCGATTTAAAGATAACAGTGATCGAGTCAGTCCGTGATTTTGTACTCACCACTACGTATCACATAATAGATTAATGTTCTTTATATTCGAAGTCGTGGTTTTGTTATTTAGGAAACACTTTCCTCCCACGATGCTACTAATATACCATTTCTTTATAATTAGTTGAAATACTTTTTCACTGTGTACGATAATTTGTTATAGTTAAATATATATTATTTATTACTATGTATTATATTTATATATTGCGTTATTGTAAATTGATACAAGAGAAAAACATTGCTTATTTCGATACGGGCTCAGACGGTATGCGCATCTAACATCGAATAATAACAAATTAAATCAATAATAATACCTACGAATAACATAATTTCAAACAAATGTTTTTCCGATAGTCATTTAAAAAAGCTAAAATAGTTAATTCAAATATACAAAAACAGAAACAGAACCGGATTAAACTTCTGACAATTGGATATTTGATAATGATGGGAGTGAATAACAATTTTCTCTTTAATGAAAACACACAAGTTGCATTTTCAGAGTATGGTTTTGTCGTAATTTAAAAATAAATTAAATAAATCGACTAGAAAGATATACAGAAAAAATGTATTTCTCGAAAAAATATTTAGTTACTCCCGGGGTTCGAACCTGGACCACTTCCCGTCCGGGGAAGCGCGTTCACCATTTTAGAACAAATTTTAAACTTGTATTCTGTAATCTTTCCAATTGATACATCTATTATTCCATTTCTATATTTTTTTGATAAGTATATTTTGATTTATTTAATTTATATTTACAAAAACTTTAATCAGATGTTTTTGTCTGACGGCGTCTGGCTTACGAGAATACTAAAATCAACCACAGACAGTTCTCGATTTACGAACATTCGCTATAACAAATAAGACGGAATTTCCACTGTTTGAAGAACAGTACTTAAATATGGAGATTTTACGTTTACGGAGGCGTTTACGATTCACTGACATGTTATAATAACTAATATAAACTAACCGTGCAGTCTTCCATCAAATCAAATGGCGGACGAACCAGCCGAAGCAGTTTCATCGGAAGTTCAACCATCTACCCCGAGTGCGCAAAGTGACACGCATGTGAAAATAACGAAAATTTGAATGTACAATATATATACATATATAAGTATTATATTATATAATTTTGTTTTTAATCACTATTAACTATTACTATAAGAGTACATATCTTGTGTTTTCTTAGTATTTTTTCAATTTATTTTACGTTTGTAGCGTATCGTTATAATGTGTCGGAAAAATACAGGCAGTTCTCGATTTACGAACGAGTTCGTTATATGTTTTTTCCGCTATGTGTGAAAACACCTAAATATGCATTACATATATTAGATACATGTAATGCATATTTAGGTGTTTCGACACATGGCGGGAAAAAACATAACGAACGACCTCAAAGAACGTATCTCGTCCGTAAATCGAGAACTGCCTGTATTTTTCCGACATAACCACTGCTCGGAAAGAATACTATTTTAGCTTGACATACCACAGTTTACAATAAATCATCCGTTCTCGTCTGACGCGTGGCTTAAAAATAATACAAATATCAACAGTTTTCATCTGACACGGTTTACGACAATACTATTTTTGATAATAAACATAATTAAAATTGGCCCCGATAGAGGACCATTCGATAAGAAATCTCAACCGACTCTCGTACTGTACACTGTATGTACACATATATAACACACACTGGAGTACGGCATACTTTATTATCGATACAGTCCGAAGCGAGTTGAAAATCAGAAGCTAAATAATACTTACTCCATGATCGATATTCTTACACAATTATATCATCTATGTCATATTGCCAGAAGGCTATTTGTACTTGATTTGCTGTCCCGCTTTGTTGCACGATCAAATTTAACTAAACATATGTATTCGAGGAATGGCAGCCTACTAAGCTAAAGTATACTTTTTATTTAAATATCTAAAAACAAACAGTAACGGTCAAAAATTTTCTATATCAAAAATGAAACTTAATAACTGACCTTTTGAGTTTAAAATGTAAAATAAAATAAGAAGGTTTTTAGGGACCGAGAGGCCTGAGGGCTCGCACGGCGCGAGAAGGACCGCAAAATAATAGCGGCTCGCATATAACTCGGATGATTATCGGAATTAATGCACTATTTTACATTTGCAAACCACATTAAATTAATTATATTTCGTATGCTTATTTAGTGAATATATTAATGTATTTAAAAAATAAAACATATTTATGCTCGTATCTGCTAAACTAATTAATAAACTTTTATTTATATGTTTAAACGCCCTTTGTCATTACAATATTGAATCAATCTACTATTGGAGACATCTGACAACCGAGTCAAGCGTATTATCATAATTGTAATATATGTACATTTGTCACATAAATAAATATTACGTAAAAAGTAACAATTTAATTTATCTTAATAATATCTACTGCTACACTAGAGACACTGTTCGTAACGAAGGTTTGACTTATAGAACTCAGAAAAAAAAAGTCGAGAAACCTTGACCTTTAGATCGGCAGTTGAGATGGCACCAACTCAAGAGAGAGGTCAATCAATGATACAAAATTAATAAAAAAAACACGCATAATTATTTCCATTTTCCTCGCTTGCCGTTCTGCATATATAATTTGCAAGTATCGGTCCGTCCGCCAGTCCGCGTCGCGTAGAAACGCAATTCAAATAAGATCGGCTGTCAATTTTTGACAAAACTATACAATTATGAAACACACTTGTCGGAAAACAATGTTTACTTTCGAGCGATCATTTAAATCATTTTGAATGTGGAACATAGGTAGATCGACATCACACTAAATGAGTGGACACTTTTCAATATCAACATCAAAATTCATCAAAAATAAAGTATAATATATATATATATATGAAGAAATTGATCAATAACTGAATTTAAAAAAATTTGATAAATTATATTTAATTAGAAATTCATTATTTTAATTTATTTTTTGAATTATATTTTTCGGTTACGAATATCGTATTATTTATCTCCAAAATCATTATTTAATTTCTATGATTGTCCACAGATAAACATTTGTTCACTGAATATTTATTATGATGTTTAAGCCCCTACATTTATAATTAAATCAAATCGTTTGTTTAAACAATTTAAAACAATATCCATTTTGAATAGCATTGTCCTGATTGATAGAAGAGCGTAATTTATTTTTCTTTGAAAATGCACCAATAACAGCTAAGTATAATAAAACAAACGAGATATGTCGTCATAATTTATAATTATAACATTAAAGCGTGCAGTCACGGCGTGAAATAAAATTAATTATTTTTCTATAAATGATTTTTAAATAAATTAAGACTTTAATGATTTTCCATCATTATTGACAGGTAATATTATTTTTAGTTTTTAATAAAACACGTCTACAGAACCGTGTCTATTTACAACTTAAAAACCCGCTACATTATATTAAAATTACTAAAAATAAAATTCGTACTAGAGAACATATTATATTTAATAAAAAAAATTACCAATTTAATTTTAGCAATTTTACATCACCGAGCGCTAAAAATAAAACAGTATTTTGTAGAAATTGAAAATGAATAAAAAAACAAATATTATCGCAATCGCTCCTCTGTGACGTGCCCGCCGCGCTTGCACACTGGCGGAAACCGCTCACAATTCGTTCGCCCATACAGACGAGGAGGCGGCTCGCGGATTCATAACGGATGGGCATCCAATAACGAATAATAATATTTATTTTGTTGGTTAATTTAAAATCAATATTTATGGAAAGTCGATGGCAGATGTGCGGCCGGTGTGACTGCGGAGCCAGGAATCTATTATGTATAGGCTGCTTTAACATGTTTTCACCGCACTAATCGATTTTTTAATTCTCCTATATGCAGTTATTTATATAATTTAAATCTCGAACATAAGAAATATAAATTTATGATTTATTTCAGTATTTTTCATACAAACATGCCAATGCGATGACATCGGCTACCTTGTTGCACAATCAAATAAAAATCACCAACATTAATTAAACTTTTTGGGTGTCGTTTTTTTCAAATTACAAGATTTTCCATCACATTGTCTTTTTATTTATTTATTTCTTTCTAGAGGAACTGACAATTTTATTCAATTAAATCCAATTGGCACTATAGTATCTTTATTTTAATATTTATTCCTCATTAAATATATCTAAAATCAATCAATATTTAAAACATTTATTTAATCAATAATTTTCATTTTCATTTTCAACAATCTACAAGCTTGCACGAGAAGACGTATTGGGTGTGTGGATGAGGCAAGACTTGTGCTAGGACAGAAGAGTGTGGCGCTGTGTCCTCTCCGTCAACCTCCGCCGAGAAAAGGCGTAATGGAAAGTAAAATAGTTTAAATCTAAAACTTTAACCTCGATGCGGAATGTAAGGCACGTTAACCACTCGACCAGACACACGAGCTAGCCCAGTATTGTGTTATTTTTTAAATCTTTTTATTAAACTCTTTCTTGAAGCGTTGAAATGTTGTTGAAGCCACGCAACAAATGAAGTGTTCAAAACATTCGATCACATTTAATCTGACCTGTCAAAATGAATTATTTAAATTCACACATTTTGCCGCACCTGTTTCGCTACATTTTCAACACAGTGTCGGTGGTGTAATCGATAAACAAAAACGTGTAAAATACTGCCAGCGGTGTTGTATCTAATCTGTCGGAAGAAGGGACGGTGATTCAAGTTACGACTGTTCCGATTTGCGTCGTAAACCTCGCGAGAGAATTTGAGGTATTTGTTTTGAGAATATTTCCACCGAACGGTGTGTAGCGCGTCCGGACGGAGCGACGCACGTGCGACGTTGCCGGAACAAACACACTTGCAATGATACACACACAACGTGTATAAGGCGTACATTCTCAAATTAAATATCTGTAAACTGTATAGGCAAATACAGACACGTACTGAGATAACTAGCGACGGGGACATTTAACTGAGAATATACTCCCGACTACTTTCATGTGTCATTAGACATTATTCAAAAATGTACATATATAAGGATTTATAAGTAAGCTTGGGGACTCTTCGTAAATGCTGTATATAACAAAGAATATTATATTTTTCAGTTGCTTGTTAAAAATATCCGAAACATCTAATAAAAAAAATAAGTCGCAATGATATAATAAAATTAAAAAAATTATTCTTCAACGTTTGCAAAATTACTTTGTGGCCTCATTTTATATTAATAATTATACAAAATACTTTGTTTATGCTAATATTTATTATTATCTATGCTTGTATTTTTAATTTCAGTATACATTGTCTCCTGAAGATGGTAGAATAATGAATAAATAGTGGTTTAAACAAAGTATTTTGTCTAATTATTAATAAATAAAAAATTAACACCACTTGAATATGAAATGAAGAGACCAAAACAAAATATAATAATGTATAGAAAACCAAAAAAAAAAACATATACATGGGTGTTTTTTCCAAATATTTCAATCACGTTATTATTTGTGTTTAATAAGCAATTATTCCATTATATTATAATACAATTAAGCAAAAAAAAAAAAAAAGCAATTGAACATTGCCTAATTAAAATTCTTCATCTTTCCGCGCTAATTGTTCGTCAATTATTGTAATCATTGTCTGCCAAGACACGGTTCGCATTTCACACGTCGCCGACCCGTTCTTCGCAAATATTTGAGTTCGACGGGAGGTTCTCCGAAAAAGTTTATCAGACGTCATTCTGATGTAGGATACGCGAACAGGACGGACACCGAACGCAATTTGATAAATTTAGAAACATGGAAATTGGATCGCGGCGGCCGATAACGGCGGCGCTATCTCAGCAGCCGTTATCGGACAATTACAATAATAATATGCGATGTGACCGGTGACGCGCGAGTGTGTGCGTTGCGTTAATACGCAGCGATAACTGCGGGGACCACAAACTTTGCTCGTGACGCCTTTTTATCTTGTATCGCTTCTGCGAGGAGCCAAGTCTAGAGTCTGACTAGAGCATATCGTCCTTAGGTCGAGTTCTCCTTCTTTATATTCCTCACTAGCGGAAAACAAATCGGTACAATCCACATTTCAATGCGGAAATCGCTTTAACAATGCGTCATGCAAACAAAATATTTGTAAAATAATGCTATATACAAATGTACACCTAGATTTATCTCAAATTTAATGAATGTCAAAATGTTATTTAAAGCATAAACGTGAAGGATATAGTTAACTTAGAATAATGAAATAACATGGACAAGTAAAAAAAAATTAACTTACAATCTGAAGTAAATACGATATCTGAATCAATCTATTGCACAAAGCGGAAGGATTGAAAATGAATATTAATATTCTCTATAATTTTTTGCTAATCTGTACTGCCATCCAGCGGAATTCTAAAGAAAATACACTAACGATGGAGGGTGCAACGTAGTGCAATTATCCATAATAATATGACGTCTCCCCATCTATTTCTATGACTTTCTAGACGTCTCGGATATTGTGACAATAGCCAGTATATTATTAGATGACTACCATTCCAGCTATATTTTAACATTTTTCTTACAAATGTAGGTTCAATCCACACGTTCAGACGACTGCACGTAATATTATAATAGTATTTATTTATTTATTTTTGCGAATAAGCATTCACACAATGCACACTGGGTGAAGAACCAACCGACACCGACACCTTGTGGTAATCTTATTCGTTCTTACTGGCTTCCACCGTTACCAATGTTAACGCCAACCTAGTGGTAATAATTGAAGGCATTAAAATGATGGAAGGTGTCATGTTACACATACAAAGTTTGCAGTCAATTGGGTATAAACTTATTCTTCTTACATTTTTTAATGTACATTAATTCACTAAATAAATGTCTGTCTAATACACCCTTCATCCTCTTTATATTTACTGATTCTGTGATAGAATGTCATATGATGCCTTAATCTATAAAGCCTTCAATTGGTATTGATAATAAAAAAAACAAAATGTCTTTATAATGTAGGTATTATTTTTTACACTCGAAAAATATGATTCTAGACATAGAGTTATGATAAGCTATAAAACATTCAGAGATTGAATGTAAATTTTCATCTAGAACCAATAATTTCCTGGTGAGCAACCGTCGTCGTCATAGCAAAAGATGCCTTCACTACCTGTGTACCTGAAAGGTTTTCATTTTCAATATACATAAATAAAACAAATTCAATAATCTTGTTTCCAAAAAGTTGCATTGATTTGAAAGGTTGAATGTTCCAGAATTATTATTAATAATGTTACATTTAATATTTCAGCGAATTTCAATCCTGAAACTGTAATAGATGTATTGAACTGAACGGCAATATGTATAGATTGCTACTATAATTAGTTGGAAGGATAGGACAATATTTGATCACAAAATAGGGTTACCAATAAAGCGATTCGAATATTCGAAAAACTAGTACAGAATTTCGACTCCCAAATAATTTTTTAAATGTTTTGTCTAGTATTGAGCTGTAGTTATTTATTATTTTTACACCGAAAATAATTGCTGTGGTATAGAATATAATAAACTATAATCCGTTTTAAGGAAATTATATTAACATTTTTATTTACATATCGTTTTTTATAAATATTTTACACTATTCACACAAAATACAAATGTATAAAGCAATTTTATACACAAGACAAATCAACAAAAAGTAAAATGTAGATGCAAGGTATTCATTTTTTACATTCGTCGCACCCAAATATCTTTTGAAACATGCCATACTTTAATTAAATACATATACAATGTATTAGCAGCGAATTAATGATAGTTTTTATGTTGATGAGAGAAGCAATTTCAAGGGCCTCTTGAATTCGAATTAAATATATATATTTCGAATTTAAAGGATATTTGTTAATCGATGCATCCGGGGTACGATAAAATGTGTAGCATTAATAAAGTAATGTGTCCTACCGCGTGTGCTTATTTAGGTACTCACAAATTGAAGAATTGCGTTGTGAAAACAATGACATATCCTTATTCTAATTTAAAGTTTTGTTTCATCAAAGTAATACAGAGGTATCCAAAATACAGTACTACAGAAATAGTTCTCTGCGGCCTGATTAATAATTTTATTATTTACCGAAACGACTGCAGTAGTAAATAAAAAAAGGGTTATAATTAAATTAAAATATCCGTGCACGGGTGACAATAATAATGAAACGCGTGCTTTTTTTTATATCATGTTAAAATTAAAATAAAATACAATTTAATTAAAAATACAGGTACAACTTGGAATCAATCTTTTGAATAAGGCGAAGAATGTCCTAGGAATATGGTACCTGTCGGAGGTATTTCAATGGAAGTTTCTCAGAAGAATTGACGCCTTGATTTCTTTAGACCCGGCAGCGGTAAGACAAGAAACGGAGTACCTATATTCAAAGTTAACACGAATTTCCCCAAAGTTTCATATTTTCTTCGACATAATTCTAAGAACAGTGAATACCAAAATATGTATAGGTACTGTATATTTCTATGCAGAAACAAATATAAATGTCACTCTGAAATAGAATTTCTAAAGATTAAACAGAGGACTATTCAAATGACGAGTATACGTCAGAATTACAAGTACGTCTTAAGTCGAGGCGAAAATAATGTGAAGTCAGGACACTAAAGTGTGGAGTTCAATCCTCTCGGTCCAATCCCCCACGGGAAAACGACGAAATTGATCCAATCACAATTGTTTGAAAATGTGAATGTCGATAATTAGAATTATTGTATAATAATAATATCCGTCACGCTGCAATACTAAATGTTTATTTTTTATTAAATACTGATCGTTATCGGCGTCCCTTGCGTGGAGTATGTACCCAGCGCACACCCAATTCGCTCCTGACGAACGGAGCTACGTAATTTGAATTATGCACAACCATCAATGTATTTGTGTGACTGTTGGTGAGGGCCAGGTTTCCAAATGATGGTTCCATTCAATATTAATTATTATTTTGGCATAAAAAGTATCGTTCGCTTTTTAAACATCAAATGAAATATGTGCGGATAACGCAGGCTAATTTTAGTGGAATTATAATGGATCGATATTTTTACTATCTTATAAACCACACTCTGGACTCACCCACGTTTTCTTAATACTGCATAATACCAAAACTAGTTAGTTTATTAGCACACTTTTGTTTAGTCTATAATAACAGATTATTTAACCTGATAAAGTACAAATAATTTTTGTGATTTCACATTGAAAATCAATAATAAATTAAACAAATAATAGATATCTCATAGAGACGAAGTGATTTTTTATCATATTTAATGGAAAATATATGGAAGTATGGGTAATTACAAGGATTACGACCTGTCTTGGACTGGGTTAAGTGATCACTTTATATAAATATAACAAATATTGATAACAAAATAATAAAATATATAAAAATTGTAAAATATTCATTGTTCAGGCGTATTCTAGTATAATGTTTAAAAACATTTTACAGATAAAGAATATTGGTTTAAATAATTTAAAAAAATATATATATATTAGATTCTCAATGTGACATATGTATATGCTATTTCAGGGAAATGAACTATCAAATTTAGTCCATAGATGGTGGTACTCGAAGTGAGTCCACATATTAACATATATACAACATCCAAAAAAATTATAGATATGGGAGACTGATGGGTGAGAATTGGTGAACGTTATATTTACATAAAGTGATCACTTAAGCCAGCCGAAGACAGGTCGTAAGCGCTGTGATTACCCACACTTCCATATATTTTCCATTAAATATAATAAAAAATAAGTTCGTCTCTATGAGCTATCTATTATTTGTTTGATAACAGTGCCTTTGTAGGTGAAAATCCAGTAATGGTGTGCTCTTGGACATATTCAAATATTGCCAATAATAAATAAGTTTTTTTAACACCTCGATCAAAATAATCTTACGTTCGTGTAAAAAAAACCTGTTATCGTGCTATTTTCAGATAACTAGTCATTCCTGGTACAAAATAGTGATCATAGTTTAACCAACGGTAGGTATTTAAAAAAAAAACAATCAAATATGGTCGCGGATCAGGAAAGGGTGGGTACTAACAAGATGATTTAACTGCAGAGTCGATGAAAATTATTATGACTTTGAACAAAATGCATAAAAATACGCCACTCTGCCTTTGCTAGATATCTACAAATGTTACGAAATGTATTGGGCGAAATCTATCGTAGCCTTAAACCGCTGTTTTACAACGAATTACATAAGAATGTGCATAACAGTATTGAAATTCTAAAAGTTATACGTGTACAATTATAAAAATATTTTATTGTTTTGGAATATATAAGAACTCTAGTAATACAATAATTAATTTTTAACACTGTTTTAAGTAATATACATTTATTTGTAAATGCATTAAAAACTCTTAAGATTTTTCTTAATTCATTCAATCATAAACGAAATAAAATCACATAGATCAAAACTAAGACAAATCAAAAAGTAATTTTTCAGTAGACAAAAAAATAAAAACATTTTTAACTAAAGTTATGAAATTAAATAACATTTTAGGTCATAAATGTATCCTAAAATGACATTATTAGAGATTTGGGGTTAAGTTAGCTGCGCATATGACAAGTGTATCGGAATACAATAATAACTCAAAATTCTGTTTTTTTTTTAGTTGCCTTACTTTTAATCTAGGTGTAAAAATAGTAATATTCTGTACAAGATAAAAAATATAATTTTCATATCGTCGTGTACAGTAGAAAGCGCGAAATTAGCCCCCGACCGACAAACCGCGTCCACCGACACACACACCCTCGGAGGCCCGGGCGCGGCGGCGCGCGAGACTCGCCCTCGCCGACTGCGCGCGGAAGAGCGAGATTGGCGCGCGCCGAGAAATATTCACTAATATAATATAAGGTGGAATAGAAAATATTCGGTCGGAGCCCTGAACAGGCACAGGCAGTTCTGAAATGGAGCGCGGCGTCTATTTCATTACATTATTTGTATTTTTAATGCAAAAACATTAAAATGTCTTATCGACTTAAAACCTAAGCCGAGCGGCGAGTGTCCACTCACGGTGATGATAATAATAATAAAATACATAAAATACATATAGAATAATTTTTGTAAAAATTACGCCATTATTTAATATCCTACTAATGTACGCTTTTCGACCTGCCATTGTAAATATATACTTTTGAAATTAGCAAAATTAACTTTGTGGTTAAAATTCATTATTTTTATGTGTTAATTTTGTTTTATTAACCGCTTATTGAGTAATTTACCGAAATTTCGAAACCGGTAAATGTATTTAAATTCAATAAGTGGTTAATAAAACTAGTAAATATATACCCTTTATAATTCTAAGAGCCGATTGGATTCTTCATATTCTAATTGTTCAGGATACACAGCTCTTCAAGATACAGATACATTCAGGTCTCTTTTTATGCTGTAGATACATTCCACAGGAAAACGTATAAAAAAAGATTACGTTATAACGTATAAAAATAAAGGATACGTTCCATAATTGTTTAAAAACGCATAAAACTAATTTAATCAGTTAAAATATACCGAAAAACGCATAAAAAAAGTTTATTAAATTTGAGAAAAATATAATCTTAACATATTCCTTCCAAATTTATGTATAAAAAATTTATATAAAATCTTTTTTTCAATAATTATCATCGCTATATGCCAATGTTTGATGTTTAGTTGGTGTCAATGACTGCATCACATTCAGGAATTCAAAGTTTGCGGTCTTATTTGTGAGATAGCAAGTGCAACACGATTTAAACAGTCCAAAATAGAAAAACTTTTCCAAATGTCAGTTACTGTCACTGACTCATTTCCTAGTTTATCCACAATGGATCGATAAGTGCTCTTAATGTGGTATATACAATTATGCCTTGATCCAATGGTTGGACGGAAGAAACAGTAGCGGTACATTAGATGTTCCAAATATGGATGACATGGTGCATTGTCAACAATCAATAGAACCTTAAAATCAAGGGCTTTCTGCTTCAAATACATTTCCACTTCCGATACGAAGCAATTAGTGAACCATCCATTAAATACGAAAGTTTTTTATTAGCCATCCAATGTACAGACAGCTTCTCCAAATCTTTACCTTTTAAAGCACGTGGTCTTAGAGATCGATTTATTAGGAGAGGTTTTATAAGTGTTTGCATATACATACAAAATTCTCCCAATTGTTGACCCTCTCAACATGTCAAATTGGTTTAAAATAGTTATTTAAAAAAAAAAAACGCTTCTTGAAATATAAACCGCGTAAAAAGAGACCCGAGTGTATACAATATTAAATGTTGCCTTGAAATCAGCCTAGGTGGTAGCTTAAATTTAACTATTTAATGTAAAAGGAACCAATGTGGATTAGGCAGAAGGGACGTTCTAACGTTCCATTCTGTGATCTATTCACCTGTTAAATATTCCCATTACACGAGTTGACGGCCCGATGACTTTCTGTTGTTATAACTGTACACGATAAACTGAAAAGACACTCTCCAGTTCGGGCGCGACCTACCCTCCCCTACCTAGCTGGAGAGTTTCAACATTGTGAACTAGACTATTACAAGGTTATTTTTTTAAATAAAATATTGATAATATATATATCGCTGTTATGTAAACAAATACATAAACACTATCGTCAATTGGCCACCCTGAGATTTAATCAGTTGTCTGCCAAGTTAAATGTTTTTAAATCATTCCAAGACCAAAAATCTTCATTAAAAATCAAAAAACTAAATCTTAAACTTCATTAAAAAACCACGTTAATACGTAACAGGCCGGGGTAACATTATTTTTACGACCTTAGGAAGTCAATCATCACTCAGTATCGGTACGAATCTTAGTTGTGACCATTAATTGAATGACCAAAATAAATTCACTTTTCTACATTTGTTAAACCTTATGAAATAAATTGCTTTAAATGAACAAGGAATGAAAAAACAAAACATAAAACTGTGTCTCCTGGGTGTATTAAAACACTCAAATATATAACTATCGTCAATACATTCATTAAATAAAACACAATTTTATTAAACGCAACCGGTTTCGCTTAGCTCAAGCTTCGTCTGAGCGTATTTAAAACAAGTAGTAAAATTATCCGGGGAACGTGCATTAACCGATTACACTTCAGCACCACAGTGTATTAACGACAAATTTTCGAACCTATATGTTACACTTTTCAAATTAGTAGATCTATAGTTCCATTATTTGAAAGCCATCTTTTTTATTTTGTATAATAATCCCGGATTGGAAGGGATCCAGGTTCGAATCCCGGTAGCAATGACAATATTTTTCGATAAAATTGATTTTATATGTATATATTTCTAATTAATACATTTAATTTGTATAAAAACATCACATACCTATGTTCTGAATAATTACAACTGCAAAACATGATTTGAAAAGACTGAACTTGATTGTTAAGAAGGCAAAATTCAATTCGCGAAACATTCAAGTGACACATAACACGCTACAGGGGGCCCTAGCTGCAGCAAACGGCAAAACTAGTTGGTTTTTTTATTATGATAAAAAAATGATACGTGCAAGTAATATATTTAAAATCTAAAAAAAACCCAACATGGAAGTGAATGAACAATCGCGCCAGACTCCCCCCTCCCGAAATAATTTATTTTACAGTCGGCACACAAAATGTGGACGTTTATCATGGACCGCACGAAATGACGCAACTCGAAGATTCGCCCGTCGGAAGAATAATTGGAGGAAAAATTAATGAAATTGGAATGACGGCCGGGTAAAGTTGTTACATTGGCTCACGGCACATATTCCTATATCAGACCTGACACCGGCGGAAAGTATGTTCGCCAAATATGCTGGAAGTATAATAATAATAATTATTATTATTATTGATTATTTTTATCACTCGCCAACGGTTGCGATTGTTTTTGTGTCGTCGTGTGTGCAGCGGCTGTAATCGGGGACGCACTATCGCACTCATCTCCGATGCCGCGGAGATGGAAACGGAACCGAGTTGTCTTTAATAATGTGTAAACGATCATTTCATTTATCAACGGTCTAAAGAATATACTAAATATTCATTTATTATCTTGTTTAGCTTAGGAGGTGAGGTTAAAACAAATTATGACGCGCGTCGTTCATCACATGTGTTCCCAATTTAAGAACCTTAATATCGAATTACATTTTTTAACACATTTAATGGTACAAACTAAAACTTACGTATTTGAAAATATATATATCACAGACTACCTAATATATGGACATGAACTAACGGAAATTCTTTGTTCCAATATTTTCATTTTTGTGTCACTCACGTGATCACTTTGGTACCACTTACGTAATCAAATAGCTCCGCGACTTTTTTTAAATATATGACTCAATTGGAACGAAAATTTAAACGCTGACAATATAATAAGCATTCATGTAAAAAATACATCTTGTTTACACAAAGATTTAATTTTTGAAAAGTGAATACTATCGGATTTATATTTTCCCCGAGAATGCGCATAGAATGCCCCTCGTCCCGCAACTAATATTCCCAAACCCCTCTCATATATATACACTTTATTTCATGTCTATTAATTTACTGGTCGGTGACGGAAATAATCTATTCAATACGGAATAATAGTGAAACCAATATTCTTAGTATTTAGAAACCAAGCAAATGGTTAGTACAATGAAAACAGAGCTAAGTCGCCGGTCCATCGAGAAACTCAAATACCGGAGGACCACCGAACCATCAGGCGAGTGTCTGTCTAGACTGTATATACTATTTACATATTGTAACTAAAATAATGTGCACAATTCCACCGTGGCATTATATTTAAAAAATGAGATAGAAATAAAGATTTACGCGCAGAATATCAATGATTACTATAATAAAGACAATAATCTCGCAATACTCAAGTCAGTAGTTTCGATGACTGTGTATTCTATTAAAATTCCACTAAATACTTGAAGCACTCATAAAACATACAGTTTTCCTTGAAGCCAACCCCCTCTACCCCCGACGGTCCCACCGCCCCCCTCCGCCGTCGCTCCCTTCCAGTATTCGGGGTATTTTTTCACCCCTCTGGGTAGAATTACAAAACACGACGCGAAACTCGGCGCCCAGACTGCAGAAAGGATTAAAAAAAGGCCAGAAGTGATCTTAGCCGGATTTTATAATTGTGCTCGCGCCGCTTCACCGACTGGGAAGGATTTTCATCTTTCGGAAGATGCAATAATATAATGGCCGCACAATAAGCTATTCATTCTTATTAACTTCTAGATATCTCACAAAAGTTCTCTAATAGATTGAATGATTACTGCGATAAACCCATACTACAGACATCGAGCCGTTTGAATCTAATTATTTCTAACGAGCCAATATTTGTAAATAATTGAGAAAGGGTGATGGACAAAGGTTCGGCCGCGAGGATGTCTAAAGGGGAGACGAATGTAATATTATGAGAGAAAAAACAAACTGTACTATCCATCACGCGGCTAGAGACAATTGCGAACACGTGACATCTAGTCTAGACATTATTATAGAAATATCGCTGCACACATTAAATTGCTTAAAAATGGGAATTTTTGACATTTGTCAGAAAAATTATTTTAGAAATTAAATACGTCACTACAAGAGTTGTTGCGGTGCAGAAGATTGAGGAACCTTGACGGGGCGCGGAGGGGGTCGGCACGGGGGGCGAGGGGGGAGGAATTTGGGGGCGGCCATTTTCTTATTTCCAAATCGGAACGGAACAAAGAACGGCGTCGAGACACTCAGAAATGAAACAATTTAAAAAAAATTAACAATTAAAATCACAATAGCTGACGGGAAGAGGCGGCTTATTGCGCGCACGGGGGAAACAAAACAGGGCGCAACATTAAAAGTCTCATTCAATTTATATACAAACCGCTCATCATTACATAACAAGGTGAAGCTAATTTCTCGTTACAATACCTTCCGTGACCGTGAATTGTCATTGAAACGATAAAAAAAAGGCAACACACGGTTGGTCCAGTATTTTAATAGAATAAAACGACTATTTTTTTTTACAATTGAGGAACAACACTGTACATCGGTTTTGGGCAGATCTGAGTCATGAATGCCACAGCGTTGCATATCTTATTGCGCATCGAATGGTCGGTATACTAAACAACCATATAAAATAAACATGAGCATCCTTGCAACAACACCAACACTGTATATCATGCAAGATGGCCGACGTATGAAATGTTTAAAACTGATATACAGTGTTGTTGCATGGAAGACCTCAATGAGAAACGTTAAATTGTTAATAATAATAGATTATTTATTGATTTTAATTTTTCTAAATATTAGACCAGCGTTGTGATTGGACAGAACTAACATTTGCGTCACAGACTACAACCTATAATAAATTAACAACTTAAATATTATAGTTTTAAACTAAAAATGATATTTAATAACGTAGGCACGGATTAAGATCCGCCGAGATGTAAACGTGCCCACAACGTGTACGGGCGAAAGAGTATTAAATAATAAAAACAAAAAATATATATAATTTGTTGGGCGAAGAGACTTGTTGGGGCGACCGTACCCCGACAGAACAAATTCAGTCGCTGGAAGCCGGCGGAAAGTACGCTCTTTGGTTGCATCGCCATATCGATTATTGTCCTTATTAACCATATCGGCCCACTCTTTCACTGTCACTCCTCTCCACGCGTCATTCCTTTATTTATTTATTCACTTTGGCCTATTTCAAAACGACGCCTTTACAGTCGGTCACCTTTCAGAAACGTCTACGTGACAATTATTACAACAAACACCCGTGTCTGTCCGGAATGAAGACAGATAATGCAAAATTTTAAAAATCTAAAAACAGATGTCGCTCCGATAGCACATTATTCTTGCCAGTCGGAAAAATTGATACGATTCGCTCTACAGTAAGATTTGTCTTACTCGTAATAAAGACAATCCATACTTCATTACAATATGAATATATATATGCGTACTTTTATTAAATATATAACAGAGAAAATATTTAAAACATCTTAACCTAGAGATATTAAAAACGCTGGCATGGCGAACAGCAACAGAGATGGAGTCAATCATATAATTAGATAGTTCCGATTCCTACATACTACACTTTAAAATTAAAATTAAAATGAGTCGCGCGCTGTAATAATTTAACTATAACATTGAAATATAAATAATACATTTTATAGTTTTCAAATTCCGCTGTCGATCAATTTGGGGCGGAATTATTGTTTTAAATGCAATATTTTTTATATTACAATAAGATGTGTTAAACTCTAAAACCATCCATGGTGCGGGTTAATCGTTAAGTACTGATAATAGAAAGGACATATTTTTTACTATTACTTCATCATAATTAATGAAGCAAAACCGATCAAACTACCTAAATTCTAACAAAAAAAGTAAAATTTAAAATAGATTTTTAAATTTTTCCTATAACTATGCATTACAAAATATATATAATACAATACAGATATGCCGCGTCGTATTTCACCAGGACGCCATCATTTCCAGGGTGGTTTCCAAGATCGGGAAACTAATTAGATCTACGTTTTGATGCAATCGGATGCTGCGAGTATCCGCGGGGTGTTGGGATACTAGTACTCTAATAACCATCGCTTTTGTCTACCTCACGTTCGAATATATCAATAAAAAAAAAAACTTTTTAGTGTAGTTAAAATAGTACGCGAGTGTCTGTTTCGAAGCTAAATAAACACCGAATATACATCGATATCAATATATTAAGTAAATGGAAAAAGAATAACACACCTCCGATCTGCAGATGTACTACTACCAGTTGCAATCTCGGCATAGGAGATAGGAGCTTAATGCACGTATGATAATAATGCCTATAATCTGATTTAAAACACAATATAAAACGAGCTAGTTATCATAGTGTCGGCCATTAAAATTGTACAAGACGCCGCTATTGGTCGAATTCTAATATAAATAACGGCAGGAGAGAGCAACTGACTGCACCCAACACTGATTGTAAATGACCGATTTGATTCATTGTTTGTTGATAAATTAACACAATGCATAAAACCTATACGAGAAGAAAACTGCATTCAAAGTTAGAAGCCGCCCTCATTATGTGATTATTACAGGTTTTTATATTAATTTTGATAAGACCAAAATTATAGCAAATGAACAAACTAATAACCTATTAGGATATCAGCCTCAGCCTCACCTCATTAAGTTTGTAAAGGAATATATATATAATACAAATGGGGAGACAGAATCACGAGGTTCAAATAAAGAGACGCATTCAGCTGGGCTGAGCAGCATTTTGAAAACTAGAGCACACATACCCTCAAAACCAAAACACCACAACCTTTAAAGACTAACTTGATTCCAGTACTTGCATATGGAGCAAATACGCTGATTCTCACTGTCAACGTCATACACAAATTAAAAATATAAAATATGGCTACACACTTGGGATATCTCCGAGTGATGGAGTACCAAACGTACAAATTCGCTAGAGAACCAAGGTTTCAGGTGTTGCCCAAAATATCTGCATGCTCGAGTGAAAACGAGCTGGACACGTGTATAAGCGATAAGACGGTGAGGAAAGGAGGTGGTCAAACTCAAGCGGCATGGCAAGGCGGATGAGAAGGGGCGAAGTCTGGAGACACAGAATTGCCAATCCTCGGGGGAGGCCTACAACCCAGGCTGATGATAATGTGGATTGTGCTTGCTAGGATCGCGTCAGACCAGAAACAGCATTCATATTTGTTATACATATATCTTACTTATGTATTACTTCGCTTGTATAAATTATTAATATTCTATGTACACCATTATACTGTATAATAATAAAAAGATTTCTTGCCGGAGGACAAAGTGGTACGGGGTACGGGGTACGGGGGTACGGTGCCATTGTATGTAACATTGAAAAAATGCCAACTTGGTGGCGAATGAGAAAGATCGATATGGGAGCATTCGTTCATAGTATAAAGTATATTGTTATTTCAGAGAAATCATGTAATTGGTTCAATTTTCGTTACACTTTCATCATGATTTTTGATTAACTGTATGTTTTCCGTTCTAAGTTCGGTAAGTGGTGGGTGGGTCACCTCTGGACTCTCACTGATGATAATGCGTATCCACAGGTTAAGAATAGCGTTCCCCGATACTCGTACATAATATCATATATCCTCAACCTCTGCCCGCCCCGCGCTGGACTGCGGGCGTGCACGGTCCAATTCCACAAAACAAATAATATCGAATGGCTACTATCGGCGGGCATTGTTTCAAAAGTCATTTTGTAGCGTGTAATAAAATGTTTAATGTATCTGCGCACACTGCGCGCACCGCGCGCACCGCGCACACCGCGCACACCGCGCACACTGCACACACATACCTCAGCCACTTATGCTTATGACCCCATTAAAAAATATTAACATACATACGACATCAAGACGGGCCTCGCGCGGCGCGGTCCCCGGGAGCGCGGAATCCGCGCTGCGCGACCTGCCGGGGCCGAGTGTCGCTCGTACGAGTATTCAATTCGCAATTTAGCAACACGTACATGAAACCGGTGTAACTTTGTAACTAGTGATGAGAAAAGATGCTACTAGACTCACTGGTGTGATTGTGATTGGTATTCGATAATATCAGTGATTAAAAACTGTGACTGTGATCACAGTTTCATTACTAGTACGCGTGCGCCGCACGATATCACAATACACGAAATAAAAAAATTTTAAGCGTATTTACTTATATCATTCAAACTTCATTTTCATTTCAAACTTCAAAAAATAAAATAATTTCACATCATCACACAGATAATAAAAATCCTTAAAAAAATGTAAGTTTATTTTTCGGATCAAATGCGTAAAACGTTTTGGGAGAATCTACTAGATGGCGCTTATCACGAATTATAAAGTCATTTCTTCAAGAATATGTTTGTTTCATATGCACATGCGCCGAATCACGGTTCACAACCAAATATAAACAAAATAAAATAAATAATCACGACATTTAATCACTGATAGTGAATGTGACCCGAAGATATCAGTGATTGACTCACGGTTCGTGATTTTTGGCTCAGCACCACTTGTAACAGGTGCCATACAAGTGCCAAACAAAGTTAAACAAACAATTGTACATAGAGAATATCACAGTTCCTGGACTCATCAGCAAAGTGAAAAATATGAATGAGAATAACATAAGATCATTATATTTGCAGTATTGAATACGACCAGATGACCAGGAACGGTATTGAAGAAAGGCGATGGCAGCGCAAGACGACGGTACATGGTATCGGGAAGGACGGACTGCCTTACCTCGCCGTGGTGGGACCTCCCCGCCGGCGTGTTCTCCGGCAGGAAGTAGAGCCGGAGGCTGGCCAGGGTCTTGCCGGAGACGCGATCCGTCCAGAGCAGCTGCAGCTCGCCTGCAAGGAACGGCACTTGAGATTGGGTCCGGAGATCTCGCGGTCTCATGACAGGATCATCACGACAGCCAGACAGGGTTACATTTACTTAAATAGTCTAAAATGAACAACTGAGATGAAAATCAACTGACGCAATATATTTAGAAGACCTTTCGATAAAGGTTTATTAGATGATGTTTGCAACAATCGATCAGCTATGAACAGCAATTTCAATATTCACCTTTCTCTGTCTATGGTGTAAGTCAAAACCCAGAAGTGATCTACAAGTCTAGAGAAGGTAGGCGCGCATGGATCTTTCTCGTATTAGCATCTTAAAATGTACCATTCGCCAAGCGAAAAAGTGCATAAATTTGAATGACTGGCATTGCTTATCTTCAAAAGGACTTTTCAGTACCGTTGTGAATGGAACCAAGCCGCACTGACATTTCATGACAATGTTCGACTGACCGACGGGGCGTTTCGTTCCGTGGTCGAAAAAGCGTTGATATATAAAAGTGATATATAATATAATATTACACATAGTTTGTACACATCCCGTAGGCGCAAATTTACCATTCATCGAAATACAGCTCGATTCCGGCTTTGCAGTGTTTATTAACCAAATTACATTAATTAAACTTGAATATTTCGCCATTTTTTGTAGTTCCTCATCTTCCCTCTTTTCATTGTAGCGGTGCCGTGTTATCAAAACACACGGAAGACATCGCGTTTTCACACAGGATAGCGTCTGAACGGAATATAAGAATGTAATGTCTAGTAATAAAATAAGCAGACTCAGACCTATAGCCATCAGCTCGGAGTCGGGCCAGAGCTTGACGAAGAAGAAGTCACCGATTGCCACGATCTGGTCCACGCCCGACTTCCTGCTCATCTTCAGGGCCTTGTAGAAGGAGTACGGCCCATGGTGGCCCACCGCCGTGCCCAGGAGCTAGAACAAGGCGGACGAAAAATAAAATTTCCATTTTAAAATACTTCGGTTTTGTTCCTTTACAAATATTCATATGACATGTTCATTTTATTAAATATAATAACGTCGCTTAAAAACACCAAACTGAAGGCAATTTATTTTCTTCGTACGCGGGCTGCAGGCGCGGATGAGCAGAGACAATTAGTTATCAAAAAATTATGTGGAACACCGTATAACGACAACTAAAATCATACGTTAACCTTTCCTCTCCGATGATGTAAACTCAGTTGACATTGCCTCTAATTATGTGAATATATCTGTAAATATTAATTTGCCAATACGATGCCGGATGCCGATCGTCAATTTAGTGGTAGAGCGTGCGCTGTCTAAGTTAGACGTTTTATGCATCGTGATAATCAATGTTTTTTCTAATTATTTGCACTTTAACACAATAATTGATATACCTTTTTTTTTTTTTCCCGACTTAAAAATAGCAAGTCTAGATGTACACTGAGTTTACAGCACCGGAACAGCACCACAAGGGAAAGGTTAATCATCCGAAAAATAATTTTTCCTATCCATTGACTTAGATCGTGAAGGAGCCGATGCTGGTGGTTTATGGGTGTATTTATTTATTCGATTCAATTTAAAAAATAAATAATGCTGTTTATTGCAGGAATAGACAATTTATATAGTTTATCGGTTGTTATCAACCAGCAGGAGTGGGAGTGGGAGTGGGAGTGCAGACTCCAGTCCCCCGGCCCGGCGGCGGAGGGTGGCAGCGGGCACGCCGAGACCGAGGTGATACAGAGATTTCAGTCTCGCGGGATGAAATATTAAAAGTTATTTTCGCTCACAAAGAATGCTCGCATCTTGTTCATATGGATTGAAATTAAAATATATATATATATAAAATCCATTTAAAAGGTACAATCAGAGACAAAATGATCAAATGAGCAATAAATAAAAATATAAATTTAAATTATCTGTTTATATTTATTATTTTACTAATATTGAAGCGGTCATTCGCTAAAACCAAAAAATTATTGTTCTATTTATTTTTAATTTGAAATAATAAGAAATTTGAATTTGTCGTTTTTTGACAGCGCGGAGGGGCCATATTTTTTTGCACACGTGCGGCCCAGCAAATATATATTTTTATGACGTATACACAACGTGACAACGGCATTGTTGCCGATGAGCTATATAATCATTTGGCCGCCGCACGGTTGCGACTCGCGACCGACATTTGGCCGCGCGGAGAACTGCGAGAGCCGCCGACCGGCTTGTCAAAACAATATCACTCATTCCGATGAGTACTGCTTATCGTAGAGACGGCTTATTGAAATGTTAACCTTCGACAGCACGCGCCGGATGCGATCGCCGACCTGCCGAATTGCTATATTTTATATTATTGTCGGATCAAAAATGTAATCTAATTCCGCGAATTTCGGAAGACATCCCAAAGTTAATATAACCTCCCTCTCCGCCCCTCGCCCCGGGCAACCCGCTCCCCGAACACCTTGTTACAATATTCACTACTGGCGGAAATTACATTTTATTTTAAATATAAGAGGTCTTTATAATTTAGCAACCCGAGCCAATACTGAGCGTGCACTACACATCATCCGTCCCCACACTCACACACACACACACAACATACGTGCGCTGGCTTAGACAATAAACGGGGATACTAATAAAGCCAATATTTATTTATTATATACAAAGTATCTTTTTAAAATTCAACTATTTTTTCCTAGATGCAGGCGGTGCGCGGTTTAACAATGATGTGGGGGATTGCAACAATAATTCCGCTGCGGTACCGTTATTATAAATAATTGGACACAAATGATAACTCGAATGCTTTCTGAAATAAGTATGATTATTGACATTTTATATGATGGCCGTAAAACATTCCCAGTCCAAATGTAACGCAAATTTCATTACATATTTATTCATATTATGTCGATAAGTGATTAATGAAATATTTTTGTATTTAAACCTAAATTAAATTTAAATTACCATTACCGAAAATAGACACGACAGTGTAAATTTTTATTTTTTATCCCCAAGTTCTAATTTGATCAGTTTATCATCATTTTTTTTATAAAATATTGTTTAGTTAACAAATTTAATTTAGCACCATTATATCATACTTATTGAAGAGTGCACAACTTGCGCTTGTTGTCTGAAAAATATTGTCATAAAATGTATTTAACGTGTGTCTTAATAAATTGTAAATATTATAAATAGTTGTGGATTTCGTAAGTAAGTAAATAAATAAATAAATAAAGACTATCCCCCATTCAAAGTTTCACTAGCTGTATGGCTGTACTACTCGCGAGATATGTCCCGGGCGTGCTGATTATTAGTGAATGTTTAATAAAACACCGTCGGTCACCGTGCGGGCGGTTCCCTAACATATTCATTGTTTAAAATAATCACATTCGAGATTCGAACCAGACAATTCCTGACTGCGCCACGATCCCACCGAAGCACGTTTCCACGAAACGCATCTATAAAAGTTAAAAATTCCCTGAACAAGAGTATTTTCATCTTGGCTAGCATCGCAAGTTTTGTACTTAGCTAATCACTTCCTTTGTTTAGTCAATTTATTCCTTTTCTTATAAGTCCAGTTCCAAAAAAAACATATATTAAAATTAATAAATTTTATAAATTATAAGATAACATAATTTGTTTAAACTACTATATATTGATAAATCAACATGTTTCTTCAGGAAGCAATGTATATTAAAATTAACAATGCAAGGATAAAAACGAAACTATAACAGTACAAGTGGTGGGTTACTAACTAGGAACTAGTGTGAAAAAAAAATTAAAATATGACTATTTGCAAAAAGGATTTGGTTATTTATAATATTTAATTTGCTATTAATACTTTTTCTTATTTCTAAAATTTCTCATTATTTAACTGTAAAAACTCCTAGTATTTGTATTTCTATACCCTTGTTAATGTCAAAAGAATGGTTTGTTTCCAAAAGATGATTGGCTTATTCAGAATAGTTATTGCTATTTAGACATCTCAAGTGCTCCTTAAATCTAATATTAACATTACTGCGAGTTTTACCTGTATAAAAATGATTGCATTAAATTATTCATAATTCTGTTGAATATTTTATTATAGTTTCTGATTAATTTAAAATAATACACGGACGCGCACCGCGCACCGCGCACCGCGCACCGCGCACCGCGCATCGCGCAGCGCACACATGCACAGTATAAGCTGCAGAGCTCGGAATAGAATTACAAAAAAATATTTTAAAAATCAAGCATTGAACATTGGATTTTGGATATTATGTAAAAATATTCAAATTCGGAGGTTTTTAAAAATCTATTTTTCCGTCAAAGTCGAACTTCGTCGCATTGGAGATAACGATCTATGTAAATATGGGTTTTTGTAATAGTGTAAACCTATGACAAGTGTAATACATTCAAGGTCTGGCAAGGACCGGTTGTGGACCTTACTGCCAAGCCGGGGGTCGCGGACAGTCAGTCTGTTTAAATTGTTTATAGATTCCGCAGTAATTTTACAATAATTTGTGATGATATAATACTTCTCGGTAATTTACCGTGTACAATAAAGTGGTAATTCATTATGTTCAAATTTGATTCGATAATAAGCCTGGATTAATATTATTAAAACATTCTGTTTATATTTAGCGTTTATAATGGATCAACACCTTTTTTTTATTGTTTTCATCATCTTTGTAGGAAAGTTGAAAGATTGAAAAAAACAATAGGATGGTTCTCAAAAAATTATTTTTTTCCCTTGTGTCACAATGGACCAGGCAAGGGAACGCTCGAGCCAATCGCGCTACACCCCTGTCAGTGACGTCACACGCGCACGGACGCCAGCAGTGGAAGAGTACTTACTATCTGCATTCGCAGCAGTTTCACAACATTTAGTTTTAAATCGTAGTGCCATTTCATAATAATAAGCGATTTACCATTTCGGCAGCCATCCTCAGGATCAGCGGGTCGCAACTGTGAAAGAACACTGCACTCCAAGATCAGTACAAAAAACGTAATACAGTGGAACCTCGGTTTACGAACAAAAACCCTGAAGAAAAAATGCTTCAGATTGCGAACAGAATTTCGGCTTACTAACAGACAGGCAGTCTCAGAACTCACTATGGAAGAACTATAACAGCTTCTTAATGAGCAACAAAAGACGGTGACAGAGGAAACAATATTTTCAGAGACTGATGGACGAATGGAAGATTTTCCTAGGTCCTCAATCCACGAATGCGAAGTTTTGTGGAAAAATATCACCGTGATAAAACATTATCAAATCGTGTTATAAATCTATTTAATGATAATGTCATGTCAAATTTTCGCAACATTGTAAAAACCAAGAAAAAACAAACATCGTTGGATAGGTTTTTCGTGAGACAAAAACCTGATGAACTTCAAGCAGCCGATGTTTTCATGGAAGGAGAGTCCCCTTCCAAACAGTAACACTTTACTACACATTTTGTCAGATAAGTTCAAATAAAGTTTGTTTTTGCGTTTATTCTTTTCGGTTTATTACTTCCAATTCATTTTAAGTTAAAACCATGAATTTTTATTGCTTTTATAGGATTTAAAACCAAGAAACAGAAAATAAAGATGATAAATAGCCATTATCTTGGGGTCTTAAACAGATTAATACATTTTACATTGATTTTTATGGGAATAATCGTTTCGGGTTTACGAACAACTCGGTTTTCAAACAGTTTTACCGGAACGACTCAAGTTCGTAAACCGAGGTTCCACTGTAATTGAATTCCACTGTAACAAAATATATAAATTGCGATAATTACATTTAATCACCGGTCTCTGTAGCGTAAGACGACTCAGACAAAATGTTGGGGGTTCAATCCCCGTCCGGGAAACGAGCATGTTAGTTCGACGACCGCTCAACTTAGTTTGACATAACGCCTGCTTTTAAATGATAAGAATAACCAAATGACCCGATAAGTATTTCAAATAGAAATGTGTGCGGTAGATTATTTATTTTGAAATAAAAACAGGTTAGCTACGCGTCTCGGTTTCGAGGGTTTATTTCTCGACGGGATGAATGAAAAAATCGACCGCATTCAGTCGGGGTAATGAGTTTGAAAAAAGGCTAACTGCTGTAGTGAATTACTCAAAAAATAATTTGGTACGATATAATAATAATTGCGCTGTCGGTATCGTAGAAAATTTTCCATTTATATTTTGTAGAACAGCAATCGCTTAGTCAGTACGCTTCTTAATTATGACTGAGTCCGTTTCATCTCAATTTCCCCTAAATGTAAAAATATCTAGATTTGATATTGTTTTAATTCAAGCAAAGATCCATTGATTAAAACTCTTTCAGCGTTCCAAGCGGCAAACAAATATATTTGTACATAATACTTATGTCGGCATACAATACATTATAGAGGAAACGGTGGGTCCCCACCGCCATTACAGACCGTCTTAGCACCAGCGCACTTCATAAAAACGGAAACTTTATTTCATGAGCGTGCGCTACAGTTAAAATCTACCTTTTTACTCGTGTGCGCAATATTAACCAGCCTGCTTGTCACCCCAAGCTGGAAAGGGGAAGATGTGTTTGGCTTAGTAATTCTCCACGAGCGCAGTTTTTATGTGTGCATTATTTATTCATAAAGGGAAACAAAATTTCGGAGCTCAAGCGCTTCGGTGTGCTACCCCTTTTACGGGCATATGGTAATTCTACCGAGATTTCATTGGCTCGCTCTTTGCTTACCTGAAACCTTAAACTTATCTTCGTATTGTTAGAATGTGTGATTAATACAATTTCTGTTTATGGCATATTCAATAGCGGCCCTGGACAAAAACTTATAATATTATTCCAATTTTAAATCATATCTAATGCGTTGTTTTAATTTCTTATTTTTTACAAATTCTCTTACTTTGTTTATTCATAAACTATATAATAATTTTTAACTGCATAATTAGTTTTAGAAGCGAATCATCAGTATCGACGTTCTCGTTATGCAATCGCAATTTATTTTAAAATTACATACATTTTTCTATAAGTAAATTAAATCAATTAAAAATATTTAAACCGCCGCCGACAAACCCGGCCGCTAAAGAGGTACATATTTACAAGATATTGGTTTTTGTTACGATCCCCACATCTCGCTGCGTCGCCGGCGTGAATATGCAAAAGGGCACGAATCGAGTCCGCGGCGGGGCGCGGACGCGGGCGCCACCGGGCGCTCCCTTCCGCGGAGTGCCCGACAATTTACGAGTGGATAATTGAAATGCGAGGACTGGCGTTTACCGAGCGAATTTGGAAACGGCTCCGAGCGCCTCAACTCGGAACGAATTTACCCGTTGTCGCACATAACTGATTACGGTCGCATCAGTAATGTTTTGAAACAAGACAATCGATTATACAAATTTAAATTAATAATGTTAGTGTCCGCGTGCGAGCTAGGACACGTGATCTTTGAAAAAAGAGATGTCAGATCAAGTTAACCGAATTAGATAAGCGTTGTGAAAATGCGAATACCGGACACAAAGTAATTATACGATTGCGATTTAGAAACTGAAAGTTAAAAATAATAACGCGTTAGTGAGAGCGAGCGAAATCAGTCCGTCGAACGTTTTGATATCGCTGGCTCTCCAGCCATTCAATACACGATAATAAACATGAACCTGAACTAAAATAATAATGAATTTATACTGAATGTGGTGCAAAATCCAGTCGCTCGGGTGTTTGAATGAGGAGCGACGGTAAAAAAAATATGTACGACCCGAGGATTAGAAAACAATAAGAGCAAAGAAAAAATCTAGCGAACATTAGTAACTGTATGAAAATGGACCGTGCGAGAATGGTTTGATAGAGCAGAACGGTGTATCATCGAGTAATTTTGAATAGAATTCAGTAAGTGTAAAATTTGCCGGCAATTAATATGAGTGTATAAATAAAGTAGAATCGCCACCAGTAAATAAACAGATTTAAAATGATAAAAATAACAGCTAATTAGTGGATCTTGTATTTACGACTTTAGCTCGTAACGCCCAGTATTGGTAATCAGGTATGCGCCATCCTCGCGCAGGTCGAGGTATTTACGGCCAAATGTGTATTGCAATTTAATGATATAAGAATTTTTAAATCTTTTTATAAACGGTATTAATTTATTGTTACATATATGCTTTTAATAACCGATAAATTAGGGAAAAAACTGTAAAGGCCAAACGAATTTATTTTTATTTTATTTTATAATTATAATATTATACAGAACATAAACAGTTTAATAATACAACATAAGCTGCATTATAAATATGGTCAGATGCGTTTATTGAAATGTGGACTACCCACCGTAGCCTATAGATATTGCTGCAGTGGGTATAAATTCGTCGTGCATCTTTCAAAGATGCGTATCTCGAATTTATTGATTTTTACAGCAGACGATATATTAACAAATTGGGTGGAATTTTTCATTGTTGAAAAATGATTTATAAAAAAAATGAACCGATTTGTACGGATACGGATTGCTGGCATTTGTAAGAATGACATCGAAATAAGAGTGGTTACGTGAAAATGGTTTTATGTAATATTATTTCATCGGAATAAAATTCAGATATGCCTGGTGAATGGATGATGGGCAATGTGACCCCAGTTGTAGCTCAATTTTAACAAATAACGGACAATATAAATAATATGTTACAGAATAGTATGTATATCTGAACAAATCACAATGCAAAATACATGAAAGCATAAGAACAAAAATCGCGTAAATATTTTCGATATTAATATTTTTTTACATGTTGTGGAGAGTTTGCTAAAAAATATCTGTAGGATGTATTTTAAAATGAATTTGTAGAAATTTTCTCCGGCACAGGATACATGCAGGAGACCTTCGTATTTGATTATCTGACTCGGGTAGTAATTTATCTGGCTTATCTGGTCGCGCGCAAAGGTCGAATCATATTTCAACAGCGCGAGGAGTTTTACTTTAGTATCAAAGTGGTGCTAAGCATAACATCGATGTGACAAAATATATTTTCGCGGTAACGTATATTAATATTTTGAAAATGCCAATGACACGAGTGCGGGGCGGACGGGCGCGGCACGACGCGATGGTGTGATTCGACCTCGAAAGAGGCTAGAAAAAATCGTGCCATTTTCGAAGAATATTCAAATATATTATTATCATTGCAGGTGGCGGCATCTAACGCCTCCAGCCACCCACCCTGGAGAATCTTCTCTGGACGAAAACGAGTGCAGAGTGCAGAAACGATCCGTCAACCTCTGTTTTCAGACCACCTTGATTAACCTCGCACGGACTGGTTAGGAATAGAATATGAACAAAGCAAACGCAAACAAAACGTACACAATTTTACAAGTGGTTCACATCAGAGTACAACTATATTTGATAAACATGATTTGGGCTAATTCTAAAAGGAATTTACTCGTTTCGGATTGTTCAATTTGAAAGTGCTGCGTAAAAACAAATACTAAAAATTACCCAAAACGTGTTAATCTTTTTACAAATGACACGTTGAAATGTCAGCGAGTGAGGTCATCTCATTTATTTATGATCGAAACAGCTGTCAGGCCGTGTGCAGTGTGCAGTGTGTAGCGATTGAAAACAATTTATTTTAAAAAAATTAAAAAAACGTATTCGGTGATGCATAAAATATAATATAAATTTTTAATTAATAGATTATTATGTGTTACCGGTGAAATGAAACGAAAACGAAGTGGCGAGAAGAATAATAGTTCCCGGGCCCCGGCAGCGCGCAGGCGCATGTATGTCGTGTACACAAATTCTATTTGAAAAACAAATCAACTCGGCGATAACGCCCGAGTGTACTTTCCGCCGGTGTTCCCCGGGGCGGACACCGGCGGAAACCACGCTCTTAGGCTACATTGTAATATTATATTTATTATTTTAAATATGACAAAAATATAGTGTTATAATTGTGATGCTCTGATTTTAACGTAAAATACGATTTTTAGAAAGCTCTCCGTATAAAATGTGTCGCGAATGTGCGTTAAAAATAGCGCGTTATAAAATGATGCAACATTTTATAGGAGATTCAGGGATGTACTAATTACGTTACGGGATAAGAACGTTATTACGGATATTTAGTATCTTTACAGAAACTAGGGCAGAGAAAACAATTTCTAACACTTGTCAGAGACGTTAAATTAGCTTTTTTTGTACCGATTGGTACCTGTTTCCAACATTTCCCGTAAGAAAATATTAAAAGTAATACCAAATTTTTGTGGCCGCATTTAAAAGAATGGCCAATACAAGAGTTGAATACAACCAGAGTGGTTATAACATCAAATTCTTCAATACCTATGTACCTTCTTTATTTGAAAGAAACAGGTTACTTCGGCCACATCTCCGGTAACAATGTCATCATATATACATATATATATATTTGTCTCATTATTTTGTCCACTTAGACCCGATCCTGTCCAATCTTATTTATTTTTATTCTACTGCAATTTTGTGTATTCTTTTAATCGATAATCAGCAAAATTTTGTATATTTAGGGATAAAAATTAAAGAAATAAACGATATAGAGTTTAAAAAGAAACTAAATGAACATTTCAGAAGCACACAAAAATGGACAATGATTAGAATGTTAGGTATTATATAAAATTATTGTAGTGTAACTCCCTCTCCGAGCGCAAGAGCTGGTCTCGTTTCTAGAGAGGTGAGCGGAAAAAAAAACCATGTAATTTTAAAAATGTAAAATATTTTCATGCTATAAAAAATTGTAAAAATGTCAAATAAAATAATACTTATTCTTATGAGACAATTAGTGAATACAGTTTGATGAACTTTGCTAATCATTCCATTTGTAACGAGAACACACAGTGTTGTCTGTAAAATGTTGTATTAAAATCAATCATTGCCGGTATTGAGAGTGAAACGTCAATGGACATTCTCTAATCATTTAAAATATAGGTGTCCCCAAAAGTTGTGTGTGAATATGATGATAATAAGTGATATTTCAAAAATATTTCACCGAAACAAATTGAGAATACATAATGTACCAACAGGCGTAGGCGTTTTGAGAATCAAGTTTTTGATTTCGAGCAAGTTACAATATTACGCTTCCCATCTACATCTATGGACTTTTGGACGCCGGCTTCGGTTAGTGTCATTGTGGTTGTATAGTGCTCGATTAAACGGCTGTTAAGGGCTGTAAAAAGGAACTTGCTTTTAATATCTCTATTATATTCTATTCTTTTATATATTCAATCTAAAGTGAAATGTACATTGTGACGTTACGAGTGAGAAAAAAAAACAAAATAGCGAAATCGTATGAATTTTTCCCACTGGCAAGTATATTGACTATCTGTCATTAAATTTTGACATGGGTATGTTAAACGTATTTTGAATATAGAGATTAAGATTAGTCTAATATTAGTCACAAAGTGGCATGAATCACGGTTTGGCTACGATTACTCGACCGCGCAGTTAATTGTTCGCTAATACCGCATAAACATTAAAAACACTGAACTTGGCGATTTTTTTTTGTTTACTAAAAAAAAAATCACACACACATCTGGTACTTGGAAAACTAATCAAATAACATTTTGCTCCGTTACAGTTTTCCACTCAGAAGTGAAATTCTATACATAATAATGTTGCTCCAAATATGTACAGAAATATTTATTCACACACATTCGATCTCACTCATGGACATGTGATGACGTACGTATGTATATGAGAGCGCGGGGTGGGGTGGGAGACTAGTCGGACCTGTGAGTTATGGAATACAGCATCTGTTCATTTTGCAAAGAGGAATTAATTAAAAAAGTTTAATATATTTACTGTTTCCGAGGTAAGTTTCTAGAACTCCATAATTATGTATGTGAAAATAAAACACTTATTTTCATTTTACTCGTTTAATTGACTCGAGACACGTTTCGCCGTGTAAGGGCATTATCAATCAACTTGTATTTATATCTATGGCGGGGGATAGCCATACAATTTTATTTTTAGACATTTTTGGTATTCAGAAATTACGTAAAATTTATTTATTTGAAATTTTTACAAAATCGTGTTAAGCTTGAAGTCTACGTACTTCGAAATAAATATTAGTGAAATTGTCCATTATTAATCTATATCTTTGCTTCAGGCTCTAAATCATGTAACAAAAAATAGTCTAGCCGCTCGAAATTGGATGACCTTTATTTTTTTTGTATTCAATATATAATTTGGAATCAATAAAATATTTCAATTAATCGACATAATCGCATAATTACGTTTTTTTTAAATGCTTATGACGTAGTTGAGATTAGACACATATTCCTCGAACATTTTCGACTCTTAATTCAGTCAAGTACCCATAAAATATTGTGGACTAGGCCTGTTACAAGCTGTATAAGAAAAAGATTAATACTTCGCATTATATTCGGGCGAATAATTATCGTCTTTCTTACTTAGATACAAGGAACACAGCGAGATGTGCACCACATTGTTAAAAATTGCACATGCAACGGTCTAACAGTGCGTGTCCACGACGTGGATTTGATATCTCGTCTCAAAGATTTGTCAATAAAGGTCAATTTGTATCAAACACATCATTCTACTCTGCGTACAAAATACAACAGGCAATTTCGAGACAAGTCTCGCCCGTGTACACGCGCCATGCGCGAGCAAATATTATATTAGTATTATAAATAAACATGACCTCTATTCTACTACAATAGAATATAATAATGCGCTCTCTGTGACCGGAAGGTCACCGCTTACGGGTATTTAGTACTACATCTGTCTCACTAGGGGATAAACCTGCATTGGAAAGCCAAATCAAGTCGTGCGATTGCGATAATAAATTTTTAGAAGCAAATAAAAAACAAATTAATTTAATCGCAATTCGGCCAAAAATCTTATTAATATAAATGAATATCATTGTCGTACGATATTATAATTTTCCAACCGAGGTGGGGGGGGGGGGGGGAAAGCGTAGGTATTTAATAATGAAATGGATACTTTTGACCATTTTTGAACCTGGCGCTAACACGATCACCCACTAACGGGACACGAACCTTATCTTCTTTCAAATCAAATCTTACGAATATCTTATCTAAAATCAAATCGTATATTAGTCAGTACATGAATTTTTTTAAATTCAATTATATTTCACATATGTACCTACATCAATTCAATATTTTTAAAAAGCAATAACATTTAATAATAATAATAATAATTTAATAACTTGAAAAAATCATAAACAAATCTTTACGTCTATCATTATTAAACTGATTTTTTAAACTGTTTTCGCATTATTTTACTCTGACTTTTGATATTTGTACTTGACAGGAAAAAAATCATATTTTCAAATTTACACAAACAATCGGTAGGTACTCTAGGTGCTTACTAACCTTCTGATATAAGAGTTAAATTATTGTTGAACACATGGGAAATAAGTACCTACCATAGTTTGATACGCAAATTAGGATTGATTAATTTGTAAAAATGGAACGTCCAGAGAACAATATGCGTGCGTACGATTTACGTCATTAATAAAACTGTGACCGACGTACAAACTGGGAGAATTATTTAAATCTTGATTCCTAATATAATATTATTTATCATCTCTTTGTGGAATCTTACAAGTCGGTCTAATTCTGTTAATCGCTCATATACCACACCTATTACGCAACTAGAAAATATGTATTGCGTTAGTTTATCTAATAAATAAATAAATTGTACAGGTATTGTGATAGTATAGATTAATATCAGTATTATTATTTATTTAGGATTTCTCCACAGCATACAAAATATTATACAACCATATACAGATAGCAAGTTTGCTAGACTCGTCGCTAGAAATGCTAATATATATGTATAACTTATTATGAATCTGTTGACAATCTAAAAATGAATGATAAAGTGTATAAAGCTCGTATATAAAGATTATAATTGAGAAGAACTGTGGCGAGTAATAAATAGTGTTTCTCCTCGAAGATACGGTCGATAATAGCATGCACCCTGACCTGAGAGACAGACAGAATAAATACAAAGATGGGCGAATGCAAGAATGCGAGATTGCACCGAGAGTAACAGATAATCACAACATGAACATGATACGGATGTGAAATAACGAGTCTGATACTATTCATATATATCCTTACACGATGACAAGCTGAAACGATATTACCTACTTATTATATTCTTAGTTACAAGTTTACAATTTTGAATGTTGAATATAATTAAATTCATCTATTTCCGATATTGATGCACATGTGTGGTACATAATTGTTTATTTTTAATATAGTGCATACATAAGTATATATATAATGCTCTAATATAAACAATATCAAAATATTCCTTTTTACTATAACTTACCTTGTGCAAATTTGCTTAATTTAATTTTGAATCTACGTAATTTCTTATATCATCTGGCATTACATTGAAAATTTTCATCGCGCTATACATCACCGATTTCTGAGATTTAGCCTCCTTCCTGAACGGCCGTCTCATTCTGTCTCTTCCTCTTGTACATGTTCGTGCTCACATTGATTTGCCTCAATTTTCCTCATAAATTCTGCTGATATCTTTTTTTAGCGAAGATTTTAAAAATGAGTGTTTCCCAAATGAAGTAGATCTTCAGAAAACAGGGTGGCAAACATTTCCGATCGATGAGTTAACGTACATATGTACGCACACTGGTTAAAGCGGGACATAAAGGGCGCAGTATTATATGTAATAATCTGTAAGTCCGTTGATTTAGCAGTTGGGAAATGACACATATTGAGGAACAAACAAAAAAAAAAAACAAACTCACGATCGTATAGATAGATATTGTTATCAAAATTAAAAATTTGAATTTTCTGTTCATGATACATTTCGCCGTGGTAAATGCAATAGGCTGTATATCAAAAATATCAAACTTTCAGGAGAGACAAAAAACTACCCCATCTCATCGATTCTTTCGCAAGTTTATTATCTTAATTGAACTTGCTCTCTGTTAAAGGAATTATCACCATTTTGACGTAAGTTGACGATATATTTTATTTATTTATTTGAATACAGGCCGTGAAAAGTGGGATTGTTAGTTTTTAGTTATATGCACAACTATCATATCAGTCTATACATAAACGCGTTCTATTTGGATTACGCGATCATTTATTGAATAAATAAAATAATATTTACACGGCGCCGATAAATAGGTCGGGCAGTATTGTGTATTAAGATAAAACAGTTTTCTACAGGCTGCAGACTCCGTGCGGATTATTGGCACGGGGATAATTTGTGTCAACGACCAAAGTGCATTCAATTAAAAGGCATTGAAAATATAGAGTAATGCGCGCGGATGTTCATCTAGCGTCTGAAGGATGGAGGATGCTACTCTGCGCCGTAGTCCTGTAGATAAACGTTGACAAGCTCGCGAATGTCTCGTTATTTAGAGTATTTCGCAAAGGGCGGTGGGCGCCCTGCAACCCTCGGCCGAGTCGCACGCACTCCCTGGTCGGGATGGTTCCCTCTCGCCCTCCTCTAATAGGACTAACATTGGCTTATTGAATTGATCTGACAACACTTCGGTTCGGTTTTGGCTACAAACAATGCGAGTACCTTAGCGCGGTAATGTAAATTGTTTGTAAATATATTTACATATTTTTTATTAAGGAGAACGCACATTCTTATTGTGAAGTTGCAGTTTTTCAGAACATAATTCTGTGATATTTTTAATACAAATTAAATGTATCAATAAGAAAGATATACAGATAAATACAATTTATCGAATAAATATTTTTGTTGCCACCAGGAACCCTTTCTATCCAGGGAAGTATGCTGACCACCACGTCAACATTGTAAGTTAACGACAAATTTTCAAACTAATATTGATTTTATCTGTATATCTTTCTTATTGATACATTTAATATGTATTAAGAATATTTTCTACTTCTTCAATATTTGCAAAATTACTTTAAGGTATAACGTATTATATAAATAATAAGTAAAACACTCTGTTTAAAACCGCTATTTATTGATAAATAAACATGTTTCAGGACCAATGGTCCCTTCTTCAGGAAACGAGAAATAATAAAAAGTGTTAATAGTTAATTAATTAAATTACACATTCTTATTGTAAAGTTGCAATTATTCAGAACATAGTTCTGTGATATTTTAAATACTATTAAATACATTCATTAGAAAGATATACATATAAAATCGATTTTATCGAAAAATATTGTTGTTGCTACCGGGATTCGAACCTGGATCTCATCCAATATTCATAGGTATGTAGGAGAGATGTCATTTGAATAAAATTAAAATATTCATATACCCGAAAAAAATGCACCGTTTGTAAAATAATAATAATTTATATTTTAGTTCATAGTTTTTTGGCATTACTTGTTGAAATTTAGGAGCATTGTTGTTGAATGTTTTGGCAGCAAATTAAAACATTATATTTGGTACCCCCCCCCCCTCCTGCCTGCTACATTAGTTTTTACTGTATTGTAGCAGACAGAAAATGCTTCAATACGTAATATATTACGTAGGTATTATGTAAACAGATACCCGACGTTGTAAATACGACGAGAAAAATTAATATAAATTCATAAATGCAGAGGTGTATGAATATATAATATAATATGTATAGTTATAATTATACAAGTAGATCTATAAATAAATACATGAAAATATAATATGATGAGCACTTCATAACGCATACATAATATATTCATTATTTTGGACAAGACATAAGTACAAATGGCGGCCCTGTTAGTCCAGTGGGCATAACACTGCCTACTCATACCGGGCTGCGGGCTCCGAGTTCGATATGTCTCATTGTACATTAATTGGATCTGATAGCCTATTGTAGCATTAAAAATTAAATTAAAAATCCGCGCATAGAAAAACCCCGACGTAAATATAATATATACAAAAACAAACAAGTGTATTATGTAAACAAATTCGCACGACCAAAGTATGAATAAATGAAAGCACGATTTACAAATAAATAAGTATAATTATAGAATGTATTTTTAAGCAGCTACCCTTATACAGGCGAGTACCTACCTACCAGCAAACAACCGGAGATTACAAATAGGTAGTTACGTACATTATCATAGTACATTTATCAAATAAAAATGCCGACGCACAAGTCAATAATTTATAAAGAGTAATAAAAATAGATACGAACGTAATTTTGTTAATTCGCTAATTAATGTGTCTTTCAATGATCACATTTCATTATCTTATGGTAAAACATTTAATTAATTCTATTTGTTATGTAAATTGGTCTATCCCCTCTCTTCCCGGTTGCTAACCGATGGAAAATCGGGAAATGCCTATACCTATAAATAATTTGTTTCTAGCGATACAGATCGCAGCCACTAATGCAAACTAAAAATATCGAGTGAGTACAATTACCACTTTCATGGTTGTGTATAAACATCGCGTGTGAGTATGTTTATATGTACAGTTCACTGGAAAGAGAGGAATGAATGAAATTTGATTACATTTATTTTTGACATTTAAAAAAATAATTTGTTAAAAAACGGCTTGCTCGATATTGTAGCTTGTGTAGGCAGGTACTAGGTATGTATTATTATTAAATTTATATTTAGGTACTGAATTCGCAGTTATCTTTTTTTTTACCTACCTGACAGTGCGTTTATAAAAAATGTCAAAACGTAAGTTTGACGTTTATCGGTACTTAATAAAGTATGTTGTCATCGTGGTATTTGTTTGGGTTCTTTAATGCCATATATTTCTCTGAGATTACTCTGGTGCAAATTGTTTTTAGGTGTGGGAGACGAGTTAAGATGTTTATATATAAAAACTCGTGTCGTCATTGCGAGTCACTTTATGAATTTTGCAATTAAACTATTTCCTCGATTATAATATGCATGTTTTTTTCCTATTTTGGTGTCTCTGAATTTGGGGCGCGTCTTATAATCAATCATCACTGATTACCAGTAGTGATGGTAAAATCGTTATTTAAACCGTTATTTTAACCGTGATTGTGACTGTGATTGTGTTCGATCGTAACGATGATTGATAATTGATTAACCTAATTCTTCGAGCGATGACTGGTACACTAAAAAGTCAACCACCAACAGTTAAATCTCAGTTACCAATCAGTGGCACAATCACAGTCACGTAACGGTTTACCATCACTAATTACTAGTAGAACTGAGTCGAAAAGTGATGATTCAGAAAAATCGGACACTGAATCTGAAAAAATTTCAATTGAACTCTGATGATTAGTACATAAATAAAATGCCTATTTATAAATACTTTATTGTGATTGTATGACTTTTGTCTGTTATAATAAAGTTTACATGATGTTATCATTTTTCACTGTCGGTATATAAAGGGTGCGTCTTATAATCGAGGAAATACGGTAATTGAAAATGCTCGCGCTCGGCGCTCGGCGCTCGGCGCTCGCTGGTCGCTGCCGCGGCCGGTGGAGCCGACCAAGAGGCGGCGGGATCACCTTGACTTGCAAACGCTTTTAATGTTTTTTCGACATGACCGCATTGCGAAACCCGGCGAAGGCGCGCGGCGGCATCCACCGGAGCGGCCCCCTCGGGAAGCCAAGTGCAAATATTTTATTTTTTTTTAACTTTTTTTATTTGAACTTCTTTTAGTTAGTTCTGATTTATTAAGATACTGCGAACTAAATTGTTATTTTGTAAATGATTGTAGTCACTTGTGTGCCGTTACCTGTGATGTCTTATACCGCAGATTAACTAACGCTAATTTCTTGTTTCAATATTTTCATTTCGGTGTCACGTGATCACTTTGGTACCACTCACGCAATCGGATAGCTACGCGACATTGTTTAAAAATATGACTCGATTGGAACGAAAATTTAAACGCTGACAATATAATATGCATTATTAATATATTTTACTGTTGCATAAATGTGTCATAAACTATCGGATTTATATTTCCGCTAAGAATGTGCGTAGAATGGCCCTCATCCCGCAGGTAATGTTTCAAACCCCTCTCCTATCAGGAATCATCGTGATATTTAAACAAGTTTTATTTTGTCACTACTGCTAAATATATCAATAATTAATTTGTCAATTGATCAAGCAGATATTTGGCATTACAGTTTGTAACCGAGATATGTTTTATAAGCGTACGTTTTATATACTCGGGCTACAGTAATGTTGGTATTAGTTTTAGTTTTCGATGATGAGCAGTTAAGGTCGCGCGTCAAGTGAGCCACCCCACGTAATCATTCCACTCGAATCGCAGATTGTTGCCGCAAATTTACTCAATTTATGATATCCGCACAAAGCACAAAGGTTGTTTTTTTTTTTAAAAGGTTTGTTTTTGCGCGAAATCATATTTAAACACTAAAAGCATATAATTAACTATGTGTTTTATTTCATTTTAAAGATCTATTATACCTCTAAAAAAAAACCTTTACAAATAAAATAAAACAAATACAGCAACGTTTCTTACGCGAGGTCTAACTCGATAAAAATAAGAATGTCGTGATATATTAAACAATTATGGTGGGCGTAAACAATACTAAAGATGTGCAACCACAAAATACGCTCTAAGCATTTAAAATACGTGTAGTTTTATGTTTGTCGAAGGAAGAATCGTCGTTTCGCGCAAGTTTTCCAGATAACGAGGACCGCACCGACCGATAGCGCCTCGCCGTGCGCCACCGGGATACGGCAAAAGACTACAATTCCGCTTGTAAAGATTTCAACCAAATATTAATTGTCTTTTAAATATGAATTAAATATATTAATTAGAAAGATAAACATATAAAATATTGTTGTTGCGCCACCGGGATTCGAACCTGGATCTCTTTCCTAACCGGGGAAGGTGCATTATCCAACTATGCTACAGCGACAATTTTCGAACTTATTATGTTACTTTTTTCATATTAATACATTTAATCGTTCCATTATTTGTTGTCAAAATTGTCGCTAAGAATATTGCCGCTGTAGCATAGTTGGATAATGCACCTTCCCCGGTTAGGAAAGAGATCCAGCTTCGAATCCCGGTGGCGCAACAACAATATTTTTCGATAAAATTGATTTTATATGTATATCTTTCTAATTAATATATTTAATTAATATTTAAAATATCACAGACCGTCTGTTCTGAATAATTACATCTTCACAATAAGAATGTGTCTCCTAATATTAATTGTCAGTTTGTCCGAGTAACTAAATAATGAGATAAACAATCATGACAAATCATTACCGATCACCGATCCTCGGTCTCCCTTCTCACTTCTCACTTCTCACACTGAACATTGATAGTTGTATTAATATTCAATCTCGATAAGTTCATTCGCTCGTTTGATAAATACTATCGATATTAGCCTGCAACGGAAACAATCCATAATCATATTACGCTTCCCAATCAATGTCATTTGTGGCCGCAAATGCTCGCTTAAACGGCCAGGTCTGTGAGACGCGAGCAGGGCAAAAATGAACGTGTTTTTAATATCTCTAGGTTAAGATTACTTCAATGTTTTCTCTTTTATATATTCAATAACAGTACGCAAATATATATTCAATTTGAAATGATGTGTGTATTGTCTATATTAAGAGTGAGAAAAAACATGCATGACATCTATCTATGATATACCATAGAATAAAGCACTTTACGCAATGTCAAAAGTACGATTTTTAGTTATATATGCGACCTAAAATATGTCAAAATCTATTATTATCTATTATTTCTCGCCACGCCACTGTGCAGATATACTCAAGATTGGTTCGTAAATTTATTGATTGAAGATTGGATAAAACAATTTACAAACATATTGTAAATATCTCAACTAGCAGAAAGCTATAGGCTACGGCCGATTGTTGTCGACAGGCCCTGCGGTTTGGCTGCATTCGGGCCGGTGCCTTTGAAAACTCATAAAACAGTAAAGAGTGCACTCCGTGTTGTGACGTGTATCCCTTGTGCCGGGTTCCCTGAAAACTTTGTAATGAATCAAACAAATAATAAAAAATATATTAGCATCGATCAAAAAATGAAACGTATTTTTTTACATATATAAATAATTACTTTAGGTATTTAAATGTACATCGAATTTGAAGGTATCGGTAGAGGTTTATCTTTTTGTCCAAAACATTTGATACGTAACGATGATTTGTTTTGTGAAGTTCACAATAGGCACTAAACTCAATCAGGGGACTTGCTAACGAATATTTGTATTAATCTCGCTACCATCCACGTTTTATTATTATTTTCACTGCCATAATGTTAAATCTGATATATATTTTATATTGTATCTGTTTATCTTAAAATGAATACAATAATATGATGCCTACTTTAATGCCAACCCATTATGAATAAAATGGTGGCTTCTGGAACACGGTAGGTTACGTGCTAAAATAATTAAATTACAAATATGATGTATGTTTAATCCATTTTATTTCCGGAGCAACGATTATTGGAATGGTGTTCACTCAAATACCTGCTCACCTCCAGGCGCGCGGGATACATTATTTACAAACATGGAAAAAGTGTAAAATAATAAGAAAATATATTTTTTATTGAGAAAAAAATATCCCTATGTATCTTATCTGAACTTGTTAGTTGTTGGCTGAATGATGATAACGGCTGGGCGCGCGTAAATAGCACGCCTCGGTCCAAAATATGTAATCATTATAGAAAGCTTTCATTTGTGTTTATCATCGATCACATCGTACATAATAATCATTAATACATAGTACAAAAGACTCTGAGAATGAGGGCGATGTCGCTCATACAAACACACAAACGAACAATTATATTACTGGAAAGAAGGATGATGAACGTTGGACAACTAGTTTTGACTTTACTTTACTTCGTACTTTAGATTGTACGATAGAGATACACGATACGAGTTTGGTAAGAGATGGTAGTTCGTGATGTTAATTAACTAATTTACAATTTTGCCATTTATATTAGAGATACGCAGAGAGGATAAAACGTAATTTTCACTATCACAAACTCTCTTCGCATTATTAACGAGATGAGATAAAAAATATTTTGACAACCGACCAGACCCTCGGAGGCAGAGTTTCGATCGACGGACCTGAGGGTCGCCCTGCACCCGCGTTTAAAAAATGAGATAATTTTTAAACAATAAAAAAATAACAAATCTCATAAAGCAACGTAAATAAAATGGCGGCTTGTACAGTGCACGCGTGAAACCTGCACCCGCCAGGCAGCGGGGAGGGACAGGCCTTAGAAATAAGAAATAACTTAATCTAACGATAAGAAAAATGACGTCATAGCAAGATTAGCATCGCTTTATCTGTGCGGCCAAATAATATGTTCAGAATGCCGCTCGCATGTTATTATTAGTATTATAATATTATTTATAAGACATGTATTAAATGTTAAACTGCAATACGAATTAAAAATTGGCTCAAGTGCCTCGGGCACAATTATCATCTACCGTGTGACGTCATATATATATTCATATAATATGGGTATGTGACGTAATTTTCGTCAGTAACGTGACCTTAATGTAGCTGCGGCGTACAGCAATTTCTTCATCAATAATTTGAGCCGTTTATTCCGAAGCGGGACATTTCATTTGCCTACAATCTGTGTGAAATCATACATTTTACTGTTATCCTAAACTCCGTCGTAAGTTAACTATTCTATGTGATATACTCTATATATAATAAACTAAATAGTAACCTATTATTATTATTTTTAAAATGTTAATTCACGTAGATAAATCATTATTGTGTCAATGCACGTACTTAAATGATTTTGAAATTATTTTTAATTCTATGTAGGTACAACTTGACGTTTTATTTTTGAAAAGTACATTTTTATTAAATTACAATTTGTGATTTTTTTATGGAGAACACATTATTATTGTGAAGTGGCAGTATGGGAAAAATACCTTTGTGTAATACAGGCCAGGAGACGCGAGAATTAAATCGAAACAGGATAACGCGTTACCCTGGACAGAAAAAGGTCCAGGTTCGAATCCCGGTAGCAACTAAAATACGATTTTTTCTGTATATCCATCTATCTAAGTTGATTAATTGAATTTGTATTACAATTTATGATTTAATTTATAATAAAAAAATAACGCATTCATAATATTAGTTTTTCTATTATTATATCTAGTGTTAAATACAGAACGTTGTGTGGTCGATATAATGTATTACACAACGCGCTCCGAGCATCAAATAAACATGAAATTAACCGCTTGCATTACAGGAAGCAGCTCTCTTCAAACAATCAATACTCCGGCATTTGCTCATGTACAGGGTGATCTCAAATATAATTACTAATACCCACGTACAATCCTAATTCGGCTTTTAATTATGCGCTTATGTGTACGCTGCACTCACACTAGCGCAACGTCACGCCCGTTATACATCCACAGGGTTAGGCAGAGTGGGCAGATTTATTCTTCGGATCATAAAAGGGCTGTTCATTTTATTATTTATTTGTTATTTCATTCAACTGACATGCAGGTATACCATATTAGATGAGTTAGTATAGCTATTTTATATCATTTACTGTATTAGTCTCGAAACTCGACCTACAGTGCAAGGTTGAGCGCGGAGCGAACTGTCGTACGTTGTCTATAGAATTTTGTAAGCAAAGTAGAATGCGTGATACATGTTGACCTTTACCATTAAATCTCTGAGACGAGAATTAAAGTCTCATCTAACGATAAGTATTGTAACATTATACTTATATGTGCAACGTATTATTACATTGAATAACTTTTAAAAAAACGAATAATAAAAAAAAAGTTTTTATTTACTTTACGTAAAATTTGTGGCGATTCGTATTTGGCACGTTACCATAAAATATTATTTTGAAAATTTACTTGAAATTGAAGAAGAGTACAATTTATCAAACGTTAATGATTTTTACGATGTGTATCTACTAAAACGATAGATAATAATTTTAAACCTCGCCATAATAACAGAAAAAACGTCTTTTTTCAAGTGTAGTTACTAAATATAATAAATAATGGATTTAATATGTCAATAGGAAAAAAACATCATGAGAGATGTACCTATGTGAAAGTAGCACCAAAAATATTATCGTAAACAAAATAACCCCTAGAATTTATTTGATTTTTTAAATACATGTATGTATTACTTCCTAAGAATGTATTAATATGAAATATATACTAAATCATTAGTACGCGACATACACATAATACCTATAAATCACAGTAAGTACATCAAGTTCGAGCTAACTTAAAAATCCCCGTTGGAAGTCATTAATATGGTGAAGGACGCTAAGAAATGATAAATATTAATTAAATTTGAATCGCACAGCGGCAGAGTGACCTGCCTGCAAAGTGATCAAACGGAGATACAAGGGATTGAAAAGCTGACGAAATTTCATATTATTATTTATTAAAAAACATTAATGTATTAACATAGTTATAATTGTATAATTTATTTTATTTATTTAATCCTCGTTATAGTGTTTTTTTTAAAAAATAATTTTACAAGTGAAACAGTGTTACATAGCATATCAAAAATATATAATCTTATATCTAGGTACACTTTTAATCAGTTTATCGGATGACGCTGCTCAACTAGGCGACGCCTGTATCAGAGCAGGCTGATTATATTTGCTTTATTTCGTTGTAATTCGTCATTCACATTGATAAAAACGCATTATACATAAGAAAAAGGAGACGAAGAAGAAAAAAAGAGCGTATCGGTGTGTAGGTAGTCAACATAAAATAGAACAGTCATTCTAGAGTGAGTCCATTTCGGAAGGCTAATTTTGCGTATCGTGTAAAAAGGGGTAGGTAAGTTCTGTTATTGTCAATAATTATTTTTATTTTTCAATTAAAAATATTTTAAGTTCAAATAAAAAGGAAATTTTCCGTTTCTTTTCTGCCTTTGTTTGTGAACCAGTTGGTGATTGTTCCTTTAATTTTAGAATGTGAATATGCTCTTATTTTTAGATATTCTTATTTTAGGTAATTTAACAATTTAGGAGCTATGTGTGAATAATTGTTCTGTCCGTGTGTAGTCTTTCAGAAGTAAAAATTTTTTTTTAAAAAATCCGATTAAAAACTCATTACATTCCTCAGACAGATGTACCGTATCATCCCTACATAGAATGTGTATTTCTACATATTTCTTCCTCGTATAAAGATACTTACGTATAATAAATATTTAAATACCCGTATCAAAGTAACGTTACAGTCCATCTGCGAACCTCCTATGAACTGTTCCGAAATTACTACTAATGTACTATATTTAACAGTCTCTTGACACATTTTACACGGAGAGCCTCCGATAAAATATATTCTATATGTATATACGAGGCGCGTTTTTTAAGTAAGTACAGAATTAATTTTTTTAACCAAACACAACATCATTTTTACAACACTTCTTCGGACGCTACACACCTTAAACTATTTCTAAACATAGTCGCCACCATTATTAAGGCACTTGTCATAACGGGGCACCAATTTTTGAATACCTTCGTTATAGAACGACGCCGCCTGGGATGAAAACCATGTCTGTACTCCGTCTTTGAGTTCATCATCGTCACCAAAACGCTCGCCACCGAGGAACCGCTTCAGATGAAGGAAAATACGGAAATCATTTGGCGCCAAATAAGGAAACACCAGGTTGGCGATGAATGTCAGGCGGTTTCATGTTTCGTGTAAGTATTCAAGAAACGAATCACGAACCGTATCACACAGTCGGCGGGCTGATCTATTGTCTTGAACATTTCAACCACTCACTACAAGATGGCCACACTATGTGAATGTCTCTAACGTTGCATGTAGTGAGTCAACGGATGAAGGAGACCATCGTAACCGCAGCGCTGCATTTCCGGTAACGGTATATTTACTTAAAAAACGCGTATAGAAAAGACATCTAAAAGTGTTAAGTGTTATAATTGATGTTAAATTCAAACAAATGCATACTCATTTACACTTATTATTATATTTATATATTATGTAAAATAATAATTAAAAAGTTGCAAACGTGTGCACGCCCAGATGACAGAAATGCCGCCGCCGCTGCTAGACTAATCTCAGAATCACAAAGTTCGGGGCTCAAAATTCTGCCGGCGCGTGTTGTATTCAATAACGCCGTATTCTTCCCTGCCCAGCGAATGGCCGCGCGAAATTGGAGACCGAAATGCAAGTGTGCTAAATAGAAATTAAATTATTAAGCTGATGAGCAAAATTTGATAGTACGTATTCCTGAAATTTCCGCTCGAAAATTACACGGAACGAATCCTATCCAGGTTTAGAGAAGCCAAATTAAAATTATACAGGTTACTGGGTTACTTTCTCTAAAGGTCATGACATTCCCGAAGTATCCTGTTATTTGAAGGGAATTTGATAAGTTACCGCTTTGATCATAATTTACCAAAATAAAATAATCTCATATATTCCTAGTGAATACATATTGTTAATATACTTATTATAATCCTGATAATATAAAGGATGTCCAGTGCAAATTTTTCGATTTGGAAATTTAAATAACAACAAACAAATAAATAAGTTTATTATATTTATTTTAGTTTTAACAGGTCATAGAGATTTGCGGATTTCACTTTTTATAGATAGCTAGTTCCCAGGTTTCCGATTAACAATAAGGACATATATATTATATGAACTGCTCTAACCTTTTTATTTTTGCTGTCTTTGTTGTTGCTGTTGTTCGTTTAGCTGGGTTGTCTTCTTTAGATTTCGACCGACCGAAGCGCGCACTGGTGGTTTATATGGACCGCTGGACTGGTCGAAGTACGCCTGTCGGTTATCGTCTTCTCAGCGTTCCGAAAAGAGGGCGGCAATACTCACACACATTATTATAAACCGGGAAATCCGGTGGTGCCAATCGAAATAACAAGACGCGCAAACAATGATGATGTCGTTTAAATGACGTCCACTTCTTGCAGGGCCCGTATTGTTCGAGGATTATTACCGTGCGCTTTAGATTTCAAGCACTCCCACAAGAGAAAAACACGATCTGGGTGGCCAGGAATTGTCTCCGCACTTGATTATTAATTTTCTTGGGGAAATTGCCCTCAGCTACTCCATCGACACCATGAGAGCGCGTGGAGTTGCCCCGTCTGTTGAAACTGCCTTCTGTTGTTGTATCCGGGAAACATTTGTGAATGCAGCACCAAAAACTCATCAATCGTACGGCAATAAAATTAAGAAGTGACAGTTTGTCTCTGGTTAAAAATAATAATAATTCCCATTAGACACCTTATATATATATATTTTTACCGTCGTGTGTTCGGATCAAGGTGCGGACGATTGAGTTCAATAATTATAATTGTTCGGCAGATAATGACGCCGGCTAATCAGCACTATTGTGGCAGAAAGTGGCGATTATGTACGAGGACTGAACAATTCTGGAGCAGACATATGTCAATTCTGGAATGCGAATCCATCGTAATACTATAGTATCGTCTTTATTGCCAGTAAGAAAAAATACACAGTAGGATTTATTTCTATCAAATCTAATTGAATCGTATGTATTATAATATTAGGAGAACACATTCTTATTGTGAAGTTGTAATTATTCAGAACATAGCTCTGTGATATTTTAAATATGAATTAAATATATTAATTAGAAAGGTATACATATAAAATCAATTCTATCTAAAAATATTGTTGTTGCGCCACCGGGATTCGAACCTGGATCTCTTTCCTAACCGGGGAAGGTGCATTATCCAACTATGCTACAGCGATAATATTTTTAGCGACAATTTTCGAACCTATATGTTACCTTTTTGATATTAATACATTTAATCGATCCATTATTTGAAAGAGCCATCTACCTTATTTTTACAGAATCTCAAATACCTTTGAGTAATCTGTATTTATTCTCTTATGTATATTATTCAACAAAAGGATGTACACTAATGCTATGTGATACTACTATTATCATTTACAATAGGGCGCCATATATGTGTTATCTATATACCAACAAAAAAAAAGCAATCGACTTAAATTATTTTGAAATATGTTAAATCACTTTCATTTTCTTGATGATAAATAATGTTTTCCAAATTGAGAAATATATTTTACGGAAACCCTGGCCCCGTAGATGCCACCATAGTTGCCCGCAAAGCCTAGCAGCTAATTTAGTATGTACATAATGGTTTTGACAAGAATATAGAACAGGGCGAGTGGAGTGGGCATAACGTGAGTTTGTCGACCTGGAAGATCCAACATCGCGGGCTGGCAGTGATAGAGATGCACCGAGTCGTGTTATCGGTCATTTGCTTTCCGCGAGTGATTATTCAATCGAACAATGAGCCGTAGAGGTAAAAATATATATATATATAATGACATTCAATTAAATGTCACCTGACGATATCCTAGAATAGGATAGATAGAAGTCGGTGCCCAAAAACTATTTACACAATTACTGGATCGGAGAATTGTATTTTATTTATTTTTTTCAGAAAAAAAAAAATTCTTTTTCGACGGTAGGTTAAGGAACTTCGCACATACCCAGTGAACTTCAAACAGTCGAAACATTTTTTTAAATAGAAAATAAAATAAATTTAATGCTGCCTTTGAATAACGTTCGTTTTTATCGCGTTCATAATAAATATGACGAGGTGACGTAAGTAATACAGAATATAATAAAAGAGCAAAGCAGGTGTGTACATTTTTGTTATCGGTTATTTCAAATGCGCAGTGCCTATCCGAGAGCGGATTGAACAACGGAACGGGCTAAAAATTTTTTTTTTTCAAGTTTCCTCGAAACGGTTGCTCCAGCACGCCAGCACGCCAGCACGCCAGCACGCCCGCGCGCGATGCACCGCGTACCCGCTGCGACAGTCGCTTTCCGCACATTTTTCATCTAAGACACAAAAATAATAGTGACCGCCTCGGGCCGCGCGATTTAGAGCGAAATAGACCACCGCTCGACCGGTTTTGTGAAAGTGTTGTTCGGGGTTCGATTCTGCCGAAGATCAATATACATTTTTCATTCATAATTCACTTCTATTATGATAGAGTGGCCGACTCAGCGGCGACCGGTTGTCGCTACTAGGTCTTGCGGTAGATTTTGTATTATTTTTTTTACATTATTTTAAATGTGTACACAATTTTAGGTCTCATTATAAACTATAGTTTTCGTAAAGACTTTATTTGACAGTAAATCAAATAAAATTGTGATTGCTGTACAAAAACACCAAAATATATATAATATTCAAAACGCTTATTGAGTCAATACGTCGTACACCAACTATGTAGAGTTAATTCGGTGGTACTCTAAAAAGAAACAAATATTTGGGAATTGTAAAGATGATACACAAACATAAAAGATCATTTTAATTAAGGAGAACACATTTCTGTTGGGAATTTGCATATCAACTAGAAAGATATACACACCTACAGAAAAAAATCTATCCGACAGATTTCTAGTTAATTTATTTAATTAGTATAGATAATTTTATGTTATTAATTAAATATAGATACACAAAATAGTCTATAGATTCACACACCTGGCGTGCATTCTTTGTACGAATTAATACAAAAAAATAATTTCACTGTTTCCGAGGTTAATTTGTAGAACTCCATAATCACATTATGTGAAAATAAAACACTTGTTCTTTGATTCTACTCGTTTCGCCTTGATTATGAATCTAATAATTTTACTCAAACGCGTCTCGAGTAAATTAAACTTACTTAAAAATTTTCACACATGTGACAAAAAAAAAAATGTTTTGATACTAAGCACTCGAACATAATCTGAAATATGGACACCGACTACGAAGAACCGTTTAGGGAAGAAAATGTTGAGGCGCATCTTTAGACCGGTTTTAGAAAATAGATATAACAAAATAATCTAATCCCGGTGTAATTTTATATATTTAGCTCCTATATTTAGTGCTTTAAAAGTTACGTCTATCAGAGTTGACTGGATCACGAACAGACTAATATTTTATTATTGACGACCAATTAGACTTACGAACGTGGTTGAATTGAAAGAAATAAATGGCATTTGTAAAAATTTAGAATACGATAGAAAGTTTTAAACGAGTTATAAAATGCTATTAGCGAGTCATTAAGGCAACTTATGAGGCGGATTTTTGTTAAATCAAATTGATCATTTTAGTACTGAAAACAAGCTTAAAGTAATTAGTAATCAGAAGAAGTAGAACGCAGAGAAGAAGCAGGCTGAATACTGTTGAAATGCAGAGTAACAGAAGAAACGGGGTAAGAGTGAGATGAACGAATAGAACACCCGGTGAAAAGATAAAGGCTGTAGTCTGAAAACTGTTATTTATTGGGATTTATATCTGCGAGCATTGGTCTAACTACAAGCGAGTGACGTACAACCGTCTATGAATTCAGTATACCAATACTGTTCGGGTTGGCGCAACATTGTAGCGCATCTACAAGGTCGTGTGCATGGATTCATTCCGTTTCTGAGACATAGCTCAACACCAACTCCCTAGCGCGAGCGGCGCTTTCATGTAAGACATATTAACTGCAAAATATAACAGTAACAGACATGATATTAGCGGTAACTGAAATTTATTATTTATATTTTGTTTAAAAATCGTCTTAGGTTTTCACAGCCGTTCAGAATCTTCTGTGTACTTTTCTGGCCGCCGTTTCGGATCCCATTGCAGGTTCCATCATCAGGACTGATGTGATTAGCCCACAAAACTGTACAAAGATTATATTTTGTTTATTTATATGTGTGAATTTCTTGCTCTTTTTTGTAGTATTATTTACACGACGAATCGGGTCTTGCACGAACAACCATAAACATATAAACATATTATTATTATTATATATCGATATGTATCAAATAATACTCTGATAGCGGTTTGCGGCCAAGCACACGATATTATTTAGTGCATGCGTCACTCTTGTTGCCATGGTTAATAGTAGATTTAATAAAATAAGACTATTAGATTGTATTTGTACGGTAACATTATAGTGGCCGGTGCAGGCCCCGGTCAGCGAGAAGATGGCCATCGTCTACAAGGACGTAGGTTGTGCGCCGTACCTCGGCCACCGTCAGGATGTCAGCGTCAGCTGTAGAAATAAATCGCTCATTTGTGATGGATAACACCCACATTCTTCAAACATAAGCGCGCACGTATATTGCACGAGCAATGTCCACAGTCCTCTACGCCCGAGTAGCTTGACCAGCGGATGGTGTGTAAGGTAATAAACACTACTAATAATATTATACATTATAATAGTTATAAAAACGTCTCTACAAAATTAACTATTATTGTAACATTTCAACGAACAATGTACACTTCGTTTCACCATAAGAAATATGACGCATGTAAGATGTATGAATTAATTACAAATTGCTAATTAAATTTGTTTAACGACGCCATTAAAATATATAAATAATATAATACTAAATATTAATATATGAAAATTAATTATTTAATTCCAATTATAAATACTTTTATATATGATATTAAACAAATTAGACGAATTTATTAAAAAGATAAAACAGAAAAATCTCTCAATAGAAAAAATATTCGGTTAGCACAGGGATACAAACCCGAAACTTTTCCTTGCCGGGGAAATGTATTACAATTATAGATAGATTTTTTTATATACACCTTTCTAGTTGATACATCTAATTATTTTAATATAATAAATGATACCCTCTGCTTCGCTATTTAAAAAAAACACATTATTTTAATTGTTAATACAAATTTCCCCCTCGTACGATTCTGTATACCTGTTAATTTAATTAACATTAAACTCATTTCTCGCGAGGTTAAAGAGGTTAGAATATCTTTCACTATTATTTTATTTGTCATTCTTGAGTTTCTACTGTCGGATGTTCTAAGATATTTACTCCAGAATCGAACTAAATCTTTTCCCTCACCGTTAACTGTTTCTTTTTCAAAGGCAATAATCGTTTACGAATTACATATTTAACAATAATTGAGAAAAAAAAAAATTAAAAAGTTAATTGTAATAAAAATAATAATTGAATGGAGAAATCGGCTCGCGCCGTTTCCGCCGGTGTGCGCCGGTATCTGGGTACACTGGATACGCGGAGCGGCGGGGCGTACAGTCGACCCATCAACTTACAAGACCATCAATTTATAATAACTTTGAAACCTTTTAAGAAGAAAACTTCACACTGGCACTTTTTATTTATGTCCGAATAAAGCCGTGCAATTTCTTCCTCCGGATGATGTTACAGACACACACACACACACACACACACACACACACGCACGTGCAAGCGCTAGTGTGCAACTGTCGGGGTGCAAAAATCAAATCTAATCAATTTAGAAGCATTATGTATAGTTAAAAAGTTTTGTTTTGTAATACACTCTAACAATTAATTAAATGATTCATTTAAAATTACGTCCAAGAACAAATTTACGCAGACGTTGTAAACAGTATTCATTCCTTACATTTATTTTGCTCACGACCGGTGACGTCGTCTCATCGGTTTTTCGTAAGAAATACATTATAGAATTATAAATATATTTTAGAAAATCACGCGGAATAGGTGGATCGATATACAAAGGTCGGCTGATTAATTTATTTTAAAAAAAGTCCCGGAGTTGTTTTCTCATCAAGTGCCAGGTGATTATTATAGAACTATTTTATTCGTAATACGCGTGCGCACGGACTATACTCGCGGGCTATTATTGAAAATGTGACGTCAAGACAGCGAGAATTATATTTATGAAGATGTTGAAACATGGCCATAAATACACTCGCGCCGTATCATTCGAGGGAAACAGAGTCACACACTCACTCGGTAATAATTAGATATTTAATTAAATTTTGGGAAATCATTTCCGACTTGAATTTTTCTCAAATGTACGCATGTACCTATTCGATCGCAACAATAATCTGATCACATTTTAAAATCTGTTTCGCGTCAGTAGGTACTCGCATCCAGCACCAGCGCTACCAAAAATGTAAACAATTATATAAATATTGCAGTCGGAGTCACCTTGACACGAGACGGCGGTGCGCGGCCGAACGGTGATTAATGTTTTATTTTAAATAATAATTATATTATAGAGTCAAATAATGCCGATGGAATGAGCTCACTACGCTATACACACACATCCATGCACGCACCGGCTGCTTCCAGCGCGGTGTTGGCTGTTCTTGCAGCCCCGGTTCTAGGAAATACGATTTTGTGGCTAAACAAAAACCATCGATTAAACATCATTGTGGGAATAATATTTCTAATGTTATTCTTATTCCTACATTACTCACACCCGCCACTGTTCTGTTCCCACCCTTTTACTAGTCTGTTATTGCGAATGGAACGCGTAATCGTCTCCAGCGTATGCCTCGAGTTGAAATGGCACTATTTAAAAAAAAATGAAACAATCCTTTTTCTTTTATTAATAAAACTGGACTAGAATTACGTAAAAAAAACAATATTATACTAAGAATTTACTTAGAATGCCGACAAACAAACGAGTATCTGCACATTTATTATTAAATAAGGTAAATTTTAATATTTAATTAAATCTATTGTGTATTGCCAACCGACAAGTTAAAATAAACCGAAATATTTTCACAATTTTCTAAAACTTCAAAATAATATAATTACCAAAAATGAATTCCTGTATTTATGCATGGTACATGGTACATGGCACATGGTACATGGTACATAACCGTCTAGTATTGACCTTAAGATAGTCATTATCAAAATATAGAATACTTTTAGATAACGCAACTGTCAAATTGATGATCAATTTGGATGGTAAGTGGTCCATTTTCCTAATATGTATATTTTTAATCTAAAAATAAGGTCACCGGGCTTTGATCTGAATTACAAAAAAAATCTTCGAAAAATTTCAAAAATCCAATATTTCAATTTAATTAAATTATGTAATTTCAATGTAGATTCCATAATATCAACAAAAAAAACGTCAAAAAATGTAATTCAAGATCGATAATGGATAACTGTAGGTACTTGTTAAAATGTTCAACCGTGACGAGAGATAAAATAATGTATAATACAGAAAAATACTTGTAATCAGTGTGCCGATACCGCGAACCGACCGCACCCAAAACTGGGCCTGCACACACACAAGCACACGCACACGAGCGGGGAATAATGTATTGTCAACATATTTACCTTTTCATACGGAAGGCATAAAACAAAAGTGGGTAAAGTTTAAAGTATGCATGTACGTACTATAAAAACATAAAACCGTTTTTGTCGACTCAGCAGCGGCAAGCAGTGCTGTTCAGTTCGGGGAATCCGTTGACAAGTTTATTTGGAAATTTTTCCATTTCTAATTTAGCACGCGTTGCACTTTCAAATGATAAATTTTCATTTTTTTTTGTCACACTGCAAATAATTATAAAAACGTAGTTTAATTTAATAATGAAACAATTATGTACATAAATTGATCGAATTTACATCATAATGTATACTTACAATATCATTAATAGTACCTATAACATGTATGACGTCATCGTGTAGTATGTAAGTTGACGTGAGAAAAAAATAAATTAAAGGAATCGCTTAGGTGGTTTAGTCACATGGAACGGATGAATGAGAAGAAAATAGTATGAAATGTGTATGACGCGAGTGTTGATGGCACCAGAAATAGAGGCGTGCGCGGAAGTCTCGGCAGGACTTGGAAGCCTCAATAGTCGACGAGCTCGCATGAGAAGATGTTCGAATGTGGATGAGGCGAGAATTGTGTGTCAGGAGTAAGTTAGTTAGAACAAAATTATATTGTATTTATTACTTTGTAAAGCAGATATGAATGTAAATTACAAAAAAGTGTACGAGAAAATATCGTGCGATCGATAGCGCTCATTCTCGTTGCCGTCCGCCGTTTGACAGTTGACGATACGGAGGAATAATAATATCATATAATCGGCGGAGAATCCCATGCATAATTCGACGAAATATTCTCGGTCTCAAATGGAAGAGACCTCGCCAGTACGATTGATTCGCTATAACGAACATCCGACGGTACTAATATTTATATCGAAAGGAGTAATAAGAAACGCAAGAAAAATGTTAACTATAATTAAATGTTAATGTTTCCTTAGTTACATATCAGAATTCGAAGTGCAACAGCACTAGTGTTAGTGTATCGTGCTGTAGCATTGCCCACACTACTATATGGATGCGAATCATGGGTGTTACATAGCTAAAATAATAAAAACAATATATTTTTAAGTCTCGTAGTATTTATTTTAGTTTAAATATTTAAGGATTATGCTAGAATAAGGCGGCACTGTACATAAAGTGTCGCGCCTAATTAATTTGAAATACTTAACTTTCAGTAAATTGTTTAGAGGGTTTTTTATCAGTAATTTTTTACCCTTCCAATTCATGAATTAATATAAAACACTCAGATGTTTATAATAATAAGGTAGTTTGTAAAAGTGTCAAAGTGATTAGCGCTGACGCACTTGTAGTCTGTAGATTAGGCGGTCTAGCCGCATGTAGAGTACTCAGAGTATCGTAGACTCTAAGGAATTGGAAAAAAAAAATTTGGTGTTACATAGCCACAACCTGACAAGTATCACGACAGATCTCAGATACAATATGGGAAGAACGCAGAACAAACAAAGCAGCGAATACGATGCTAGGTCACTGTGTGCACGCGGATGACACAGGGCGTCCCAAACAAGTTATGTTTGCGCAACTATCTCACGGCAAAAGAAGACAGGGTGGACCGAGGAAAAGATTCAAAGGCGAATCGGAGTAGATGTGGCGTAGACCCTGAACACTGGGAAACCGCGCGTCTGGACCGAGGACGATAGCGCCGGAAAGTACATTGTGCAGGGGAAACTTGCGAACAGAAGAGGGCTGACGCAATTAGAGGAAAGAAAAGGAGGAAGATCCGTCACACCGAACTCCCGTGCCCGGCGGATGCGCGTGCTCAACATGCGGGAGGGCTGTGTACGGTTCGAGAATTGGACTCCTCGCAGCCACACTCGCGGACTTACCACGGCAGACATCATCCTCGTAACGAGGGACCGCCGAAGAACGTGCAGAGTAGAACGTTTCAACAATGATATTGTTGACGATATCAGTGTAAACAATATTCAAATTAACTAAAATATGCTCTCGTCGCGTCTAGGAAACGGAAATGGGAATATGTACGCGTTCATAAAACAACAATTACCAGATTCAAAATTTTAGCAAAATAAACACATTTTTACAAGATGAATTATAAGCAAAACGCCGTTAATAAAACCGCAATACACCCTTCGATTTCCGGAACATTATTTTGTAAACAAGGTAGAAAACTTCCAGATCATAATGGAGCCCGCCCGAGGTGAAACTTTTATCTCGAGAGCACTTTCAAAGGTCAGTACAAACTTCGCAAACTCATCCATCCATTTAATATGAATATATGGATTTGAGATTGAGCCGACCGGCGCGGACCGACAGCTGTTCTCGAGACAAAAGTGACTCACTGGAAATACATACATGAGAAAATCGTAGAAAATTATACATTTGTGTCATAATTATACTAGTGTGAAGTATTCATTTTTTCAATTTGGGCGGAAAATGTTGCAGACAATAAGAACTTTATTAACGTTCTGGACATTCGAGTTTTTAGTTAATTTGTACCGATCGCGGACAATAACATTGGATACAAAAATGGAAAAAATCAATAACAATGTATCCGTATCGGTATTTCGATAACAAATCAAAAAATTATAGATCGCAAGGATAATAAAATTTTCACTCATATTGAACATTTTCAAAACAGCAATCCACCCATTAAATATTGCGGACCAAGTATGTTTCATTCTGTAAATGAAAAGACGATCCTTTGATCCGATATTTTTTTGATGGCGGCCATTTTTTTTAATTGACCAGTGTCGGTCGGACACGTGACATTTTCGGTCGTTTCTCGGACTGCAAGGCATAATATAATCGCTTTGTTTAGTTAAAACTATGCGCACTCGGAATAAAGGCCGGACCATCTATTATGAGGGGGTCCCAGCCGTCGGGATAATGCGACGCAGACACAGGGTGGCGAGAAAGCGATGCGGCCGAGAAAATTACGTCGTCACAGACTTGCGTAATATTTCAGACTCGACGGGCCAAGGATGAAGCCATCTTTTACCAACGATTCAAGTCTGCTTGGAAAGATCTTATTAATTGAATTAGATAATAAAAACTGAGCGTCTTTCTTATTCAGGTGAGAATTGCGAGGATCCACAAAAAAATAATTATTAACAGATTTATTTATACAGAGCATTGAGAATGTTTGACAAAATAAACAATGGCGTGGTTTTTACATAAATAGATATAATTTGGAATAATTATCTAATTTAATGTATTAATTATAAATATATACATATAAAATCAATTTGGCGAAAAATATTGTTTTTGCGCAACCGGGATTCGAACCTGGATCTCTATTTCCAATCCGGGGAAGTATTTATCATCACAAATTTTCGAACCTATATGTTTCACTTTTTTTTTTCAAATTAATACATCTGTCGCTCCAATATTTGAAAGCCATCTACATTATTTTTACGGAATCTCAAATATCTTTGAGCGAACCGACAGCAGACGCCAGAATTATCAATACATTTTCATTAAATTTTGAACACATTGATACAACTTATATTATTAAGGAGAACACATTCTTATTGTGAAGTTGTAATTATACAGAACATAGGTCTGTGATGTTTTAAATACTAATTTAATATATAAATTATGAATATAATTATATATTCACAATAAGAACGTGTTCTCCTTAATAAGGAATAATTATCATCAGTTAATATAATAATACAATTACAATCAATTTGTGTCTACCGAGCATACGAATGAAAGAATTCATACAAATATGATCGTTGCCGCCTACATAATAGAATGTGATTCTAACTAAATATGTACGTTTTAAAAACGCCACAAATAAATATAGAATCTATAAACAAATCTGACACAATGTCGGCATTGATTTTCCGATTTTGATGGTGCAGATTCAGCAACCTCCTACTTTTTGTGTTTATTTGCTGTTTCATTATTCGAGAGTAAACACGGAGATTTTACGAGATAAACGCAAAATGGACAAATCGTATTTTGTAAAAAATCATGGATATTGATAGTTTAGTCGGTGTTCGTGTTACTGAAGGTAAACGAACCTCCGGTAGTTAGAATAGTTAAAAAATACCAATGTGGTATTATAATTCTGTATTACACTGTTCTGTGGAAAAATAGTATTTGAAGAAATTAGTGAAAATAAAAAGCCATTTATAAAAGGCTAGTTATAAAAACAAATTAGCAACATAATGAATCTCTAACACTTTACTTTTGATTTAATCTCTAATATACAGTATTACAGTACAGTATAATGCTATCTGATAATTATTATCGGATTTTTTCTTACTTCATTTTTACAATTTATTTATTTATTAGCATAATTTGTAAAATAAGATAAAATTACTACAGAAGTGCAATACACAAAGAAAAAAATACATAGTATCAGCATGTTTTTACTTAATTAAAAATTAATAATAAATACGAGTATAAAATGTGAAGTAGCAATTTATCCGTCAACATTGAGTTGAGACACAAAAAATTGTAACAGTGTAGTCCTATAAATAATTAAATTAACAGCAAAAATGACTACCTCCGCATATTCATTTCCCAAAGAATGCATTCTGGGGACTGCGGAGTTAGCTAGTGCACGAGTTCTGACATTACCACTATAATAAAACAATGAAATAATATTTCTAAGACACGCATTCCGTGTACGCGTTTCAATTTAAATTAAATAAAAACTCCCGTTATATTAGACAATTTGCTTTTTGGCGTCTTGCATTAAAAAATATTTTCTCAATGCCGATTAAATTAATCTGTCAGAATGAACATTTTTCGAAGTACATGACTTTCGTGACACTCTGGATGCGCGCCGACGCGGACGGGGCATTTGGATTTTTGTCACACACTCGCTCCTCACACTGTCGGTCGCGCACGAGCGGCGGGACGCGAGCCCGGCTGCGCTCGCTGAAGAGCGGTGACCAGGCCGCCAGTGATCTGGCAAGACATGACGGTGCCGTAGTGCCGACACTGGACTAGAAGTACTATAGGCTATGTATGTACAATGTTATCCCTAACGAATCTTGCTCTCGGCATGGTTGTCTTTGATTTCTTTCTAGAATTAATAAAATTAAATTCAACCAATGAAAGAACTCCGTACATACTTCTATATTCTTCTTTCTCTTCTTATAGATGTCAATCTGTCTCCTAGTTATTCGGACACTGAGCTCCAGCTATCCACTGAATTCCAGCCATGTTGAAAACCGCCACCCTTTTCATATTGTTTTAGCTGTCTTCCCACCTGAGAATGTCCTCCGCTTGGCACCAGCAGTTCCTTAGCCCGTCCCTCGACCTAAATATTTTTAATTTACGATTCAGTGATGAATCGTAGATTACAAATTTTCCATTAAAAAGAAAATGTTTACTCGATGAAAAATGCAAATAGTCGGATATCTCTCCGAGATAATTTTCAGGTAAGTGTTATCTACGTCTGAATAGTCCCAGAAAGGTAAAAATGTTAAAAAATGACGTAAAAAGAGGGGCTACACAACGTCCAGGGTTGAGGACCACTGCGTATTTCTTGTGCACATCAGCGGCGGAGACTGTTTTTCTACAACGAAGCATTATGCACAGGGGACGCGGACCAACGCGGAGACGATTGACATTTAGGGCCAATCACGAGACCGCGCTCGAGCCTGGCTCCCTGGCCTGGGGCCGAGAGCGGCCGAAATTAGGGATGCAGCGGATGTCCGGAAGGTATCCGGTATCGGACCAATCCACCCTGGGTGGCCGGATACCTCGTTTATAAATTACACAATATGAATGTGTGTTAAGTACTGAGTACTAATTTCGAATGTGTAAACTAAATAGTAATCTATTAATACAAAACTACATGTTCTCTTTACAATCTTACACCGTTAGACCTACCAAATTTTGCAATGTTACTCTTTAGGATCCTGCACAAAGCATATGCATACCCCTCCCCCCCTCGATACAGATCTGTTACAAATGTTGTTCAGTTGCCCTATAGAACACTGACGAAAATACAGTCACCCATTCCCCTCCCTCTCACCTTCCTCTAACCTCTACTCTTGCACCGCACTTCGCTCTCACCCTAAACCCCTAGTTTATAATAATATGTCAAAAGCAAGAATCTCTCGGAGAACGCTATTTCGTCATATCTAGAGCTATAGTAGTTCTATACGTATCTAGTTGGTGGCACGCTATGTAGTTTTGTAGTGTGGAGTAGGTAGGTATCTAGGTAAAGGGCCTAGATACAAAACATATTTTTCTTTCGTACCAAATCTGTTAGAATTACACGATAACTGTACGAATTGTAGGTGCCGAATCGCGATAAAATAGGATGTGTCATACGTCATCCGAATACACCGTACCGTATAAAGTACATTTACTGTTACTTTTAAAATTACATTTACTGTTAAACCTGCAATGTAAGGGAGTTCGACTAATTGCAATTGAAAAGCTTCAGTTTTCAGTTCACACTAATAAAGTGGCGATGCGAGATATGCTGCTACGTCATAGTTGCAAATGTCGGCAAAAATGTAATTTGTCGGAAACATCACGAGCAATCAGATATATTTTTTAATAACTCTTACGCGTTGCATCCCTGGTTATTTCTTACCAAGTTTCGGGTAGCCTTACAGCATCCATCATCAGAGTGGATAAACAATGAAAGAAACGTTAAACACGTAATGTTTACAACAACCTCGCAACATTGTTTACTTTGGTGCAGAAACTGTTTCAGAGGAGAGGGGCACTGAATCAAAAATTACTTTGAATGTGATTTAATTTTTAGCTATAAAAAGAAATAAATATTATAATTATGATATTCGTATCATCATTTAATTTAATTGAACTAATATACGGTAGCGCAAAAACAGTATTTTTCGACAAAATTGATTTTATATGTATATATTTATAATGAATACATTAAATTAGTATTTAGTATTAATATACGAGTGTTTTTTCAATACTATCCCAGCTGTACATGTGTTGTTAACGTACTAATGTGTAAATAGTATTATTGTACTGTAAATATGTACATGCTGCCGCCACCCAGTCATATTCTCTAATACATATTTGGAATGTATTCATTTATGTATTTTTAATATAGTGCATTCATAAGTATTTTTATATACGCTGTAATATAAACAAGATCAAAATCGTTCCTTTTTACTACAACTTATCTTTCACATATTTGCTTCGATTCATTTTGAATCTATGTAGCTTCTCTCCTCCTTTCTGTTTCCTGGCATTTTATTAAAAATCTTCATCGCACTTGTACATCATCGATTTCTGAGAATAAGCCTTGTTCCAGAATGGCCGTCTCAGTCTATCTTTTCCTCTCGTATGATGTTCGTGTTCATTATGTTTTTGCATCAAATTTTCTTATAAATTCTGCCGATATTGTCTTAGTGAGGATTTTATAAATTAAATGTATTTTCTGCATAAGCAGAAATGTCTCCTATAAAGTAGTATTATTCTCAAAACTTTATTTTGCAACATTCTTAATTGTTACATTTCGTTCTTCGTTGGCCATGTATAATAGTAATAGTGACGAGATAAGCTGTGTAGCTGGTAGTCGGTAGCCGGTAGCCGGCAGTTGTAATTATTCGTATCTCGGCAAGCAACGACTAATATTTTAACAAAATGAACGGCATTACAACTCGTTAAACGCAACATATTGAAAAGCACTGCTGAGGTATGGAACAAACAAACTTGAATAGGTCCTTATTTTATTGTGGCTATTTGGTATTCGTTATTATTTTGAAAAAATGGCACTTCACCGACGGCACTCAAACAATGCTGGCGTGGAAAAACATTACGCGCGTGATTCCTTCCTTTACACCTTCCTTACACGATTTTAAAGTATTTTTTTTCGTCATCGTAGGTCAATCCATCATGTAAGTAGGCAGTAGATGATTCCCACGCCACACGCACACTAAATAATTGTTAAGCAATACAACCATCGACAAATCAACAGGCAAATTGCGTAAACAGAAAAAAAAAAAAAACATACACGAGTCTGAAAAAACGTTTATTCCACAAAATCCGCAGAAAAACGGACGTTACGCAAAAAAATAAAAAAGGTAAATATGTAGTCAGAAAATATTAATTTATCTACAATGAAGTGCATCCAGTGTGTCTCTCTCTATCGAGAGAGCTCTGAGCCAACGTAGGAGCTAGATTTCTTGACCGAAATTAAAACGCAAACATAAACTTAATGCATTGTACGCTGTACATCAAAAATATATTGTGATAACAATATAATTTATAAAAATAAAACATCATTTAATGTCAAATTGTATCAGCTGCCATATAGAAGTGTGTCGCGTGAACACTGACGAGCAGTCCACACTATACAATTCACTATCGCATGCCCAAGAAACACCGCAATATGTAATGTATGTTGTATACGACTTAATAATTCGCTACTTTCGCTTAAAGGTTAATAATTAATCTGAAATAAAAGCCAAAATCAGCAAATATACCGAGACGTTTTAAAATGTACGCAAAATGATATTTAAAATTACATTTCCCTTTTTTTTTACATTATTTTCAGATGCTTTTCAACTAATTTCTGCATTATTTTTAATTGTGTCACTTTTCTAACAACGGAGCGAACGTGCCGTATGTTCGAAAACACCGCTCTGCTCTCGGTGCTCAGAGATAAAAAAAATATTGCTAGATACGACTCGGATGCGAGTGCTTAAACAATGCCGAGACCGATCTCGACAAAGTGTTTGACGTACGAGCGAATTTGTTAATATTGTGTGGGTGAATAGAGAGGAGAGCTGTAACGGCGAGCGCGGGAAATTTTGATTATTGATTGAAATAACATTTCGTGAATCGCTTAGGGCTCGGGTGGATCTTGCGGAGGTTACACCGTACACTATTAATGTACTTACATTTATTAGTTTTTGAAAATGTCTCATATCAATTCCTAATCTTATTTCCTGTACGTAACGGTTATCTTCAACCGTTTCGTAGGTAACATTTTGTAAGTGTTGTATAAATTTGATTGTTATCCGCGATATGAAATAACGATTCGACTTAAATTACGTATAAAATTTATATTCATCGAATTTAGAGGGAAATCATTCGTAAACGAATTATTTTGGGTAACTTTAATTAATTTATAAAATCGACTAAAATAAAAGAGCAAAATAATTAACTTTGCACACTCACGCTATTGTATGTATAATTGACAGCAGATCTTGTTTATTTGTTGCTGGCACATTTCTGAAGCAAAACTATTTGAAAAAAAACACAACGTAATGTAATTATAAACCTACGAACAGAATATTTAAAAAACTTTTTCACTAAAAAAAAACATGTAATGGGTTAGCCGCTATAACGTATACAAATAAAGACATGTTTTGTCATCCGTGCGCATTTTATTGTTTAACAATTTCTCTATAATATTACATATTTTTTCTTCAGTCTGTGAATTGTACAGGCGTATGCAAATCTGTACATTGAAATAAGCTCCACGTAACGATATAATTTGGGAACTAAAATTAAATATTTATCTGGCAGAATATTACGACAGAATATATGATTATTTCAAAGTACTGAATATTCACCGGTGCAATTTTGATACGAAATTAAGTACATACAAACTTAAAAAAAAAACTCGTTCGATAATACCGAATTAATAATATTTTCGCAATATATTCAAAGGGCGGTCGCAGTGTCGGAGAGGGTTAAGGGGGAATTATAGTAAGGGGATAAACACGGCTATCGATCGCTAGTCACTGGACACTGCCAGCTGCGAGAGAAAAGGATTATTATAATATAATAAATACATATATGGTAGTGCTCGATGACGTCACGGAAAATTATATAACAAGCAAAAATTGTCCGTGAGATTGTCACAATAAGGTCAAAGAAGAGAGCGCAACGTCACTTATCGAACCTTAGAAATACAATACATATCGAATACAAAAACTAGATAACTTCAAATAACTATAATAATAAAATATTAATAATATTAATTACCTACATTTACAAAAATGTTTCTTTAAAATGTCATACCTTATTATACATTTCGTAAAATATGTACGAATGATATAATTGACAGCCTTTAACATTAGCTAAAGATACCGGAAATAAATCAATTCGATACAAGGAGCGTTTGCAATGTGCCCTTCGTACGAGCGAAATACCAATAGCCTAGCTGCTCCAATAGTTTCTGTAATAGTGGGTAATGCTACTCACTTTAATCTGGCGAATGCGATCTCGCAATCAATTGATTTTATATCGTAAAAATACGCAAACATCACTCTGCAGTACCTACGATCAAATCTCTCCCCACCACTGCGCACAGTTTCCGCTTACACTTACACTTTTCAATAGGCAACAATTATAACTCACTTTTACACAAGTTCCACTTACACTTTTTCAATAACAATTATAACTCACTTTTACACAAGTCTGAAAAAAACCATTTGAACGACCTTGTATCAATCAGAGTTCGCATTATTTAAGAATAATTTCTTAATAATTATTTATATTACATGTATAACCTTCATATCGCTAAGTAGGTTGCCGGTCTGACTCATCGTAAGAATAACCAAAAATTGTTTTATCTCCCACTGACGTGGAGTATACAAAATATGGATGCACATTTACACTAGTTTTCGATTATCTTTCCTGCGGTTCGACCGTTGTATGTGCATATCGACAAGAATGATAATTTTCCCCAACTCCGTTCTCTTCTTACCGACAAAACGAAGCGTAACTTTTTTTCTTTAGTTAATTCGAGATGTTTTGCAGTTTCACTAGAATTACAAATATTTTTATAATATACGACACGTACGAAAAGCGTTACTAACACACACGTGTGACGTCACGCAACTTAAAATGGATATAAACTAAACGTTCACATTGACTGCGCGATCACTGGACCATTCGAAAAAAGGTTTCGCCCCGCCTCGCGCTCGACTCGCTCGGAAACAATTCAATACGAGAAGTACACGGATCGATAAATTTACTATTTAATTTAAATTTAAGACAAATTACTTTTGTGTTTGTTTCCATGGTTTAATTTTATTGTTCATGTAGATATCTTCCGAAACAATTAAAATTATGACGAGTTTAATAACACCGCACGTGCGAAAGGCGCCAGTGACGTCACACAGTTTGAAATAAATAAATAACAATAATAGCCGAAATTGTACACAGTATTTCAGACAAATAGTATTAATAATTATTTATTATAAGATTATTAATTCCGCACTGCGTTCCGCCGGTGTGCGCCGCCCCCTCTCCCCCCCGCCGCACCATATCTAGTACTAGCGGCGGATGTTGGACCCGAGGCAAAAACCTAACTTTTCGATATGTATTATACGTATATTTTACTATGTAAATCTTAACATTTATTTTTATGAATCGAATTAATTTTTGAAAAAATAAATATTCTAAACATATTTGTTTTCGTTTTCATTTTGCCCCTAGTCTGAATGCCCGTCAAGCGACGGGTTTTCAAAAATAAACATGGACCACACTCAAAATTGTTACGAATTCTTCTTCACTATATTGATTAGGTGAAAGGACTCGGAAAAGTCAAAAATTAAATGATATTCTTATATTAATCTTAGAAGAATATAATATAATTTTAATCAATAATTATTACAATGTTGGACAAAATAAATATTAAAAACTGCAAATTAATGTTGTTGAACATTAAATACGAAGTTGAACATAAATGCAGAGACGTCCACTACATCATCCGCGATACCTCCAGTCAAGGTGTACTCGTTTGCGTGATTTACACCAGGTCCACCGGGTCCACCGGGTCCACCAGGTCCACCCGGCCGGGACCCGTGCCCGCCTCGCCGCCGCTAGGAATCCGACCGAGACAATTCTAAAAGTGTAAAATAATTAGCGAACATTGCGGTGTCGCGCACTCGATGATGCAGCCCAGCCCGTCCATCGGTTAAAAATAAAAAGTTCAAAAACACAATTTTAAAAAAATATTACGATTTTTCCTCAAATCAGATTATGACATGTTCGTTCTTCTTTCGGTTACTGTGTTACATAAGAGCATTCCGATTGCAAAATCTTGCAAGCTCTTACTTCTTAGTAGCCATCCACACTGGCAAATTACTTTCTACCTCTAAACATCTCAAATCCTAGCAATACATGAATTGGAAAAGAGCGACAATATAGGAAAAACAACCCTCTAAACATTTAACCGCTACTAGAATCAAAAGAGAAAGAACGGCAACTGCGTCCACGGTTCCATTCTTATATTCCGGTGTGGACACTTTCTCCAAAGTGCCGCCCTGTTGGGCCAGTACTCGAAAAAGTGATCCGAATTCACACCCACGTGTATTTATTAATTTAAAATTCTAGATCCATCAAATCAAGAGTCTCGAATATATCCAGTAAAATCTGCTCATCGTAAACTATTTATATTGTATGTAATAATACAAATTAAATTAATCAACTACAGAACAAATCTATTTATCGAAATAATATTTAGTTGAACCTGGACCTCTCCCTATGCGCGGAAGCACGTCGTTCACCATTTCACTATGGCAACCGAATACATTTTCGAAAAATTTTTAACTATCCAATTATTCCATTTTAAAAGAAAGTCTTTTTAAAATTCATGCGCGCACTATACTTTTTTGTGTGCGCTATGTTGGCAAATTGTCATCACGCGCACGGTCACCAGTTTATAGTGAACATCGGTCAGAAGTAGTGTAGTAACCTAATAAATCAATTAAATCAATAAAAATGAAGTGTAAAGTTTGGCCGCAATCGAGATAGATTATTAGTTTTTTTGTGATAGAAACGGATATATTCGATACAATCAATTGACTCGAAGCGGTAAAGTAACAACTGACCATCGCCAACATTTATATTTTCACAAAGCGTCACAAATAAAAGAACACAAAACGTTTGTAAGTCCCGCCGTCTGAAAATAGCATTTGTATTATAAGAAAGCATTCAAATAATTAATGAATCAGAATGTTCTTCCAAGAAGATTACGAAGGAAATATTCAAACAACGAAAACAGATAACACGCAATTTTTTTTGTACATACGGTACATATTGTATTTAACAGTTTATACAGTTAACCGAATTATCCGTCTTCAAGTACAAACATTTACACGACTTTGGTTTACTCGCATTATTAATTATAATAAATTCTTTGCCAACACAATGATAAAATCCAACTCGTGTACCTTACCTAATAACAAATGATGTCGCGAAGAGAGAACACTCAAATGTGTGTTAGTTGTTTATCCTCGACGCTGCAATAACCGAGTTGTAATATTTAAAAAAAGCTAACGCTCAAAAAAAAAAAAAACAAATGAAAGTTAAAGGAATGAGGAAATTTTTTAAAATTGAGCTGATCTATTTTTCAATGAATAAATAAATTTGAGATATCATTATTACAAACTAGCGCCACAGTTGTGTTTGAAAATAAAGACACACTTATTTACAAAATTGTCGTTATTGACAGGATTGCGATCTCCGTCAACTCCCCGCCCTCTCGGCTATGCTATATCCTGCAGACCTGGGATATCGGGGCTGTCACCAGAAGAGTGCCTGTTGCCAGCGCCACTCGGTCGGCCCAACGGACGGGGGAACTTCCTCTTTCTCTTCGTCCTTCGACGTGCCCACCGCAACGAGCTTCTCCGAGCTATCTTCCCTTCTCGCGAGGGTCCAAAAAATTTAAGGATAGGTCGAGAGTCTGTCCCGCGGTATGCGCAACACGTGTCTCCGACATCATATCTCACATCACAACATTCTAGGAAACTTTAATTTACTATAGATTTTTCATTTTATTGTTATTAACCTTTTAAATGCCATGAGCGCGTTAACACGCAAAACTTTGTATGTCACGCCAAGCTATAAGCGTGTTAACACGCACGTTTGGACCTTGCGAACTTTCGGGGATTAAGGTCATATTTTAAAATTATTTTGCCGTCTATGAACGACATGTCCCAGCTTTTGATAGATAAGCCAAGACAGACCCTTAAAACTTAGTCTTACCCTATGTATTATATGTGGCGTCTTCCATTTCAAGTAAAATGTTAAGAAAGTCTTGTAAGCAGATAGATACACGTAGCTGGAATTGATGCAAATATAAGTCAAATCAGTGTGTAAATAAAAGAAGCCAAGTACACACGTATGTGTGTGTAGTGTATTTGGCAAACGTGACAATTTGGTAAACAAAGCTAAATATGTGATGACGCTGCCGCTGGGCGCCCGGTGACTGGGGTGACTGGGGTGACTGGGGTGACTGGGGTGACCGGTGACGTAGCGCGGGTGCCGATCGCTGATGATGAACAACTGAAGATTGCACTAATCGACACGTTCCAAATTGCACTATTCTATAACAATGCATAACTATATAAATATTTACCAAACAGAGTGTGCAGTCTTTAGAATGATATACGAGCCGATGACAAATTCACAATAATCGATGTTCCTTTTATGTGGAGAATTTTCAACATCTACTTGCGGTGCGGTGTGGTGTGATTACAATTGGGCCATAACAATAAATACAGATCTATAAAATATCTTTGTCGATCTTTCAATAGCTATCTCGGAGTCCGTCAAACTTGCAAGCGCCCAAAACCCAGATCAACTAAACACACGAGGCATATTTAATTAATACGGCTAATGACTTGATTATTTGCATGCGCCGGGAACCGAAGACATGTTCAGTACCGGCCTGGTGCAAGCTGACTTTATTGATCAGACTTGAATAATCATAAATATTGTATGTTACACAACATCCGAACACGCGATGAAGCCTGAAAATTAAATAATTCATTTTATATGTATAATAAATTAACAATTCTACTCAACCCTACTTACCATCACGCCGTTTCTCCGCGGGGGTAGGCGGAGAGGATAGAGCGCCACACTATCCTGTCCTGACACACAATTTTCGCCTCATCCGCATTCATACATCTTCACATACAAACTCGCCAGTTATTGAGACTCGGACCATCTTCCAGTATCTGGTTTACCTGGTCGTACCGAGTCTTTCGCGGATGTCGTCTATTTCTAGAGCCATCAGCACTGATGGTCGGAAATCATCAATATTATCATTTTTCATATAAATAAAATGCTTAGTTTGATCAATATTGATGTGACGTATTAATATAAATGTAAATGTTTAAAGCTAAACTACGATCTACGTAGGTCTTTGATCGCGGCAAACTTCACAATCCGCCGGCGAGGGTCCAACGTGCTAAACCTCCATCCTAACTAAATATTTGCCAAATGACTTCTTCTAATAATAATTTTAAATAAAATCCTCCAATCCGACGGACCGTCCGCCCGAGAACGTCACGGCACCGCGATACTATTTAAAACGAAAAGAGACAGAAACGCGCATTGTGCCCTGAACTGGGGCGAGCCGAGGAGTCGTGTAATGAAATTAATAAAAAAGCGAATTAAAAGTAGAAATATAATAATAATAGTAATATAATTAATAATGAAACGTGTGACGTGTTTTAGCCTAGTAGAGTAGGAGCGGGCTGCAACTTGTATGTGCTCGACGCACTTTGGCTCGGTACGGCGGGTGCAAGCGGCCGCGGGCGGGAGCCTGCAGCCCGCTCGCCGCTCGCCGCCGGCTCTTCCTTCATACACCTTACATATACATCGTATTAATAACAGGCATATTAACGCGCACCCCTTGTAATACAGATATTAATTCTCGCCTTTAAAAGGAGGGCATTGTCTTTACAATGCTAAGCGCGTCCAGAAGTGTCAGTTAAAAATAAAGAAGACTTGCTGTTAATAAAGTAACATTGAATATATTAATAAATTCAATATTTGTTAACTAAATTTTTCATTTTTTATTTTAAATTTATATAATTCACTTCCATCTTTAAATCTTTAGGAAGTGCATTGAAGAATTTAACTCCCTGTTAAGTGTATGTAAAATGGTGCCGGGATATAATGTTTAGTCTGGCTAAAACACCTTCTTAGAGATACATTATTATTAAATTATAGTTAAAATATTAGCATTTGATTGTGAGAATTATTGAATATAATTGTATGTATAATTATTATAATTAACAGATTCTATTTGCAGTCATTTAATTATATTAATTTGATCGCGGACACAATTTTTAAACATTATTCACGACGCGTCGTTAGTTTTCAGATTTTTCGTATGGATAGATTTTCTTTTTAAAATTTTGGTCGAAAATGTTCAAATGTTCAGTGTAATTTTTTGATAATTACCGACTATAATATATTTCATTCATATTTAAAATATCACAGACCGTCTGTTCTGAATAATTACAACTTCGCAATAAGTATGTGTTCTCCTAATAATATATATAAGTGGGTAAAGCGGTATTCAACCTTTTAATACGTAATAAGTATATTCAATATAAATATACGGCAATTCTCCATGTAGAAAATTATCCGAGATGAACGTGAAAATCCAAAATTAAATTACCTCCAAAGTTAAGGAATTTTCATGCACATTCTAAACATTATCGACTTGGAAATGAGGCAGATAATCATCTGCCCGCACAATAATTAGAAGCGAGTGTTACTTGTGAAAAATCGTAACATCAACTCTCGAGTATATTTCATATTTGACGAATACTAGGCACATTCCAAACTGTTTGGTAGTTATAGAGCACAATTGACACGCACCGATCGGTTCTGCGATAGTTTAGAGATAACAGGTTTAGATGGTATTGTTATCGAAGAGATAAAAATAATTTACTCGCTTACAAATACGGGTTTTTAGATAATGATAAACAATATGTAATAAATAATAATATGTAATGTATTGATATTTAATAATTGGACTGTATTAAACAAGAAAAGAAGAAACACAATTAGCGGACAAATAACGTGGTCGTAATATTATGGACAGCGCTGAACACGTTTGGCAATAATATTTAACATTGCAACGGTAAGTAGGCGTGATGACTTTGTTACAAATCGGCTAGGAATGTCTGATTTAGCGGTAAGACTATAAGGTGTATTTTCATCTCATCATTCTGGAAATCAGATACATTACAGATTATATTTTTGCTAATATTTTTTTATTAATAAAAATGTAGAATCGTAGAAATACTAGCATAAAAAAGCAAAACATAATACTTAAATATGAATGATTAGATAAGACTAATAAATATTGCAAAAAGCAACTACCTATATTATATTACCCAAGAAATGCAAGTTACCATCGCGGTGTACATTTTAGTCGAGACAATCAATCTGTCGCCAGGCGGCATCACAGTCGTATGCCGTGTCACGTCGGCGAAGCCGATTATTTGCTGCTGGTGTAAGATAATTAATTGTACCACAGTAACGGGTTGTTTAATAGTACACAACGTTAATATAAAATGCAAACATTTTCTCTTTGATGAACATCAACAATGAAAATTATTTATTTTTGTTTGTATTGTATGTCTGTCGATATTATTTTACGGTTAAATTTGATTATTCAGGCACAGGTCACGGGACACGGCATAAGGCGTTTGGTACAAGTCTAATTAACACAAATTCGCCTTAAAATACTGCACAAGAAAATCTATTGAAATCGGGTTAATCTACCACCACGATAAATGTCCCCAAAACATACTTACGATGTGATAAATCAAAAAATATATGGACTAATAAGATTGTTATTTATGCGGATAAAATATTAATACGTGTGTAAAATTATGCACGCAAATTGATTATTTAAAAATATAGGTGATAAAACAACCATTGTCAAATGTAAAAGAGTCCCTGTAACATTAATAAAGATTAATATAAAGCCTTCTACATGAAGGACGCGGAATTATTAGAATTGGATAATAAAAATAATTAAATGAATCGATTTGCATCCGAGCGCCTTCTAGTGGGGTTCGTTTCTCACCGTGGCGTACAGCGGGCCCAGCGAGGGTGTCGGGAAGTTATCACGGTACGGTGCGCCCACGAAAGCGCCGGCCGCAGCCGGACAATTTATTTATTACAAAAGTGTGACAAATTACATCAGATTTCACAATAAAACCGTGAAAGATTGAAATTTGGTCTAAAATTGACGCTCTAATGGAAAAAGTCCATCAACATGAGGTATTGAAACAAAATTGAACTTAAAAGCGATGATATTTGTTAATTTACAAAAAAAAAAAACAATTTTTATGTAATTTCAAGGAAAATGTATTCGGAATCAATTATTTACTTTGTTTTAACATATCTAAACGCACAATTTAAAAAAACGTACTATGTAATTCGCTAACATCAAATTGAAATAATAAATAATATAATATTATATTAAATAACCGTTTTACTCTAAATAACAAGTAATCAATATTAATAAATGTAATGCGCAATTAGTCCAGATTTCAATACTTTCTTGCATTTTTATAGGCGGGCGATTTTAACAAAGAAAATGTCGTTCAAAATTTTCTAAATACATTTTAAATGAATTAAAACAACAAAAATGCATAAAATTTGTTATTTCAAAGATACTTGGATGAAGGGTGTAATGAATTAATAGATTTGTTATATTTTTTCAAATAATTTTATCACCCAGCGTCAAATTAGTGTTACAAATATGTATGTAATTAAAATAAACTAACCTTGTACGTATCCGACTCCATGTTTGTTTTCGGGGTCCAAAATATCCAAATTAGTCAATCACTATTATTTGTCGAAAGTCCGCATCGTTTTAGCTAGAGTTTAAAATATTCTGTTGCACATGTCAAATACTATGAAGGTTTATTTTTAGATTTTTAGCCAACACACACTGAAATAATGTAAATCCACAAGTTTAGTACGATCGGGATAACGCACTAAACACCGACCGTGTCACGTCACAATCACAGTAATATATTTATCATCCAGCACTGAACGGTTGATATTATAATCTGCCACAAAATTAAATGTTTCAAACGTATAAAACAATAATTTGGGTTTATATTTCGCTCCGATCGTCAACAACTATTTTCAAAATGCCTCAGTGCAAAAATATTCCCTCCTTCGGGCACCATGTCCGATAATGCACCCCGTAATCTTTCCTCGAAAACAGAAAACAATAAGGCTATCAATTATTGTCTATTAATGCGGCCAGTACGAATTCTAGTTAGACAGGGACGTACGCTCGACGCGCGCTATCCTCCGACACTGCAACGCACTCGATTCTGTACGGGCAAAAATTTATTTCGTCTCTCTCTAGCTCGCGCATCCCTCGCGCGCCGGAGAGAGACGTACGGATGGTCGTCCCGCTTTGGGGCGGAGGGATCGCAATTTCCACGTTTCACTCCCGCGCGCCGGATTTGAAGAGGATTGAAAGAGATGCGACTGTATTATTGTATTGGTAAAATTTGAACCTTTGCCTGATAGTTGCTTTTTGAAATCAGGAATTTGGAACTATTTGGATATGTGGACATGTCATATAAATATAATTGTTAAACTTTAATTACGTAATTATTTTAGTTGTTTCATCTCTTTATGTTGGTGTAGGCAGAGAGGATGAATCGTCACACATATGCTTCTTCTCAACATACCTACATATTCCACGTATGTATATGCAATAATAACTATAATTTTATATTTTTTATAATTAATTATTATTTACAATTTTTAAACATATTTAAAAATATTATTTTATTTAATTAGGAACAAAAAAATATTTATTTTTTCAAGTAATAAAGTTTTTTATACTTCGGAATAACAATTAATCTGTTTAAAGTATATCCTACAATTCAATTTCGAATTGAAAATATTTAGAAAGATTAATATGCCTACATAATATACCATTAATGTAATAATATCTGCAAAACATGTGCTTAACACAGTATGGTTTTCAACCTCTGCCCAAAAATATTCTTGTGGCTATATTGGTGTATGCTATGATTGCAGCTGAGTGTGTGTGTGTAGATTACAACACCACTCTCTCCACCACTCACACATTGTCAGCTGTTATCGGTTATATACAGCATGTTGAAAGTCACTTTTTCACTAGGTAATTCATATTTTTCTTGATACTTTTAAATAAGTACACAAAGTTCATAATAGATAGAACGGTGATATTGCAGAGTATAAAAATATTTTTTAGTCTGTATTTCCTTATTTTATGTAATTACTTCTATATAATTATGTTAAGTTGAATTCACTAGTTCTAAGCATTTGAATATACAAATACATTTTGGATTTTAAATAATTATCAAATATAAGGTAGATTTCATTTTAATTATTATTCATCTGATAGAACGGCCAAATGGTCAAATGGTGCCAAATAAAATAAAATAGTGACACAATTTCATCTTCAGACAGTTATTTATAGAAAAATACTATAGGATAATTTCTATTTAAAATTAATAATCTATAGTCCGTGTTGAAAACGTATTTTTTCAACGCCGGGAGAAATCTCAGCTTGACGATGGCTTCGCTTTTTGTTTCTATTTTACAAAAAATGATATTAAAATTCATCATTTCAACATTTATTGCACGCTAGTATTGCAAAATTTATTAATCTTTTTTTAAAATTTAGCTTTATTTCTAAAACACAATAATTTGTTACCTAATTATATTTTTATGAATATGTATTTTTACTATATTTTTTAGTTTCATATCGCCCAGTATGGCGTCAAATTTGTCACTCTTATATTTCTTGGAGAAAAATGCTCATAAAATATGTTTTCGTACATATTTTGGCTACCATAATAAACAGATGAATTAGTATTGTACTTTTTTTTTAAAATTTGTTCCAAATTTTGTAAATTAGATGGTTTTACATCGATCTTAAGGGAAATCATTATTTTTCAACTCATTGAAAATATTTTATGTCCGTCATTTTGATTTCTTATCGCAGTATAATATTCGGTGTATATTTGAAATCAAAATACTATCTAATTATGAAATGGATCACAAGACGGTATCGTAGTTTATTTAAAACAATTAGTTTACACAAATGCATAATTTTTAATGTGGAACATCATTGATTGACGTCACTCTAGGTATGTAGATACTTCGATACTTTTTTAAAGTGAAACTGACAAGATATAAATAAAATTAAACTAAACAATGACGTTGTTGTGTGAAAAAACAAACTGTTTAAAAATAAAAATATATATTCACTTAAACGCTTAAATGTTATTTACCATATAATATTATTTATCTTATTAAACGTTACATATTTTAAAATTTGTGAAATTGAGGATCTCTGTCATTATATGAAACTAATAGATGCTGGATGCATTTATAGTTTCAAAGGAAACTAGGATACTTTTTAGTGCCAAAAATGGATACCAAATTTGGTCAACGAACTTTCTTGTTTTGTGCAACGCGTATATTTAATAAATTGATTTAATTAAAATTTAATAATTTTAAACTAAAAATAACAAAGTGGTTGCTTGATGTGGGTAGAGATCAAAATGAAACTAATTTGTCATTTGTGCTAACCTACACATTTTGTCTCCAACTGTATTATAGACAAACATATTTTTTATAACTTCAGATTGTATCTTAACAATATACAACTTATAAAAACTGTACATGTAACTGCTTTAGAACAGACCACGTCTAGTAAAGTAATTAATTACCTTTATTTTCAAATGTATTATTTTATGCTAAAAATATATATATATATAGATGTGCAACATTTATAGATAGCGAAAGAAATTGCAACTTTGGTAAAGCAAAGATTTTTGCGACATTTTGATGGGAGCAACCAGCAAACTAAAGAAATAACCCTCAGAGCTTTATGTTCGTAATCCTGATTGCCAAGAATTCCACCAGCCTCGAATAATTTTATTATATTATTTCTTTTATATAAAAACCACTTTATCCGAATTCTGTTAGGTTATCAAACATCTGATATATTATACATAAATCTAAAACACACGTACTTTTGTACCGGCTCTAAACGCTTCAGTAGTGTGCGTACCCAAGTTTACATACGTACACGAGCAATCTGTGTTTGTGTTGAAACGATTCGGTTATTTTGCTACCGAATACCGTCCTTCCTTTTCGACGTCACAAATTTGATGTTGCCAGAGCATTAAATCAATTCATAGAATCTATAAACCAGATTAATCTAGCGTAAACATTACGCGGAAATTTTCACCAGTTATTCGGTTATTTCATTAGTTACAGAGAACGACGTATTGTACGTATTATATATTTTGTTTAGTTGTTATCATAACACTGTGATCAGATTATTATAGCATAGGCACGTGAGACTACGATTTTGTGAATAAAACTTTAAAACACTCTATTGTCTGTTCATGACTAATGACATCTTAATGGGAAATACGTAATATTTAATTTTAAAATGTGACTAATTGGTTTATACGACCATTTTGTTCTGAAGGTATCATTTCTCAAAATAGTAAACAAATAAATCTTTATCAGATATTGGATTTAGATACCTATGCATACTTACACATTTTTTTTTTATCGTGTATTTAACTTTGTAACATTTATTTATTTGAAAACCGTCTTTGCTGCCCGTACAAGGACGGAGTTAGTATCTACATATATTGTTATTCAAATCATTTTCATTCGAATTACGAAGACATTTTTTCAATATATAACCCTCTATAATGCTTCAATTAAAAAAATATTGTCAATATAAATATTAAAAAAGAATTTATGATGTTTAATCACTGTAGATACTAATACAGTAAACATCCCCGCGAGTTACAAAATACGTGTTATCAACCCCTGCCCCATATTTGCAGTAAATTAACCCAATAATGTAACATCCAATGTTTTAAACCAGCTCATTAGGCATACGATAGATGAAAGAGCAAGGGATCCTCACGAAGCCGGTACGCTGTAGCAATGTGACCAAAGTCCAACTAATACACTATGAATGATGAATCGTTTGACAGTTGAGTGATTATTGTGTTACTTAATAAAATAGTCAGAATACTATTAATTTAAAAAAAAACGTTAATTTTTTGGTAGCCTGATCCCATATCATATATATCAGTAATCATTTATAAATTTGATTTCAATTCGATCAAAATTGATGAATGTTATAATTTAAATATTTTAAACAATGAATAGTAATGTCATGTTATTCGGGAAGGTCTCTTCAACACACGAATTGATTTCACATTGAGTGAATTTCTGTGAACATTGAATCTTAAAGCAAACTTACTGGTGTATTATTTCTGGAAAACCAGTATTAATTTCTGTTTAACGATGGTTTTTCTGAGAATTTTGTACTTTAGGAATGTCAGTCACTTGAAAACTATTATGCAGAGAAGGCTCAGATTAGCAGGAATGACGAAAGTTACCTTTAGGTAGTAGGCAGGCAAGTCAAATTTAACGATATTTAATTTTTAAGGAGAACACATTATTTTTCTAAAGTTGCAGTTTATCAGAACATAGTTTTTAAATTAATTTGTATTAAAGATATTTTATTTATTTATAAGATATATTTGTAGTTATGATGTTTACGATTGGTATTGAATATCTGATACAAATTCATTTCAGAATTTTTTCTTTTCTTCTTTAACTTGGGCAATCTGCCCTTAAAGAGTGATTTGTAAATATTTGTTAGTTGTAACTGTATAAAAGTTTACACAAGTAATTTAAAAAGATATTCCAATTAAATACGTTCGGAATTCCAGCGAGCAATTTATTGAGTAAACTTTTTAAAATAAAGAAACAATTTTAATCCATTAATCTAGATTAATTAAAAAAAAATAGTTATTCTTATACGTTTCTATAAAAATATTTTTCTATTATTATCTATATCTCAATATTATTAGTAATTGCATAGTACATTAATTTATTTGATTCGTAAATATAATTTAATAAATATAATATATATATATATATATTTTAAATATCTACTTAAGTTTAATATTATGGTATCTAATATATGTTAGTCGTGATCCTGTAGATTTTAAATAACTTAATAGTGGGCGAAATGCATCCATACCAGCTTGTGATGAGCTCAAATCACGAACTGTGAGCCAATCACTGATGTCTCTAAGTCACATTTTAGGTAGTTAGGTAGATCAGATAGATGGGCACACTAAACAAACTAAACGTGTTTTCAGATTTTCATAGCCGTTTAGAATTCTTTGTGCAGTTTTCTAGGCTCTTCTGCCGTGTACCTCTAATCAACAGCTATTTAAATTTATTGAGCGACAATTTGATCATTTTAATATTACAAAAATATTGATATTCATCTAGATCACTGACTTTCTTTTATATTACATTAATTATTCTTATAAAAAATCTACTACCCTGGTATATTTTATTAATTTTTTCAGAAAATTATTATTATATATAGAAAAAAAACAATTAATGATCCAATTTTCATGGACATAATAGAACGTCAATATTATGACTAGAATCGTATTACTTAAATCCATTTATGAAGATTATAGTAAAAAATGTTGTGCATCTGCCACCCTTTAAAACAAAATACAACAAAGAGCTATTCCAACTAAACTAAATTAGCAACCTGATTACGTACACTCACATTACACATTTGAATAATTTATTTTGTTTCGTGAGTCGAGGTTCAAGTTTATAATCCTTTTTTAAATATAGGGTGATTTTTGTATTTTTCTCCATAGACAACATCATTCGGCGAAGTCGGGATACATCGAGGTAATAATTTTGCTTTTCATTTTTAAAAATACCGTTATTGAAATCGAAAGTTCCCACCTGGCAACACCGCCGCCTACCTCCGTTTCACGAATGAAGGTTTGCTGTAATTTTAAGCAGGCGCTTATGTGCAGGGTGTTTCAGCATTCGGGAAATATTTTACTATTTACATTTCTATACATTTTTTATTTTGTCACATTCAATGTTTCTACGGACAAATTCAAACACAATTGATTGCTTCAAAAAGTTTCAAAAGCTGTATTTGCTGTCATTCCATAATAATCTAGTTAAATTAAAATTAATAAAAAAAAATATATATATAATAATAGCATTGCGTAGGAAATATGGTCTATGCATCGGAAATAAAATATATTTCACAAGTATTACTAGCAGAAAGCAATTGGCTTCGCCAATTGTTTTTGATAAGTAGTAATCGCTTTGAGGCCACGGCCGCAATAATAAAAAGTCTGCTTTTAAATAACTCAATAGTGGGCGAAATGCACCCATACCAGCTAGTGATGAGCTCAAATCACGAACTGTGAGCCAATCACTCATGTCTCTAAGTCACATTCACTATCAGTGATTGAATGTCTGGGAATATCGTGATTCGTGCTTAATTATTTAATTTTATTTATTGATTTATGATTCGGCGCATGCGCAAATGAAATGAAAATATTCTTTGAATGAATGACGTTACAATTTATGATAAGCGCCATCTAGTAGATTCTGCCAAAACGTTTTACCCGAAATGCTGAGAATTTGACCCAAAAATAAACTCATATTTTTAAGGATTTTCATTTTCTTTGTCACGATATTAAATAATATATATATATATTAATTATGCATGTTAGAATATGTTTTTTACTTAAATAAAGTTTGAATAATATAAGTAAATACCCTCAAAATTATGTTTTTTTAAATTTATTTCGTGTATTGTGATATCGTGTGGCGCACGTATATTAGTAATGAAATTACAGTCACAGTTTCAAATCAATGAAATTATCGAATTTCAATCAAAATCACACCAGTAAGTCAAGAGTAGCATTTTTTCTCATCACTAATACCAGCCAAAAAGGATAGGGACAGAAGGGTTGTTGTCTTGGCAAGGTGAAACATAGCGTCGTAACATCATAACGCTAGCGCGTTACTCGCATTTGTACCACAATAGTAAAGTATTTAGTAATTAGAGTTACGTCACCTTCTTACTAATATATATTATTTTCTAAATGTAAATCAGAGGTCCATAATCTTAAAATATCTTTAAGAACCATTTTTCGGCAAGAAAAGTCATAATTACTACGCCTGCCTTTTTCTAAAGTCGAATCCCTCATTACTAAGGATCACGACCCCCGGGTTGTGACCTATCGATGGCCTTGACGATTTTCCTCCACCTTTATCTGCAGATTTATATAGAATTGACCTTTAGCCTTAATATTATTTATATATAAATGTATCATAGCGTTGTTTACTTGAGCCATTTTTAAAGTATCGTTTTGTCGTAAACATAACAATTAATTACAATTCATAAACGTTATAATTACAATGTAATTACGTCTTAAACAATTTTTCAATGAAATACCGTTTAGCGTCCAAACATTTTTAAGACTGGGCCACGAGCCTGACAATCTCCTCGTTGAAGTAATTTTTCTACCGTATTTCAAGTGTAAAAAAATGAATTACCGATTGCACTCGCAATCGAGGAGATCGATGATATATATAGTTAATAAAATACCACTGAGAAATTACGTTTGACGACTGAAAATCCGGAAACTGTGGAACGGCAGAGTTACATACAAGTTTCTGATTCTTCTGTGTATAGTTTTCTAGACTAATATGCTGTGTATATCTGATCTTTCTGACTCAGAAAACTATACGCAGGAGATTTCGAACGGCCTTGAAAACCTAAGAACATTTTTAAGTTCCCGATTCTTAATTATTGGCCTATGTACCATAACATTATCTAGACCTTCAACTCCTTGGTCTATGATTCTCACTTAATCGCTTTGACACTTTTACTAATTATCTTTTTATTATAAATAGCACGGTAACAGGTAGAAGGGTACAAAAATCTAAAAAACCTTCTATACATTTTACTGCAATTTTAAAAAAGGTGAAATTATGTAGGCGCGGACGGACATATTATATACTTACATGAAACTACATTTAAATACTATTTTTATTTTACAATTATTGTTTTGGAATTTTCATTTTTTAACGTGTTGAATAAAAGTGATTAGCGCTTGCCGGATCATCGTGTACATATTTTAGTTTGGTTTCATCCGCAGTACGGCGGTAGGCGCGCTCCACACAAAGCTCACAAATACAACCATATTCTTATCCCTTTTAAAACAATTATTTAACTTATTGGATGTGGCGGCCTTCTTCCATCAAATAATATTTCTGCTAATACTTAACCCTTTGCTGCGACACATTTCAACGTTGAATAATTTTTACCGATTATATTAATATTTGATTGCGCAATTGATTTAAATAGACGGAATGCTGTGAAAGAGAAAGCTTACGATTTTCGTCTGCAGTTTGACTGATCAACGTTCAGATGTTTTTTGCTATTATTGTATAGATTCAATCAAGTCAAAGATACCGTATATGATAGTACTCGAATTTAACACAGGATATTACGAGGTACTCATTATAATCTTATCACACAGCTGATATCTTTTGTAAGAGTTTAAATAGATAAATTAAGTAAAAAATCGATATTATATAAAAATTTGGGATATTTAGCGGAACTGTACAATGAATAAAGTTATATACATGTTTTATTGAGTTTCAGTAAACTTTAATAATTTTTAACCTTCCAATTTAAATTTTACATAAATTATTTTAGATATTTGTATCTAACGCGTAGTTAATAAAAGTGCCATAGTAAATAGTAGATATTATAAAATTTTTGCTTCAAAAAACAAAAAAAAAAGATCGATCAGGCTTTTCCTTGTACCTCTGTATAAACTATGTAATGTTTATGTAATATCTTTCTCGACTACCCGGTCTTTTCAAAAATTAGAGATGACCGAAACTAGAGTTGTTTCTGATAATACCCCAAAATCGAACATACTCCAATGATAAGAATTGATTAGCAAAAATGAGTTAATATAATATAATAATTGTCGACTATCAAGAATCTTTTCAAAATGAGCTCGACAAATACATTCATGATTTAAAAAATCTTTTTATTCTTAATGCTGTGACGTCATTCAGCGTAGTATTATTGAATTTTATGATACTATACATGCCGAAGGAAATTACTATGCCCACTTATATGAATATTTATTAATATGTTGTATAAACTACGATGTTAATTTTATCTAGGCATTTAATTATCTCTGTAAAGTATATTTTAGATAAGTCACGTATTTTAAAAATACTTTTTTTTTTTGTTGTGTAGCAACATCTTTGTTAACTGTCGTAAAACATTTATCATCGAAGCACCAAACCCAATTGCCTAAGTAGATAAATATTTGTAACGCGGATTTTATTCGCTAGGTGGCATTATCCAAGGTCGGTATTAACTTTTCTCTTACAGAATACGTGAATGTGAAATCAGAACTGCGAACAATGATGTCAATTTTAGTATCAAGCAATAATGCCAACCCGATAATGAATATGTTGTCTTCAATGTTATCACGTTATGGTCAGGGTGAGCAAACTTTCCAGAGGCCTCGGGACTTATAAAAAAATGGTGTTTGTAATACGTAGATAATGATAATAATTTTGCCGGCGATATTGAGTCGAAAGCGTGTGCACGGCAGGCTGACGATGAAGGTGAACATTAAGATTATCACCACAGAGCAGAAAATTCATCAGTCGTGAGGTGATGCATTATTGTCTCCATTGTTGTACCTATCTAATTTGAATTCGAATAATTAAACGTCGTGTTAATCTTTTAAAGGCGCACACTTTTTAACGTTTTTTATATTAATACCTACTTCAGAGGCCGTCTATTTGAATTACGCTAGAACCGAATAAATGAGCGAAACTTTATATTTTATTTATTTATCTGTTTTGTGCGCGGGAATAATTTGCACTTGATTCAGGACGGTCCTGGCTCAAACCTCAAACCGAGTAATAATTTTAATATAATTTGCACATAAAATCATAGTTCTAATTTTAAAATATCATTCACAACAGATTTTTATGTGTGTAAATATATTTTACTTCCTTCTATTTTAATTTTACATAATTGTGCGATTGTTTTTGCTTCGACCCTTCCGGGTAGATGTATTCAACTTAATACTAGTTGAAAGTGACCGCTCATGCTGTAAATAGCTGTAAATCGTCATTGTAATTTTCAAAAATGTATCTATGTAAAAAATAAATCCTTACAATTTATGACTTAGCGCTTTTAACAAGAACAGATTTAAACATATGTGCTGTCAACCATCGATATACAAATATTTTTACGACGACGCCATTTGGATAGTTCGACCTGGGATGTAGTGCCACGGAAGAAGAAAAATAAATTGTTCCAATAAATACAACAATACGTGGTTTCGCTTTTCTCACACACGCATTGTTGAATAATTGCTACGGCTGACAAATCTACAGTAAACCAAGCTTAACGCTTATAGGAGATAACAAAAGTTACAATACATAACTGTATGATGCATGAAAAGAGAGTCGAAAGATGTTTGTATAACAAAAAATAAATTCAAGCGATACTATAATAAAGTACCTATGCGAATTTGTTATAAATAGGCTATCATGAGTATTGAAAATATATTCCTTACTGGCAGACTGTATTCAATAAGGCCCAGCGGGCGGTCATTTGTCGTGGCTGCACAGCGGCCACTGCCATTAACTTTGGAATTGATTAAACAGTAAAGAGAGCAATCTGCATCGTGCCCTGCGTCCTTTGTGCGAGGTTCCGTGGAATATTCGCGATAAAGCAAACAAAAATACAAATATGTTGTTGTCGAAAAGTTTATATTAATAAAATCTCAAATCTGTCAATACAACGAGTCAGATTATTGAAGTATACTCATTGTATTCATTACGTGTCAATAACAGCCGTCAAACTTGATTAGGTGACATATGTTGTCATCAATTTTTTGTATGACTCACATTCAGGACTGTTTTATGGATTATTTTCACAGTTCAAAAGTTTAATCTAATATGGATTTTGTACTACAACTAAATAAATGCGATAATTTGATATGACCGCTTCGTTATATCGTAAACTTGTTAGCTATTAATTTGACCTTAATTAAAAATATTCTAATGTTAACATTTTTTATTTATCTTGAATTTTCGATTGATATAATAATATGAAGGCTCATATTCAAAAGGTTACACATTTTTCCGTAACAATATCCTTGCGACGAGGATGATATTACTCACACAGACAAAAAACAAAGTGCAATCTGATTATGTTGTTTGCTTACGTCACTCAATTACTAAAGTCAACTCGTCCGAATAGCGCTTTCGTTCGAGTTGCGCGGTAATCCATCCAAACTCTTTTAAAAAATTAAATAAATCGCATCTCAAGATAAGATGGCTTCTTTGGTCCGGGAATACTATTAAACAAATTAACTTTAGACTAACTACATATAAAGTTTAGACAGAATGGAAGGTGGGCAGTGAAGCGTGAAGCGCTTGTCATTTATTCGAACGTTCAACTGTTTTCCATAAATATGAAAGCCGGCGGTTGTCAAGAAAATCGTGAATAATCCTGATTCTTCGATAAGATAACTCGTGTCCGAGATGCAAAACCATTCTCACTCCCAAAGTCGACGGACTCAAAAAGCACACTTGTAAAAATTTGCCATTAGCAATAAGTATAATACGCGTCAGAAATAGAATAGGTTTTCTGAACCTCTCTGTCGTAACTTTGCTTTTGGGACCTGGTGCAGATTTAGTTTCTGTACCGTTATCCTACTCGCAGATGTACTTATGGTTTAATTAAAAAATCAACACTGCACCGACGGGTTTCGGATAAAAACAACAGAACCGCATCGGTATTTGAACCCGGAACTTTTCTGTCGTTGTCAACTCTCAGCTGATCTACTGGATATGTATTATAATTACACCAATGCTGCCAATGTGAAGCATCGGTGCCTAAGTTAGATGGGGCACCAAACACCCGCATCTACAATACTTTTGGAATTCAGCCTGTTACATGGCAGAGTTACAGATGTTCAGTTAATATCGTCGACGTCACATCTTCCGAGTGAACAAGCGCGTACTTCGGCCCTTCGTACTAATGTTGTTGGTACTGGACACGCAGGTATAGGGATAATCAGGCCTATTCTCAAAATTGCAATATTGAAATGAAGGTGATTGTTACAGCAACCCTCAAAAATAGACAGATATTTTTGACAGATTATGATACGTTTATCTCCCTCACTCCCTCACTCTCTCTCCCTCTCTCTCATTCAAATATAACACTATTTTTGACAGATTATGGTACGTTTATCTCCCTCACTCCCTCACTCTCTCTCCCTCTCTCTCATTCAAATATAACACTATTTTTGAGGGTTGGTGTAACAATCACCTTCATTTCAATATTGCAATTTTGAGAATAGGCATGATTATATAGATATTTGAAATGAACCCGAGAATAGCATATTTATGTCGATGCAATAATATTATTTACAATTTTTTTTAATTTTCTAACATAAAGCTTATTATATATCATCTATTAATATCTACTCAGTAGTTGACCTTATCCCACGGTGTAAAATTCACGAGGTAAGAGTATCTGGTCTTATAAATCGCAATCCGCGGAAATAATCACAAAACTAACGTATAGATCATAAAGTACAACTCAAAATATAGATGCTCTCCTAATATCAGCATCCTGGCACGAAAGATTATCGAGATATAGGAATGATTGAAAAGGCACACACAGCTCGCAAGTTGACATCAAACCACGGTCGTAAGCAAACTAATATTTGGATCTGCACCATCTCTGGACTGTCTCCTCCAATATTGATCCAATATTGCGGCACTGGAATCCATTTTCTAACGTAATTATGAGACATACATGCACTTACCCCGCAGATGGACTTACCCCGACTCACTCTACATAGTATACACGTATATCTGCTAATATGTCGTGCCAGGGACCAAACTATCGCCGTAAAGCGAATCAGGGTATTTTTTCAGCTGCGAGTGTATATTATATATAAATACTTACCTAAAGTCATAAAACAAAACTTTTTTTTTATGAATTAATGAATGAACTAATCGACAGACACAGGAGTTTCTTTTTTTGTTATTACTATTTAATATCTAATGAATAAAACATCAAAATACTTAGGCCTCCTTTTTCGTTTTTTTTTTTTTCCAATTCCTTAGAGTCTACGATACTCTGAGTACTCTACGTGCGGCTAGACCGCCAAATCTACTACTACAAGTGCATCAGCGCTAATCGCTTTGACACTTTTACTAACTACCTTATTGTAATAAACATCATAAGTGTTTTATATTAATACATGCATTGGAAGGGTAAAAAATTCTGATAAAAAACCCTCTAAACAATTTACTGGAAGTTAAATGCTTCAAATTAACTAGGCCGCCTTATTCTAACATAATACTTACAAGGTAACTAAAATAAATTACAACTACACTTAAGAATATTGTTTTATTGTTACAGAGTCATTTATTGGAGAGTTCAGTCGATGCTGTCCGCTTCTGTGTGCATCTCAGTCCGGAGGATCGAGCGCGTTACTTCGCTTCAGGAAATAGTGCCTGGCCAATCTATGTTTGTATCTGAAAGGCATCAAACTGATGTTGTGTTTTTATTCGTTTTACATCGAGATACAATTTTCTCAGCAGCGACGTTTGAAGATAAATGCAGCAATTGTACGCCGCTGTGTAATTTGTACTAAAAAAATCCGGACACAGAGTTTAAACATTAATTATAGAATGTGTGGTGCTGTAATTCAGATTATTGCGGCATCAGTCATTTTTGTCGGTTTATTTATAGGTGACTGCAATTTACGTAGAAATATTAAATGAATAATTACAGATATGTGTGTAATATTGGTTCCCAGGCGGACATGACGTCACGGATATGAGTTTTTATTTATTTCTTAGACACATATATAGCTAAAACCGTTTGTCACATATAGATTTTTTAAAATTAATTGTCCAACTAGGCAAACTCGTTTTGGGGCAAATTGGCAAACAAATCATATTTCATAAACCAAATAAACGCATTCAATACTATCAAAACACAATTCAAACACAAAATGAAAGTACATACAGGGCAAAGGAAAAGTGAAAATTTATAAAATGAGAGAATAAAAATACTAATGTGTAAATAAATAAATAAAATGTAAGCACGTACAAGGTAAAGCTAAGTGAAAATATATAAATAATTAGACAAAATACTTTGTTTAAATCAGTATTTATTAGCAATATTTGAATATGTCCAAGAACACACAATTACTGGAATTTTATCTACAAAGGCACTGTTATTAAACAAATATCAGATATCTCATAGACACAAAGCTATTTTTTATTATATTTAATGGAAAATACATGGAAGTATGGAGTAATTTGATCCATAGATGGCGATGGTGTAGTGGCACTCGAAGCGAGTCCACATACTAACATATTTATACTAACACAACTTCAAAAAATTCGATAAATGTGAAGATTGGTGAACGTTAAATTTATATATATAAAGTGATCACTTAAGTCAGCCGAAGACAGGTCGTAAGCCCTGTAATTACCCCACACTTCCATATATTTTCCATTAAAATATAATAAAAAATAGCTTAGTCTCTATGAAATATGTGAATATTTGTTCACTATTTATTGATTATGCGACATGTTTCGATACCTATGGTATCTTCTTCAGGAAACAATGTATACTCAAATTAAAAATACAAGCATAGATAAAAATAAAACTATGAATGAATATGTAAGAACTAATATGAAAACAAATTTAAAAGGATATTTATAAAAAATACAAATTAATTTGCAATGTTGCAATTATTTTTATATAGCTAAAACTTGCAGAAATTTTGATATTAGTATTAAGGAGCACTTAAGATGCCTAAATAACAACAAATATTCAGAATTTTCCAATCACCTTTTGGAAACAAACCATTATTTTGATAAGGGTTTAGAAATTATTCATACAAATACTAGGAAATTTTAGAAATACGAAAAAGTGTTAATAGCTGGCTGAATATTATAAATAACCAAACCCTCTTTGCCACTCAAGTCACATTTTAAATTTGTTTTCATATTAGTTCTTATTTATTCACCACTACATAGTTTTGTTTTTATCTATGCTTGTATTTTTAATTTCAGTGTACAATGTTTGCTGAAGAAGATACCATAGGTATCGAGACATGTCGAATAATTAACAATAAATAGTGGTTTAAACAAAGTATTTTGTCTAATTATTTATATAAAATGAGGCCACAAAGTAATTTTGCTAATATTGAAGAAAAAAATATATAAGATTAAAAATTATAATGCAGTATAAGAATAATTTCATTATATACCTACAACAGTTTGTTCTTAGTATTTGCTCTACCTAATTTTAACAACCTATTCAAAACATTCTTAAAGCTTTAATGTCACTTACAGTTTTAATATTATTTCCAATTTGATTATATATTCGAGGAGCTTGAAAAGTGAATAATCTTTGACCAAAAGCCGTTTTCATTCTGGGAACGATTTTAAGATTATTTGCTCTCGTGGGATAATATCTTTCAGACCTCACGCATGGAGCGTTTATTTTCTTATGAAAACTAGTTAATATATTCAGCACATATAATTGTCAAACATCCAATTTGATAGGACATTCTTTCTGAATCGATGTTAACTTCTTGGATTGATTGTTAGTGTGGTGTCTTCCGAGGCCCTTTTTTTTTTAAAAAAAAACTAAAACAAAATTACTAACTTGCCATCACGCGAGTAGGAAGAGATAGAACGCCTTACTTCTGTTCTGGCACACCACTCTTGCCATCTCTACTGTCATTATTTTTTTTACTTTATCCAATATTAAGTTTATTTGAGTACGCTTGTATTTCATTATTAAATAGGCATAAATATAGCACAGCATTGTTTATAAACTAAAAAATTAATCAAAGAGAATACATTTTTGTTGTGAATTTGCATTTTCAGAACATAGTGTGGTATTTTAATACAAATTGAATGAATTAACTAGAACGATATACAGAATTTTTTTTATCTATTCGATTATTATAGCGAAAATGGAGAACGCGCTTTCCCGGATAGGAAGACGTCCAGGTTCGAATCACGGTAGCAACAATTTTTTTTTTCGATGGATAGATATTTTTCTGTTTATCTTTCTAGTTGATTCATTGTATTTGTATTTAAACACCACAGAACTATATTCTGAAAATGCAACATTTCAACAAAAATGTGTTATCCTTAATATATAAGTTGTATTCAAGTTTCCCAATTTAATAAAATTGATTAATTCATTTAATTCTGGCGTCTTCTATCGGGTGTTACCCAAACGTATTTGACAATCACCGTAATATAAAATTGATTTCTTTTAAAAGTGGAATATTACAGAATATAAGAACAAAATAAAATAAACTAAATTGGAATAAATATAATATTTTATAATGATTTACATAATCTACCTGATACAATCCCAGGATCTTTGATATCAAGAATTCTAATAGATTTACATCTTTCGGTAAAGTCTTGGCCGCAGTTATTAACGAAATTTGAAGAAATTAATGTGTTGATCAAGTTTAGTTGTTCGATAAGGAGGCATCACTTGGCTTATCTCAATTTGATTGTAGCGCACCTTTACCACGTATAGGTTCGCCCAGGCAGTTGTACACCTAAACGGAGCAGTTTGAGAAGTTAACTGAATTTTATAAATATTATACAAATTAGAAAGATATACATATAAAATCAATTTTATCGAAAACTACTGGGATTCGAACCTGGATCTCTTTCCAAATCGGGGAAGGTGCATTATTCAACTATGCTACAGCGAAATTATTTTTTACGACACATTTTCGAACGTATATGTTGCACTTTTTCAAATGAATACATTTATCGTTCCATTATTTAAAAGCCACCTTTGTTTTAAAATTGATTTTATATGTGTATCTTTCTAATTAATACATTTAATAATCCAAATTTTCAAAATTAAAAATCAATTAAATTTTAGAAGCGAATTCCGATCTATAAGATTTAGAGAACAAATTGATATTCAAAAATTAAAATATACCGCAACCCAAAATCACTATATTTATCAAGGCATCCATTTTTTTGACAATCTTCTCATCACAATTAGAACAATTACAGACTACTATCAATTTGTATCTGAAGTAAAAAAAATATGTACGCATACTAACAGAAACATAAACTCTCGTATATGCTCTTTCTCTATACACGAGTCTTACTCTCATAGAGAAGAAATAAATGTTAAAAGAAATATATATATATATATTCTACTGATTATTCTAAAAATGTATTATATTTTCTAGTATTAAAATAAATAAAAATAGTATTTAAAACATCATAGACCTATGTTCTGAAAAATTACAACTTCACAATAAGAATGTGTTCTAATAATGAATTTTATAATTCCGGAAAAGTAGCTGTCCACCAAAACAGTTTGCGAAGGATATTTGCGATTTATATATAACGGTATTGAAATTTGTAACTATTTCTAATATACTATTTAGGCTTTTAAAAAAGTATATACAGTAGAACTTCCATTAACCGGACTAACTGAGGATTAACTCGGTCCGGACATGAAAAATTCGTATAATCTAGAAGAGAAAAAAAAAATCTATTTATGAATACTTTTTATTGAAATTCAATTTCACATACCTACGTTACACGTTTGTACATAATATGTAATTATATACCTACAAATGATTATTGTTTTATGAGAAAATCAATTATATATTTTTGTTTAAGACCATCTGTCCTTTTTGGTGTTGCCAAATCAAATATACTTATGAGACATACAAGTTGTCTTGAATGAAATTTTTCCTGTCTCTCAAACCACTTCATAGCGACATCTAAGCACTGAAGTGCTTCAGAATATGTAGAATTGATATCTCCCCCCCAGCAATTTACTCCTTGTCTTCTTGGTAAGTCTGAGGATAAGTTAGAAACTTCTTCTGAGGGTATGTTAGAAACTGCCTCAATCATTCAAAATTTGAAATCCAGGATCTCATTCGCAGCGCAATAACCACTGGTTGACATCTTCATCATATTCGTTCATGCATATTAAAATTTATCGGAAATATTAAAAAAAATTACAAACACTATTTTCTACTTTCGCACACATACGAAATCTACCTGATTTTTGCGGCTAGTGCCGGAAGGACCTTTTAAAAATATTTAATATTTTTTAAGAGGCTCCTCCAGTAAAATTGGTCACGATAATTTCTTAACATTATTACTGTCACATTTAACTTATGTTTTCATTTAACCTTTATTTCAAAAAGATTTTAGAGGTGCAGGGTATCGATCCCGGTATCTCTCGCACGCTAAGTGAGTTTTTTATCATTTTAGATGCGCTCCCGTACCAAATTGTCGCGCAGGAAACTTTTTACGTCTATATGAATAACTAAACAAATTATTCATTAATTAGATTATGTATTAATTTTATTAATAAAAAACAAGATGATAAAATTATATTTATTTTTTTAACACAAAACAACACGTTAAAAACAGATGGATAGAAATAGCGAGTTTGAATCAGAGTAAGAAAATCTTGGATAGTACGTAAGAACATTGTTACGAGTATTTTGTATCTTTGTGGACCGACACCAAAGAGAAGGAATATGTAAAAGAAAAAATATGTGGGAATGGTATGATGTGCCTGAGAATATAATGATATAGAAGAATGTAAACTTACTAGACTTACTTATCTGCAGGTTCACAAATGCACTTAACTGTTTTATTTAATTTAACACGCTGAATATTGAACACGCCAGTATTTTAATTAATAATACCACTAAAAAGAAATGATTTTATGATTTATTAGTGATAAAAAAATGATTGAAAATTGGATGTACAAAGTAATTTAAAAATTTGCCTGTGACAGCGTAAAAGTGACTTCAGCCGCATTTCTAGATATATAAAATTCTTCAGGAGAACACATTGTTATTGTGAAGTTGTAATTATTCAGAACAGACGGTCTGTGATATTTTAAATATGAATTTAATATATTAATTATAAATATATACATATAAAATCAATTTTATCGAAAAATATTGTTGTTGCGCCACCGGAATTCGAACCTGGATCTCTTTCCTAACCTAAAATATTACAGACCTATGTTCTGAATAATTACAACTTCACAATAAGAATGTGTTCTCCTAAATAATAAAGTTGTATCAATGTGTCCAAAATTTAATAAAAATGAATTGATAATTCTGGCGTCTGCTATCAGTTTACTCAAAGGTATTTGAGATTCTGTAAAAATAAGGTAGATGGCTCTGTCAAATGATGGAACAATTAAATGTATTAATATCAAAAAGGTAACATATAGGGTCGAAAATTGTCGCTAAAAATATTGTCGCTGTAGCTTAGTTGGATAAAGCACCTTCCCTGGTTAGGAAAGAGATCCAGGTTCAAATCCCGGTGGCGCAACAACAATATTTTTCGATAAAAATGATTTTATATGTATATCTTTATAATTAATATATTTAATTCATATTTATATAAAATTCATTTAAAAAAATCACATTACCATTTACTCTACTGCAAGTGCATGAAAAAAAGTTTTTTTTTTACTCAGTATACTAGTAAATCAAATATGTAATTAATAAGTCTATACACACAAGTCATGTATTGGAACAACCATAATCTATGCCAATTTTTAATCTTTTTTTCTTCTTCAATATTTTGAGTAGATTTGCAAGTGCGATTTGGAAGTGCGTAAGTACTTTCAGTGTAATATCTTTACATAGATAAGCCATATCGAGCGCCTTGTGATTTGTGATGGCAATGCGAGATTGGTGAATTGTGAAATTAATATATTTATATAAAATTAGACTTAAGTAGAGTCTGATAGTACTTATATAAAGGATCGAGACAACCTTAGAGATTCAGTTATGATACATCTCGATACCGTGTACACGTGTTGAGATTTTGATCAGAGATCAGCCTGAGATTCAAAAACTCAAAGCAGTGTACAACGTTCGATATGACAGCGAGATTCGACACGTGCAAACAAATGTCATCTAACCTGAAAAATTAGCATAATTCGTTGCATGACGTATGAGGCGTTAAATTACAAACATTTATTTTGTTCTAACTGCTGCTGGGGTGATTCAAAATCACCCAACTGACGAACAACATTCATACATAGATAGATATCTGGAAGAAGTTTAGTATTTAACCGCTTTTGTTTAATCTTTTATTGCCAATCTGTTTCAGAACGCCCGCAGTGTAAAATTGAAGATGAAATAGATTTTCTATCACCATCCCCATGAAACTATGAGAGCTTTGTCTTTCTCGTAAGATAATGTGACAACTCCGTATAAGCAGCGGCGTAACTAAAAAAATTGGGCCCCAATGCAAAATGAAAAAAAAAGTATTTTAAATTAAAAGTTATTAGTGTAGGTATTGTATTGCGATTGTGTCGGAATGTTGGACAGCGATGCTTCTGAAAGACTGTGAAAGATATCGAAAGGAGGGTGACCGTAACAGATACTGAATAGAGAAGATATGTACATTGAACAATTGCTAGAATCTACCCTTAAAGTATAAAGTGCGCGGTTTTATCCGTTACATCATCTTCTTCAAAGTTCCATTTTCACTCTGAACCGATGCAATGAAACCAGTTTTCAGTCGCGAGATACGTTTTCTTTTTGTACCGCATTTCACCATTGGCGTCTTGCCAATTCAAATTCACACATTCTTGAGAGGTTTTACAAATTGTATTATTTCAAATCTTGCTGTGGTGGATTCCAACAATCATAAGTTCATTTTAGCTCCGGCAATAATATCGATACCAAATGTATCGTAGGATTGCGTATGAGAGAGTCCTTGAAAGATAGTATATATAAATTATCAACAGACATCAACTTCAACAAATTATCTCCGGATAATTTCATGATATGAAAAGGTAGGTGCGTCAAGAATCAAACAATTGCATTCAAAATGTTCAATTAAAAATATGGTTCGTTCAGCAATACATTAATAGGTTGAAAAAATAATTTCTTACTGCGGTTCCAAAGTGCTGAAAAGATCAAATAATCAGAAAATGATTTTTCACAAAAACATGATATATGGCGGTTATCGCGACTCTAGATAAGATTAGATAGCGGCCCTCTGTACCTTGGCGCTCCGAGTCCAAAGCCGGCCATTTTGTGGCTCGTTCTTGGCGGGAAGGAACGCGTCCATCGCGGTCGACTGAAAGTCGAAACGTAGAATTGAAAAATTTTACCAAATTTTCTACCATTTCCCGCGCGCATTAGTTCCGAAACGTCGAATCGCGTTTTCAATTAATAATCGGTTGATTTTTTTAAGTATCGCCTTCATGGGCGTGGTTTAAATGTCCGGTGAGATCGTGACGTAATCAATAGCTTTTTAAACGTAGGTACTTAATGTTCGGTGGAAAACTATTATAACAGTATTTTTTTCTGCAAGATGGCTGCCGGTAAAGCGTCGCTCGTGTTCTTTGCCCTTGCCTGTCTGTGGTTCGAAAATGTGCACGCGCAGACTGTATGTAAGTATATCTTAAGTATGACTAAAGTTGTTGAAGTAACCCCGCCCCGCCCTAGGACTCAGTTTTTAAGTGGAAGCCATTAAAAGGGCAGATGCCATATAATCCCTGGTGATGGGTTCAGCATGGTGATTGAAACTTTAGTCAGAGAGTTAAAATACGTAGAGCACACATGTAGAAGAAAATGATATTATGTTCTGGCCGACCGTTGTGTTTAGCGAATTTCCCGCCATGGGTGACGCGTGACCAGTGCCGTCTTAGGCTCCTTGGGTGGGTATGGCCTGTAAAAGGCCCCAGTGCATTGCTTTGCCCAGAGCCTAAATGCTATTAAGACGGCCCTACGTGTGCGCAAACCACAAGTGTTGCTATATCCGGTGCAGACGCACCCGTTACCGAAAACCACAAAACCGGTTGCGGTTAAAACTCTTGAGAGCGATTGACAATTTATCTTTAAACGTCGGCTAGAGTGTCAAAATAATACTGTCTTCGCAGAACACTTTTAACTCATTATTATTACGTTTTGGGACTTTTCTAGTTATTTTATTTATTTCTGCGTTGTGTTTAGTGAAGAGGTTCTTTGGGTGACGCATGATTGCCTCAGCGGACAACCCACAAGATGTTGGTAATATCCGGTATAGCTACTAGCACCGGTTTCTGTAAGTCAGTTGTCGAAAACCGAAAAACCTGTTGCAACTCGTCGAACCGGTTGATTTTTTTTTAAAGCTGTGTTCATTCCTTCTTTGCAATCAATTTTAATATACGTCGTGGGCTGCGTATCTTTTTAATGAACGTAAAAAATAACCCTTTTCTACATATACAATATTTAAAAAATCAAACAAGACTCCTTGATTGCCCTTATGGCGTGTGTCCACGGGACAGATTTCTCTTGGAGATTCTATGAATCACAATGACGTATTCAGTATACTCGTATATTTTCTTTTACTGTCTCTCTGTCTGTCTGAATAAGCATTATAATAAATAAATTTAGCACAATCAAACATAATAATATAACAGTACACTTTGAAAACATAACGGCATAAATAAAATTCTACAAAAATAAACATATATTTTATTAATATGTAAAATGTATTGAATTAAAACTAAAGTTCTTCTGAACTTCTTTATATACTATATAGTATCATATCGCGCGCCTAGATCAAAACTAAGACAACTCAGAAGAGTTATTATTGTATTCGGTACTCTGTCATATACACAACTAACTTGCCCCAGTTCTCCAATACATTTATGACCAAAAATATGTTATGTAGTTTCATAACTTTGGTAACAAAAAATGGAGAAAAATGTTTTTATTTTTTTATCTACTAAAAAATGACTTTTCGAGTTGTCTTAGTTTTGATCTAGGCGTGCGATATGATACACTTCGATGACATAATTATTTGAAACAATTGCACCTGCAACGGACTGTTTTATCTACCTAATGTGATGACACTTTGATCCTCATCTCATAAATTTGTCGGTAAAGGTCGGCACGTATCAGTTGCGACATTCCATTTTGCGTATAAAATACAACAGGCAGTCGAGTCATAGCTTACTGTTGTTGTATCTCGCCTGTTGAGCGCAACTCGGTACTGCTTTTGAAGCGCTTTCAAAGCGAGTTTCCGGGAAGTTTCATCCGCCATTAGCTTATTAGTCACATGGGCGAGCCACGCATACTGCCACGAGGCGAAGCGTCTATCGATTTATTGAGCGTTATTGATATCAATCCCGCCAAGGGAGGGTTAAGGGTTGCCGGAATATTTGCGTTAAAAGGCGCTTCCATTTTTTATCTTTTATCGTTAGCTTTCTCCGGTGAGTGATTGCGACCGATAAAATGACGCACCCTACTGAAGCGTTCGGATAAATGAACGAATAATACAATTGTCCTGGCAGATAAGCAATCGGCTTTCGACGATTGCTCGCTGTCAGGCGCAGCTGGCGGTTATTGTGCATTCAAGTAAAGATGGCATCGGATGAATGATTTTTTTCAGCAGATTTTGACAAATGTTAGGTCGCAAACATAATCCAAAATTATATATGATAATATAACATCTCGTGTCGCTTTGATATTGCGACTAAGAAAGTGCTTCATTCTATGGTAAGAGATCTCTTCTGATCTCAACATTTTCGCAAAACCATCGCCCCATAAGCCCGCTACCGTGCACGGGCTATTTTCTACAACGCCTAATAGTAATGCCCGAACCTTCCACCGTAAACACCCAACATTACATCAACTCCTTTGCGTAGTGCAGCGGATAAATAACTGTATAAACTTGCGACAATTCACGGCATTCCTGTCCTTAGATGACAGCAAGGCCTTTGATAGAGTATGGTATAACGGCCTACTCTACAAGGTATTTCCCAAAACTTAATAAAAATCATAGCCAGCTTCCTATCGGATAGGAAATTTAGAGTTAAACTAGAAGGAATACTCTCGTCCTTACGCCCCTTACTGCGGTCTGCGGACTGCGGTCTGTGTTAAAGTAGTCAGTTTTTTTCGTGCTGTTGGATAGAGATACAATTAAACATGTAGTGAATGCGTTGCATATCTAAAGTGAATTATTAGTGTGTATCAGTAGTTGTGATGTTGGACAGTGTTGCTTCTGACTGATCTCTACCCTGTTGGACAGAGATCAGTATATTGAGATAATTAAATGCACGTTTTGCTTTATTGAGTGGAATCGAAGCGGGAGTGCACAATTCCCAAAACGGTTCTGGATCAGGGTGGGTCCTATAGTTGAAGGAAAAAGATATTAATAATGAAATCTTGAACTAGAAATAATGAAAGAAAAAGGGAAAATATTAGAAGACGAAGATGGATGGGATTCATAATGGTCCGTGTCCACAGATGAAATTTCTCTCGGAGATTTGGTTCGAGTGTTCTTAACCTTTCCCAAACCATAGGTCTACCATCATGATTAAACCTGTAATATTTTGGTAAATATATGCAACATATAATTCATATTTTAGATAATCCTAAAGAAAATATTAGCGCTTGCGAATGACTAGTGAAAAACCAATTATGGAAAGGGAATCGTACAAAAACAAATATTTTTTTCCATTCAATCAGTTGTAAAATTAATACGTTGGTAAAAATACCATTTGTGATATAAAAGACAGAGAACACACACTATTTTCACAGTGAAAAGAACAATAAACATACAAATATAATTGTCTCTTTCTCACTAATTAAATGAAAAGAGATAAGAAGGAAGGACACATTATATTGGACTTAATGAATGCTCTAAATTATCTTACTAATCATTTTTCCAAAATTGAATGCTCAATATTTAGAGTAAATTCGTGTCATTAACGCCATTTAAGTTAATAAAAACATTTTTTCTAACTGTTATTTACGGTAACACGAGTTGACGGCATGGTTGCGTTCGGGTGTTTTATATCATTGTATGGTAAAAGTTAAAGGACAGTACAGAGTCCAGCGTGAAATGATCGTAATCGTACCTGATATTGTACTCATTGAGAGATCATTCTAGGCCATAATAGAAGAAAGCAGAGTGGGGCCACGTTCGATAGAGGACCAAAAGGTCCGGGCAATAATATAATTTCGATAATTTTGCAAGTGTTGATTCTTTTTCCATTGCTAATACTGACTGATCATTTTTTTAATGCATCACATAGAAATTTAATTAAAATTGATTTAATTTAAAATTTGAAAACACGAAAACACGATACAGTACCTAGTGGAGTCATCCAGCCGGTTCATTCTTCGCACTGGTGATGAGCTAAACCGTGATTGTTACTGTGATTGGGAGATTTGTGTTCGAATATAATGCTGATTAGTAACTTATTATTTGTAATTCGTTGAGCAATCACCGGTAGACTGAAAATTAAACCTCCAACAATGAAATCTAATTTATCTGTCGTTGTTACAATTGAAAACCGATTACACAATCACAGTCACATAACGGTTTAGCTCATCACCGCATCAGCTTCGCACCAGTTCGCGCGATCCGGTTGTTAAAATTAGCCTCAAAATACAATAAAACTCTTGCCTTTTTTTCATGTATTTAGGATAATGTACCGAAATATATATATATTATGTACAGAGCCAGATTATGTTTGGATTTATAGTTATTTTGTTTCCTTTTCCCTTTTCTCGGAGACTTAAACTTGGACTACATTTGTTTCTGTAATTCCAGACAGGGTGTGTGCCAGTCCCGGGAAGGTGGCCACGGAGTGCCAGGCCCTGGAGAGGGGCGACAGCAAGGTGGCGTGCGTCCTGGCTACAGACAGGTGATTGTAGTGCGGAATGGAGTGACTAGAATGTGTGACCATTTATGGTTGATTTAATGCATCAGGGCGTATCAAAAAGTAATAGAAAATTAAATATTTTGAGATGTATAATACAAAAAGAGATGCATAATCACCCCACTTTTCAATACATTTGTACAAACTTCATTATTACTTAAGAAAAAAAATGGTTGTGCCTTCAGCCAGATATGTATCTTCCTTTAATTAAGTTTCCTTGACCTCGTCATCATTTGCAAATCTTCGTCCTCTCAAAGTGTCCTTCTGGGGAATCAGTGGGAATAAGGTCAGGAAGGTATGTTGTTAGATCTGAAATCTCAATCTCTGAATGGTGTCAAGAATTGCAGCAATCGCATCAGGTTATGCGGAGAAGAACAAGTCCTCTGCGACAGCTCCGCATTGCTGACTTTAACTCCTCCTCAAAAAAATGCTCTTCTTCTCAACTTTTCTGATTGAAAACTATTCACTGTTTCATCCTTTTTCTGATAGTGTCCCAAAATTAGTCCATTCACATCCCAGAAGTGAGTAAACAGAACCTTTTCAGCCAAGGGTTCTGATTTGAACTGTTTCTTGACTGGAGAATATGCCTGCCGCCATTCTAATGATTGTCTCATGCTTTGGGGCTCATAATGCTTCATCTTACCTACGTCACCGGCGACGATACGTGCCAGGAAGTAGTGATGAGAAAAAATGCTACTCTAGACACACTGGTGTGATTGTGATTGATATTCGATAATATCAGTGATTGAAAACTGTGACTGCGATCACAGGTATGGTAGGCATGTGCCGTAAAATATCACAATACACGAAATAAATATAAAAACATAATTTTGAGCGTATTTATTTATATTATTCGAACTTCATTTGCGTAAAAAACATATTCTAGCATTTATAATTAATATATATCTAATTTAATATCATCGAAAAGAGAATGAAAACCCTTAAAAATATGTGAGTTTATATTTTGGATCAAATTATCAGAGTTTCGACCGCTTTGACAGAAACTACCACATGGCGCTTGTCACGAATTGTAACGTCATTTCTTCATGAATATGTTCGTTTCATATGCACATGCATTAAATTGCAAATGTTTCACGAATCACGATATTGCCAGATATTCAATCACTGATGGTGAATGTGACTCAAAGATATCAGTGATTGACTCACGGTTCGTGATTTTGGGCTCATCACTACCAGGAAGTTTACTCTTTCGTTGTGATACCGTTCCAAACAAGCTGTGAAAGCTTGAGCACAATTCATTTGTGTCCATCAGACAGCGTGTTAGGTTAGGTTAGGTTAGGTTAGGTTAGGTGAATCTGTGTACACAACTTGCAATACTTAAGAACTTCCGCAACAATAGTATGTGCGGGTTGGATACTGTCACCAGATTCCACGACCAGTACTTCTAAATAAATGCACCCGTTTTCACAAATAATGGCACCTCCTCTATCAGTAAATACTCATAATGGATTGATACTCGTCCATTTTTAAACACATCTACACTTTTTTCTCGCCAGTGCAGGCTTCTTCGTAATATTCCAAATATTGTACCGCAAATTTCACGAGGTTTCACACCCTCTCTCTTCTACACCACAGTGCAAGTTGCTAAGAGCGCCGCCATTTTGTGTATGCTTCCTTTCAAATTAAGCACGTCACTCCATCTATATCGACAATTTGCTGTTACTTTTTGATTTCCCCGCTATATAAAGTATATTTCGAATGTAAACAGATGAATATGCAGAAACAATATTTCGATTGACATCGCATTTTTGTATCATTCCAGCGTGGACTGTCTGCTGAAGATGGACCAAGACCTGGCCGACTTCGTCTTGCTGACTGCTGAGGAGACCATCCTGGCCGCCACGGCCCAGCCCGAGAAGTACAACGTCCTGGCCAGCGTCAGGCACGAGGACATGCGATACCGTGAGTTGACTCCGGACCAATCGATATTCTACACATTTTTACCGTGTGATCGTGAAACAATCTCATCTCGCATTAAGGCAGGTTTATATGTGCTAATTAAAATGTGCCATAAACGCACCTACCGTCGTACGTTGGTGCATTTATATTACGCTACATGATTTGTATATTTATATTGCGATAACGTCGACACATTTTCGAGAATTTTATTATTATTTTGTATATTTAGCCACGACATAAACATACAAATAGTAGGTGTCAGATTTTGTCACGTTAAGTTGTACCGTGGAAGACCACTTCCATTTTTCAGTTGATAACGTTGGCGACTAAGCATATCTTCAATATCCATTATTTAATTATTTATTTATTAATTAATGCTCTTATGGGATTTTACAAAATTGGTTAGGTATAAAAAAGCATGAGCAGCTACACAAGTAGCATGGAATATATATATATAACATCTATGATACTATATATCTATACTAATAAATATATACATATGAAATCAATTTTATCGAAAAATATTGTTGTTGCGCCACCACGATTCGAACCTGGATCTCTTTCCTAACCAGCGACAATATTTTTAGCGACAAATTTCGAACCTATAATTATTTAATTCATATTTAAAATATCACAGACCGTCTGTTCTGAATAATTACAACTTCACAATAAGAATGTGTTCTCCTAATAATCTATACTAATGATTTTATTGTTGTAAAATTATTATATTAAGCTTAATTGACAATTTTACCGTTTCTGTAAACGATTAGTTGAAATATTCTGTGAGTGCTTCTATTTATTTCAACTACTGAGATTACCTCATTATGATTGGATATTTGGTCTTGATTTTAGGTTTTTTGAACATATTAAGAAGTGGAGAGAAGATAATTTTCTGTTGGCTATTGATTAAAGTTATATTTGGGTCATTAGTTCTTTTGTTAATTTCTAATTGTTCAAGCAAATTTAATCTAAAACCTTTGGTTTCTATATGCAAAGGTGTTGTGGCTCGTTATTATCAAGCGGGGCGTGGTTTTCATTCATCATGTATCAACACGACAGCCTATTATTAAGTTGATGCATAATAATCTGCCGTTTTTAAAAAAATATATTTTAACATAACCAAAAACGAAAATGAACTCAAAACATATTATGTACAATTATTAATTATCTGGGGCGTAGTCACCGTTGATGTCAATTACCGCTTTCCATTTGTTTGGAAGACGGTCGATTCCGCGGGCGAAGAAGCACTGCTTTTTCGAGGCATCTTCAATCAACTTCTCTAAATCTCGCCAATTTTTCAGAGAGAGGTTGATGCGGTAGTCCGTAGTCAAGCGGGGGCCTCAGGAAGAATGGAAGTGTAGATCTCATCTCTCGCTAGCGATGGATATGATTAGAGGGCGAGCGTTGTTGTGGTGGAACACGATTTAGATCTTTTTGCGCGGTCTTTTCCATTGAATGGCTGTATAAAGGCGATCCAGCTGGGCCAGGTACACGTCACTGTTGGTGTTGTACTGCCTGTTGCCATTTCTGTCCAGGATTCGCCCCTCCTGACTCCTGACGCTCATCATTGTCATCAACCTAATATAAATCTATTGAAGGTTGATAATTATGTACCATCTTTTGCTATTACTTAATTATATAACTACTTTTGAGCAAAAAACATATTTTTCTTGTTCTCCACGCTCAATTCGAGCGGATTGCGCGTCCCGTGTGTGGGGGGCCCTTTATTATAGAACTTTTAAAATTGCAGAAAACTTCGCGTTCCAATCGGTGGCCGTGGTGCGAGCTGGTCACAGCGGCGGACTCTCGGGACTGGCCAATGGGGGGCTCTGCCACCCGGGCTATGGAAAAGGCAAGGAGCAGCTCTGGTCCGATAGGGTGCTCAAGTACTTCGAAAAGAAGGTGCGTATTTATTTAAATGTTCCTTTTAAAAGCGTCCAGGGCGCCCTCAACCATCTTGCTCGATACCCATGTCTCAAACACAATTTATTACATTTTGGTGGAAGAAATCACGAGTCGCACTGCACTTAGCAGATAGCTTCTGTACAATTGTTGTTATTTTTTAAATAACTTTTTCTGAAAGGGAACTATTAATACGTACATTAAAACAAATACTTTGTTCCTTAGAACGAATTATTTGTACAATAAAATAATAAAAAAATAGCGAGGTTAGATTAGGTTAGGTTTATTTATTTGATGTTCATTTTTTATTATTGTAATGCACAAATAATTCGTTTTATTATGTAATGTATTTATTTTAAATCGTACCCCATCGTAAATTATATGAAACAAAACACACGCCAATCTATCTCCTAGTCTCATTTCGAAAGACAAATCAAATAAATAACGGCTTAAAATAAATAAAAAAATAAGTGTGAAATATTTGAAAGATGACAAATAAATTACGGGAATAAAAAATATATCAATTTAAGGATTTTGGCTGCGCCATACTGGAAATACAAATTGCTTTGCTTATGGCAGTAATGAGATCATAAAGAATAGAGATTGAGATGAGGGGTCATGTTGTGAGAAACGAGAATCCTAGGAACATCCAGAAGGTTTTCTAGTCAAGTGCTGGTCGAGACTCGACTCCAAAAATTAGATGGGCGGATCTACTGAAGAAAGATGCAGATCAGACAGGTTCTGCTGCAGTCGGCCTTGGATACGAATGACCCGTGGCACTACACAATGATATTTATTTTAAAAAGTGTTAAAATTTATATGTACATATACAGGTGGCCCAAAAAAGTGAGAACATCTCGTAACACACGAGTTATTTCAAAACATATAACTAATTATAATTCTTAATATAATTTTTTTTGCACAATATTTAGCTAATCAGAAATCATCAAAACACCCCATATTGCATAATCTCTGGACTGTTAACATTCTCACGACAAAGAAAGTTGATTGTATTTCAGACTGTGTGAGATGGAGCTCCGTCCTGCTGTAATGTCTGGCTATACTCCAGGATTTATTTTTAAACTCTTTGATCATTTCCCTAGCACCCCGACGTTTTTTAATTCGCAAATTTTTGATCAGAATACGGTCTTCTGCAGTGATTTTTGTCACTCTAGGCAAGAATTAAAAAAAAAAACAAATATAAACAGTGGAATAATTAATAATCAAAGATGGCGACCGGAAATTGTCGAAATTAAACGTAATATAGACAAATAGGTAAGTACGTAAATTAGTAAACTATTTAAGTTATTGTTGATATAGTTAATCTAATTTTGATGTAATTATATTACATTTTACGAAATGTTCTCACTTGTATACGTCGGCACTTTTATATTTATGGTACACTTACCATACCGAATTAGTAAAGCGCCTGTGGAAGACAAATCACTAACGTCAGTGTTCTACAGATTGCAAATATTAGGCGCAGGCCATTTATACGTAAAAAACTACACTCAATCCACTGTATATGCTTTCCACAGGATATCGCATAATAAAACACTTGGCTATCTTGAAAAATTAGAAATGCATTCCATAATATGCCGAAACCGCATAACTCTAAAGCAGCGACTTAAAATATACCTAGAATCTCATAAAAAAGATTTATGAAAAATCAGAAAAATAATAATACCTAAAAAAATTCATTCGAAAATATTGATTTTATTTTATTTAAAAGTAACACTTTGTTTTAATTTTTTTTTTATCAGAATTATCGTCGCTCTATGATATTGCTCAGCACGATTTCCGATTTGGTTCGAGATCGCTTTCCGCTTTCATCCCTAGAAGTAATAGATAAAGACAATGGTTCTTCACAATTACTTCACTAACTTTTTTCCTTTAACTTATATAATCAGTGATTAAACTTGCAATAACTTTCTTGATTCAATGACTATTTTATATGCAGCATACAATTCTTAAACTCCCGTTAAAATTTTAAATATCGTTCAAAATTGGTGTCGTTGAAGAAAATGATTTTCCAATTTACTTCTCAAATTACATTTACAGTGAAGTGAATTGGATTTGCTTTCGCTTCACCGTCGTTTTCTGGTTCTTTGACGATAATTAAAGTTATATCAGTAATATCATTATAACGCGTTGTTAATTACATACGTTAGACAAGGGTCCAGAAGGTCCGCTCTCTGCATTACTTATGGTATCGGTACTATTCCAAGCGCTAACATGGACTAATAATTTTTAAAATCCATCTCAACAAAAATGAAATTATAACATTTTAAAATATATTATCCGCTAATGTGTTGGGTTAGGAACAAGACCATCGTCGTAAAATCAAGGAAGAACTAATTCATTATGTTCTTAGAAAGCAATCACTTTGTGGTTTGACATATTATATTAAATAAAATAACAAGCACTTTGTATTAAAATATGAAATTTATTATACGTCAACCGGTTTCGCTTATTTCAAGCTTCATCAGGACGTATTTTAAACTGATCTTAAAAACAAAAAGAGTGCACTTATGTGATAAAATATAAAATTACATGTGAAAGAGAGAGACAGAATACATATAAAGATAGACGGAATATTCTTCTTTGTATTTATGATCAGTTTTAAATACGTCCTGATGATGCTTGAGATAACCGAAACCGGCTGACGTATAATAAATTTCATGGTTTCATACAAAGTGATTGTTATTTTATTTAATTAATTAACCTAATAACACAATTTTGTTATTTTCCTGAAGTTTTGAATGTTACAGGGGACACATCTTGTTTGTAATGTTTGGTATATAAAACTGCGTGTTATTTCATATTCTTACATCTTGTATACAATACAGGGCGTCCCCTTTTCCATTTTGTATTGACGCCCAATGTTTGTAGTTATGTAATTCGTTTCATTATATCATCTTCCAAGGTATCAAATAATATGTATTCATATTTGTGCAGACGGCTATGGTATCCAGAAAGTGTGTGAGCGGTTCCAAGTCTTCGGCTGAGGACGACGCTAACGATCTGAACAACTTCTTCTCTGCCGCCTGCAGACCTGGACCCTGGCTACTGAATATAGACGAAGACAAGAAGCTTAGTAAGTTATCACAATGCGCATTGCAAGCATATTATGGTCACCATCGAAGAAGAAGTGACTGAGCCTGGATGGTGACTGAAAAATATTTTTATTATATACCTACAATTTAGAAAGAATATCTTTATAATTACTATTTCCGAGGTAAGTTTGTTGAACTCCATAATCACATATGTGAAAATTTTAATTTACTTAAGACGCGTTTCGCCTTGTAAGGAGATTATAAATCTTGATATTTATATAATTATCCAATTAGTTAGTTTATTTGACATCCTGATGAAGGAAATGGTATTTTACGAAACAAGTTAGTGTAATAAATTTAACTCATAAAAAAGGTTAAAAACAAAAAGTTATAATAATAATTTATATTAAAATGAATAACCACAATTTAAAGTTTGCAATAAATATTTAAAAAATAATTATATGATTACAATGTAAGTCGTTATAGTAGGGAATCCAATCATGCGTATAATTCAGAAACATTTGAGATTAATATTTTGAATTAATTTTGAAAGCCAAAATGTTATAAATGAAGTAGTCGATGCTTTGCTGTTAATTTCACATTTATATTGTTATTTGTTATTTTTGCTTCATTGTTTAATGTTATGTTTTGATCAAAGATTCCTTTCTTACCTAAGAATTCCTAACAATCAATAATAATTTCTACTGACCTCAGAACAGGTATAATTATATGTACCTAGTAATGTAAAAATTTTGATTTATGTATTTTGCATTTTTTTTTTTACGAATACGACCTAACTTATTGTAATAAACATATTAATACTTGAATTGGAAGGGTGAAAAAAACTGATAAACAACCCTCTAGACAATTTACTGCAAGTAAAATAAGGTCAAATGTATTTTGCTGATATATTTAGTTATATATATATATATAAATAAATGTGTTGCTAATAAAATGTTATTTGATACTTAAATGTTGATTTATTAGTACTGAACTGATCTTATAAGTGTAGCATTAATGTTCGAATGAGCATTTTTTAATTCTGGAATTACAATTTTGGTTTGATGTTGGATTCACTAGTTTTTAGCTTGTTTTAGTTAAATAATTATGACGTACCATTCTCTATGCCAAAGAGGTAAACGTTATGCCTATTCATCAGACCAAATAGAACACTATACCTCAAGAAGCCTCAGCTCATTGATTTGTCTCTCCGCAGAGCTGAAGTTCCCCAAGCTGTGCTCCCTGTGCACGGCTGACGGCACCCCTGACTGCGACGGTTACCGCTACTTTGAGCCCAGAGCCGTGCCCGGAGTTGCTGCCAACTCGCACCTGTCCGCCCTTGAGTGTCTGTCCTCCGGCAAGGGCTCCGTGGCTTATGTGGCCTACAATCATGTCGTGGACTACTTCAAGGTAATTATTTAAACTCTCCCCTCACATTTACATTGTTTGTATTTGTTTTGAGGGAGCCACTCGGATGGAGCGACTGATGTTTGTAGGATATGTTTATCAGAAGGAGTTGTTTAAGGCGAGTGAGTCCGAGGCCTTAATCCTCCTCAGATCTCACGCGTGTATGTGAATGTAGCTGTGTTTATAAATGTTGCAGAGTGTGCGTGTGAATATAGGATTGCGGTTAGAATATGTTGATGAAATCAAATATGACTTACAATTGGTTGCCGTTTATTGTAGAATGATGCACAAATTAATGTACTCAGTTTGAAGATCAAAGATGCTCAGTGGAGGTGGTTCCGAGCTGGCTTCTCGAACCGAATCCGCTGCTGTCGTCTAGATTTCCGGTGGGTACTAGGCGGCGAGGAATGGCTGTAAAGTGCTCGGTTAAACGGCCATGTCTGTGAGGCGCGAGCAGGGCCTTTACACATTAATAACTCATTGTACATGACAAACTTAAAGCTCAAACGGAAAAATAGTGAACAGTTGTAATAAATAATGAGCATTTGGACAGCGGCGTAACTATGTCAATGCAGTCAATGTAATTGAAAAGTCCGCGACCTTCAAAAGTTTTGGTGTGTGACTATTTAATCATTTTTAATATCCACTACAGCAAGATACAATTAAAAAAAATATTTAACACGTGTATTACTAGAAAATATTGTCGATGTGTATATACTCATAGAATTAGGGATCAGACCATTGCCGCAAAGCGTAAATCGTCGTAAAGCAAAGCTAGAATTATTTTCGCTAGAGTTTAGGGTGCATATAAAGCATTTATTACGTCAGACCACTAAAACAAGGAAAAGTAAAATTATTTAGATAATTAGTAAATGAACATTGCATTATTTTATTTTATTTATTAGACTTTATTGACATACATGTTTTTGTTGTAACAGAAGTGAATATACTAAAATATAACATGATAAACATAAAATACAATTATACTGCAATTAAGTATAATACTCTTAGTTTATTGTGTGGGATGGAGTAGAGTCCACCTCTGATATATACAGCATTAATAATAATAATAATAATTTATTTATTTGATTCTTAGTACAGTATGTTATATTATAATCAGATAAACAATTCAGAAAATTAAGATATATATTTGGGTACCCTGCCTGCTACACTAGTATTTGACTGTATTATAGCAGACAGTGTTCTTCCGGTATAGTAGTAAACAAAGTGGAATGTCAACAAGATGTCATTAGATTAGGTAAATAACTTTGTAAAACTTAACATAAATGCATTGTTCAATGTATAAGATATAATATATGGTATACATAAAGAGTAAAGCAAGATGCAATTAAATAACATATAATTACAACGTAAAACTTAAAGTAAGTCCAATGTTTAGTGTATAAAAAATTATATATATATATATAAATTGTAGAACAAGATACAATTAGATACCATATAAAAAAAGATATATAAAGAGTAAAACAAGATGCAATTAGGTAATTCATTGCTCAACAAAATGCATTGTCCCGGGTACTTTTCTAGACTGCAGTCTGTGTTAAAGTAGCCAGTTTTTTTCGTGCTGTTGTGGTGTTATTTAATTCAGGAAAGATAAAGATTCGACAAAAATACAAATAATAATAGAGAAAAAAAAAGAAAACAAAATATGTAGTGGGAATAGGAATTAGTGAATTATTAGTGTAGGCATTGTATAATGATTATATTAGAATGTTGGATAGCGATGCTTCTGATTGATCTCTACCCAATTATGTACTTTACATATTCTGGAGTTCTTTTTTTTCAATTTTGCATTGAGATCCAACATTATTCTGAATTCTGAATATTGATTAATTTTACTTTTTATTTCCAGAGCAAAACGTCGGAGATGAGCAACTTCGCACTACTCTGCGAGAATGGCACCAGCGTTCCTCTGGTAGGGGACTTGGCCCCCACCAATCCCCCCTGCTCCTGGGTCAAGCAGCCCTGGGCCGCGCTGGTCGCTAGGAAGTGAGTCACCTCGCACTATCTGATAAAACAAATTAGTCAATTCTATCACGTGAGAGTGTGCTGTTATCGCGTCAAATAAATAATAAATAAAAAATAATAAATTATTGATGGTTTATATTTAGTCTAGATATAATGTACTCGTACAATATAAACAAAATATGTAATATTTCAGATCTATCTCTGTCGGTCTTCAGGCAGACATGAGGAAATGGATGCCTCTGGGCAGAGCCGATAACGTCAGGTCTTGGGTGGACTCGTTGGACGCTATCATCTTCAGAGACAGGTCCGACGTTATGGAGTACCTGCCTGTTCTCCTGACTCCAGCTGAGTATATCGTTCAAGGTATATTAATCATATACATATCATCGAAAGGATCCAACCCTTTCCCGGAACCGTTTTATAAGTTTTCATTAATGTACCGGTTCCTCTTAACAAAGAAATGTTTAACTCTCGAGATTCTACATGCAATTATTTAGATATATTATACAAAAAATAGATGAGATGTTACTTGGTGAATTTAAAAACTACTCCTTCCGACGCCCCTGTGTGCTTTCTTTACTGGAAACAACATACAGATAGAATGTTAATTACTGCCACAAGCATAAATTAGTGATGTTATTACATAAATAGGGCAATCATAGGAGTGACAATTTGCGATACACTCTCTAAGCGGCAGAAAGTTTAATGTATGTTTGAGTCACGCTGTCCTCTATCTCTTTTCAATGTGCCGGTCTTCCCAGTATTTCCCATCGCAAAATCCACACCCTAATGAAACTGCGGAAAAGCCAGCAACGATTTATCCAAATCAGTTCTTCAATCATAATGTTAAGAGTTCGAAGGTCGTGAATTTAAACTTAAACAACAATTATTATCAATAGATAAGAAAAAGTCATGTACCTACATATCTTTAAATATAGAATATTGTATTTTTATGTAAAAATAGTAGACATATTAATTTAATTTGCACAATGGCTTCGCGTATCTACAGTGTATGGAAAATCTGATTTAGAAAGGTAGGTTAAGGATTAGACTTAAATTATGTAAAATATTGAACAGTCATCAATTCCTGGATCCATCCATTCATTCATCCCTGTGGATTCAAAATATCACTTGAAACTATTACTTAAAAGGTCTGTAGGAATTACGTGACTATGACAAGAAGTGGTAAAGATTTAAACCTGTTTTATCTTTAAACACTTGAAATCAGGTTTGAATTCTGTGAAAATAAAACCACTACCCGAGAAGAATGCTATAAATACATAAGAGAGCAAAATGTAGGAAAGAGTTAGAGGTCAAATAAGATAACTAATGGCCTACGTCCACGGCGATCTTTCAATGAGACTTTGATCTCTGAGAGTCGTTAAAGGTGGTATGTATGTACATACATTCTAATCCGCGCGCAAAAAATGTGGGGTTCTTCTTCTATGGCACAACTTTTTTTTCAAATTTCACATCCTGTTTTGCCTCCCCCCCTAGTTTGGCGCCCGGGGACATATACCCTTCCTAAACCCTCCTAGCAACGACTCTGCAAGTGCTCTTCACTGACTCCTATCCCTGGTCATTCTTCTCCAGTTCCCGGACTCTCCCATCCTGCAGTCCTCTTCCACAGTCAGCCCACCACTTCCTTGGCCTGCTTCTAGGTCATTTCATTACTTTGGTGTCTGGTCATCTGGCATTCTTTCAACGTGACCAGCCCATCGCAGTCACAAAATATGTGGGGTGATGATTTATAAATTGCTGTTTTGCCCGTGGACTGGAATGGCACATCTGTACACACATGCCCTTACAGACTCTCAGAGATCAAAGTTTTATTGAGAGATCATCATGGGTACAGGCCTTTAGATGTACAATAGAAAGGCTAGTTCAGAAAGAGAGCGCATCAGATATATAATTAAGGCAAGACCGGAAGAAGAGTTAAGAAAGGAGTGCGTGTATAACTTATCGCTCTACCTCCCAGGCCGCCCCATCCCAACCAGCGAGGTCAACCCCTGCCACAAAACCGTGCGATGGTGCACGGTGAGCCTCATGGAGATGAACAAGTGCGTATGGGTGCGTAATGCGGCATTGACTGTGGGCCTGGTGCCCGAGATCTCCTGCGTACAGGGCAGCTCGCACATCGACTGCCTGAGCCAGGTCAAGGAGAAGCGCGCCGACTTTGTGAGCATCGACACCAACCTGGGCTACCTGGCACGAAAGTGAGTATTACAAGAGCTGAACATGTTGCAAAATGAAGTATTCTCCTACTGTCTATTACAGTTGTTACTTTTTCCTTGGAACAAGGTATTGTACATCAAACTGAGATATTGTACTTCAAAGATAAGAATACAAGTTTTACTAAAATATAATTTTGATTTTAGTTATCTCCTAAACTATTAAGAAATTTGATGTTGTACAGTTTTGATGTTGATGTAAGACAGTTTTAAAGAGAAAATTGTAAGAATTTTGATAAAATAATGTCAACTTTAACCAAAATGTCAGATGTTCCAAGATGGTAAACCGTTACGTGATTGTGTCGATGATTGGTAACTGAGATTTAACGATGATTGGTAACTAAGATTTAACTGTCTTTTAACTTTCTAGTGTGCCAGTCATTTCTGGAAGAATTACTTTAATCAGTTATCAATCATCGTTACGATTGAACACAATTACAGTCAAAATAACGATTTTACCATCACTATCATGTATTACCGAGTCCAGAAACACTGTCACATATTGTATTCCATAAAATCATTAAAACCTTCCCTTACAATTTCAGGCATTACGAGCAGACGGCCGTGGTTTACAGTGAGACCACCAGGGCACTGACGTCTCGGGTGCTAGCTGTGATCAAGAATATAAACGACTCTTCAATCACGCGCTTCGAGAACTTAAGAAGCAAGAATGCGTGCTTCCCAGAATACGGTGGAATTGGTAATTGTTAAATTTTCTTCACAACTGATGCAGACATTAGTGGCGTAACTAAATCAATCCAATGCATTCGATTGACATTAGATACTGGCCTAAATTAGTATCAATACTTTTCCCATCGTATTAAGGATGTATATTTTTTAAAATCACTACAGATAGAAATGCAAATAAAAATTTGGAAACTATTTCTCACATGTATTATGAAAATATTATTGATGAATGCAGTAATATCCTACTAATATCATTGTCCATCTTTAAAAAGGCGAACCTCGTTTTTGTTAAAATTGAGTTACTACTGGGGTTACATTGCCTAAACACGCCATCCATCATCCATTCCAACAGGCAGATCTGAATTTTATTCCAAAGAAGTAATATTACACTAAAACATTTTGACTCCACCACTCTAATTTTGATGCGTCATTCTTATAAATGACAGTAATAAGTCATATTTATGGAATAAATACACCTCACACTGTCTTTAAACCAAAAAATAAGTAATCATGGAAACCAGTAAGATTTTTTTAATCATTTCTCAACGGTGAAATACACAATTTGTTAATATATCGTCTGCTGTAAAATCAACAAATTCGATAAGATGGATGACAATTTATTAGCTAGGGACCAGAATGTCGCTAAAAGCGAAAATCACTTTAAAGCGAGAAGTTTATTTCAATTGCACGTGCATATATATATATATATTTCAATTGCAAGTGCATGTAAATACTTAAAAACACACTTTAGTTTTTTTGTTTCATGTAAATTTATAGGAGAGACGAAACCAATTTTGTTTTTATTATTAAAAACCGCATAATACCTAATATTCTTATACCTTATATACAATTCATAGGCAGAGGACTTTTTTTCCCTTTTTATATTGGGGCCCAATTTTTTTTGTCACGCCACTGACAGACATTATCATTCTATGTACTCTGACACTTGCACAGCTGCTTGTCAAGTTCGGAACCGTGTGTCGCATTGGTGTAATACTATCTCAAACACAAATTCTAGCATGGGCAGCCTTTGTGCGTGCGGCCCGTGATCGCAAGGTGATCGACGCCAACCAGTGCGACTACGCCAACGAGGTGGCGCAGTTCTTCGAAGCAGCCTGCGCCCCCGGGGCCCGCGATCCTTCGCACTTCCCCAGCAAGGTGGTGGACCCGGAGAGGCTGTGCACCGGCTGCAAGGGCTTCTCCCCGCGTGGGGGCAGTGGCGCCAACGAGGCCGGCGTGGTGAAAGCTTTGCCAGCAGAAGGTAGGAGTGCATAGTGAACATGAGTGATGACATATGAGAATCATTAAAAAATACCCTTATTGCGGCTGTTGTAAGGACCGTTAGAGATGTGTCTCCTGACAAATCCTCTTGAAAGTAATAACTTGTATGGGTCGATAATCAAAACTCCTTATCCATAACACACACATATACCTCCTACTTTGCCCGCGGTCCGCGGACTAACACATACACAATCCCTTGGGCATCACACTTATCAACCTGATACAGATTACAGATTAGGATAACCAGTGATTATTATCAACTTCCATTACCTATTTAAGTAGGTACGTTTAGATTTATATTTTCAATGAAGTTCATTTATGGTGCTATTTAAGAAAACAGTTCTTTAGCAATTAAAACGAATTGTTTAGAACAATTAAAAAAAAGCTTTTAGTAGGTAATAATAGATGACTCACTAAAATAAAAGGAATACATAGAATGTCGAAAAATCAAAGTGAAATTACATGGGTAACATTGTGTAATTGGTAAATCATGCTCCTGGCAAGATGAATTTACGAGTTTGAGTCCCGGTAGTAACTGTATATTTTTTGATACATTAATTTTTTCACTCTTATCTATATCTGTATATGGTCTTCATTCAGATTGCTGTCCCTTTCTTCCATGTGTGGGCTGGAAAGGGGCTCAGGTGGGCTCGCACGAGCCTGTTGCCATATTTAAGCTGGATTAGTGAGCCCCTCATTAAATTAAGAAACTTGTAATTTATTTTGTTGGTATTTTAAAAATATCATGCAACACATTTTTGAAATTTCTCATTAAATACTTCAATTATTGCAGGTGCAAATAATAAATTAATCCCCTTGTTAACGTATTGGTAGTCCACCCCTGCTTTCTTCTTCAAACAAAAAATAATACGAGATTTAAGATGATAGAATAATGTTTGAAATCTGTTTTCGTTTTAAGATTTAATACTGACTTTTAATGTCAATGAATATTTAATGAGGACTAGAACTTATGTTTTAATGTACATAATTATGACATTGCGGATAAAATTGTATTATTTCAGCATTTTGCAGAAAATGTGAGACCTTGCCTTTAATCTAAACATGTTCCTCGTCAATAATGTTGTGTACACATACAAATTTGGGAGATGAAAATCATTATTAATCCCTACAGGAATAGCAATGCAAAATATTTGAGGGATATAGAAGCAATGGCACAAGCAGTTTTGAGAAAAACGCTGCAAATTGATAAAATATATCTAAAAATTAATTCAGAACCTTTTTAATAATCATATTGTAGAAATGAGAATAAAACGACAATTCAGACCAGGCATTGGCAATTTAAAATGAAAATACCCATTGACCTGAACCGTCTTCTTAATAGTCACATTTTGGTTGATTTTAACCCGCAGCCAAAGAAGATTGTCGACACCCGATTTAGATTATAAAATAACCTAAATCTTTCCATTTTAAAAATATATCAAGACCGAAATTAAGAATTTACCTCTCTAAGATATTCAAACGCTAACCGGTCCACCTCCTGAAACCAGTATTCATATTTTGACAAATCTCTAAGCGATACAATGTATTTTAGAATGCCCTGCCGACTTCTCAAACAACTTCTACGGCACTACCGGAGCCCTGCGGTGCCTCTCCCAGCCAGATTCCAATGTGGCATTCATCGAAGGACAATATATTAAACGTAAGATTTATTGTATTTAGTTTCTTTAAAGTTTCTGTTACTAAAAACTAAAAGGTGTAATATATATTGCATTTTATGACCTTGACCATTTTGATTTGAGCAGAAATAACGTAAACTGACATTTTGAATCATTTTCTACTATAATGAACGGAATAAATTCTTACCAATTTATTAAAGTAACGTTATCAATTAAAAATATTATAATATATAATTTATAATAATAATTATAAAATATTATTGGCATATGCAGGTGAACGTATATATTAAAATATGCCTTTTTTGTTTTAGAGAAAGTACAGCGCTTGCGGCTGCAGCCCGAAGACTATAGGGTTTTGTGTCGCAATGGATCTCTGGCCGTGAACCCCGGATTCGACGTGGATGAGGGCTGCGCTCTGTCTGACACCATTGACAGCGAACTCGTAGCCAGAAGGTACAATTTACAATCATTAACTACCTCTGTTAGGTAGTATTTCAGATAGATGGCTGCAGTAGGTTTAAAATATTTGTAAGTAAATATTATGGTATTGAATTGTCTGACAAACAATGTACAATTCGTGATCAAGAATTGAAATAGCAGATGTGTAAAAATTACCTCGATTTGTGTTCAATAATTTTGAGCTAAACTTAATTAAGTAACTGCAAGTTAGCAATCTCTATTTTCATCAGATTCAAAAGCTAACTTGCCAACTAGTGTCATCTAAAATATTTTTTTAAATTATATAGAATGGATTGATTTCTTTGAAATTTATATAGAATGTCTTAATTAACATACTCACCATAAATATTGTAATTACAGGGATTATGAAGACAGATTGAGCCTCCAGCTTCTCATCCAGGAGTTGGATATCTGGTTCGGGTACAACTCTGGAACAGTCGCTCTCATCAACCTGCAGATATTCTCTCCCTTCAACAACACCAAGGACTTGCTATTCAAGGTTTGAAATTTAAGTAAACTTACAAGATTTTCTGAAATCGTTTGGAATTGAAATCAAATATCGCAAATGAATTGCATCTGGCTTGAGAAATTGTGGCATCAAAACTCCACGAGCCGCCACAACACTGTCGATAGAATGCTCTCGGCAGCTCTGTTTTTTTAAATAAATTTTTATCCTGTGTTGTTTACAGTGATATATTTACTGAGGCTAATAAATACAGGAAGTCGTTTAACATAAAAATAATATTCCGGTCCCTACAAAACGCTATGTATGTATATCGAGGATTTATTTTCTCTTAAAATGAAACAAAAAGATTTTGCATCTCAAAGAACAAAGTAATATATCGTCATCAAATTGCTAACAGTTTATGACTCAACTTTATATTGACTAGGCCGATATCTAGTAATAAATATGGATACCGCTTGCTGCACACAAGCCTTACTAATTTTAACATTACCCGGAATACCTATCGGGCGCATTATCATCAAATTGCTTTCATTTATGACAATTGACTAGGCCGGGATCTGTCATTATTTCTTATAATTTGTTTTACGTAAAAAATATTTTGGTTCCCATGGTTTCATGTCAATGATTACCACTGTATTTTTGATTTTGGCCAACATCATCTCACTATCAATAGATTTTCAAGTTTCAATATCGCAAGGAAGACAAGGCAATCATGGCAAGGACAGATTGCCAATGCGGATTATTCTATTTAAAAAATTACAAATATTTTCTATTTCTAGGATTCCACCATTGGAGTGGCCACAAACACTTCCGACAATGAGTTTGTGAAAAACTACATCGAGCTCCATGATCACACGGACAAGTGCTCGGGGGCTGCAGCTCTCGGTGCTTTCCTGCCCGCTGTCATCGCCATGCTGGTTGCTGCCAAATTCTGGCTCTTGTAGTCAGCTCCTAGCGAAGGAGTCAACCGGCGGAGACGCATCCCACCTATATTCCACGCAATCAGCATCTATCTTTTCACTCGCATACATTTGACTACCTGACTGTAAAAGCTACATTGTTATCCTATGTAAGTGTAACAATGTACCAGGTACAAAAATTAATTGCACCGTGAGATATCAGAAAAATGATTTTAAGGCGTGAAGAGGACTCGCCATGTATTTGCTAATTTAAATGCTCTTGGATTCCAAAAGTTGATTCCATTTTAAATAGTTATAAATTAAAAGTTTTCTATTCCTCTGTAAGTTAGGTATAGATTTAATAAGATACAAATACCGCGTCTAAATTCAATTCACTGATGGGAATGTTCGAAATTCGAACTGCTCCCAGTTTTTGAAATTTTGGCTAACTGAAACATTTGATCGCCAGTAGATTGGTAGGCACTATGAAGTTTCAAACATGGTGACCCCCACACACAAGAGAGACGATGCGGTATGTGTATTCTATTAAAGAAGTAGGTTAAGAACATGTGTGAAATAAAATACTTAATTTTTGGTAAATATATGACTTTTTAAAAATAAAATTCAGATTGTAAATGTGTCTTATTTAAAAATTTATTTTACACCCCAGACAAATTCCTTGTGACTGAATTATATTCACTCACTTGTTTGTTTGGCATTACACACCAAATAAAGTCTAAGGCAGACTTCACGACTGTTTCACATCACTATCTCAGCGTTTAAAAGTAACACCGATATACTCTGTTTTGGTGTTTATGGTGCAACTCCAGGTTCCACCTATGAGCAACAGAACATGTTAAATTTGTACAATTTATCTATTTACATATGGGGATGGGCAATGTTACATATAGGCTTCTTTTAATAGGTACCTCCCAGTAATTTTTTTGAATTATACGCCAAAACAAGAGTTGGAAATTTAAAATATATTTTCTACATACCATATTATATATTGGCCAGAATCTTGAATATATAAATGCAGAGATAATATTGGTGTACCCAAGTCATGTCAAAAATGAGTTCTATCAAATAGTAGTTGTATCGTGAATTGCCTTTTCTCATACATATATTTTTAATTTGTACATGTTTTGAATTGAATTTGAAATAAATGCCTATAATATTAATGAAATATAAAATACAATATATTTACATAACTCTACATATTTATTGAAGTGAGCCTTCTTCTTTTCATCGCTTAAAGTTTTGTATTTTATTTCCCCATCTTACTGTGGCCCTTCCATCTTCATCAGGATCTTCTCATTGAAAAAGTTCTATCTTTTCTTCAAAATTTGCGCAAGTCCTTTAATTTTCAATGTTTTGACTGGTGTTGGATCGGGTATTGTATAGTTGTCTGCGTTTTTATCATTTAGGAGAATTTTATTCGGAAACAATCGAAAGTCGAAGCCGGCAGAAAACGGTGAACTCACAGAAAAAAAGAAAAGAAAATTAAAAAAATCAATTACCAACAAATGTGAATGTATAAATAATAAATCTTGGACCTAGCCCGAGATATACTCTCACGATTGTAGTCTGCATCATTATCGAAACAACTTACATCCATTCGGTAGTCACCGAGCTTCATAGGTGGAGGGTCTTCTAACAGTTTTGCGAACCTCTTGCATGAAAGGAGAAAAAAAAATTGAAAGGTGTTCTCTGAAAAAATATTGATAACAGTATCTATTAGTATTGATAACAATATTTATTTATAACATAAACTTTTCAATATTGTTAAAATACAAGAATACTTACTTTATATCGTTATTCATTGTTTCAATTCATTGCTTCGGTCAGAAACGAAAATAAAACGGATGGCGAAACGTCAAAGTCCTAATGAAACAGACCTATAGACAAACGAAATAATATATATACAGAAATAAATGAAAAGCTTTGAAACATTTGATTTTATCTATGGCTTAAAATACGAAAAACAGCTTAGTCGGGGTTTCTTTGTGAACTACGTCAAGTGGAGGAGGTTGGGTGTCATTTTCATTTATTTATTTTAATATTTTTCTTTGCTGACGTAGCCGTGCACTATGTTTATTTCCTTATGCATATTGATATTTTCACATATCCAATCTAGCAGAAACACCCCTTCCCTCACAATTTCTGAAGTGTGCTTAGAAAAGCTTCCTTTCTCTTTTCGCTTCCATTTCAACCAAGTTCGCCCAGTCTTCCGAAGCAGTCACAAGAGTTCGACGAGAGACTGCACCCCCAATCACGAGGGGTCACCACACCTCGTGTCCAACATGAACAGAACAACCACATCCGAGTTACGGAGGTTCCATGGTCCAGATCCATGGAGCGCATCCCACCTGTGTGAGCCGAGACATTCATCACGATAGTTGAAGACGCCGAAGCAGGTGTCAAGCTTCCACTATTGTCCAGATCTATGAAGCAACCCCATGTGCGCGTGTTTAGAAACTGACCACGCTTGAGAAGGATGATCGAGGACGTCGATACGTGGCAGTCAACGCATGGCAGCCGAAACCGTCGCGAGGACACGTGGCCGCAAGACGCGCTGAAGGAGGGCTCCGTGATCAGTGTTATGACCAGTGACCAAAAAAACCAACAGGACACAAAGAAAGAGAATGAGGCTGTGACGGTGTAGCTTATAAATTTAGTATAACTTAGTTCTAATTCCACGCTGCGTAATGTAAATTAATATAGTGTTAAAATTGAATTGATAAATTCCAATTACAAGTAGTTGTTCACGACCACCCGCCACGTGTGTTTTGATTTAATGCAATGAAATAGTTCCCACCTTCCACGAGTTCCTTAACTTCCTGTGGTGAAGCGACCACGTACGTGTGACACGTGTTCAGGTCCACGAAGGACGCGTGCTTTATTAATGCTGAAAATGAATATTCGGTTAAATATAAACAAATGATTAGCTTATTAAAAAAATATTTTTTTTAAATCCAACAAGTCTACAAAACTTATCGAAAAAAAAACTGATAAAATATTTATAAAACATAAAATCCGTATTAAAATGGTCATCTTCGCAAACAATTTACATCTGTCGTGAACAATAATATTCTTAGAGATAATTTCTTACGTAATTTTGATAAACTTATGTTTTTCTGATATTTCACACACAAGTTTATGTGTTTATTAATTTTAAATAGTTTTATCTCACTTCAAACTGCTTCGCTGGACACATGGTATGGAAGTGGCGAAATATAAATTAGCTCTGCAACCGATTATAAATTATAATTTTGAAGCAAGACAATACGATTCAAAATATATAAATTCGTAAACTTGTGTGAGAAATATCAAAAATGCATAAGTTAATCCAACTTACATAAGAAATTATACCTAAGAATAAGTATTATTATTTTTTACTAAAGTAATTTTCTCAGAATGACAATTTCATAACGCGGATTTTATATTGTTTTATAAATAATCTGTTATCAATTTTCTTTCTGACATTTTCTTCAGAGGTTTGGAATTTAATTAAATAAATTTTATTTTTAATAAACTAAACATTTTTTATTATAAAACAAGTCTCGTTTAGAGTGAAACAAACGGGACATGACGTTGTGCGCCATTTGATTGGAGTCGGGGTTCGTTTAGGAGTCATGATTTGATTAATCGATGATCGAACACGTATCATGCTCCTGATCGTTCATCAGAACGATACCCCCCACTCTAATGGAATGTTCGCTTCGCGACCCATCCATCAGATATCACGCTTTAGTTAGTACCATGGTTATGGGAAAGAGGCAGGTGAATATGAACACACGAAGATGCACAACTTATACATTTATTAAATACTCGGGCAGGTGGAAATACTTATAACTAACTAAGTCCTAAACTATGTCTACCTCAGGTTACTTGGCGACGTTCCTCCGGAAACCTGGTCTCTGGCCGGCGGGGTGATGCTGTTAGCACCCGGCGTGGGCGGCTACCCGCTGTCTGTTCTGTAAGACTGCGGACCGGTCTGGGCGGCTGCTCCTGAGTGGTTTGCGGTGAACCGTGGCTGCTTCCTCCGATCCTCTGGCGACGTTCAGTCGGATTTCCGGTGTCGGCTTCTACTTTCGAATCCCTTCGACTTCGGTCCCAACTGTGGTTTTCTTGACGTCTCTTTCGGACCTCATTTCACAACTGACTCCTCCGAGTCCCTTCCAACTCGTCTTCCCGGACCTTGTCTCCGACTCACTTCTCCGGATCTCGTTTTCCAACTGCGCGCTTTCGACTGCTTTTTACAACTCTCTTCCGGACCTCGTTCCACTCGTCCTCCCGGACCTCATGTCCGACTCACTACTACGGGTTTACAACTGCGTTCTTCCGACTGGCTTTTTACAACTAACCTCCGGACCTCGTTCCTCTCGTCCTCCCGTACCTCATGTCCGACTCACTACTCCGGGTTTACAACTAACTTTCAAAATGGCGTTCTGGCCCTTTTAAAGTAACCGTGGTGAGGGCGTACTTCTCGCTAGGGGGTCGGTCCGTCCTCACAGGATTGGCGATGCTTCATTGGTCCATCCGTTGACAGCGGCGTTACACCCTCGCTTGTAGGCCTAATTTCCGATTCCGCCCACTTTCTCGGTAATTAATTACATTTGATTGCACAATTTATTCGTGTCCGCCAAATCACACAAAGTCACTTGAATCTTCGAGTTCATCTCACCCGTAGATATAAATAAACACTTAGCATTGTCTTGTCAATTAAACTTTTAGCCCAGTGACCTCATTAACGCTGTTCATTATTCTCATATCAAATTATGACTAAATTTATTTCTATTTATATTATTATTATTCTAAATTTATATTATTTAACATAATATGTTGATTTTTCTTTTTGCTACATTAGGTACATATAGGATCTGGTCTTTTCTTTATTCAACTTTACATTGTACACACTTAAACCTATCACATGATTTTTCCTACCTGCCCAGTTATAATTACATTATCATTTATATTTATTTACATTGCAATCTCTCTGCCCGCCTTCATTCTTATTTGTTTTAGTTGACTCGATTATTGCTAGTAGATTAGGAACGAATGCAGACTGAATACTGCGTAAGTGCTATTACACCGGCACACTTTGATTAGATCGAATCGCGGTCGATTTGAGATTTGCTCAAACGATTTGGCCGTATTGAATGAATGATTGACGACGGAATAGTCCGATTTAGGCACCACATAAGGTGCATGAATGTGGAAGATGTGAATCCGCGTACACAGACTTATTCGTATGCGTCCTATTTTCTCTGCCTACCCCTACGGAGAAAAGACGCGATAGTCAATCGTCGCTCACAGTGGCCCTTCCGCACGTGGGTACTGGCCCGCAATTCAACAAAAGCTACTTTATTACCCCGGAGACCCTTATTGTTGACCCCCTAATTTACTGAAGGTACATTGTTATCAGGTCGCCCCCGAGCGCGACATTTCTCGGAACGATTTCTTCTCGGACAAAAGACAACCGATTGACTTCATAACGTATTGCGTAACACGTGTGGTCATCCCTCGAAATTGCGGAAGAGATAAATCTTCCCGATGAATGGTCTAGAAAACAAAGGACAGCTTTCCAATGACGGAAGAAAAGGTCCTCGTGTAACGTGGGTTCTTGCGAAATGCACTTCCAAGAAAACAAAGTATCCGCAGATGACAAATAACGATAGGTCGGTCCGAATCAAAATCGACTCGCGACACAGATTACCATTCAGGCATATCAAGAGTACAAAAATATAATACTTGTCTATGTTTCTCAAAAGGACGGAAGCGATTTTATATTTCTTATCTATGGAAGCAATATATATGTATACTTTTTCTATGACAGAAGAAAACCAAATATAACACGATTCCATCTAAACGTCAGATTAGGCTAAATTAAAAGAACTGCTATTGTTTTGCAAATGATGTTTTCTCGGTTACCTTGCGTTATCAGGCGACTCTTCTAGGGTACGGCCCCGCCTTAAGTTTAATGATATTCTATAGAGCTACATGTTCATTTTATTTATCAATTAAACGAAAGATGAACAACGGAAAACTTTTTTTTTTATAAATGAAACAGTAATTCAAGTTCTCTTAAAAATAAACACCGTAGAAAAACCCTTTAGTTGTAAGAATGTAAAAATCACTCTGTCGAAAATATATTTTGTAGTCACTTGAAAACACACACAGGAGAAGTCATTCGCTTGTGATGAATGTAAGTCATTTAGTCAGAGGGGTGGCTTATTTGTTGAACATTTGTGAAAAATGTAATAAAAAATCTTCTGTTTGATTCGCTTGAAAAGACATGCAGAAGAGAAGTCCTTTACTTGTGAAGAAAGTAAAAGGTCATTCAGTTGGAGGTTCTTTGCTGGTTCACAAAATCATACACTGGAGAAAAGCTCTTTACTTGTGAAGAATGTAAGAAAGCATTTGATCGAAGGTATCGCTTGTTGATTCAGTTAAAAATACGAACAGGAGAAAGCTGGCTGATGACGGCGATGCACCACGTCGCAACGACAGCACCGTACAACGCCAAATCAGTGCGTGTAGCATGTTGAGGACTGGGGTTAGTTGGTTAAGTAAATACTTTCTTTGTTATATTTAATGGATTGACTTTATTGTATCTTTCTGAAGAGTCCAAATGTAGTCCGATAATATTTTATTTTTCTATTTACCACTATTTTGTATTTGAGAAAAGATCTTTCAACTAAGACAGCTCCCAAATTGACAGAAAGAGATCGATTTGTGATTTCACACAAAAAATAATGCACATTAGGTTAAATCCATTCCGCACTCTTCTTCCTTAGAGGGAAAATTTAATCTTGCTATGCAGAATACTGGATCTTACACTTAAGTTCTTCTAATAGTACGTGAAAGGCAATCCTCGCCGTAAAACTGTTTTGCAGTTTGACAAATGCTATGTTTCACAATTTGTTTTTAAAAATAATACAATTTAAATGAAATGAAAATGTGGTAAGTGTGCTGTTGCAAAAAAACTAAATCATTGTCCATTGTAAATAAATTTAAAACTTCTGACTTTTTTTCTATAATACGATACATTTGCTTCTTTTATAAGAAAGTTCACCGTTGAAGATGCTAAGCTTTTGTTCTCGGAGCACAACGTCCGTGTTACGAATCAGGTAATTTAATATGGACTCATTTATCAGCCATAGTTCTTCAGTTGAACTTGGGCTTTAACATGGACGCGCCAAGCGCGCTGACACTGGGGGAGTAATTATATCGACTTATAAATTTTGACAAGATGAATTAACACCTAATGAATAAGTTTAAGGATAGTTTTATACACAATTTTTATTTTATCATGGCAATATAAATAATTAAAGCTAGTTGTCGATACCTTAGGGTTAGATAAATCTATTAATATTGAACGAAAAATGTTCTTCACATTTCTGAGGATTCTTTCTTCGGTTACTGCGTATCACCTTTTTAATTATTTCGACATCCACCACTAAGGGAATAAGTATTACGTAATGACGTACGGAGTTAAGTACGTAAAATATCCATCTGACTATGTATTTCTTTGGGGTGGGTCAATATTATACTTGGCTATTGGCCTTAAACGTTTAAACAAAATTGTGCAGGTGTTCATTTTGAGTCAAGAGGGGGCAAACAATTTAAATGCAAGTATCGAAAATGTCACCGTATTACGTAGTCTAAATTTGAAATGTTCACACATGTTTTAATGTATTACGTCACAAACGTTTTACTGAAGAGTTATAAATGTTGAAAACAAATATTTACTTAAGTGTTCGAGTACTCGCAATTGAATGAAGACTCCCCAGAAAATTTTGCTCAACATAGAAAATGCCACCTGTCACCTGTATATAAGCACGCAATGCCTGTCGAGATAAAAGGTACAAACGCATAGAAAAAAGGATGAAATATTCTAAGGGCACAATGGTGCCTTTTTTTTTCACGGCGGATAGATAAATTGAAATAACGAGTCGAATTAACCTTGTTTTACTAATATTTCTATAGTACATATAATTACATAATGAATATACAATAAACTGATTTCATTTTATTAAAATATGATAAGGATATACAATTTGAAGTTGAATATGATAGACAAAAATAAATTTCAAGGCTGCATAATCATATTAAATATAAATATAATTATTCCATTCCCTCAATTCGATGAAAAGGTTTCCGAGTTCATGGCACGAACAATTTCCAATCGCCGAAGAGAATTAGGGTTATTTACTCGTGTGATACATCACAATATGGTTTGTTAAATTTGCCTTTCGGGTAAAAGGTTTTAGACAAAATGGACAGGTAAAAGGTTTCTCACCCGTGTGCACCATCATGTGTTTCGTCAAACCTCCCTTTTGACAAAAGAATTTTCCGCAAACTTCGCAATGATAGGGTTTGTGGCCGGTGTGAATCATCATGTGTCTTCTCAAATCTCCATTCTGAACAAATGATTTTCCACATTCTTTACAGCCAAAAGGTTTAAGACCAGTGTGGATCAATTTATGTTTAGTCAAATCACCATTTTGACAAAAAGACTTCCCACAGTCTTCACAGTGAAAAGGGTTGTGACCTCTGTGAAACATCATATGCCTTGTCAGATGTCCCTTTCGAGTGAACGATTTGTCACATTCCTGGCACGGGAACGGTTTCAGACCGGTATGATACATCAAGTGTATTTTTAGCTCCCGACTAACAGCGAAAGATTTTTTACAAATTTCACATTGGAAAGGTTTTAAACCGGTGTGGACCATCGTGTGACTTCTTAAAAGTCTCTTTTGAGTAAACGATTTACCGCAGACAGTGCAGTTAAAGGGTTTTATGCCGGTGTGGGTCATCATGTGGTTATTCAAGTCGACCGCGCGGCGAAAAGATTTTCCACAGATCTCGCACTGAACAAGTTTCAGCCCCGTGTGTATCATCACGTGTCTGATTAGTGAGCTTTTCATTTTGAATTTTTGTCCACAGTCGTTGCACTGAAATGGCTTGACGTCTATATGAATCAAAGTATGCCTCAATAGTGAGCTTCTGTTTTTGAAAGATTTTCCGCAACTCTCGCAATGAAACGGCTTCTGGTCTGAGTGAATCACCATATGTCGCGTTAAATCGCCCCTTTGACTAAATGTTTTTCCACAATCACTACAAGAAAAGGGTCTGAGTCCAGTGTGAACCAACTTGTGTCTCGTTAAATCCCCGTTCTGACAAAACGATTTTCCACAGTCTTTACAATGATAAGGTTTAAGGCCCTTGTGAAATGCCATGTGGCTCTTCAAGTGTGTATTTCGGTTAAATGATTTTCCACATTCTTTGCATTGAAAGGGCTTCTGGCCCGTATGAATCATCACGTGCCTTCTCAAATCTCCATTTAGCCCGAAGGCCTTACCGCAATCCTTGCATTCAAATGATTTCTTACCACTATGAACTTTCATGTGCCTCTTTAAATCCTCGTTCACGGTAAAGGATTTTCCACATTCACAAATGAAAGGTTTCTGGCCGCTGTGTATCGTTATATGTCTTATTAATGAACTCTTACGTTTGAATAGTTTTCCACAAACCTCACAATTTAAGGGTAGCTTGATGAATTTTTGAATAGTCTTCATGGTGGTAGCCAGGCCGCAGTCGAGCTGGACGTCAACTTGGGCTGGAACATTTTAAATAGGAGAATGATTTATGTAAAAATAAATAATATAATGCAGTAAACCGCTATTGCTTATCTGCCCGGAGAAGCGGATATCCGTCGAGAATTATTTATCGATAAACCAAAAAATTATTTCCTTCGTACCACCTCTCCGTAGAATGTGTTTTTTCTGATTCGAAAAATAAATATTGTAATTATTTATAAATTTAATTGAATAAATAAAAATCTTCCTGGCCGAAAATGAATCGAACCCCGTTCTCCCCCGTGGCAGGCGGAACACAAACCATAACGCTTCAATAAATACAAGAGAGAAGTGGATTAATTCTTACACTGCTTGTCCGTTATGTTATATTACACACTTCGACGGCAACAATCTGTTTAGAAAATATTCGGGCTACAGAATCAAAATAACGGAGACAGCTGCGTGGATACGTGAATTAAATTCTTACCTTTCACCAGAGGCGCGGCGACGACCACGTCGCTCAAATCTGAGTCCAGAGGGTCGGCACATTCTTTCTTAATGTTAGGGAAATACACGTCGATGACGTCATAATCCGGGAATGTGTTTACAACGCTCCTCTCTTCATCGTGGGCCTCCGATTCTTGTTTAATGTTAGAGACGTGGTAATTTAGAATGATATCTCGGGACTGAGGATTCAGCACCGACTGTGCATCAGCAGGAGCGTGCAAACCGCCCATGGCCTTGTCGGCAACCTATGATATGCAAAAAATAATGTTTAAAACGCACCGATAATTTTTATTGTTGACAGAGAAAGCGTACTATAGCGTAAGCGTATATCTAGGATTGTCGTGAGTCCGGGTTTTCCTAAACTTTTATTATTGTGTGCGGCGGAAAGTCTAGGGGATTTAAGTGTGTCGTTAGACCGGGATTTTTAAAAGTTTCGAAGTATTTATGAATGTTTTAAAGATAAAGATAGATCCCTGTCAATCCTAACACCATTATCAATGATTATCGTTTAAGGATTCGATAACTGTGACGATAAGCAAATATATGAAGAGAGAAAAAACTCTCCTGTCAAGAATGTTGCAGATTTAATTATTAATATGAAATGATGGTGGTGGTAGCACGGTAACCTTTGTCTTAAACTAGTCCACACCTACAATTCATAAGAGAGTCGTGGAAATATATGACGATTAGATAGATATCTTCTTGTCCTCGCCTTTACGACAGAAAGTTGTAGGTGCGCGCAAGCTTTTACCGCTGCCAAAAAGAACCATGCTTAATGCTTACAGTGCCGTTTTAAAATTAAATGTTTTACCTCCACATAGAGAATAGTGGCAGCTCGGCCGTCTGACTCGTTCGGTCGCAACTCCTCCTTAAGTAATGCACCAGCGGTCGCTTTGGACCTGAAATAAGTAACATTTTCTAATAGCTTGTGTTCTAGCAATCTCAAAAATGTAATATGTGTCTATAGCGGATTGAGAAATTTGTCTCAAAGTAATATAACCGATTTAAAATCCATCAGTGCCTTGTATATTTAAATGCAGCGTCAGTATGGTATCACATTTATATTTGATAAAAATGAGAAACGTCAGAAGACAAATTATATATCTTAAAGTACCCTATACGATTTGAATTGTAATAGGATTTGTTTAAAACATAGCTGTAATCCATAAAATGACATCCATGGGTAAATTATTATTTTAAATCAATTATTAAGAATTCAAAAATATGTCGGAGAATGTTGAAACAACATTTTGAAAATAAAATAAACCGATACGTAAAGGCTGATATTTTTTAATACGCGGGACGCTTTGACGAATGATACGGGATTTTTATTTCCCAAATTTAGATGTCATTTTAAAATAATAGATAAAAAATACATTCATTACATCGTAACATAATTTTACAAATAGCATAGCAGCGTAGTAAAATTAACATTACAAATAACATAAGATTTAAAAAAGGAAGAAGTTATTATTTTTCCAAGATTTAGAAAATATAAAGTTAGTTTTTGCAAAGATTTTTTATGATTGTAATTTTTCCTGTCATGTCACAGTAACGGGAAAATAGATTCATTACACACCAATATATTGCTTTATTTAGTTTATTCTAAGTATGAATAGTGATTAAAATAACATTCTTATTCCGCTACCGATCGTGGCCAAGCTGCAACTTAAGGTTGTGTTTACGTATTAGTAACATCAAATGCGGCAGCTACCGCATACTCCGAAGCTCGGGTCGAGTACCGTGTGTTCTATTGACTATACCCGTAGAAGAGCTCAGCAAGTACTTTTATTCTTAATTTAAAGCGTTCCATAAACACTAAGCCAAAACATAACAAATCTAGGAGAATTTCACAGCGAAATAACTAGTTTTGAAAACATTGCAATTCATCGCAGACTTCAAAAAAAAGAAACAAAATCAATATGTAACGAAAGTACGGCAGAAACTTTGAGAGAATCTTACCGTTTCATATTAACTTTTAAATTCTCTACTTTTCGCTAAATTACATCAACAACGGCTGTGATAAATATAAAACGCGCCCGAAGCAGATATTCCAAATGAATATTGTGAATTGTGACACGCTGTCTTTTGGCATTATGGCTGTACAGTGAACATTACTACTAATGCGAATCAAAAAGCAGGAATTTACCAAATGCGGGGTGAGTTGTTGCAAATATCTGAAAATCAGAAAGAAATGTATCACATGTGCGTTATTTATTATAGTTTTTGCGAAAAATGCACAAAGAAAAAAGAAAGAAGAAAATATTAACTCAAAACTTATTATTACTATTGTCTTACTATGTTCTGAATACAAAGCGAAGAGATCAATAATATAAATGCAAAAAATAATATTTATTAAAAAATACTTTTTATAAAATAAGGTTTCAAAAACCGAAAACGGAGCAAAATTTTTTGAAAATATGAACAACACATTTTTGAGACTTGGAATAGATTTAAGACATTTTATCCGGTACGAAAATTCTAAAGTAATGAAAATGTGATAATTTATATTGAATGTATTAATTTTGATGTATTTAAATTCAGTTATCACCTAAGAAAAGATGGAAACGTTTTAAAATAAATAATTTTATTAAGCAAATATCCAGAAAAGTTTAGTTATGATAATGTTCATCTGTCAACGCGACCAATTATGCAACTTACTAAGTAAGACTGTGAAATTATGTTCTAATAAACTTGGCGTAGATTTAATCTCATCGTAATTAAAAATATGTGATGTCAAATGAAAATTAAGGTTTTATAAAGACGATAAAAATAATGACTATTCTATTTTAATTTTTTTCATAAGCGTTGATACGGAAAGCAATTGGGCAATAGAAATGGTAAGGGAATTGGTGGGTGATCGATCCTACTGATGAGTTCCATTATGATGTCACTTATCTTTAGTCTGCGCAGTGAGTCGGTTTCGAAGTTTAATTAGGTGTCGAATTTTATAAAATATTTTGAAATTCTACCAGTTATATATGATGATTCTTGATGTGATGGGCCTGATCCCTCATCGTCTGTTTCATCGCTCTACAGCGGCGGTCTTGCTGGCCCACGCGTGCAGAGCGAGACCGCCGACTCGCTTCATAATACACGCGCACCTTCTGCTTCTCTTAATTTCTTTCATTCTAATCTGTCTTCCTTGTTTTATCATACTGGCATAATAAACATCAACACGCCAATAAACTCCTTTCATTTAACCACCGACCTAACCTCCCAACCTACATACAAATATAATAAAATATAAATGTGAAAAAGTGGAGCTATATAAATATTTAGGTTTAATAAATTGATGAAAATTTTTGCTGGAAACCGCACTTTCATAGGTATATATGTAAAAAGCTGAGATCCATGTTATGTGCGTTTTATATATTAAGGTTATGCACCTCTCGGGCCACACGGTACTCACTACTTTGCGATAGTCGACTTGTTTGTCAGTTATGGAGTGAGTAGCTATGGACTAACTAAGAAAAGAAAACACATACCGATAAAACTAAACAGTTACAATTAAAATTCTTAAAACTTATAGGAGATTATAGAACTAAGTGTTTGTATAAAGGTGATTATTACAATATGCTAAATCTTACCAGTTGATAAAAAATGAACATATATACTTAATTGTAGAAGAGATAAATAATGTAAATATGAATATTGAACCTCACCATAGCTTTTCTATCATATCGACGGGTTGAACCATGAGAGTACCGATCGCGAACGTATATGGTAAGAGAACGAGAGAATGTGTTGTGCCATGAATATTTAATAATTTCAATAAAAACTTATTATACATCATGAAATGTAAAAATATCACAGTAAAATATAAAGTGAAACATTCTCATATCAAACTGTTAATTACTATGTGAAGGGCAATCCTTGCCGTAAAACTGTTCTGCAGTTTGGCAAATATTGAAAATTATAATATATATATGTATGTAATAAAGTTAGAATAAAACAATCGGCGGTTATTATAAATAGAAGTTAAAGTTGATAATTTCGCATTAGGAGTTCAATGTAATTAAAAATGTTAATTTTATTTATTAGTCTTCGAAATGATTATTGTTTACCAATTTATTTTCCTGTTTGTAATACTGATCTAAATACTAAAATTATAAATGATGTGACGAGTTAGTAAGCCTAGTAACAAGGGATTTCGTTGATTTGCACAGAGTAACATCATCCTCCAAAATATTGCGTCATTCACGGTCATCCATGCGTCTCCGGGCGGTCACCTAATGATCACCGGGATATAAGGTCATCCATTTCCATTGATAACGTTTCTGATAAGCTGTCTCTCATAGGCGAAATTATTACTATAGACAACAAATAACAGTGAAATCAAAATTAGAAGATTCTTCATCTATGTTTAAACTATTCAGTCCGAAACATAGATAAGAGATATAGATAGAGATGGTCCGAAATATCTATGGTAAATGGAGGAGTACGTACCTTTACAATCAATGTTTCCTCCCAATGTCTGCTATAAATTTACTAAATTTACATATTATGAGTTCATTATTTTTTCATCAATACAAGCGATTTTACTGTCAATCCATTTAAAAAGTCTAATATATGTTCTTTTGTCATTTAACTGCATACTATAATTAAATTATTAAGGATAATACATTCTTATTGTGAAGTTGTTATTATTTAGAACAGGTCTGTGATATTTAAAATACAAATTAAATGTATATCTTGTTACGGCCGCATCTCATGTGTGACGTTTGCGTATTGGATTTATTATTTATTTGCGTATGGGCCGCACGCCTGGCGACGCTAACCCCTCCTCTTCCAGTTCTTTAACAGGCGTTAGCGGCCGGGCAAAGGGTCGCTACCCCCTCCCCCGCACATTGGCCGAGATGGGCCGCTGCCTAGGGGGACGACGTTCTCTTGGTCCCCGATCGTCCAACGCTCCGGATCTGCTCCCGGGGTGCCACCGGTTTGCGGCCGGCCTCCGGGCAGCTTCTTACCGACCGTCATTTTGTCCTCGAGACGAAGCCGCTAGGAAGCTGTGACGTGCCTCCTGGGAGGCATCCATAGACTTCGCTTTAGATACGAGGCGAGCGGCGGATATCCCGCACATTAGAGGATCGGAAGCTGTTCCACCGTGAGATGACCGGATGCGGTCGTGGAGACCGTGTGGCGAAGGGGCGTGACCCGAATAAAGTCGCAGAGCCCGTGCCTATAAACAGGACCAGGGGCGGGCTCCAAACGCGGCTTGTCGCACGCGCCCGCAGCAGGCCACACGTGGCTAATGTAAGCGGGAAGAACAATAATAACAATCAGTGCGTCCGAGCTTAATTAAGGTTAGATATAAATAGCATTAAGAATTTTCTTTTTTTTTCTCATGTTGTAAATAAATGTATAAATATGTATAGAACGCTCGTGTTAATTTAATTTTCCCTCTCGCCACCTCCTCGTGACCACCACTAAATATTGATTGCGTAACGACCAGAGTGTCGGCATTCATATCAGTCTTTCTAATTAATATATTTAATTTATATTTATAATTAAATTGATTGCAAAAAAACATTACGTCCCTATCAGCTCTAATGCACGCTTCAAGAAAAATAAGGGTCCGATATCCGAGCTGGACGTATCGGCAATGTCACAATCCCTGCGACTGCGGTGAAACTTTTGTAGTCTCATAAGTTCTTGATTGGTGGAGGTTGGAAGCCGCCAGCTTTATCAATAAGGATTTCAATTGGTTATTTGACTATTGTAGATTGCCGCCAGCAGACGGATGGCGTATCTACGTACTGAGAACTAGACATTTCGTGAAACAGGGCCGACGATCAAGAGAGATGTGACGTATTCCCGCACCGCGGTTTTGATATTTTTGCCTCGGAAAGAAGGAAGAACATTCTAGATCTTCGTCTCAGATTTTAATAAATTCTTCCTGTGGTAAAATGTGAAAATATATTTTTTAAATCGTACTAAATCGCATTATTCAGTTATATTCTGATTTCTTGGTGAAAATAAATAAAGAGTATTTGTTCATTTTGATGTTTTGACTATGACTAGAAAATGTAATTATAACTTCATGTCATTATTAAGTTATTAAAAATATACCTTCGGCTAAAATCTGCCGAAGGTTTGGCCGAAGCCAAAGGTTTGTATTTAGCCGTCGAAAACGCACGAACTATATAAATAAAATTATGGATAATGAAATAAAATAAAATGTGTCATTTCTGTAAAACTGTAATTTATTTATTTACAATTATTATCAACACTATAATGCAGGAAACTAAGTGACTGTAGAATTTGCATTCTTATGTATACTTTCTAGTCGGTATTAAGATTTGACACTTGTCATAGCAAAACACTCGCAAGCGAGAAACTGTTTAGCTGTGAAGAGTGTGGAGTTTTAAAAAACTTTGCATGATATTCATTGTCTTTTACACAAAGTTTGAAAACGGTCCTTAGTATTTGTCGAGCTGACCAATTAAAACATATTTTCGATTTTAGATTGAACTTGTGTACATGTCTATATCTCGAAATTTGATTGAAAGTGATAACGAGTCCATTTTTAATCAGGAGAGTAGTGATGATGAGTTTGATTGGTGTCATTATCGTGATCAAGATGATGGTGTCAAAGTGCCCCCCGCAAATTGATAGAAAACGAAAAATATTTTTTTCTAGTGACGACGTATAACAAAATTTCTAAAGATTTGCCGGAACTCGTCTATTCATCTGACAGCGCTAGTTGTTCATCGGTTGAGTTCGATCATTCTCAAAACATTGAAGACAGAGTTAGTGAGTGGAGAGTTATTGGTGAAGATGACAATATTCCTAATAGATTTCAGTTTTCTGTGGGTGAAAAAGTTATTGGACCCCAAGTAGCAAATGATTGTGTAGAGCCATTAATTTTTTACTGATTAGTGAGAAATAGAGTAGCCGCCGAAAACGCACGAACTATTAACCTTCCGGTACTATGGTGCGGGTCGGATCCGACCCAGGCCAAATAGTTTTCTATGCTACCCCCACCACAATGGCCAGACTGTTGAGCGGTCTCAGCTATATTTCGAGTCAGTTTTCCAACAGGTGTGGACACTTATCTATGGGTGTGGACGAGTACGGTGTCTCATAGGTATCTCGCATTTTAAAACAATTCTTACTTCATTGAAACTTGTCTCCTGACTCCTCATCAAAAGAAAAGAAAAATATACAATATTGATACTTGTGTTGGAAAGGATAGAAAGGGCAATGAGACTTGTGTAAAATGTAGTCAATCTGTTTGTGGACAGCACAAATGAGTGATCTGTCAAAAATGTTTTGATTGTGAGGTACACAATAGTGATACTGATTCTCATTAGTTTTATTTATATTTATGAAACTTACAGTTACTCCAAATATTGCTTTTTATTCGATCAAATGAGAGAGACAACCATATTTGGGGTGGGTCGGATCCGACCTAACCATAGTCATGATGCCTCGCGACCTCACCATAGTACCGGAGGGTTAAGAATGAAATAAAATTAAGTTCACCATTTCTGGAAATCTGCAATTTATTTATTTAATGGATATATTTACAATTATTATCAAAACCATAACACAGAAAAGTATGTAACAGTGTAAAATTTGTATTGTTATGTATACTTTCTAGTCGGTGTTCTAAGATTTATAAGTATGATTGAACCTTCGGCTTCGGTCGAACAATCAGCTTCAGTTTTGGCCAAAAACTGACCTTCGGTTGGACACTAATCGAGTAGCTCGACAGCTGCCTGGAATAACTCACCACATCTCCATAATATCAAACCATGAACCAAACATTGTTTGATCTGCCAATAAAACTTCATCACTTCCAGGCTTGAAAGTCATTCTTCATTGATTTGGCAGATGCACAAGAAGTCTAATCATAGCATGAGAATGTACATTGATTCAAGAAGTCTCCAAATGGCCACGATGAAGAACCTGATTTTGTTATACTATAGCTCAGGCTAACCTTCCATTGAGATGACAGTCATATTCCTTTTATGTAGATGTACTATACCGCTTTAAATGATTTGTAGAGTTTGATGTGTGCATTGTATTTTAGTAGCAGACAAGGGTCAGTATGATACATCTATTGTCCGTCATTGAGGTTGACTTTAGCTTCAATATCGCAGTGATGTTTATACAAAGGATGTCCATTAAAATTTGATGTGATCTCCACAATGAAAGGTTTCGGGAACTTCTTTTTACATTTGCTGTCTTCCATGCAAGGTGCATGTCGGTTCTGGATATCGCAAGGACCATGCATCAAGTAAAGTGTGACAATCTTGTGCGGTCTTCGTTCCATGTTCACGTCTGGAATTTCAGCGAAGATAAATTAATTAATTTCTCTGGTGTTGTATATTTACCCCCAGCTCGCAATATCACCATGATGGGAGACCATTTTGGCCGCATTCTAAAGGAAATTGACCCTTTACTCTAACATAATGGAACAATTTTCTTTCATATTTACCTACCAAAAAAGTCCTAGTCACAAGGCTTCTATTTATATGCAATGATTACCCTCAATTTACACTTTCTTACAACATTTTAGTTTAGTTTCCAGAAAAGTGTAAAATCGAGGTTTCACTGTACATATTTGCTAAATTTTTATTTTCATATATTTAATCAGGTTGTGTACGCACTGTTTATCAGAAACTCTTATATGAAAGATGTAAAAAAAATTAACAATTCAGAAAATATCTTTATTGACGGGCAACACACATATATACATATGTGTATATACATATACAAAGCACCACCAAAACTTGGTACATTATTATATATTATGTTGTCTTGCATGACATTATTTTTCAATAATTAAGTGAACGTGTAATATTAGCAAATCTATGCGATATTAGCATCACTCTGAGTAATCAGCTCACAGGTGTTACAAGCAATGTTCCATATGTTACGTATTTTGAACAAACACTTGTTCAAAGGTCTTTGTGTTATTTTATTGGTGATTTTTGAAATGTTTTGCTTGTATAGAAGAAGTATAAATAGAGATACTATCTCTTTTTACTGTGAATGTTTCATTGTTGAGTAACTGAGAAACAATGCATATCTATCCGAGGCGATACATAAATTCAAGAAAAATTTGTCAGTCCAAGTTTGCTTGTTATAGTTATGGAAAATAAACTTTAATAAAAATGTGTGTGTTGTGTTTCAAAGATATATATTATGTAACAGTAGCTAGCTACACAAATAGTCGTTGTTAAGTAGTACCTATATATCATCAATAGGAAGGAACATTATCGGGTAAGAAAATAGTTTTTTTATAACCTACATATTTTAAAAACGTAATTTATTTTTTCCTTGTACATTAACTTAATTTTATCTATCCATGAATGTATGCATTTCTTTTTTCTTGCACAGATAAGTTGATGGACTGCATGCACAATGAAAAAATTAAAGGGAACGTTGCTCACAAGTCACCTTATGTAATGTGAAATGTACTCACAGAATCGCTTCTTCCAGTAGTGCACTCGGAGTATTAATTCTCGCTGTGGCCTGCAGCTGCACAGTGTGACTTATGTTTTGATTGAATTTTTCTGTTCTATCTTTATACTTGGAGAGATGTTTACGAGTCCACAGAATCACCTTTTGTATGTTACGGTTAAGATACACATCACTTTCATACATTTCCACACATCATTCAATTTGTGTATTAAATAATACGCCATTCACTGTAGTTTTTGGATAAATTATAAGAGAAATATAAATCCATCGATTGGCTTGGTATCTAGTGCATGATACACAACATGTTACCAACCTCGCGAATGAAAAGAGTCTGACCATAACATTGTGTTAATTCAGGTAATATATACCTATAAACATACGCATTTGAAATAACTTCTTGTCTGATGGCACTGCTCACATGATGGTGGGACAGAATGTATCTACTTGTTCCTCTTGCTTGGCTTGATGGGTCCCTCTTTGATCTCCCAGGGTAGTTTGTGCGACGTGATGGTGTAGCGTTTCTTCTTGGCAACTTTCAGTGTGTTGGGCTTGGACACGGAGGCTAGCCCGCGTCGCTGCAGGGACACAAAGTGCTCGGCCAGACCGCCACCTATGAATTGATGCATTCATTAAAGATACCATTTTCTTAAAACAATTAAACGAAGATTGGAATTTTTGAAAATGGAAACAAGAATAAAATATTGTTTTTCGTGCATTTTACATCCAACAGATTATTTATTTACTATTTGTACACTCACCTTTGGGTACCAGGTTCCTCAGGTTGCCAGACAACTCTTGCGCTTCTACAAATATGGGTGCGGGCTCCACATAGGTAGTGGAGTTGATGCGCGGCGCGGGTGGAGCCTCCAGCCTTCGCTTGAGTCGCTCTGCCCGCTGGTGTTTTTGCTTGACTTCTGTGTCTACCACCGCTTTCTGAAGGAACTTTAATCTGTAGGAGGAACATTAATTGATTTTGAATATATTCCTCATTTTTTTTCCAAATTGTTGTAGCCAACCCCAAGCAAACCCAATATGAGTCAGTAGGATAGTACAGTAAAACCGCGATATAACGAAATCCAAGGGACCAAAAAATAAAAATTCGTTATAACGAATTCCCACATATAACGAAATAAAAAAAAAAAAAAAAAAAAAAAAAAAAAAAATATCCTACTACATATATGTTACGCGCCGTCGCAAAAAAATGTTGCGCGGCTTCAAAAAAGATCGCAAATTCTGCAAACAAAGGAGGAGGAAGGCCATAGGGAACTGAATACATACATATTTTTAGTTGTTTGGTTAAATATTTTAATTGTGTTTAAATGTAGAGCCGCTTCAAACATAGTTTTGGGCATGAAACATAAAAAATAATTCAAAAATAAAAATTTTACAGTTGAATCGTGGCATTTTTATAAAATGAGTCGTATATAAATTACGAAGGTACTTACCGGTAACGGCTGCAACCACTTCAAAATATAATCGATAAAATTGTTCACTTAAAAATGATCTTTAACATTGTTCACTTAAAATAATCGTTTATTTTCCCTTGTTTAGTTTTAACATTTCTTTCACTGTCTCGTATAATTATTTTAGCCAATGCATCGCAGTGGGAAAATGCATCCACCGGTAATTCTGGTCTTCCCGATACGTATCGTTGGAGAACATCTAAGGCATGAAAAACTTCGGAAGTTGACGGTAACGAAGCAAATGAGATTTCATTGCTTTCCTCATTCAATGTGTCATTTTTGTCCTCATCACTCGTCTCAGATACCGTAATGCGAGGCGCGGGAACATACAAAGCAGACGTTATCACTTCATGGTCGTAAGAAATAAAATCATCGTAACTTGTAGATCTCAACAAAATTCTTTCACCCGTTGTTAAACTCGCTTGAGGGGCGTCAATTTCATCTACGGGCAGCGAAGAAAACCCGCACTTTTTAAAACAATTCGCGATTGTTGTAGATGTTACCGATTGCCATGCTATACTCATAGCTCGACATGCATCCAATACCGTCCATTTTCTTAAGTTTTCTACAGAACAGCCATTGTTTACCTGTATAATACAGGAATGCAATAAACTTTTTCTGTAATGGCTTTTGAAGTTCTGTATTATTCCCTGATCTAGCGGTTGGAGAGCACTCGTAGTATTAGGAGGTAGGAACAGAAATTCTATATTTGGCGCAACAATTTCCGGTGCGTAATGTGCTGAACAATTATCCAAAATCATCAATATTTTACGATCTTGTGCTGCCATTTTTCTCTGCATCGTAATAGCAAAGCTCTTAAATATTTCCCGCGTCATCCACGCTTTTTTATTATGGCAATAAGTAACAGCGGGAAAACTGCTAAAAGTAAGGCCTCTAAAGCATCGTGGTTTTTTATATTTTCCGATGACTGTGATCTTTACTTTATCGGATCCGTCCATATTTGTACATAACGCGGCCGTCAGGCGTTCCTTACTACGTTTTCCTCCATGACATCTCTCTCCTTTAAGAGCTAGTGTCCGATCTGGCATCATGTTATAAAACACACCAGTTTCATCTATGTTATAAACATTTTTTGCGTCGTATTTCTCCCAAATATGCCGATTGTTTGTTATCCAGCTCGAAACTTCTTCTTCATCAACTTTTTGGGAATCGCCACAAACCGCGAGGCAAACAATGTTGTGTCGCTTTTTAAAGCGATCTAACCACCCATTAGATGCCTTAAAATCAATTCCCATCTGATGAGCCAACGACTTTGCTTTCTCAATAAGCATTAAACCAGAAGTAGATATATTCGCTGATCGGATTTGGGAGAAATACTCGAACAGTTTTTCTTCCAATTCTTCATATTTGGCAGGCCGTACACGCTGTTGGGAACCGCTCGCCTTACATCTATCAAACGCATCTTCAATCTTCTTCCGATTTTTTAAAATTGTGGAGAGAAACGAAACCGGAATACCATATTTTACGGCTATCTTGCCTTTACTGTCCACTTTGTTGTCGATGTCTTTCAATATCATTATTTTTTGTGCCATGGTTAAAGTTTTGCGGGAATTATCACGTACTGAAGCCATTTTAAGGTTTCACAAAATATTATGAAATGTACTTTAAATAATAAATTACACTACACTAGTATGCATAGCAGTAAACACACGAAAACAATAGTTAATAGAAACACAAAAAATAGTCCATAAAGTATTTTAAAGAATTATTTGTATTATTGACGAGTTCACACGAAAACAATTGTCAAACGAAAATGAATTTATGTAAATATTCAGTTCGGTCATGCAATAATCGCGTTAAAAACGGAACAAACTTAACTCTACAGACCTTACACTGAGACTGATATTCCCAATAAGTACATACTGCAACATTCTGCGTATTCCTGTTAATTTTTGTATTTTCCAGCTGTCTGGGTCTGGGATTGCAATACATATTAGAGGCGTATGCGTACGTAAAACATGTCCAAGTGAACGCCGCAAGAATTATGTCAAATGGTTTTATGGGACTATGAACCTACTATGAACCCAAGAAAAAGTTTGAATTGCCAAAATTTGACGCCAAAAAGGCCATTAAACCGTTCGCATACGGCAGATGCAGCGGCGCGGCTTTGTAAGTGCGAAATAATATTTTCATCTTTTATCATTTTTTTATTTCGTTATAAATTTACGTAAATGTATTGGCATTTTTTCGTACGGGACAAAAATGATTTCGTTATAAATATTAACGGGATTTCGTTATATATATGCATTTTTGTATGAAAAATTGGTTTTAGGGACTAAATTTCGATTTTTTTTTCGATATACGTCATTTTTCGCTATATCGGGGTTCGTTATATCGCGGTTTTACTGTATTAGATAAAACTGATATTTCCATCCGTACAGATATATCTAAAATCTTTTTGAGGATGTCAAGTTAAGTATTGTAATACAAATTAAATTAATCAACTACAAATATATACAGAAAAAAAATTTTTAGTTTCTACTGGGATTTAAACCTGGACCTTTTTCTATCTGGGGAAATGTGTTACCATTCCGCTTTATCATCCAAGTATGTTTATGACAAATTTTTGAACTTATATTCTGTAGCTCTTTAAAATTGATATTCCATTTTTAAAAGCAATCAACTTTATATAGCGATGAATCCCAAATACCTTTGTGTAATATGCTAGGAGATACCAGAATTAAATCAATTCATTTTATTAAATATGGATACAATTTATATATTTTAAAGAATACATTTTTGTTGTGAAATTGTAATTTCAGAACATAGTTCTGTGGTATTTTTAATACAAATTAAATGAATCAACTAGAATGGTATGCAGAAAAAATATTTATTTTCTATACCGAATTCACAATCAAGCCATATGTACGTTAGATAAGACAAAATGCCATATAACTGCTTTCTAAGCTTACAACATTAATCGCAAAGGTATACAACAATTAAAAATGAATACAAACTTGTAAACATCAGCTAGCTTTCGTTTCTCTCTGGCGTCCACCTTGGCCGTGGCTTGCGCCAGACGCTCCTCGCGCATGTGCCTCTTCTTGCGCAGGTCCTTCTTACGGTTGCGGACTGGCGGATTTACGCTGCGGTACTCGTCTCCGCTGCCTTCTGAGGCTGCGCCCTCCTCGTCCAAGCCCTGGCGTAGCTCACGCATATCTTCCTCCTGTAAGTGGATAGTATATGAACTTATAACTTTTGACATAATATTATTGTGCACTTTATTATAGTATTAGCTTTTCAAATTTTGCATTTTATTTACGTTGTAAGATAACAATAGACAAACCATCTTCTCCTTGGCGGTGACCTTCCGGAACATAGCGGAAGTGACCCTGTTAAGATGTTGCTCCTCCTTCATGACCTTCAGCTCCTGCCGCACCACTTCTTGCAATAGCTCCTGGTGATCCTGGATACGACAGATATAATTCAATATTAAAATACTTTATTGACAAGCACATAGGGAAATTTAAAATTTAGCAAATCACTCTTTAAGGCACGCACGCGTCAGATTTATGTATGGTATCGCCCGCAAAGCTCGAGATGACTACAATTCTGCGCATTATTATCTTCAATCTTCACCTTTTATCTTCATTATCATCGTCAACTTGTCACTTTTTACATTATAACTGAACATTTACATCAATTCCAATGAACGGTAATATTGAGTACGACATTTTCGGTAGTGTGTTTATTTGACAATTGTTTTCGTGTGTTTGTTTACCGACATTTATATGTACTAGCATTCCATAATTTATTCTTTAAAGAAAATTTTTAATACTTTGTGGAACCTTAAAATAGCTTCAAGTCGTGATAATTCCTGCAAAATTTTAACCCTCGTTTTCATCTTCATTCATCTCTCTACGATTTAAAGAAATAGGAAGATCGATTGACCGATGAGAAACTCTCAATACTTGTAACGGCTCTACAGTTAAACACAATTAAAAATTGAATGTTGTTTTATATTTACATATTTTAGAATTTCCAAAAATATCGCCGAATTTTAGGTTATCTTACATTGTTTCGTAAAATGTTTTTAATTTGTTTTCTTAATTATTATTCATTGGCTTATCTGTTAAAACAACAAAACTAAATAGATTATTCAAAATTTTCTTTATACAGAAAGTCCTCCTTTGTTTGCAGAATGCCTTATTATGTTATACTCCATATTAAACTGACAATGGGTGTCTTGTTTGCGGAACTTGTGAACTTTTTTAAAGACGCGCTACATTTATTTCTATGGCGCGCGCGGAATATTCATATGTTAAGAATTTTTATTTATTTATTTTGCTATATGTGGGAATTCGTTATTACCAATTTTCATTTTTTTGGTCCCTTGGATTTCGCAATAACGAGGTTTTACTGTAGTATATAAAATATATATAATGTTCCATACAGGAAACAAAAAATGTAGACAAGTGTGGTTCACTAATCTCAGCTTCTCTTAACACTTCTTGTGCGGGTCGGGTAGTTCTACCCGCGCGCCTGACTGGTGCTCAACGGCGGGACGGGTAGTTCTACCTTTTCAGCTGACTCTACTTTAAAGGCAGGAAAGGTAGAACTACCCGATTTGTTTATATGAGTGTTGTATACCAATCTCTTGGTAAAGGTCCAAACTACATGTATATAAATAAAAAATCCCGATATATGTCCGATGTATCCTTTTGTCTTCGTGTCTATTACGTAGTATAATAATTACGCGCAGCTCTTACGAGAGCTTGTCTGTACATGAATATTTAAACAAAAATACACAAAATTTAATGATTTTATAAAAAGGAATATGTCAATACATGCTTTAAGTTTTACAGAGTAAGAAGTTGGTAAAGAAATTTTAAGAAATCACTCGATTACTGAATAAATTAGTGAGCGCACGAAGTTTCTGTCGAGTAGATAAGCGGTATATTTTTTATGACTAATGAAGGTATATTATGGTAAAATTATATTTGTCTCTGTCTTGTACTTGATTATTCATTCACAAATGAGTGAGAATGCACGATTTCACTATAGCGATCGAAATGAATTTATTTTGTTGCATTTAAAGTGTGTAACCCAACGTAGGTTTACGGGCCGTCCGCCGTAGTAAATCATCTCAAGTGGATCTCAATATTTGTATTTCTGAAATTCACCAAGTCACTTCGAATTTTAGTTTTTAAATACGCTGTTATAAAACGGGCGTGTTGTTGTTTAGCGGAATATAATTATATTACTTCTTTTTAAACTCGAAAAAATGACTTCAGAAAATTATCAAAGTGATGAGGAAATATTCGCGGATAATTTATCTGATCTTTCTAGCGATTATTTGCCTGAATTTGACAGTGATAGTTACGACACAAGTGACAGTGAAGAGTTCCCTCGCAGGAGGAGGGTGCCAGTGATGCCCTTACAATTCAGTGATTCTGAAGAAAGTGATGCGGAGGAAGAGGAAGTTACGGAATGGTCTGAAATAGACAATCCACCTACTATTGAACCATTTTTAGGTCACGTTGGTGTTCGTGTACCACCAAGCGATCCCGAAAACATAATGGACGTAGTAAAACTGTTCATCGGGGATGATTTACTTGAGATGATGATAGAGGAAAGCCATCGATACCGCACACAAAACGAATCACGGATCAAAAAAATGAAGAAATCCATCAAATGGAAGTCCATAAGTCTTGTAGAGATGAAAAAATTTTTAGGACTGATTTTGCTTATGGGACAAGTTCGAAAAGACACGAGAGATGATTATTGGTCAACAGATCCGTGTATCGAAACACCTATTTATTCAAAAATAATGAGTCGTGATCGTTTTAGACAGATCTGGCAATCGTGGCACTTTTCTAATAATGAGAACATCGCGAATCCCAGCGATCGACTTGAAAAAATTAGACCAATTGTGACATACCTTATACCAAAGTTTTCTTCTGTCTACAACCCTCAAAGGGAACTGTCTCTGGATGAAAGTATTGTACCGTGGCGGGGAAGACTTTCATTTAAAGTGTATAATGCGTCAAAAATAATAAAATATGGGGTTCTTGTGCGTATGGTTAGTGAAGCAACTACGGGATACATTTGCAACCTCGAAATTTACAGCGGAAAAGGAAGACGATTATTAGAGACTATTCATTCGCTTCTCGGTCCATATTTAAATTTGTGGCATCACGTATACATGGATAATTATTATAATAGTGTGCAAACTAGTGAAGTGCTCCTACAACATCAAATAAGAACGTGCGGAACAATGAGAATAAACCGAGGTTTTCCAGAATGTTTTAAAACGGCGAATCTTAGTGTAGGCCAAAGTATTTTCCGTCGACGAAAAGATGTATTGTTGCAACACTGGAAATCTAAGAAAGATGTTCGAATGATCTCAACAATACATTCGTCCACTATCCTAGAAAGCCACAACATCGATTGGACTACAAAACAACGTATTTGGAAACCTCAGTGTGTAATAGAATATAATAAATATATGAAAGGCGTTGATCGTGCAGACCAGTATTTATCGTATTACTCTGTATTACGAAAAACAAAAAAATGGACCAAAAGAGTTGTGATGTTTTTGTTGAATTGTGCCTTATTTAATTCTTTTAAAGTGTACAAAACATTAAATCCAACCAAAAGACTAACATACAAACAGTTTTTGCGCGCCGTTGGAAAATTTTGGATAGCCGACCATCCTTGTGGAACCGACATAAATCTGGAGGAACCGGGACCATCATCTCAATTACCGAGAAATGTAGTCAAAAGCGATCCTCCAGGGAGGTTATCACTCGACATGAAAAAACATCGAGCGACTAAAATTGTTACCGGCGGTAAAAAAAAATATCCACAAAGACAGTGTCGTGTGTGTTCTGTACACAAAAAGAAAAGTTTTACTAGTTATATGTGTACATTTTGTGACGTACCTCTTCACAGGGGTGAATGTTTTTATAAATACCATACTTTATCTAGATATTAGAACGATAGTTTTTATGTGAACTTTTATATCATAGTGAACATGCTGTAAATATGTGATTGCCTCAATGTACTTACAAAAATAAAAGCGATTTGTTTCCAAAAAGTATACAATATTGAGGACCATACTATGGTAAGTGAGTATTCCAAATTTCATTAGAAAATTACTAACGGTTTGGAAGATAGAACGTTTTTTATAAAGTTAGATTTTTTATCACATTTCGATGGTTTTCGCCCGCTACACGTACTTGTGACCCGAGAGCGGCACCCCGCACAAAAAGTGTTAACTGGCGATGATGATGATTATGAGGTCAAAAGAAATGAAACACAAAAGATGTTCAATATGATACACTACGGCGTCAGAATCGAGAATGGCGTTTTCACCCGCAGAATACCTTGCTTAATTTCAGTTACAAATAGTAAATTTATTCATTAATATTTTCCCACCATATTAGCAAGTGGACAATGACGAGCGCCGCCCTAGTGTATTTTATCAAAAATAAAAGTCTTTGTTTACCAAAATCTATCCAACATCTCTTTGGCACCACGCCAATGATTATACCTTTATATTACTGACACGTGTCTTATCATATCAATTAATTGGCGCCACCTCGGCGAATAATTCTGTGTGATACATATTATATGTTATTTAATGTATAATTGATATAATTTTAATATCAGCTTCAAAGCGCAATATTAGATAACAATATTCTACGTATTTTATGTAATTTGTAGGATTACTTCAGTCATAATATTAGCTTCAATAATCGTTCAATGTTCAACATTCATACATAAACAACTGCAAAGGTCATATTAAAAAAAAAATTACATCATATACATTATTTCAAAAATCAAGGATTCATATGATTAATAAAATAAATATTTATAACCTGCCATGTCTCACCTTGAAATTGGGGTTGTAACTGGCACCTGGGTGCGGGGCCACAACTGGGGCTGACTTGGCAGCATAGCGCGGGGGTCGAGGAGGCTGAATGCGTGGCTTGTTGCAATCGCGGGTATCCCTCGTGAGCCACTCGGAAGGAGGAGCGGGCGCCTCTGGTGTCACCACTGCAGCAAAAAAGATAATTTGTAAAGAATCACTTGAGATATAAATGGTTGAAACTTATTCAAGGATATTGTCAATTTATAAGTATTATCTTGGAATTTTTATGACATCTGTTTAATCTTCAGCACACCTTACGCAGTCATATTGTCAATTTGTGTTACCATGAGGAATGTGTAATTTTTAATAAATTTAAATGAGAAAAAGGGTTTTACTAGTTTTAATAGTTGTAAAATAGTAGTTATCATACTTCTATTTTTTTTTTTAAATATTGAGTATTTGAAGTGAAATATTGATAAATACTATAAGGTAACGGAGCATTCATCATACGCAATCTAATGATGCGGGCGTCAGCTCCAGTGGCAAGTACTGGTCTGTACCGAGCGGTAGACCTGTGTTACTGCATGGTAATGGAAGGGTTAATAATGTGTATGTTAAACAACTTGGATTATTTAATCCACTTTCTGAGCAATTCAATGAATGCACTTTGGACAGTGAACATCAATCTGTATTTTGTTTTTACCTATTTAATATTGTTAAATGAACTTTTTTTATTTGTGCATGTTTATTGTATGTGTCCAAACTTGCTTCCAACACATTAGAGACATGTTGAAATTTGTATGGCATTCGGACCCAGAGCAGTAAAGGTACGGAGTACTTGTTGTGATGAGATGCACCAGATCTCGAGGATTCAGATTCTGCAGGAATCATTCACCACGAGTCATGTAAGAAACTATCCCTGCTAGCATCCATTGTGGCTAACTTCAATGCGTATAGGAGTTGTTAAAAAAATACTTGTTTATTCAAGTCAACGTTCGACCTCATGTGGTATAGGAAACCGATGACAAGATAATAGAACTTGGAGCTCATGTTCCATCCACCATAGTCACCAGATTTCTGAGACAGCCATATGAGAGGGAAGCAATTTAATAATGACTGATTTGAAAAAAGAATGGTCATATTTTTTACAGATTACCAAATAAAACATAAACTAAAGGTAATTCCTTGTTTCAATATTTTCATTTTGGTGTCACTCACGTGATCACTTTGGTAACACTTACACAATCAAAAAGTTCTGTGACTTTTTTAAATATATGACTTGATTGGAACGAAAATTTAAATGCTGACAATATAATATGCAAAAATATGCATCTAAAAAATACATCTTGTTTACACAAAGATTTAATTTTCGAAGAGTAAATACTTTTACTGTTACATAACTATCGGATTTATGTTTCCACAAATAATTTGTGTACACAAGTAATTTGACCCTCATCTCGCAATTAATGTTCCGATCCCCTCTCCTATATGTACACTTTATTTCATGTCTATCCATTTACTGATCTGTGCATAAATCAAATGAATAAATAGCCACTGGGAGAAGGTTATAAAGTATGAAAGTTCATTTTTGATATACATAATTATATAAAGCATGGCAAAAACATTCTGGGGACTTAATATCTCACATATTGCTTTTAATTGAAAAGGTTAGAGTTTAAATAAATAAAATGTGCAATACTTTTGTACACCTAACCAGCACCTTTACTTTGTAAAGTAAACTGATGTTTTTTAAAAATTAAGTATGGGAAATGTCCTACCTTCCTCTCCCCACAAGTCTTTGGTGATGTTGGTCCTGCACTCCTTGAGGTCTCGCTTGTTTTTTCTGTTTAGAGCTCGGTTCTTCTCAGCCATGTCAAACTTCTTCTTGTAGATCCCACTGCGCATCTTCTTCTGCTCCGTTAACTTGCTGAGCGTCACGGGACGGACGTGGTTCCGCTTGCCACTCGGGTCGCCCACCTGCGGTTACCGGAAAAAATATTACACATTTCTACATATTTTAGAGAAATTTATGACACCATAAAAAGCGGTCATTATAAAATATTGAAATGAAAATGATCAAGTTTCCATTTCGATTGAGAAGCTTGTTGGTCTAGTGGTTAAGACGCTGGCCTAGTGATTTAGTAGCCGGGGGTTTGAACCTCATTCCAGACCAGCATGTTATTCCTATTTTTATGGTACAAGCGTTTAGCTTAATTTGAAAATAGTAAGAATATTGATGTGACATGTATTCCGTGTACAATCTCTATTTAAAAATAAAAAGTTAAGGTAATTGAAAAATATCACCACTGAAAACTGCAATATATAAGAAACAAAATTGTTGTGAAATTCATTGATTATAGTATGGAGTGTATATTAAAAAATAATTCCAAACTGTTGCTGTGTCATCAGTCTTTAAAACTAAAATAAAATTAATAGTTCAAGAATTATAATTACATTGTGGCTACTGTTAGTAATAAAAATAACAACCTTGGAAATATTGACTAAAGCTTGGAAACATTTTGGTTCTTCTGGCTGCTCTAGTCGCTTCCTCTGCCTTGTAGTGAGCCCACTCTGTGCTTTAACGCTCTTGGCGGATGGACAAGTGTCCACCACAAACAATTCAGAGTCCGGCTTATCCGCAAATGGGGTTCTGGAATTGTATTTCAATTAATGAATACATATTATTATAATACTAGATATATGTCAATAATGATAGGAAATCAATTATAACCTTAATTTACTTAATAAAATCAGTAAAAATGTAATAGCAAAATAATAAATTAAAGTAAGTACATAGTTATGAGCTTATTGTTCTAGTGGTTAAGACACTCGCCTAGTGATATAGTAGCCGGGGGTTTGAGCCTCATTCTAGGAGACCAGCAAATTATTCCTATTTTGATAGCACAAGTATTTAGCTTAGATTGAAAATAGTAAGAATATTAATGTGACATGTACTCTGTGTGCATCTCTATTTAAAAAAATTTTTTTTTTTTGTTTTGGTATTTTTGGTTGGTTGGTTGACTTTTCATTAGAAAATATCAAATAATTACTATATGGGTTGTATAAAAAAATCATCAAGGAGTAATATGGTGATTGTACTATAAATATCAATAAAAATATTTATATATAAATTGTGAATTTAATTATGACTAATGTCTCACATACATATAAAAAACAAACTGCACTTACATGTTAGATTTTTTTTAAATGTGTTGTGTTGTCATTCTTGTAGGTATTTTTGAACGTTAAGAGTTTTAAGATAATTTAAGATAAAAACATGTTATATTCTAGATATAGGTTCTTACAGATTTTGATATACATAGCCCGAGTTTGTAGGGCTTTTTTCCTACAGGCTTCACATATACGTCTTTTAAATCAATCAAATATTTTTGCTGGGTATTCAAATCATTAAAGAATGTTTATTACTTTGTTTTTTTTTTTTTTTAAATTTGGCTACTTTTTTAAAGATATAAACAAAACATTAAAAATTACTCTATCCATAATAATATTATTTCTTTGATTTTCTTAACATTGGACGTGCTACCGAGTAATTAATCGTGCTACACCTACTTGGTTGCGTTATACCTAACATTGATTATGCTACATTTAACAATGGTTGCCAATCTTACATTGGTTGTTCTAGAACCAACATGGCACAACACATTTGCAAGTCACTGCCACAATATTCTAATTTATATTTCAGATTATATTGCGCATGTATCCATAATTTATTTTGCTAACTTTATTGTTATCATTAAATGTTAGAATTGGCAAGAATAAGAGGGAATAAATAAGATTGTGTGATGAGGTGTTATGTGGCGCTCTCCTTCGCCTACAGTTGCATCTTATTGGCGTATTTTCAAATAATCTAACATAATATGGTACGGAACGGAATATAATTCACAGTAAATCGGATTTAACTAAACTTTACAAAAAGCATTAAATCCACGCATTATATCCGCGCTAGTCTTCATATTCTGCGGATTTCATAATCGAATTTCTCCGTCGCAACCACCATAGAAAACAAAAACATAACCTAAAAGTCAACAGATTTCAATGCTCACCCGAGTCGTTCCTCCAGCCTCTTGTCTTCTAAGAAATCTTCCACGTCCTGAATATCGACATTTTTACGCCACGAGACTTTATTCTTCTTCGACAAATGCCTCTTTTTCTTGTTTGATCCTTCAGTATTTAGAGGGACCATTTTGACACTTGGCGGCACGTGCACGTCAAAATATAAAGAATGCAATATAGAAAAAATATTTACGATGTCACATTGGTGTGGCCAGCAGTTATTATAGTTTCGAAATTTAAAACCGCATTAGCATATACCATATACCAGTGCTCCGCTACCTTTTCTCACCTACGACACACCAAAATTCTTCCTAGAATTTCGCGGTACACCAAAAGCTAAAACATATAGGTATTAAATTGATACACAAATTTTACAATAAATTTTTGTTTTTTATTTGAAAAGTATACATACATAAAATTATAACATATTTATTTTTACGCAATTTTAATAATTATTATAAAATAATAATTAATTAATGTGATACCTGCGTTTCATTTTACAATTATCCGGCTTCCGGCACAACAGTGTGCCACGGCACACCGGTTGCGGAGCACTGCCATATACCATATCATAATTTCTAACTATATTATATAAACTTAAAAACAAAACAAATCAATATGTGGCAGTGGACAGCCTAAACAGTAAAAAATATTACATATTTTGTAATATAAATGTACAGCATAATATTATATTTAATATAATATTTTCAACACTACAACTTAATAATAAATAAAATCTTAATAGTAAATAAAATCTTGACATTTTATTTCAGGCCATCAGACAGCAGCAAAACCCTAACCTAACGGGAATTTTCCTAGTGAGTGAGAATTTTTTTTTTGTGACAAGTCCGAGAGTGACAGTTGTGTTTGTGCGGCTCCCTTGGATTAATTGGATATTTACAAAAAAATCAGATATTTACAAACTTTTTTACTTTAATATTTCTTAGCTCACTTGTTTTTAAAATTCAAATTATTTATCTTTAATATATTTCTTACAGTTTAGGCATTTGCGTTTTTTTTTCAGTAGAATCTATTTATTGTTACATTTTTATTTTTATTTTGACATTTGTCGGAAATCTTTTTTAATTTAATTTAATTTAATTTTCGGCCCCAATGGAGGAATTAAGACCTTCGGATCCTCCAGACCCTCTTCCTCCTGCATCACATCTTTCTCGTCCCTCAATACCCGCCTCAGAAGATGCAGAATCTTCAGATGATTCCACTTTTTTAAAAATTTGATAAGAAGTCGGAAAAAACAAAGAACGATCTTAAGATAACCAGCATCATTTCATCTCCTCCTATTTCTCCCACTCTAATCCCAACCGTGAACTCTGATCTACCTTCTGCTTCTCCTGTTAATATAACCCGTTCCCAACTATTATACCCAAATTCGGCTGTCTCTCCTTTCCTTGTTTGTGTCCAAGAAACAGAGCAAGGACCTGTACATCCAATTGATTTTGGAAAATAATTTCCCAGCATAACACTCCTGGTATCTGCCCAGGCGATATAAAAGCAGAAGGCAGATATAAAATTTCTGTGGAATTTAAATCTGCAGTACTTGCTAATAATTACGTTAAATCTTCTGAAAACACCCAAAATAACAAATTTAAAGCTTTCATTCCGACCTACAATTTTACCCGCATGTGCCTCGTGCGTGATATCTCCACTGACCTCTCTGAAGACGACATCATCCTATCTAATCCTACTCCCCAAAATATAGGTAAAGTTATAAAGGCTAGACGTTTGAATTACAAAGACACTTCCACAGGAACCGTTACCTGGAAGCCCTCTCAAACAGTTGTGCTTACTTTCGAAGGACATACCCTCCCGTCACATGTGCATGTCGGTAGAGCTTTATGCTTTCCCGACAATGCAGTGTTTTAATTGTTGTCATTTTGGACACTCCAAACCAACTTGCAGATCCCCTCCTCGTTGCTTCAAATGCGGTAGGATGGCCCTAATGGCCATTGCTTAAACTCCACTCATGTACCTACTCCCTCGAGTTCCTCTAACCCACCATTAAATAATCTTTCAAAATCATTACTCTCTGACAACTCTTTTTTCATCCAAACCCTTGTTATGCTCCTCATATCCAATATTTCAAATAATAACTCCTTACCGTCCAACGCTGCTACTCTTATTTCATCATTGTACTCCCTTCTTCCTAATGGCTCCATCTGTGGAGAGAATTCTTCAGTGGAATAGCCGTAGTATTAAATCAAATAGCCACGATATTGTCGTTCTTCTAAAGTTAAATTCCAATCAAATATCAGTGGCGGCAATTTCGGAGACATGGCTGAGTCCGGGTTCCCATTTTAGGGTCCGGGGTTACCACTGCCTCCGAGATGACCGACCAGATGGCAAAGGTGGTTCCGCCCTTCTCATCAAAAATTCCATCCCCTTTACACCAGTGAACGTTAAATCCTCCGGTTGCCCATTCGAAGTGGTTGCCGCTAGGGTTGATGGTATCACAATCCTTTCCTTGTACATTTCTCTATCTAATCGTCCCTCAAAATCATTACTTCGAACAATGTTTTCTCGCCTCCAAAATACGTTACTCATTTTGGGGGATTTCAACTCCCACCATAGTATTTGGGGTTCTGACTCCAAAGATAGATCTGGCAGAGATATTGTTGATTTGCTTGATGAATTCAGTCTCTGTATTCTGAATTACGGATCCCCTACTCGTCTCCAAATCTCAAACCGCCGTCCCAGTGCGGTAGATCTTTCACTGTGTAATGCAGCGTTGGCGCCCAGCTTAGTCTGGACGACAGTAGATGACCCTCATGGTAGCGATCATTATCCCATTTACATTCGAGTTTCTCTCAGACCCCAAATCACTTTACCACAAAATCAGAAATTCGCAAACTACCAAAAATCGTTTACCCGTTTAAAATATCATAAATCCTTTAAAATATAATAAGGATCATCTCCTGTATTCAGAACTGTCACCAGAGGCCTACCACAAGGGTCTGTGTTATCTCCTATCCTATTTAACATATACACTCTCGACATAGCTTACCTTATTCATCCTCTTTCTCAATACTGCAGTACGCTGATGACTTTTTTATCTACGTTTCGGGTCCAGTTTTAAATCAGTTAGAAAAAATTCTCAAAGATAGCGTTAACAATCTGGTTAATTGGCTTATGGGACATGGATTGGAATTGTCTGTGACAAAAAGCAGTTTAATCATCTTTACCAGAAAACTAAAAGTCCCCGCTGTACATATAACTTGCCTTAATCAAACCCCCGTTAAATCCCAAATTAGATTCTTGGGAGTTATTTTAGACTCCAAACTTACCTGGAACGCCCATATAAACCAAATTGTTAATAGATGTCAAGCAAGTCTCAATACTATGAGAGCAGTATCTCGCGTGTGGTGGGGCTGCCATCCATACACCCAAAAATTATTTTATCACGCGTATGTTCGTAGTCATCTAGATTATGCATCTTTCATTATGGAACCAACTTCAAAAAAAATCTACAAAGGCTAGATCGTATCCAGTCGCAAAGTCTTAGGTTAATAATTGGAGCAATGCGGTCTTCTCCAATTAATGCTCTACAGGTAGAAACAGTAGATCCTCCACTTCAATTGAGAAGACAGTTTATGTCTTTGGGGGTTAGGACGGTGGTTAAATGAAATAAATGTGATTGGCGTGTGTTGAGGTTTATTATGACAATGACAATGAAAACAAATAGAAATGAATAAATGTATGAAGATGTAGAAGGTGCATGTGTGCATGAGATGAAATGAAGCGAATTGGCGGTCTTGCTCGGCGAGCGCGAGCCGGCAAGACCGCCATTGTGAAACGATGAAACTGGAGAGACTGCCTGGCAGTGAATGCTTGAGCCAGACTTGTAGCAGCAGCCGGCAACGCTGTCGCTAGCGTCGATGCCGACTGAGATGGCGGTGGATTTGAATTCCGATCGCTACATGTCTGATAAATTTATTTTCAAATGTATGCGTCAAAAAGATCATCCTCTAATACCAAAAATTAAAACTCTTACAGAACAACTTAGAATTAGTTCATATTGGAAAAATAAAAGTCCCCCACCGTTGATCAATAGTTTCAAAACTTTTCAGACGTATTCTGACAAAATTTTAAGACAAAACCTTCTTCCCCTATATACCACTCATTTCCAAACCCATATATTCACCCCCAAAATACTACTATCATTCGGAATCCAGAATAACCCCCACGCCAAAAGAGACTTCATCAATATTATCAGATCAATGTGGCTGGGCTGGAAACTTTTCTTTACAGATGGATCCAAAATAGATTTAACTAGTCACACCGGGGCAGCAACATTCTGTGATTCAGAAAACCTGGCACAGAAATATCGATTACCAAAAGAAACCTCAATATTTACTGCTGAGGCCATTGCAATCCTCGAGACATTAAAATATATTATGAAAAATCTACCCATTTGCAATAAAAGCCTGATCCTGTTAGATTCTCTTGTTACATTACATTAACATGTAAAAATTGAATGTATCCAAAAGAAACTTCACATTAAATAAAATTACTCGGTAATGGCAAGAACACTCCATGGGGGTGAAACGCCAATTTAAAAAAAAAAAAAATAGTGAGTGGACATGAATATTGCAATTTGTAGAATATTTTAAGGTATAACAATTATTTATATGCATATAATGTAATTATAATCCTATCAGTAATATAATCATTCATTTTTATGTCTGTATGATTTCTCAGTCACATTGCAACATTTTAAAGAAAAAATCTGTAATCTCCTGAATCTCCAAATTGAACGTTTAGGGAATGAAAATAATGATAATACGAAGATTAAAGTCAGAATAATACAAACATTTGACGACAATGTAAGTCCATGATCAAGTTTAGTTCCTTAGCATAATTAATAGAGTGATGATAATACATATGTCAATAATGTGATTCGTTGTACGTCACACAGTACTCAAAAGACTTAAAATTGAATATATCTATGCTTGTCTATACAATTTTTTAAAGAACATTACACAAATGATTCAGGACACTACAGACTGCTTTCTTTATTGTTGTATAAATTACCAAAGACAACGGTTGTCTCTTGTGTTCATGAGAAAATGTATGAATAATGAATGAGAATGTTTGAATGATGGAGATGGATGAGGGAGATGCAAGTGTTGTCAGCTCAGAATAGTGTGACGCTAATATATAGGCGTAATGTTAAGTTAGTTTTATTTGACCACCTACCTAACCCTCAAATCTATAGAATAGTAATTACGTGACTTATCAAGATCTCGCATTCAATAGCATATGAGGGGTTTTCTTTATTATAACTTTACATACAATCAAGATTGGTACACGTGAATCCATCTACTATAAAATTACACCCTGAATTTCCTCTATTTATATTATTACATATCTGTTTTAAACCTGCCCATTCGCTACTGTACGTTATTACCACTCGATCCGTATCGCAATCTCTACCGCTTATCTTAATTTTATCTGTTTAACACGTACGTCTTCTCATGTGGCAGTCGGCACACGTATTTCTTCAATTTGGTCTTTTATCTCGCTCATTGACTGCAAATCAACCCGCAAACTAATGGGCCCTGGCGCAATTAACATCACTCCAGCGTGATATATTGGTTTAGATTAGATGGTTCTTGCGTAATTGTTTTTTCTTAGACAATAAAGTTCTAGGAACCTATTGTTTCTCATGACAAAAGAAGATGATCTTCTCGATCCTGTGGAATGTGGGTCCCGGCCTATTGTTTGAAATGCAAACCCTTCTGATTTATATCAAAATGACAGTTTCTTTCTTAGCTCGGGCCACGTGGCAGTAGTTGTAGCAGTAGATTTGGCGGTCTAGACGCATGTAGAGTACTCAGAGTATCGTACTCTAAGGAATTTAAAAAAAAAAATAATAATAATATAAATCCACCGTTACCTCATATAATCTAAAAATTGAAAAAACTCTCGTTATAGAAATATTTAAGCAAATAAGTATCATCTTTAATTGTTGTGATTTTTTAATTATTTTCACAAAATATCGCTCTTAATTCGTAAATCATGTTATGTAATTGTTAGGGTCGACAGATTTAAAAAAAATCATTCATGTAGGTACATATCATGTACATATATTTACAATAATCTTGATTGCTAGTTAGTTGCCTGCATAAAAATAAACATATAATGAAAAATGTTTAGTGGACTCGAACTGTGCTCGAATACTCAGAATTTCAGTAAAATGTCAGGACAAGATCACCACTTGAGGGAGTCTTCGACGCGAGATATCTAATATAAAAATATATAATTTATACGTATAAAAATTTAATCTCTCACGATAGATGCGATACCAACCCAATATGATAAATACTTACCTGGCCGACAAGACTTACACCCTTTGCAATACGAGTGATAAAAAAATATTAATTTGTTAAATGACATTTGGATGATCTATAATATTATTTTTAAATTGCCGGAATTATTGTTATTACATTAAATTGGTAATTTTATGAATGCTGACTCTTTGTCAGTCTCAGTCATCAGTCCGCCCATCTATAATCCGGTGACGTTTCATCTGTCCTATAACAACCATGAAGGTAGAGTTTGAAATTAACATTACAAGTTTTTGCACTGTCGGTATTTATATATTTTATTCTTCTTCCAAACCGCGGGTCTATTTGATACTCCTATGATCAGTTTTTACTCAGATTCATTTGCTTTGATAATTTTATTTTCTTTGTTGTCTTAAATATTTCATTTTTATTGATGATTTGGAAAGGTAAGAAATAAATTCCGATGTAAATTCGTATTTATTCATCAGCAGATTTTTCACAATTCTTTATAGACAGATTCAAACATGACTTCGCAACGGAAGGTTATCTTTTTTTATTTTCATAAATAGGGCCATTTTGAAAATGGTAAAGAAATGAAAGAGATATTGTATTATATCTAAAATTACTAATGATATATGTATAAATTATCTTCCATTGTATTTTTATATTTATGCAAGTGATATCCTGTATATGAATTGGAGAAATGTAATTAATTGTCAGTACGGCAGAATTCAGTTGAAATTTATCTGAAAAGTTGTGCAAATAAGACTTGGAAAAATATAGTTTCACATTGCACCAAGATTCGAATATAAACATAATGATAAACAACTCTTTAGGTGTCTCTCATCAATTACCCAATACACATTTAAAATTGCAAATTCCTAATTCATTTAACTAGACATTACAGATACACAATTGTGCCATAATTTAATATTTTTTATGAATAAATTTTTTTTAATTGCCATTTCAAGCGTATTCAATTCAACAATTCAGATCACCACTTCAACAACACTGTATATCTGTTTTATATGTATGAGGGTTGTTTGATAAGTACCTGTATTAGGGAAGGAAACTCACTGATTTTTTTTTATTTAGTCTAGCAATATTCCAACTTTTTTAAGCCATTCAAAAAACGTGATTTGTTGAACATAACAAACAGGCTTTTGTTTCGGCGATGACTTATTCGTTAGACGTGAACCGCTTTCTGCCAAGTCATTATTTCATGTTTGGAAATGAAAATAAATTGCATAGGGCCAAATGTAGAGAATAAGAGTGAATGAGACAGCAATTTGTAGAGTAATTTGACCAATTTTCTTCGTGATTGTCCTTCCCCTCTCCAAATAGTTGGTGAAGATGCCTTGCGAATCCTAAAAAACGTTGGCCGTGACCTTTCCGGCTGATGGAACGGTTTTCGCCTTGTTTTTTAGCAGGACTGCCAGGTGAAGTCCACTGTTTTGACTGTTCTTTCATTTCTGGTGTGTAGTGATGGATCCGTGTTTCGTCAACAGTCATGAAACGCCACAGAAAGCCTTTTAGATTGTTCTTAAACATATCTATACAGTGCTCTAAAGTTGTCATGCGATTCCGTTTTTGATCCACTGTGAGTGAATGCAATAAACATCTCGCCGATAGCTTTCTCATGCCTAATTTTTTGTGTCGGATATTTTGCACCCGTTCAGTTGAGATATTTACAATATCAGCAATCTTTGATCTTCACTTGGTGGTATGCTAACGCTGGATTTTGTTGATCATATCCTCCGTAGTCACCTCAATCAGATGGCCTGGGCGCTCTTCATCAAAAACAGAAGTTCGGCCATGCTTGAATTAAATTAATTTCCTCACACGTCTTCCCATCTAAAAAAAGGAATCCAATCACTGACTGATATTGCTCTTTTTTCATGTTTGCAAATAAACACAAACTTGTCCACCTTAAACAGCTATGAAAACAAAACTAAACTACTTGATAGACTTGTCTGAAATTTTGACAGGCGCCATTCGAAAGATGGCGTTAAACAATGGTATACAGATTTTGCATCAGTCATCAAACATGGGTACTTATCATAAAGCCCTCTCGTCTGGGTGTCAATAAGTGTTTGTTGTTTTCAAAGTTGTGAATTTATGTCCATTTGTCATATTTTCAGGCTTCATTTCAGTGGCTATTGGTTTTTTTGCTATGCTGGCTGGCGGAATGCAGTAGCTTCCAGCGGGACCTAACTGTGAACGTGGCGGCCGGGAAGTCAGACTGCTTCTACCAAACGGCCTCTGAGGGGCAGTTGATCGACATTGAATATCAGGTCATTATTAAATGATCTTGTCAGTAAACACAATATACATACATATTATCAAATTTTCTGTGTATACTCGCTATAATCTAAAATTTTATTCAGGTCATTGATGGCCGCCTGGGATCACTGGACATCGGTTTCGTGTTGCTAGCTCCCGGTGGACGTGTGCTCCAGGCCCCCGGGCGCCGCCAATCCTGGTCCTTCCGGGACACTGCCCCTGTTACCGGCGACTACAGATTCTGCTTCGATAACACCCACAGTAGCTTCAACTACAAGACGGTGGGTCATTTAAAATCTTTTATTAGCTCATGAATCACTGGATTCCGTATTTGAAAGGGGGTGAACCAGTGTTATATTGGGGAATGTTACTTTAATGATTTGAGCCTTATAAATAATGGTGTGTTTATCAGATATTTTGTTTTTATTACTTTGTAAATAATTTTAACATCCGTGTCGACATGGGATAATACAAGGTGTTCTTAAAATATATCTTCAAATAACATTTGTAACAAATGACATCATTAAATACCGTCAAGTCTAGCAAATGTCTAAAAATAAGTTTCTTCTTGTAAATAAATATTATCACATTTAGCAGTGATATAAATATAGTAATATTTATTTCAATGGTGGTTATATGGTGGCCGCTATGCGGTCACAACCAGTATTTCCATTAATTCAATTTTTTTAATACTGAAATTTTAATAAATATATGTTGTTTCGGTGACATATACGTCGCTTGGCGGCTGGAGTTTTTTTTCTCATTAAATGGTCCTTCTTAATATCAATAAACAGTACTTTGCTACATTTGATAGGATAATCTACATAAAAGACATACAATTCCATCAGATTCTTGTATTTCTCGTTGGCAATAGAGTATGTGCATCATTGTATGTGTTACGTGCGTTTTTGACACAGTATAAAATATACATAGATAATAATAATTGGAGAACTGTAGAACTTACTAAATTTTACTTGAATTTCATCATATTTGAACCTGTCTCAGTAATTGTTTTTCCACTTTTCAAATAGGTGTACTTTGATGTGATGATTGATGATCCGGAAGAGGATGAAGATGATCCCGGTGATGATTCCCCTTTTCCCGATACGGCTGAAGCCTCTACAGACGCTGACGTGGGCCTTCTGGGTAGTGACTGGCACCGGCGCATGAGCGAGCTGGTATTGCGTCTGCGTGCAAAGCTAGGTCATGCGCGCCGTTTACAGGAGGCTGCAGCCAGTTCAGCGGCGCGGGACTCCCACTACGCAGAGTCTGCTCTCACGAGGGTCACGGTGTGCTCAGCCGGGCAAACACTGGCCATGCTGGCAATAGGGACACTGCAGGTATACATCAAATCATTTGCGCGATGAGACAACGAAGTATACTGCGTAATAATAATGATTTTTAATTTGCTCTCAGGTTATTCTGGTGCGGAGTCTATTCGACGAGACTTCACGACTACACAATTTGCTCAAGAGAATTCCCACTGGCGGGACATAGATCGGTGTTTCTTAATATTGTAACTAGTCTACTTCATGAAGTCATGAGTCGTGGAAAATAATTCTACTAACTCTAAATTCACGTTTTCCAAACGATGACTTTCAAATCCTTGTAATAATATAAATTCTGGGAATAGGTCGACACAGAAAAGGTATGCACTCTACTATCGTAGACTTTTCTAGCAAATAGCAAACAGCATTTCTCGACAGTGTGTTAATGTTTGATACTCGAGAAACTTGATGTACAAGTAATAAGAATGAATTACTATGGCAACATCACGTCACCTAGGATGACTCAACTGGTTACTGTAACACAAATTCTTTTTTTATATATCTGTATCAATAGGAATTTTTACAAGTTTTATTAAAATATTTGCATGTGGCCATTATTTAAAATAATTATTTGAATATAAAGTACTGCCAGGAAAAATAAATAAACACCAGAATGCAATTCCTCTGATGTAGTTAGCAAATTTCATCCTTTTATTTTTAATTTTAGTATTAAGCCTGCCATATGAATCTAGTTGATGACAATTAGTAAGTAAGATATCATGTTATTTGTTTATACCATTTAAAATGTAAATAAACAAGGAAAATAATGGCTGTGAAGCATCTTCATAATTTTTCCTTGTGCGCCTTGTTACTGCGGTGGTACACCCGAGAGTTGCTATCAAGTGACAAGGCGAAATTGAAAGATGTAGGAACATAAGAAAGGGGAGGAAACCCACCTATTCAGGTCTAGTCACTTAATATAGCATTTAATTTGCACTATTGCAATACAGAAAAATCTTCTCACCACTATAGCAATAAAAGAAAACTCTCATTTCCCCATCATGTTTTGTACATTTTCACTTCAAAAACATATCTGTGAAAAATTGTATATCCTGATTGTAAATCGAATCTCAGTGTACATCTCTAGTTGTGAATATAAAATTTTTTCCAAAGACAATATAATGTTGTAATGTAAAAATAATTAAGGTCAATAATAATAGTAAGTAATTATTTCTCTATTGGTTAATTTGATATTACAATATTTCTTTTATTATCTAATGTAATATATATATCATTAAAATATTATTTGACATGCTTATTTAATGATTTCATACCCACCATATTTTTGATCACCACGCATATCCTGCAGCAGATAAAATGCTTTTGTAATTTTACTGCTCTCATCTTGTGCCAGTCATTAAGAGAGGTAACATCGAGAAAATAACCAGGATGAAATAAAATTCAGCTTCCGGTGTTGCCGTACGGCAGATGAAATAATATATTAATATATTTACAGATTAAATAAAAACAATAATTACTATTATAAACCAGATATTCCATACATTATACAATACAGTCACAAAGGCCCGCTTTTCCAATACTGCAACTCTCGTGTAATATTATCTAATTTAACTAATAAACCGGTAAACATGGGCGGTTCAACTTTATACGATACATTTAAAAGGTTATTGTTGGACTTTTGTAAAATAGTCTAGTTTCAAATTAAAAAGGTATTAAATTAAGACACCCGTGCTCAGTGAATAAAATTATTTGGCCGTCAGTAAAACCGGTTACTAAAAACCAACCGAATCGGGTTACAGTATTTACTAGCAACGGAAAAGCCGGACTTAGAGGCCCTTAAAGTCATATTATACTTAACATTTAAAACATTCATAGATTTGTTGGCTTGTAGTACACAATGTTTACTATCTCAACTAGATCGAAATATTTATAATTTTATTCATAATTTTATAGATGGCTTATATACAAAATATCTGATATTTATCAATTATTAATAGAGTTTTTATACAGCAAACTGCGTATAAGCTTAATTCAGATGAAATTTTTAGATCACATTGTGCTCTGCCAATCCCAAGATACAGCAAACTAGCAATTAGTCTTTGATTTTGAATTCTGCTTTCCTCGAGATTTCATTTTAAATCCAACCGACCATATGAACTAACCTAAGCAAGATGAAAGTGATTACGATATATGTACGCCTTCAATGGTGTACTTACATTACTTTGTCCATTTGATAAATCTTTTCCAAGAGAAAGATTACACCATCCAAATAATGATGGATTGAGGAATGGTATACGAATATGTTTAATTGTTAAAAGTGTACTTTATTTTTAGTAAGTTACTGCTCAAATATTAGAAAAAAAACCTATTTATAAATAAATATCTGCATTATAATGAGAATTAGTGTATGGTATTTTAATGATATTTTGATAGTGATATAATATGGTCCAAGTCTCATGGAGGTTATTCAGCCTAAATGGCCACATACTTTTAAGTGGAAAGTCAGATTCGGCTGAAATTACTTATAAAACCATATCTCGGTAATGGCTAGTCTGCACATTGTATCCACCCACCATGTTAATTGCGTGAATTCTTCGACATGATACCAACACTCTTTTAAATTGTAAGTAGTGATTAAAATATTATTAATAAACAAAGAATTTTCAGTTTGCCGTAAAAAAGCGTCTGTAATTTTCCAAATGTAGCTAATGACACGTTCAAAGCCTCCGATGAAAGAATTTATTATAAACCTACTTAACTATAAGTACTTAACGTTCACAATTTAAGATGGAAATTCACTATTAGTGACAATATTTTCATTATTTGCGTCTAGTTTAACACAACAATTATTCCAGAACTCGCACGGGGCAAATCATTCAATGTGTGGATTTAAAATGAAATAAATCACAACAAAAATAACACCAATGGTTGACATAACAGCAGCACTCTAAAGAAATTTAAGCCTCGATCAGAAAAACAACTCCAGACGTGGTGCAGATTTGCCGCCTCTCGCTGTGACTGGGAGTTCCTGGACACTGCCAACACACAATGTTTCTTTTCCAATTTTACACCAAAGACATTGATTAATTTTATATTGATTAATCAAGGAGGAATTCCACAGTTTAAAATAATTTATCTTAAATAAGAAATAACTGGCTACAATAGTATCAAAATTTTTTTATTGATTAAATCTGGATTTAGTACCATCTCGGGGGACAGAGTCGAGTTATGCCCCAAATGTCTCAGTTGACTGACGTCACCCATTGCTATTACCAAGTCTTCCACTTTCTACAGAAGGAGATTTCTTTACACAATGTAATTGTAAATATGTAAATTGCAGAAGTGCGCACCTTCACTTAAATTAAATATCAGAAGGTTTTTTTTAAAGATTTTTAAAAAACACAATTGAAAAAATATTACCCATTAAATAGTGACACTAAAAACAATAATAAAATTTGCCAAAGCCACAATCCATGTAGGTTGTAAACCAAAAAAGTTAACAATTGATATGCCTATAATATGATTGAACTTTTGCAAAAATGTTATTCACATAATCCAGATATGCGCATAATCAACCCTAGTCAACCTACGAGATGATAAATTTTTGTGGAATTCCATACTGTAGATTTCCTCCCGGTGGAGAGCATTGACTACTACGAATTAACTTAGCGCTGATATATTCAGTAATATTGTTTGCCGCTTTGGGCGGCATCATGCGTCGGTTGCGGCGACCCTTGGCCTTCTGGCTACGCGGGTTGTCCGGTTGGCTCCACTGGGATGTACTGGTGAGGCTCGGTCGACGACCCACCCGATGTACAGTAAACAACCTAAAAATTGGGCATAATTTTAGGAAAATGTACAGTTCAGGGAGAGAGTGGAAACTGTCGGTATAGTCAGCTGAGACTTACTGTGTTGTTTTGCCCGGCGTTGGACCCCATCAAGTACTGCTGTTTTATGCCATCCGAAGCGCCTTCTGAAATTATGATAGGTAAAATATTAATTATGAATATGAATTTAAACAATAGTGAATCAAAATAACATTAGCAAACAAATTAATTGGTATTACTGAAATATAATTAACAGCAGTTATAATATGCATTTAAATTTATAGAGATGAAAAAAGTATAGACTGAAAGATAATCCATATTTCATAGATATTAGTATTAGTTATGCTATAGAGCAAGGACGACGGTAAATTCTTGCGTTCAGATTAAATAAATAAATATTTTCACAGACGTTCAAAATCTTCTGTGTAGTTTTCTAAGCTATTCTGACGTACCTCACTGACCTCTATGGCCGACGATTCAGATCCCATTGCACATCAGCGTTATCAGGGCTGATAACGGACCCTGCGATGGGATCCGAAACGTCAGCCAAAGACACAGAAAACTGTACATAAAAAATAAATTATTGTTATTTTTTAATATTAAAAAAAATTGCTTATAAAGTAATGCCATCAGAAGGGAACTGACAATTTTAATCTGAAAAATCTGTTTCCTTTTCGCAACCTCCATGTTAAATAAATAAAAAAATAAAATAATGCACATCCCTATTTCACATTTACAAACTTTATGGCTCAAGGGAATTAATTTTATGATTAATTGCCATTTCAACAATATAAGTGTTTAAGTATACAGGATTAACATAAATATATACACGCATTTTGCTCTGCTTAGGGAAGAGTTTAAATTCACAAACCACTCAACAAATTTGCCTGCAAACCTAATTCAAACCAGTGTTGTATGTAAATTGGTTTGACTCATGACATGTTAAGTAAAAGTGAAAAAGTTTGGAGAAAAAGCAATTTAGTTAAGTTCAGACTTACCTGCAGTCTGCGTGTTGGGAGAGGATGCCCTGTTTTCCAATTCGCAACCAAATAGGCAGTGGTGCACGGTCCAGCGTGGCTCAAAGGGTATGTGTGTTTTCACCTAGAAAATATTTATTAACAATTAATGAACTCATAATAAATAATATGTTTAAAATAATTAATTAACTTTTTCTAATCCAAATAACTCATATTTTCGCAAATGTACGTTTTCATTATTCATTTATATTAGAAGTTATACACTAGATTAGACTGTCTTTATTATTTAGATAGGACCATTACACTAACTTAAAACTAATAAAGTGAATACACAAAATTGCCTTAATATGGAAAATTCTTGCATATATACAAAATGCATTTTCTTATAATCTTATTATAGATTACGAGACAAATCTGAAGTGAGACAAATTAAAAAAAATATTAAAAATTAATAGTTATAAACTGTTAAATTTGTAGGATATATCAATTTCTGACATTTTAAAAATACTTTGTTTTAGTGAAAACATACGTTTTAAAATAATATATTGTATTTACTCACATGCTTTGAGGCTTCAGCTACTATTTAAAATCAAGTTTTATATCAAAAACACATTCATTTCTTAGTAAATAATATTTATATCGATCCTATTAATGTGTATTTTTTATTGTTTTTTTGCATCATTCCACCAGTCCTGAGCGACATGATAGATGTCTAATTCGCGTTCTCGCAATTTTTGTTAAAAAAATGCTGAAAATATATGTTTTCATGCATACAATATGAATTAATATTGAATTTATTCACATGTTGCAAATGTTTTTTTACTGATTTTAAGGGAAAACGTTTTCTTGAATAAAGTAAATATTTTACGTACGTCGTTTTGCATGTAAGTTGCATTTGAATATTTTGTATATATTTAACACTGTTATCTTTTAAACAAGGCACAATACCATGGAATTATGAAACAAACGAATCACAAAATGGCAACGTGGTATATCTAAATCAATCTCTATAAACAAAATAAATTGAAGCTGTCACAATAATTTTGAATTCAGAACATTGTAGATGGTATATGTAGGTACTTTTGACAGATCTCAAAAATATTTATAGATATGAATTAGGTACTTTAATAAATTATTTAATTTTCGATGGATTAATAATTCAAATGACAACACACATTTTATTTCATTCCATAATATTAACCCCAAGAAGGCTCAGGACGACTATCATCGTTGGAGAGAGGGATAGCACGATAAACGTCAAAATATTTTGCACTATACCATAGATAAGAAACGTTGCACCACGTGACAGCGTGTGCAGATGCCGGTAATTTTGTGTTGACAGATTTCTTCTTTATTCAAATGACAGGATTTTCAGTATATTTGAACACATACGCCACTCATATCCAAACGAACCAGAACCTTCCAAATGGAAAGTACTTGTCAATTACATTTTGATTCCAGCTGGTGCAAAGTATTATCAGGATTTATCCTAACAATACACATATATTTACAATTGTACCCCTATTTCGTGATACTTATTTGCTTGTAAGTGAGTAATTAAAGTGAATAAGATATTATTTTTTAGTTATTAAGCGCATATTACTACAAAAATACAGTGAGTGCTTCGTTATAGACTATATTGGCCATTGGCGCGAAAGGCATTTCATGCGTGTTAGTGCTATATCATAAGTACGATGTGTGATGTGAAGTGCTAATATATATTTTTTCATTTACAGTTATCGAATTTTTGAAAACTTTTTTGAATTTTTTTTACAAACATTTTTTTTACAAAATGGTGGAGTGGGACTTTTTCGTTAATTGAAATATTGCAGACTTCCTAGAAATTTCCCATATGCTTGTTACTACCATAGGGTCCGCTGATGAGTTGGATGATGAGAACGACATTGAGGATGATTATTTTGTGGTTCACATCTATGATGAAGAAGACTTTGACAATACTGATGAAGAAGACCTTGACAGTACTGTTGATAAAAAACAGCCATCAATAAGTGCAGGGATTAAGGCAGTACATATTTGAATGGGAGACAGATAATTGTTTTGTTCCAAATATATATAAAATCTGAAGTTGTCCTTCCAAATAACAAATACAAAATAAATAATAATTTCCTATCCTGAATGTTAGGGCCTGGCAACACTATAAATTTTTATTTAATAATTTTTTTCATCTCAAAACTGTATGAAATCGCGGTCTATGGATGCTTATAATAAAATAGAAGTTCCATGTTTGTTGTTTTTTTAGTTATACCAACATTTTCATGTTTTTTTCGTAAAATTAAATTTCGGAAATAGCTAGTCAATGATTTTTGAATTTTACAAATATTGCCGCAAATTGGTGGCATGATGCTGTTTCACCTAGGGCTTTTTCTGGGTAGCTAATAGGTTAATATGAAAAACTTGGATAAGACTCTAGATATAAGTTATTATTACACTTGATTCGAATGCGAGAAAATCAACAATTTTATCTCTTTCTATAATAATTTTCCTCTCTAGCAAGATTATACAGTAAAACCCCGTTTATTCGAAATTCCCCGCAAGTCGAAGTTTTAGAGCAGAATGTGGTCCCTTTGGAAAGTTTTCATACTAAATTGTACTTATAAATCGAATATCGTTATTCAAAGCTATTTTTGGACCCTATCAGATGAATTTGTCGATCTATTTTTCGCCTAATTCGATTTTTTTGTCAGATGTCAGCAATCTGGAAAATACACATGCGCTACGCGATGTGCCTGTCCAAAGTCCAAGACCATTAAAATGGGTAGTTCCGCCCCTATACTGATTCACGACGCATAAAGTTAATACTCACTCTCAGTATACTACAAAAGATGACAAATATATCTTGTGCGTCCTCAATTTGAAATATTTATTTTTTACTGCAACGCTTTAACTTAAGGTCGTATGCTTTTTTCTCTCGCTCGTTTTCTTTACATTAGAAAAAGATAACAAATGTTATCATTGCGCCCTTATAGGTAACGCAGTACTCTAGTTCTCCCAGCTGCTAGCTGCGAATGTCAGTGCTTGCCAATCTTCTGTTCCGTATTATTACCATCATTATTTTTGTTTACGTAGCGTTTGTATATTTTGTTATACAAACGTTAGTACGCGGTTGAGTTCCTCAGACTTTTCCGTATTTTATAAATTATTTAATTTGTATTAATTTTAATACAGATATTTCTCTTTCTATTTAAGTTTAGTGTCAAAGCATTTTAAAGAATGTGTAGTTAGCGTTTCTCAGATTTACTCGTATCTTGTTAATTATTTTATTGCCATTGTTTTATATGTAAAGAACATTATTTGTTTTTCTCTAATATTTACGTGTTAAGACATTTTGAAATTCGCGAATGCGTGGTTTGCGTTCCTTAGACTTTTCTGTATTTCATTAAATTGAAATTAAAACATTTTTATAATTTTGACTGATAATTTCATATTCTCGATAATAGCATTAATGCGAAACTCGTACAACACGCCGACAGTTGCTAAAAATCAAATAATACAAAAGATGGACAAAAAATATTATCCAAAACAAAATTAACAGAAAAATACGCGACCCCATTAATGAGGTTGTCGATAATATTAAACATGATAGAAAGAACTTTAACGTTGAAAGGCGAGTGCCAAATGTCGCCGCGACCACCACAAAACAAATGTTTTAAAAGCGCTGGAAACTTGTCACTAACTTCAGCGGAGAAATGGTGGGTTGACAAGTTCAACTATTATGTCGTTATTAAAAATGGCACAAAAAGATAGTCCATTATAATAGTGTTTTTTTAAAAAAATAATAATGATTTGTTTATACTTTATTTTGACAACTTGTTTGTTAATTTTAAATGTGTGGATATAGGTGTATATAATTACTTCGAGTTGCTATGAAAAAAGATAGTATGTAAAAAAGAATCAAATTTTTGAAATTTTTATATTCATTATCCTAAATCGTTATTCAAACTTTTTTCTTGATTTTTGGTCCCCTAAACTTCGAATAAACGGGATTTTACTGTATAACAAATAACGTACTTTAGTATTTAGGTGACACTTAAAAGAAGTTTAACTATTAATTCTGGAATGAAATAGTATGTAATTCACGTAGAATTTCTTGAATTTCAAACTGGAAAAACAAAAGTACACCCTTAAGAATTTTTAATATGAACTATCATTAAACAAATAATTTCAAAAATCATAAAAATAGAGATAGGAATTGAACCAACTGAGCATTTTGTTTTACACAGCACCCTCACTAAAGGGAAATGATTCAATGTTTGAAAAGTGACACGGGTACTTCCTATAACCCGATCTCACCTTGAGCTCAGTAGTCAGCATAAGGATGTGCCGGCACGGCAGGCGGAACACCCGACTAAACAGGCATGAGCACTCCTGTGTGGACGTGCCATATTTGCTGATGGAGCCAGCGCCGTCTTTGTCCCTGGATAATATATTAAAGTCAGTTCACATTTACAATAATGAATATTTAAAATATGTTGCAATAATATTAATATTCTCTTATAATTATTATTAAGTTTCAGAGGTAGTAGACAAGTCAGTTCAAGGCGAGAGAGACTAGTCGTAAGCATTTCTGCTTCAGTTTTTCTTTGGTTTGAAAAATTTAGTAGAAGCCACAGAGGATATTTTCACATATTTTTTTTTTGTGATTCACTTAATAATGTTTGCGCTGACCAGTTGGGTACAACTGTAAATATAGCAATAATAGAGTAAATGAGCGAGTAACCGCCAGTGCGTTCTGTAACCTGTTTCTTATCCAGTATCACAATAAATACTACAGACCCGGACTGATTCTGTTGATTAAGAGCCTTCTGCGCCAGCACAGTCTGCTGGTGGATGAGGAAGTACGCGTATTGCGTAATCGTATCCGTCGGGGACTGCTTGCTGTTGATTGTGTCCTAAAAAAAATAAAACCATTGAATGGAAAACAATCTAATCTGCTATGCTTGCCAGCTGCAAGAGAAATATCCTTAATATGTGGAAAGTTTAATAATTTTTTTAAGTAATTTATAAAAACATTTATTACGTGATATGTGTGAAAAAAAGTCATAAATATTTATTCATATGTACCAGTGAATAGGTTATAGTCAAAGGTAGTTGGGTGAAAACCACAAATAAATGTTTTTGGTGCAGATCACACACACACATCTTGCGATCGCACGCACTATAATTGTAGTTGTGTTACATTTGTTTATATTTTACAGTTTAATTGATAATTTTAATTTATTTTGGTAAATGTTCAACTAGGACTACGTCCTGTTCCAAAGTAGATCATTGTATTTTAATTTTCTTTAAATATAAAAAGTATTAAATATGCTTGAAAATAGTTTTAAAAACAAAGTACATGTGTTTGGTTTGTTCCATTTGTCACGCCACCCACCTATTCATATTTTCATGTTAAGTTGTGACAAGCTTCTTATGATAACTACTAATTGGTTGACTGGGATGATCAGGCTTTGAAGTTGTGATGATAAGATCCTTCAATTTTTTTTTGTGAATTAATTTTTTACAATTATTCTAAATATTTAAAACCTTCACCTATCTGTACTAAACTTCATCATTTTATACAAATCTTCATTGCAAGCAAGATTAAATGCAAATTAAAGGTTAATTACAGTAAAACTCCGTTAACTCACGAGACCGAAATTTAAAAAAAAAATCAAAATTTTGAATAATGAGAACAATTTTTTTTGAAGATAATTAGCATAAGGCATTAGAAACAATTTTTTTTAAATGCGGCGTCAGTTTACACGTCCGCATTTATGCACACGCCGTCGCTGTAAACATTGTGATTTTCATACTGAGACTGTCTGTTATTTCGGCCTTTTATGTGTCAAAATGTTTATCAAATAATTAATTTTTCCTGAATAATGAAGGTGTATGGCGACGTGGCGAGTCCAATATTAAAAATAGGCTTCTTCAAACGATTCACCAGTGCTTGACGAAACAAAATTATGGACATTTTCATTTTTTTAGCGAATATTAAAAAGCCCGTGAAAAATAATGAAAAACTTTTAAATCTTAATACTTCATTGAAGCTTATAATTTTCCTGCGATTTTTCAAATTTGAATTTGAACTGAGTTTTTGTCAGTTTTTGAAATAAGTTCCATATTTTCAAATGGTCAAGGATTTACACAAATTACAAGATGTTCGTGCTATTTTAGAAAACGAAACATGAATTTTTAAAAAATTATAAATAGTTTGTGTATTTAAATACAAAGGTTTCAGTTTTTTTACTATATTAAACAAATTGCAACATTTTATAAACAAAAAACTGGATTTTAAATCAATAGAACTGTTGCACACAATTCATTTATAAATTACGAGATTCAATGAAAATTGTTCAAATTATATTAAGTATGGGTTACAAGGGTGAGTTGTCGAAATCACTTAAAATCTTATAAAACACACTGAAGAATTGAGTATACATATGGTATCGCTCAGTTCGGCGGCGGTTTTGCGAGCTTTAAGCGTGTCGATTATTGTGATAAAGAACAGCGCTGTGATTGACTGGAGGCTAGGGGTGGAGCTAGCTACAGATGTTAATGAAGGAATTATGAATGCGTAGTCCACGCGAGTTTGGATTTAAAAATATGTGAATATGCGAATTACGTGAACAAATTATTTATTTTGGGTATAAAAAATGCATATGAACTACGAATAATAAGGTTTTACAAATTATCAATATTATTTTCGGGGATAAATTTTTTGAAAAAAGTGTGAATTACGTGAAAATATGGATACACAAATTAACGGAGTTTTACTGTATATATATTTCAATTGCCATAATATTATTATATAAAATTTCCATGTTAGCTTAGGATTGTGATAATCAATACATTTATGTATTTAGATTGGGAATGCGCACATTCTTGCCTGCTACACAATTGTGAATTTAAATACACATTACGATTTCACTGTTGATTCATTTAAAAAAAATCATATAATTTAATTTAATTTCTTTTCACATCATTTCATTTTACTAATTATTTAAATCAACTATCGGCAGTAATATTATGATATAACCTGCAGCCTGGAGAGTGCGTATAGTCTCCGGCTGTCTTCGACGGTGCGCACAACCTGGAAGAAGAATGCCACAAATTCTTCCGGCTGAAGACCGCTAGATGCGGAGAGGGGCTCGAAATGCTCCACTACCTTCTCGACACCCTGCAATGTATGTAGAGATAAATAAATAATCATTTAATTATTATAAAATATTTTTTGGATAAAAATCCTTGATAATTCACCACATCCAATTTAGATAGATACAATCTGGATATGAGAGGCATATACCTTGTGCAGAACATTGGTGAAGTTGTCCCCTTCCAAAAGTCTGGGCAGGCGATTGGCCACGCTGCCCAACATACGACGAAGCTGAAAAATACAAAAATTCTTTTAATAAAATGTCATATTATTCATCATAGTAGGTATGAGAATTATTACAATTAATTTTTAATGAGGCAATTTAAATACATAAAACTCAAGTAGTTATTCATTAGGACCCTACGTAAAACATAGACACCCTCCCCTCTCCTAATATAAATGTGTATTATATATTATATTGAATGCCATGCTAAATTTTGCGTAGATAGTTTTTAGGATCCCACACAAAACATAGGTCCTCAATCCACTGGCCAATTCATTCCCTTCCTCCAATATAATGTGTAATATATTGAATGTCATCTGTTCCAAATTTTTCTTAATTTCTCTTAAGGACCCTGATGAAAATATAGTAACCCCAGACACCTTACCCACCCGTGACCAAATTTTGAGTATGTTGTTAAGACTTGTGTAAAACAAAGACACATCGCTTCCCCCTGCCATTAAACTTCTATTAAATATTCTGACAATGATTTTGCCACTTTAATCCAGATCTTAGTCCGGCTGCATCAGCAGATTGTTAATAATATGATGTATAATAACACAACAGTTTTTCACTTTTTACTAGTGTTAAATGCAAATTGACATTCATCCTCGATTCAAACGAAATAGAGGTGACAGAGACTCACCCTGCCCAACTCCTGGTCCTGCCCCTTGAGCATGGCCTCCACGTGCACTTTCAGCGACGGCACGGTGGGTGCGGGGCTGACGAGGCGCGCTGCCCACCTCGCCACCTGGAATACATTACTGCACATGTGCGCCAGGGGGAAGCACCACTTGATCGCCTGAGGATTAAATTAACATACATATTTTTATTTTACAATTGTTATATTAATCTTTAAATTATACTTGTATAGTAAAAGATACTGCGGAGAATTAATACATATCTTTAAAATATTTTCATTCTAATCTGTACATCTGTTTTAGTTATTATTAAAATGTGATGTGTTCAGGAAGAGTTTCCTAAACAGACATGCAATTGGTATGAAGGACCAACCTCAGTGTGCTCTTCGGGGTCAGCTACCACGCAGCGGATCTGCCGCCAGGCCGGGTTGCAGGACTTAAAGGTCTCCAGTAGCCACCGCACATTGTCTCCCAGGGTGGAAATGCCCGCGCTCACCATCACCGAGCGCCCGTTCCCATCCTCGGTGAGTAGCAGTGTCAGAACCTGACGAACGTAGTCAGAGCTGCCCGATACGGCACTGCGAAACTCGATACCTAGAGCACACCCGGTAATTAAATAAATAAATAAACAAATAATATATATCTCATAGACAAAGCTATTTTTTATTTTACGCTACTCTAACTTCGTCTGCGGAAGACTTGGCACAACTAGGTAAACCAGATAATGGAGGATGGTTCTGTTAGAAGTCTCAACAATCGGCGAGCTTGTATGAGAAGATGTATGAATGTGGATGAGGCGAGAATTGTGTCAGGACAGAAGAGTGTGGCGCTCTATCCTCTCTGCTTACCCCCGCGGAAAACGGCGTGATGGTAAGTAAGTAAGATCACTTAAGCCAGCCGAAGACAGGTCATAAGCCCACACACCATATACTTCCCTTAAATGTAATTTAAAAAAAAAAAAAATGCATTAATTGGAAAGATATACATTTAATTTGTATTAAAAACATCACAGACCTATGTTCTGAATAATTACAACTTCACAATAAGAATGTGTTCTCCTTAATAAAAAAAAAAGAGCTTTGTCTCTATGAGATATCTATTATTTGTATAATAACAGTGCCTTTGTATTTGCCATCTGCAGAATTCGTACGGTAACATGTATAAGCACACCAGCGGAGTCGGCTCTTACATACAAAACAATTATTAATAAAATGGAAAATACATTTGTATTACTGTGGTTGTAAGTACAAAGTTTATTATTCATATATTTACTGCCACAAGCATAAATGAGTGATATTATTACATAAAGTACAATAGGGCAATCATAGGAGTGACAATTAGCGATATACTCCCTAAGCGAGAGAAAGGACAACACACGTATGTGACTAAGTGATTCATCTAATTTGTTTTGATCATATAGAACCTAATGATTAAGGAAGGCAACGATTCAGTCAGAAGAGCATTGTTGATATGTTTAAATTTCTTTTGTATATTATATACTTTGGGTCACTCACCACTCTCTATACAGAGGAATTGCGGGACAGAGTTGAAGGCCAACTGCATAGAAGGGGTGGTAAGATAAACACACTTCAGCACTCCGCTCGCGGAGTGCAGCAACTTCACTCCAGCATCTGTAATATGCAAAATTGTGCAATTTTAATGCCATTTATTTTATAATCCATAGTGCCTTATCTGAGGGGCAGTCTTCATACAACTATGGTGAAGTCCCTCAAATGTATTTTTCAAAGAACTGACAAAATCAAAATACATAATTGGAGGGAAAATGTAGAAGAGAAATGATATTTGTGTGCTTACTTTTTAACCCCAAGAAGGCCCAGGATGACTATCGCCATCCGAGAAAGGGATAGCGATAAACATCACAATATTTAGCGCTATACCATAGACAAGAAATGTTGCACCACGTGATAGCACGCGTAGATGCCAGTAATTTTGTGTTGCCAGATTTCTTTTTTATCCAAATAACAGGATTTTCAGTATAATATTTGAACACACATGTACACTTGTATCACATGCTAATTATGCACTTTTTAAAATACCAGAACATTCCAAATGGAAAGTACTTGTCAGTTACATTTTGATTCCAGCCAATGCAGGGTATTATCAGGATTTATCCTGCAATACACATATATTTACAATTGCACCCTTATTTCGTGATACTTATTTGTTTGTAAGTAATTAAAGTGAATAATATATTCTTTTTTAGTTATTAGGCACATTTTACTATAAAAATACAGCGAGTGCTTCATTATAGACCATATTGGCCATTGGCATGAACGGCATTTCATGCGTGTTAGTGCCATATCATAAGTCTGATGTATGGTGTGAAGTGCTAATATATATTTTTTCATTTACAGTTATCGAATTTTTGATAACTATTTTGAATTTTTTTTACATTTACAAACTTCTGTTTACAAAAAGGTGGAGGATGACTTTTTCACTAATGGAGATATTGCGGACTTCCTAGAAATTTCCGATATGCTCTTTATTACCGCAGAGTCCGATGATGAATGAGAACGACGTCAAGAATGATTATTTTGAGGTTCACATCTATGATGAAGAAGACCTTGACAATACTGTTGATGAAAACCAGCCATCAGCAAATGCAGGGGTTAGTTCAGATTTTGAATGGGAGACAATTTGTTCCAAATATACATAAATTTTTGGCAACTCCTGATTTTAACTCGGATGTTGCAGAAGACGCGCGGGGAATAGAATTTTAAAAATTGTATCTCAATAGCGCAGTGGTCGATACTATTGTGGATGAAACAAACCGCCAATTTAAATTTGCCACAAAAAATATACCATTGACTAAAAGATGGGTTGACACCACAAGTGACGAAGTATATGTATTTTTGGCCCTGAGCTTATTGAAGTTCAGGAATACGTTGGTAGAGCATTAGTCGACAAATTTATTGCTGAGTTCATTATTCTACTCGGATATTACGTCGAGGAATTGGTTCCAAATAATATTAAGGATGTTACATTTTTCTGATAACAAACTCCATGTGCCGAACGACCGACTCCATAAGATCAGGTCTATACTATACGCAATGAAAGAAAAATTTGTAGAGCTTTTGATGCTTCACCGCTTCACATGCAAACACAGTAATATTAGTGTAAATAAAATGTTCTAGGTAGAGATCAAATTAAATATAACAATATTTGTGTTAATAAAATCAGATTCCAAAAATCCAATAAAGAAAAAATAATAATTTCTTAAACATGGCCTGGCAACACTATAAACTTTTATTTTTTCATCTCAAAACTGTACAAAATTGCGGTTGATTAACGCATGTGATAAAATAGAAGCTCCATGTTTTTTTTAGTTATACCAACGTTGTCATGTTTTTACGTAAAAATAAAATTCAGAAAAAGCTAGTCCATGAGTTCTGAATTTAACGAATTTTGGCACCAATTGGTGGTATAATGCTGTTTCACCTAGGACTTCTTCTGGGCAGCTAACAGGTTAAAGATTGAACATTTTTGTAATTCTATATCATCCAATAATATAGCAATTGAAGAAAATAAATAAATTACAGTATTATTTGAAATATTGGGTTGATGCAAAAGTAGTTGCCATTTTAATGGTAATTATTTTAGAGATGGTATAAATGGTCGTCTTTTGTCTTGAAAATTATTGTCATAGCTTTTAACCTTTCCTCTCCGACATTGCCTCTAATTATGTGAATAACTCAGTAAATATACTAAATACAGAATTTGTATTTATATTTGATAAAATAATTACAATATACAAGTATTTACCATATGCAACAATACTTTTTTTTCTCTCGAAGATCCTGACATGAACTCGTCAATATGTGTATGTGTACGTGCCGAGAACAGTGGATGGCGCAGTGCGCGGGGTGCCGATCGTGACTTTAGTGAAAGAGTGTGCGCGCTGGTCAAGTTAGACGTGTCTTATGAGTCTTTATGCTGTCATTCATTATTATCAAAGTTTTTTCTAATTTTTAGCACTTTTATACAATAATCGATAAATATATAAATCAACCATTATTTTAATGATTAATACAAATAATAAATGTAAAATATTCATATTTATCCAACTTAAAAATCGTAAAAGTCTACATGTACACTGAACTTACAACACCGGAACACGCCTTTTTATTTTAGCACCGTAAGGGAAAGGTTAAAAGGTACATATTATCCCTAATTTAGCCATATGATATGAATTGAAAAAAGTATAAACAACACAACTGTCGCAACTAACAATATTTATTCAGTGTATGGTGAAAGCATCTTAAGGCGCGACGTGCAATCATAATTAATTTATATTTTCGCGTTTTTTATGAAAATGTGGGTTTTCATTTATATCAGAAGTTATTCAATAGATTAGACTTTTTTTTCAACTATTACTTAGATTGGACCTTTACATTAATATAAAACTAATAAACTGAATGTTATTTGCCATAATTAAGACAATACAAATATTATAAGAAAGACCGCGACCATTAGATGCATTTTCCGCAGCTACGAAATTGAGTCAATACGCTAAATTAATGCATAAACGAAATATATTTTCTTATAATCTTGAAACCAAGATTACGGAGACAAATCTGTAGGAAACCAAATTAGCAAAATGTTAAAAATGAATCGAGTTATAAATCATTAAATTTGCAGTACATTTGATGAATTTTTGACAATTTTAAAATACTTTGTTTTAGTAAAAACATACGTTTTTAAATAATATACTATATTTACTCGCATGCTTTGAGGCTTCTACTATTTAAAACTAAGTTTAATATCAGAAACACAATAATCATTTGTTAAATAATATATTTCCAGTCTTATGAAATACAATATTATTAATTATATCTCACACTGTTAGTATGCCGTTCAAACCGGCCACGGCAGTCGTGAAATCCGCGCTCTGTTAGATTTTGATTAAATTTCACTATAAAACACATTTTAATACAAACTTTGACTACAATATGAATGAATATTATACTTATTCTTGATACCATACCAATTGCTTATTTTTGTAAATTATGTGGTTTTGAGCTGTTTTTATATGAAAACAGATTATAATTTTGACAATTCAACATAAAACATGCGTCAACCGATCGGAGCATTTTAGAATCTGATAGCGCATGCGTGGCTAACGCATGGCAGCTAACGCATGCGCGGCCAGCGCATGAAATCCATTCATTCAGAAGATTCAACGTGAAATTTACGAACCCGTGATTTTTATGTTGGATTTGGTTCTCATTAAAAGTCAATAATATATTATTATATACATTATTGTTCTGAAATTACTGTCTCCTGTGACTCAAAATGCCTAAGGTCAAAAAGTATCCATTGACACGCTCTAGGAAATGTTCCAACAAAATTTTAAATGGTTATAAACTTCTTGAAAAAAAATCGCAACGTAAGTTGATAATTTTTACCATTTCTATAACAATTATCTATTTGATTTAACAATATAAATTACACAGTTCAATATACATATATTATGTAGTGCAGATAAATTATTTTTTATTGGAAATACATATCCTTAAAGATAAATAATTTTATCAAAAGAATTATACATGACAGACCGACCTGTCTGATTGATACTAATGTATTTGTTATAGTCATATAAATGAATAAACACGTATTTTAATATTTTAGACATAAACATACTGATAACTAAATAACAATAATAATAATATTATAAATTATTTTCAGGATGTTCCCGAACTGAGCATTGAATGTGTGGACTCGTGTGAACTTCCTAAATTGGATGGCAAAAGAGCGGTCGACATACATCAATTCTTTTCTCAAATTAATCAAATTTACTCCCACAAATCGATGTTTGGGTACACATGAACGAATATTGAATATGTGAAAGAACATAAAGTTTTATTTCTAAATTCAGTTTAAAGTGTAATATGTGTGGATCAAATTTTGTTTTGAATACGTGTAAAGAAAAAAACGACAAAATTCTGAAGAACGATAATATGCTCGGTGAACAACTAATTATTTAACAGTGAATAATAATACTTTCGTCATATTTTCATTTATATTTTAATATTAAATATATATGTAATTTATTAAAACAATAAATAAATATTTTAAAAAAAACAGTTTTTTTTATTACAACCGGAGTATGATTATTATATAATATTAGCATAAATAGTTTTCTCTTCACAAATACAGCTGCTTCAAAAATTATCAATATTATTTATCAGATAATTTCAAATGGCAACACATATGTATTATGAATGTTGAAGAAATGGCTATTTTCTGATAGCTTTATTACCTAGGAATTTAAGAAAACCAACAATTGTATACTTGTCCTTTTCTATTGATACTTTTCACTCTAGCAATATTTACGTAAAAAATAATGCACTTTTATGTTTACTCGATATTGTAAAAGAATTAACTATTAGTCTCATCTTGAAAGGGTATGCAAAATGCAAAAATATCTCGAAATTCAAACTGGAAAAATGAAAGTTGCCTCTTAGAAACTTGAATGAGTTGTATGTGGTTTAGCAAGTTTCGTTCGGGGAATTTAGATATCACTGGAAGACAAGTCTCACGCTGGACGTCCCATCGAAGTTGATGATCAGTAACTCCGAAGTATGATGGATGCAGACCCTCGACTGACCTCAAGAGAACTTGCAGTTACAGCTAATAATGGAGATTATGTAAAATGATTGAAAAAGATCAACTAAATAAACATTGTTTCTTTTAAAATATTGAAATCTTTTATGTACAAAAAATGGCAATTACTTTTGCATCAATCTATTATTTTTAGAGTTTAAATCAGTCTTCAAACAGTCATAATGGAAACTGCAAAAATTGATGCAATTTAAAACACAAAATGAAATAGAACGAAAAATGGTTCAAATGAAAGTGTCAAATATTTAAGAGGTCTAAGCTTTTAAGTACTTTTCTATACAGGAAACAAGAAACGTAGACAGGGTGGTTTGCCGATCTCCACTTCTCTCATCTCTCAACTGGTGATGATGACAATGATGATTATAAGGTTGGAAGAAATGAAACACAAAAGATGTTCAATCTAAGTACACTATGGCGACAGAATCGAGAATACGTTCCCGCCTGTAGAAAATCTCGTTTTATTTTAGTTACAAACAGTACATTCATTTATTCATATTTTTCCCACTGTATTATCAAGCCTGCAGGAATGGGCGCCAACAAGACATATTTTATCACAAGGTGACAGTTTTTGTTGGCCGAAATCTCTCTCACGTATTCCTGGCGCCTCGCTGATAATATAATTTTAATTACTGCCTCGTGCTAAAAACATATCATTTATTTGGCGTCTCTGCGGTGACTTCTTAATCCTGTGTGACATAATTACCTCTCAGTTTTTTTTTACAAAAGCCATGAATAACAGGTTGGGTGATATACTATCCGGTAGTAAAACAAGGTGACTTCAAAGCAACATACCATGGTCCAGCTGTAGCTTCCTCACAACAAAGTCGTACTTGCTGTTTAGCCAACGCGCTGTACTATCGCTGAGAACATCTGGTCCAGACCTGTAAATTAAAAAACATAAATTAACATACAGATTACTATCGCTGTTGACTGTAACTCCCGGTGGGTTTCAAGAATTTTCCGCCAGTGATTTCTATTTCGGGCCACTTCTCTCCAGTTTTGGATCACTAAGGCAGACATGTCTTCGAGGACATTGTCGCTTCATCTTGGCCTAGGCGTTCCCAAGCTCCTACGCCCTGTTGATCTTGTGTTTAGCAGTGACTTTGGTATTTTTGATTCGGTCTCCACGTCTGTCTACTATGATGAACTTTGAGACGCATTCTCATTAAACAAAGTATAAAACCCATTATTGGAGCATATATATACCAAAATCAATTTTCTACAACCAGCCCAAAGATACACCTTAAAATTTACCGTACAAGAAAAATAACATATGATATAATAACTCAGGAAACTCTACAGAAGTTTTCAAAAATAATTAGTTTAGTTAATCTTTGAGAAACTCATGAGAATTGTATAACAATGTGGTTTTTTCTTTCGTTTTGGATTTAATCATTTTCTTAAAGTCCTTAACAGAAAGTTGACCTGATGATTCAGAGCTAATCATCTAAAAAAATAAATTATGCAGACCCCTTATACAAATTTCTATCCTTTTAAAACATCTGGTAACAAAATATTGAACTTGTTGCACAGATTGATCCAATACAGACCACCTGACTAAACCACCTCACATCTCATTAACCTCAATGGATGGGAACCACGTGGGGAGAAAAAATTCAATTAGACCTACCTAATTATTGATACAATTGTATGAAGAATGTATCCACATTTGAACTCTGGTGAAAACACTTTATTGATTTAAAATATGTATGTTTAAAATTTCCTACAAATTTGGGTTAAATTTAATAAAAACAAATTCAGTTCATACATCGAGAATATAATAAGTTTTAGTAGTGATTGTCTTGTTAAAACTCTTCAGACCCGTAAGAGGATATTTTTAAATGTACATAATACATCATTGGTTAGATGTGGTGTGGCATTTTAGTTTCTCGAAATTTTATATAATTTTAATACTCAAAATTACTAATGAAAAACCAACATAATTAACTTTAAATTATATTAATTGCGTGTGCGACTGCTCTATTGAAATAAATATAAAATATATGTTTACTCCTGTTCCCCATCCACAATGTGAACAATCTCGTACTCCTGCCTCTGCTGCTGTTGTTGTTGCTGTTGCTGTTGATGGTGATGCTGCTGGGCCGCCTGCTGCTGCTGCGCAGAGTGCTGCTGCTGCGCCGAGTGTTGTTGCTGCGCCGAGTGTTGTTGGGGTGGTGCCTCCGCTGCCCGCGAGCCACCTCGAAGCAGTCGCTATCCGGGTCGTCCACCTAGACAGAAGGGAATATTATTATTTTTGTACTCATTACCCAGTCTATGTAACCTGGGTAATGGTGAGTGAATGTGGCAGTTTGGCTTTACATGTTCATAATAGAATATATATTTTGAACGCGTTAACATGGGGACCCTGAGTTGTATTTGAGAATTAATAATATTGTAAAGATGAAATAAATGACATGGTATGTGAAGCAGGGGTGTATGGTGCATAGTTGTAAGTACATATAATCAAGTCAGGTATTTGGTCTACAATTATTTGGGGTCAATATTATATTAAAGTATATATTTCCTAGTTTTATTTTACTTAGCATAATAATAAATAAGGTAATAAATATGTACTATGAGCTTTAAAAACATAAAAAAGAAAAATGTCATTGAGAAGAATGTGTCTCTATTCCCCAGCTTTATTTAGTACATTTTATACCCCAATATTTTACAATAATATATCAAATAAAGAGTCTTGCTGTGTAGTAATACAAATTGTCAGCAGTATAAAGGTTTCTTTGAATTGCCATAGAGCTATGTTTTTGCCATACTGTAAACTATCCCAAGAAACAAAATATTAAAAGCAAAAACAAAAGTGGATTTAATGCACAGAGAGTATTGTAGTTCTAGTTCGAAGGAAATCTACAATTTTGGCAAAATATAAAAATTAATGTACCTATGTTTGTCTGTTTTATATATAATGTTGCACCCTTTGATTAAACTGAATCAAATTTAAATCACTATCCTTTAGGTCCTTGCGCAAAACTTAGGCGCCCTCTTCCTGGCCACCACACCATGACAAATGTGTAGTTATGTTGAATGTCACCTGTTCCAGATTTTTTTTTAGTTGCACTCTAGGACCCTGAGAAATATAGTCACCTCACCCACCCTGTGCCGGGACCAAATTTTGCATACATTAGTTTATTTTAGGGCCTGCACAAGTAAAGATATCCCGATTCATGGACAATGCTGACACTATGTAATTTTTTTCTTTGTGTATTGCACTTCTGATGAAATTTTTTGTTATTATACAAATTATGTTAATGCCTGAAAAGGGCGTGTATAATAATAATAAATAAATACTGGGGACAGACTGATAATAATTTATAATTAAGGCCATTATCATTGTTTACGCGTTTTCGATAGGTAGGACCGGTTAAAGTTTTGAATATGTGCATTCCATTTTGTGTAGATTAAAAACAGAAAACAAAAGCGAAACTGCTTCTGTTTGGTGACGGTGTCGAAGGCGGTTATGTGTGCGGCGGCGATATAACAAACATATTTGTGTATTATATTTATTGGTTGGGTTAAAGTTTCGGAGGCTGGCCAGTTAAGTTTTAGAAGATCAAGGACAGCCAGCAGAGTTTGGAGCATCGTAGAAGAATCAGCGATTTACAGCCCAGTTAAGTAAAGAATAGTATTATTTATTTACATAAGTTGAATGAGCATATTCAATAAACCAATAGAAAATCCAGAACCTAGCTATCAAAGTTAATTACGGCAACAATAATATTTTTTGCCATCCAAGTTAATGTGATTCCGGATAATCACTATTGTGCAAAGATTATTTATCTAATTCAGCTTTTGACAATTCAACAGTCTTCTCACAGGGATCACAAAAATTAAAAAAATTGGCATGCAAATACCAAAATAAAAGAGATGATTTCCTTTACTATTTATATAAACAAGAAATCATAATGATAATCTCACCTTAATGGCATACTGCATCAGCTCTCCCTCAATGTCGCCTTCTGGCTTCTCGGTAATGACACTGCCCCCCTGTGAAAAATGGAACATATTGTATACACAGATATATATGGCTGATGACTTTGCAGGTACAGTGGTAAGTTTGAATGCTAGTTAAACAAGGACTACATAAAAAAATTGCATTATTTATCTAATGTTTTCCAGCAATTAGAGGCAGATTAGATTACCTTAAGATAAGTAAAGTTTAATTATGGTCTACTGTGATTATGTTAAATTGTAATGACAATTGGTAAATGATTATTTGTAATTATTTGAGCAATTACTGATACACTAGTAACTAAACCTCCAGCAGTTAAATCTCAGGTACCAATCATTATAATCAAACACATCAGTCACAATAAATTTTTTAATAAGAATTTAGCGGATCGCTAGTTTAGACTATGTAAAGATACATATAAATTTATTATATGAGCATAAAACAGATCTTATACATTGATTCAAATTCACAGTAAATTCTCAAGTTATATTTAAAAATAGTTCTCAGGCCATTCATTTTTTTTCACGTTCCTAAGCCATTCGGTCTTTTGATTTCGAGTAGTTATGGAAAATTTATAATTTACATAATAACAGTCTGTAGAATAAAAATTATGGTAATACATATGTAGTATGTTTGCATGCCCATATCAAAATCCTATGTCTAATTTGTGTGGTTAAATAGTTTGGATGCCCACCTTTGGCAACTAAGGTCAGAGTTTACATCCCGCTAGTCAGTTGTATTTTTATCGCACAAACGAGTTGGTGTTATTTTTAAATAAAATAACTTGAAGCAAGAGATGCCAGTTGGCCAATGTGTCCACTTATATATAAAAATATTGAGACTAACCTCGCCTCCTGCGTTCACATATTGCTCTTCCTGTCCGTCTTCCTTAACGTCGTAAATGGTTTCCGCCATGACGATCCTGCCTGCGGAGTCCATGACCAGGTTGCCCCCGAAGGCGAAGTTGCCGGAATGACCGCCCTGCTCGTACACGATCACCGTGTTGGGCCCGAGGTGCACAGGCTCGCCCTTCATGTTCAGGAAAACCGGCTGTTCGAAGCTTCCTTCCATCTGGCCGGTGTGGATCATTTGCTGGTTCGGGTTGACGGTGAATTCAACCGCTTGTGGTGCCATGACCTCTACCTTCTGCTGAACCGCCTTCGGATCCTCGGCTTTCGATCTGACGACGGATTTCTGCTTCTTGACATCCGCGTCTACCGCCGTGTTTTCGTCGCCGCTTTTTCGCTTGATGACGGTCTTTTTCTGTTTTTTCTTGTCCATTTTCGATAGACTAATCCTTCACTTTCGGTTTCACCCGAGAATCGCGAACATTACGTGGCCAGAAATCCAAATACGAAGAGAGTTTGAAGACTCTATGCACAACGTAAACAACAACATATTATTTCACAGAACACTTTGATAATAGCACTGTTTTAAACACATAGACGTCATTTTAATTCAGTAATTAATATATTTACACAATCACATTCAAGATTCACTTTAAGAAAACCAGAAAAGCTGTCAAAAATCAAAATACTCAGATTATATGGACAATTCACTGCAATACGGACCAGCGGCCATCTTTGAATTGTGTCTCTTTTCTTTGCGCAGTGACATGTTCTTGCGCGTGCGCGAGATGATTCTGTGGTTCCAAAACGGTTTCCTACATTTTTTACTCTGACTATTAAATCAAAAAACTTTTAAAAGAGACTTCATTAAAGTTAATTGTATAAATTAATAATTTGGTATTAAAATGTAATATATATATATACAAAATTAAAATTAGAAAGAAATTAAACCGTAACAGTTAGTACTTGCTCGGAGTTTATTTTGTTGGTACCTCTGTTATTTGTGCAAAATAGCAGTAACCTTGGTAACCTACCTTCAGTTCACTGGATTTATATTTTCTTTTGAGTCTTGTGTCGAAAATTAATATCAAAATGGTAAGTAATCGATGAAAATTACTGTAATCCTGCGTAATATCGAAATTTACTTATGTTTTTCGACAAGTACTGTCATTTTGGAGTAACATCCTATCTTTATTTTTTGGATAAATAGATTTTTTTAATTATTTTAGATTGCCGCTAACTTTTATTTTGTTAAATGAAATAACGGACGATTTTGCGATAGAATAAATCATTTGAATATATATTTTATCTTAAACACTTTAGTGGAAGGATTTTTTGAAAGTTAAATTAAAATTCCTTTATTCTAGAACCTTCTGTCAGGTGACTAACCGAACATAACCTTATCCAATGTTTATGTAGGCGTGATCTCCCTTGTGTTAAGATTTTTCTTTAAATTCATTCGAATTCGAAGTTTTCTAATATATAAAGTAGTACATGTTGATTTCCCCGGTATAAATATGGCTGGAGCATCGTAAAAACATTACATCGACAGCTTAGTCTAATTTTCTACCGCGTTGTGGATGCTCAGTTTCGCCGATAAACTAAAAAAATATTATCAAAACTGTTTTTATGAAGGCAGAAGCGGTTATAGGTGTCCTCGAGTCGAAGTCTGACACTGACAGTATCAATATTAATTTTACATTGTGGGTTTTCCAGTTTCATTAAACAAGATTTTAAAAAAACCCATTATATATTTAATATGGCGACACATAATGTGTTCTGACATTTATAATATTTCAATGAAATTCGTAATACTCTACTCGCATTCAAATGACCTAGCAGTGAGATACTCGCCTAGTGATCAAATGGTTGGGCATTTGACACCAGCAAGTTAGTTCTATAGTAAAATATTATGATTCGTGGTTCTTTTTTTGAAAATATCACCACTCGTGGGGCAAGGTCAGAGAGGATAGAACGCTAAACTCTTTTGTCCTAACATACCACTCTTGGTTAATTCATATTCATACATCTTTTCATGCCAGCTCGTTGATTATTGAGGCTTCTAACAGGACCATCTTCCATTATCTGGTTTACCTGGTCATGCAGAGTCTTTCTCATCCGCAGAAAGACATGTGTCCTTTATTTCTGGTTCCATAATAATAATAACATTGGATAATTAACTCATAGTTATCGTCACACGCTCAGTAACAGTAGTTTACAAATGTGAAATAAATGATTGGCTAACAAGATGATACTTTTATTTTTTTCTATTATAGCAACCCCAAATAGTAGTACTCCGCGAGGGGACCGACACGTCTCAAGGAAAGCCACAGCTGCTGTCCAACATCAATGCCTGCCAACTGGTCGTCGACTCGGTAAGCGCCCATCACAGTTCTTCAAGTTACCTTTTTGTAAAAAATTGATACAAGCATTCTTTTTAATATTAAAGCAAAACAATGAAGCTGAACTGTGCAGCTAGGGATTATCATTTCTAAATTTGACATCTCAATAAAAATTGGTGAAATGACTATTGAATGTTTATTTGTATGAAATAAGATAGCATTATAATTTTTTTACCCCGTTTTTAGGTTCGTACGACGCTCGGGCCCCGGGGCATGGATAAGTTGATAGTGGACGGCAGCAGCAAGGCGACCATCTCCAATGATGGAGCCACCATACTCAAGATGCTGGATATCGTGCACCCTGCTGCCAAAACACTTGTTGATATTGCCAAATCACAGGATGCCGAGGTGAATATATTTTAAGGAGAACACATTCTTATTGTGAAGTTGTAATTATTCAGAACATTGATTTTATATGTATATATTTATAATTAATACATTAAATTAGTATTTGAATATATTTTCATTATATTTTTACAATGGGTTTACCTTTCTATTTGGTCTTGTTAGTTTTGACAGACTCGTAAGCTAGCTGTAGAGCTGTTACCCTGGGGTGGATTTGTGGTGCAGGGGCTTCTCTCACTACTGTCTTGGGAGCCCCTTGTCTCGAAACACTAATATCGCAACACAACATAAATTATTACTAGCTAACAGATATAGACAATGTTTGTTAAACTAACGATAATAGCAAACTTTGAGCCCCCGAGCCGACCCGACAAAGGCAGAGTGTACACAAAATCATGAATACCAGATGGCAGCCAAACACAATCAGATTGCAGTGTTTAGGACATTTAAATTTTTTTTCCGCTCGCTCTGTTACTTCTGGTTTTATATCCCTTTCTCAGTGTTTCGGAGGCCCTCTGAAAAGCAAGTTCCATCGCAATTTTGATTTGCGCAACTTTAAATCTACCATTTTGGCTTGTGGATTAACCCAACCTCACAAAACACTTTGGGTGCCATCTTAGTACCTTTTATTTGTTAAATGAATTTTTACAAAATTTAAGGGTGTATGAATAAATTGTCATCAGTCACATCAGTAATTTAAATTTAAAAAAAACAATTATAAGAACATGATAAATGGTATATATTATATTAAATATTTATAAAATTAAATCTGAGAAAGTTTAAAAGATATTGGAGATGGACTATATATGTAATAATGACAGCTTCCGTATTACAACTGGAGTTACTATCTGGCAGATATTTGTTATTGATTAGATTGGAAAACACAAACAATAGTCACAGTTATTAGCAATGCTTAGGTTACTAAAGAGCAAGATTTTATTGCCTCGCGTACTCATAAATAGCAATAGCACTAGCATTCTCATAACTGCCATAGGTGATACTTTCTTTATCCAAGGAGACACATTAATTCACATTCGGAAATTACAAGACAATTTATTACAAGTCTGAATTTGATGTTCCCAATTTCAAATCACATTACGCAACTGGAGTGGTCTAAACTAAAGAGAATTATTGCCCACAGGTGGGTGATGGCACCACGACCGTGGTGATCCTAGCAGGGGAGCTACTCCACTGCGTGCGCCCCTTTGTGGAGGACGGAGTGCACCCTCGCATCATCATCAGAGCTGTGCAACTGGCCGGTCAGATTGCCACAGCTAGGCTCAAGGAGCTTGCTGTCAAGGTGGACTGTTCTGACAGGTAAATGATTTATATTACATTAATTTCCATCTTGTTCTGTGGTGATATCTTATCATGTTTGTGCGTTAAGTCAATTAGGAAATATTACATTTTTCATAATCCATAAGTCTTCAACACATTTGATAACATTATATAAATTATTTAATATTAAATTATTATTTAAATTAGCATTTGAAATAAATAGAAATATAGCTAAATTAATAGCAGAATACATACACATTTCATTCATATTTTTATTTATTTTCTTTGTTTTATTAACCACTAAAATGAGTTTAAATACATCTACCGGTTTCGAAAAATACCATTTTCTTCTTCAGGATGTCATAACTAACTAAAACATATATTGTTTCTTTGACAGAATCTATTTAAAAAAAATCTATTTTAAAAAAAATTTTTTTTTTAGTACCTAACTCAAATCATTACTTAATACAAATTTACTCGAATAATTTTTAGGAAAAAATTTTAGAATGGGACTCGTAGTTAAATTTAGTTGGTTGTTTATAATTTTTTGATTAGTTTTACACGCTTTATTTATCTCCAATAAGACCAGTGGTTTCATACTGTAGTGCTCCAACTTTTAAATTATGTTCTTTTCTTACAAAAACTATAAATAGACTTAATATTTTTAAACCAAAATACACTGTAAAAAATTCGTTGCAATTAGTGGATATGTTAAAGGACATGGATCTTCCCAAAAATGTTAAACTTGTTTCTTTTGATATTGTTAATTTGTTTACTAATGTACCTATTAATGAAAGTAAAATTTTAATTTCTGATTTATTAAATAAA